>JAMZEH010000110.1:4635000-5345000 GCA_024699665.1 Ostrea denselamellosa | reverse complement strand
TCTGACCTGGAAGGTTTTCTTCGTGCAGTCGACCTGCAGGATATCAGCTTTTTTCCCCGAGGTCGGATCGGCGGCATTGGTGCGTGGGACCTCGATAGCGTTCCCTCCACCGACGTCTGGAAACCCGGTTTGGGTCGGTTGAGGAGCAGAAAATGACCGTTTTTCACCCTCGAGTAGGAATGTCTCGGTTGTCATTGCCTACTGCAGGGGGCAGTCGGTCGGCGAGCACCGGCGGCTGCCGAGACGAGAGCGGTCGACACGTCGACCGACGGTATCTAGAAGCAAAACTGGTCCTCAGAGAAGCGGTGAAAGCTACGGTTTACGACGCAAAAACACTAAAGCACCGCCTGGTTTACGTGGTCTCGAAGAGGGCGCCCGTCCCTCCCCCCCCCCCCCCCCCCCCTCACCACTCGGGGTGTGCGTCCGGCGCATCGAGGGCAGTACGTGCGGCCGGGGAGGACGAGACCGTCGGCAGGTTCTTCTCCGCGCTGCAGCTGGAGTTCGTGTCCTCTCGCTCGGCCAGACCGAGGGAGGGACGGGCACGGACGAGATAAGAGAAACCAAACACGGGACGGTCGAGTTCAACCACCCCTCGAGCTCGCGCCGTCCACAAAAAGGTCATAAATTCTTTTGTTATAAAGCAGCCTCCGTGACCGAGTGGCTAGAGCATTACTCTCAAAATCAAAAGGCCTCTCACCTCTAGTCAGCGCGGGTTCGATTCTCGCTCGCGCCGATATGTGAGAAAGTTTGCCAGTTTATTTTCGGAAGGTCGTTGGTCTCTTCCCGGGTACATTGTATCTGGGTTCTCTCCTCCACCTACAAAATATGGATGTCACCAGATAACTGAAAAATTGTTGAGTATGGCAGAAAATAACAAACAAAAAACTCTCTTGTTATACAAATGTATATAACGGTTTCTTCTAATTCTAGTCAAACACAAAATGTAAAATGTTACTGTTAACAAATGTATAGTATATGCACTTTCGAATGGGAATGATATTTTATTATTCTAAGGTATATTAATATGTCTTAACGATGCATAAACTACATAACGTAAATTACAAGGAACACACAAAAAGATATTTTTTTCTGAAATGTGCAGTGATATGAATAATATGTGTATTCTATTTGAAACAATAATAAATAGCCATTAAGTACTGAATAAAACGTCCAATTATACCCAACCCCGTGGGGATCCGGGTTGTTAAAATAGGTCTTCAATACCACTTGCTTGTCGTAAGAGTCGACTAAATGGGGCGGTCCTTCGGATGAGACCGCAAAACCGAGTCCCCGTGTCACAGCAGGTTAAAGAACCCTCCCTACTCAAAGGCCATAAGCGCCGAGCATAGGCCAAAATTTTGCAGCCCTTCACCGGCAATGGTGACGTCTTCATATGGATGAAACATTCTCGAGCGGGACGTTAAACATTACATATAGTCCAGTCAATTTACGATTTCGCATGCAACTAATTGCAAAAGAAATAAATTTTTTTGCAAAGTATTCCTTAGTATCAGTAAAACAACATATAAAAAATCTAATTTTATCTAATGTGCAGAAATAATATATTTTGATGCATCAAATTTGCTGATAGCTCCCTTTGTTTTATGTCACCGCCGCGCTATCATAGCGTGCTTTCACCGAAATCGTGACGTATACATTATCATTACGTAGACATTGATCAAAGTCTTTGCTCGAATTTTATGACATATGTTCATACAAGCGTGTAAGCGCTTGAATCAATATAGCCTAGGTGTAATACTATAAATTTATTTACAAACGAGACGTTCTAAAGCTTCTCAAAAGTTTAGAAAAAAAACAGGTTGGCAAAGTCACAACACGTGTCGTCATGTAGACGTATAGGCCTACTGGGTTCATTCAAAATTTGGGAAAGGTGCCGTAATGTAACGGAAAATAACATTTTTTTAAACTAAATAGTCGCAGAGCATCATTTCTTCAAGGTAAAATAAATAAATAAGAAAGTGAAAAGGCTTTTTTCTATACTGCACTGCTTATTTCTATTTTCTATGTAAGGACACCCATTCGCGTTACAAAGCCATCTTTCTCGTTATTGATTGGGGTACACGGGACGCCTTTTAACGTCCCATCCGACGGAGTAAATCTTTCTCCTGAAGTGACGCTATTAGTTGCAACTTGAATGCGGTTTCTGTAATATGCAAAACTAATACGATACCAATTTAATTTAACCTTTTATGTTGTGTTAGTAGAATATTTCTTCCATTTTAATTATATCTGTTCTAACCCTGTGTTGAATATGGAAAGATTACAAGACTGTGTAATTTGTGAATCGGGGAACAAGAATGGTCTACTTTGTCTTCGTGGGAAGGGTAGCACAGGTATCAATACTGCTGCTGAGAAAAGGGGTAGCAATCTTCGCACGCATCCTGGGCAATATGTGCACACCGAATGTAAGCGTCTATTTACAAATGCGATTGAAATTAGCAAATATCTGAGGGAAAAAGAACAAAGCAAGCCAATTCCTCCTGCTGATAGTACACCAATTCTTAGATCAAAACAGACCTTTTCATTCCGTGACCACTGCCTCTTTTGTGGACAAACTGCCAAACTTAATGAAAGTAAAAGAGGGCATGATGTTTTTCCTGTGCGAACTCATGATTTTCAGGCTTGTATAAAATCCGCCTGTTCTACAAGACAAGACGCTTGGGCAAACCAAATTTATGGTAGACTAGAAGCTGTAAATGATTTGCATGCTGCTGATGCCATCTATCATCAAACTTGTAACGTAAATTTTCGCACAGGCAAACACATACCTAAAATATTCTCACCCTCTTCGACGGAAGCCAAGAGAGGCAGACCTGTTGACAGTGATATTACTGACGCATTTCTTAAAGTGGTGAATTATCTGCAGGAGAATGATGACAAACAACATCAACTGTTAGATCTTGTTGCTAAAATGAAGGACCACTGTGGTGATGATGCATACGCGCCTGTTTACTTGAAAAAGAAATTGTATGAGCGTTTTGGGGATGAAATCATCATGACAGAAGAACAAAGAAAATCAACTGTAATAACGGTACGAAAAACGGCAAGATCAATTCTTCAGAGCTTCTACAATCGGCCTAAAACAGTGGACCAGACATTGGAGAAGCTCAACATCATTACAACTGCTGCTAAGTTGATAAAATCTGATATCCTGTCCCTTCATCTAGCTTCTGATCTGTACCCTTTGTCGTCAGATATTGAATCACTTGAAAAGAATCTTCAGTACGTTCCTGAAAGTCTTCAAACTTTTTTGAAAATTCTCGTCCGAGAAAAGGACCCTGACTTGAAAATTGCATCGATTGGACAGACAATTATGCAGATGGCTAAGCCACGTATGCATATTGCACCACTACAAATAGGTTTAGGAGTGCAGCTTCATCACCATTTTCATCAAAATTTCTTATTGATACGTTGAATTCCTTAGGATTTTGTTCCTCATATTCGGAGATACAACGTTTTGAAACAAGTGCAACCATTTCACAAGGAACAGATATTCCAAGCTATGAAAATGGACAATTTCTGCAATTCGTTGCTGACAACGTGGATCACAATGTGCGCACACTTGATGGGTATGGTACATTCCATGGCATGGGCATTATTGTAGGCTCTACACCTGGTAAAAAGGTTAGCAACCGGTCCCTAAACTGAACGTTTCATCGGCTGACCTGGTCACTGCTGGGAAAATTAATATACATTTCTACAAGCAACCACCTAAATCGTCACTGCAGATGAAATTCGCCAAAATTAATAAAGAACAGAAAGTACCAGATCCATCTTTGAGTTTAGATCTTCTTTCAAAGGCTGTATGGCCTCTTCGATCTCCAACTCCAAGTTGGTCAGGACTGATGCAGTGTACTCAAAGTGGAGGTTACCCTGGGAAGTCCACCATCACCTTTCTGCCGATGATAGATATGGACGCAAGCGATATGTCATGTATCTACTCTACACTGAAGTTTGTGTCTCGCCAAGCTAGAAAATATGGTATAACTCCAATTCTGACATTTGACCAGCCTCTCTATATGAAAGCAGTTACAATTGTCACTCATGAGTCACAGTGTGAAGACTTAAGCTCCATTATACTCAGGTTAGGTGGGTTTCACACACAAATGAGCTTTTTAGGATGTATCGGGCGCATTATGAGAGAATCGGGATTGCAGGAAGTTTTAGAGACTGTATATGCGTCAAATGCAGTTGGCCATATTCTTAGTGGAAAAGCAGTAGCTCGAGCAACCCGTGCCCATTTTCTAGTTGATACAGCCCTTCATGCCTTGCTCGTGGCTAAAACCTTTGGTGCCGAATTGCCTGATAATGATGTGCCCCAAAATATATCTTCAGGTTATCTTGTAACACCCATTGACACAGAGGCCCCTGATCACGTCCTTACTCAATCTGCAGACGTTTCCACAGCCCAACTGGAAGAAGATCATCTGCTGAAGAAAGCTGCTGCCTTGTATGACCAGTTGCTAGAGGGAGATGCTACTGCACAAGACGTGTGCAATAATTCTACCATTACACAAGTACTGGGGAAACTTGCGGACACAAAATCCTCTCTCAAGTGCTTCAGAACAGCAGCCCTTTGGCTTCAGTACTTAGAAATGATAAGTCTCTTAAAAGCTTTTATCACAGCTGAAAGAACAGGCAATTGGTTACTCCATATACAAACTCTACACGCAATGCTTCCCTATTTTGCTGCAGCTGGGCATAATATGTATGCAAAGTCAGCATACATCTATGTCATGTCAATGATCAATCTTCAAAAAGCTCATCCCGATGTACACAGCAAGTTCATGGAAGATTATCATGTACTGAGAAGAAGTGAGAGGTATTGGGCGGGTCTGTCGTGTGATCTTGTCATTGAGCAGGCATTAATGAGAAGTGTGAAAACATCAGGTGGTTTAACGAGAGGTCGAGGAATGACAGAGGTACAGCGGTCGCAGTGGCTTTTGTCTATGCCTTCTTGTGCAGCAGTAAATGAGGCAATGCAGAATCTGACAGATGTTGGCTACCACACAAGTGAGCAGCACAAGGAATCTTCAACCTCTCGCCAAGAAAGGGACAAACAAGATATAATTAAAGTTATATCATACCTACGAGACCGTGACCCTTTTACTGAGAGCATCCCTCTTCGAAATATTGACACTGGTGTGAATGCAGACAATAATATCAACGCTCATAATGCATTAGCATGTGGACAAAAGATTATTGACTCTATGGTTGGTCAGAATATTCTTGATTTTTCCTTCAAAAAATCAATGCAGGTGTTAACTATGTCGTCTAAAACATCTATCACGGTTGAGTTGAGGTTGATCCCCAAGTGCTTTTTCAAAGACTAACGGCAATTTCATCTAGAGAATCTGTTGAAGATATTGCAAATATCTTCAAATATGAATTATCAACGCATCCATCATCGATCTTTGAACCCTCAGGACTTCCAAGAGCAGCAAGTAAGCCTCAAATTTCAGATGCAATTTGGAGTATGGGCGATTGTGCTGTATCAGAGAAGGAATTGCTTGATGTACATTTTGTTTTGGATGGCGGTTCTTTGCTACAGCGTATCCCATGGACAAAAGGCATGTCATTCAATGCTATATGTCAGTTGTATGTTGAGTATATTATTAGAAGATACTCGAGACCAACTATTGTATTTGATGGATATTCCAGTGAACCCTCGACCAAAGATGTGACTCATCTTCGACGTTCAAAGGGCATCATCTTCCCTGATGTAACATTTACTTCAGATATGACCTTCAAATCTAAAAAAGAAATTTTTCTCTCTGGATGGATACAACATTTACTTCCGATCTGGACATTCTAATAAGTGCAGGCACTGGGACATACAAAAAAAGCGGATGCTTGGTATGCAAAAGTGCAAAATTCTGCCAGTAGTACACGCAATCACGGGATGCGATACAACCTCCCGCCTATTTGGGATAGGAAAAGGTGTTGCTTTAAAGGAGCTTTCGAAAACAAACAATGTTACAATGGCAATAGAGGAATTCTTAAAGCCTGGAAACCATCTGGAAACTGTAACGAGCGGCGAACAGATTATTGCTAGCTTATATGGGGGAGTATTGTGCGAAGGAATGGATTTTCTGAGACTGCGCTTATACACAAATAAGGCTATCACTAACAATAAGTGCGTTCAGGTATAGAGTCTCCCGCCAACATCTGATTCTGCGGCTATGCATTCTAGAAGGTCATACTATCAGTGTCAGCAGTGGATAAAACTAGATGGCACTGATCTGAACCCACTTGATTGGGGATGGACAGTCACTGATGATAGCAAATGCATGCCGCTTAAAAACACTTTGCCACCTGCTCCCAATCGTCTTCTGAATATTATCCACTGTAATTGCCAGGTAAATTGTGACACAAAGAGGTGTACGTGCCGAAAACATGGCCTAGAATGTACTATTGGATGTGGCCATTGTAGAGGAACAAGTTGTTCCAATTCAACAAGGAACACGGAGGAAGAAGAAGAAACAAACTGATTTCCATGGTCTGTTCACTGAAATTACCCCCCCCCCCTTTTCCTAAAAAGCCTCTTAAAGGTGAAATTATTACATGGAAATTTTACAATTTCTATTTCTTACAAAAATTTATAAATGCCAATCAAGAAACTGCATTCTTATTTGATAGGTAATGATGGAAAGCTAATTTCCAGTTTTTGTCGTTTTTTCTGTTTTTGACCCCCAAATAATGGTATTTCCACTTCAACTGAAACATTAGATTTTTTATATGTTTTAGTACACATATTAGCGAGGTCAAAATCATTGAAAACAATTCTTTTGCAATTAGTTGCAAGTTTGACCCTTTTTTGGGCTAATTTGACTGGACTAATAATCAATCAATCAAAACTAACCATATTTCAGTTGCTTAACCGACGTAAAATGGCCGAAATATTGCCAAGTCGGCGTAAAACCCTAATCATTCAATCAACCTATCCCTGGGATCATAAAATCTACAATTTTGTTAAAGGGCTAACTGCTCATCGTAAATATCTATTTAATTTGAATTTGGTATCAATAGCATTAAAGATGTTTTAAGTGTTTTTAACATAAATACCATGCACCAATTTGGCCCTGGTCAGAATTTCTACCCCGAAGATTATGAAATATACAATTTTGGTAGCACCCTTCCTGCTCTACATTACTATGCATTTAGTTTCCCTTACAAATATGCAGTTCTAAAGAAGAAACTTATTGAAAATTACTTTTTAGCCCCGCCCTTAAAGTCCCAGGGCGGCAGGAGTCCTGAAATTTACAATTTATATCCACCTTGTCCCAAAGATGCTTCATACCAAAAATCAAATGGATTGGAATGGTTACCAAGAAGTTAAAAATGTTCAGTTGTTAACACATTTAATCACTAAATTTGTAATCAGGAAACGGGAATCATGAAATTTAGAATTTTGGTAAAGGGCTACCTGCTAATTGAAAATATCCATTTAGATTCCATTTGGTACCAATAACAATAATAAAGATGTTTTCTAAATGTTTTACACATAAGCCATAAACGCCGAGTATATGCCTAAATTTGCAGTCCTTCACCGGCAATGTTGACGTCCTCATATGATTGAAAGATTCTCGAGCGGGACGTTAAACCAATCAATCAATCTTTATGAGTGTATAGCTTATCATTTAGTTGGTTAGTTTTAAACCTCCCTCCACACTTTGTTATATATAATTCCACTATTAATAAAATTAACAATGTTTTACAATAAAGTAATTTTCTGAAAATAATATTTGGGTAAATGAACTACATGTAGTAAATATAAATTTATTTTGAAAAATGTTATATCATATTATGGGAGCCTTGGCAGAGATTTTCAATCTTAAATGCTCTTTAATTTCTATTCTTTTATTTCATAATGTATCCATGATTTATAAAAGCTTTGTATAAATCATCATCATCTCTGACTTTGAATGCAAGAGTTTTTTCTTTGTAGTAGAGCGGTTTCATCTCGATATTTTCTACAACATCTGTCAATAAATGTGCTCGATCAGCTTCAAATCCTGGACTGTTCAGCTTAATGTGGGTGAAATGCACATGAAGATGGTAATAAGATGGCTGATAATGAAGATATATCCGCAGTTTATCTGCAGGAACTCCAAACTTCTCCTTGATAGCAGCCTACAAAAACAAAACATCCATAGGTGTCATCAATCACATGAGCAGTTGCAATTCAACCCGTAAATCATTACTTCCCATTATGGCCCCAGAGTAGCCGTACACCAACAAGAGGCCCGTAGGCCTTACCGGCCATCTGGGTATCATAGCCCATATTATACACCTGTTGGGGAGTCTCATATTTGCATTAAACCCTAATTCTCGAGTCTTGTTCACAGCTTTATGACCTTACTAAATATACATACAATTCCCATTCAATTACAAAATAAGGAAACATGAAGTTTGAAGCATCTAAATCAGCCCATATTTACCTGACCCACAAGGTGCAATAAATTTCATAATTTTGGTAAAGGGCTTCATGGAAATGATAAGCATGGGCATTATCAACTTACTTTTCCTTTCTCCAAAATATTTTTCAGAAGAGGTAGATGACTTTGATTCAAATCACGTATAGACTTGACATCACGCCTGTGAATGACAGCCTGTAGATACATTGCAGTTATGTCCTGTCTATCCCATTTCATATCTGGTAACAGAACAAATCCTATCTCTGGATCAGCATCTTCAAAGATAATACGGTCTGCCTCAGTTTCTTTGTTCAATATATTATACACCCACTGAAAAAACACAAATTTCAAATGATATTAAGGTATATAAGTAAGCAAAAGTTTAATGAAATAACAACTGTTATTAATAGTAACATTTTTTAGTATCAAGCGAGTCAATTTTTTGTATCTCAAAAAAGATATAACTTTTAAAAGTTTAAAGCTGTACATGATGTAATCTTTGGATTGATTGATTATATATTGTTTAACGTCCCGCTCGAGAATCTTTCGCTCATATGGAGACGTCACCATTGCCGGTGAAGGGTTGCAAAATTTAGGCCTATGCTCTGCACCTTTAAGCTGGGAGGGATCTTTATCGTGACACACCTGCTGTGACACGGAACCTCGGTTTTTACGGTCTCATCCGAAGGACCGCCCTATTCAGTCGCCTCTTACGACAAGCAAGGGGTACTGAGAACCTATTCTAACCCGGGTCTTCACGGGATTGTAATCTTTGGATATTATCTTAGGAATAAAAATCATATGTTTTATATCAAGCTACATTAGTTATACACTTTGTACAAATTATCCAATTTAACTCATGCGGATTAAAAAGTAATCACGCCAGTCTCCTATTTATTCATGTATTCTCCGAGTTGGATAAACAATTACATGGTGATGTGAAAATGTGGACAGCCAGCATGCTGTTGGCAGGACATATTCAGCGAAAAAATAGACAGTCAGAGGATAGAGAGGAGTTAAATATTTCATGTTTAACATGACATCACCATTCAGTATGACTACATGCTGTAAACAAAATTCTCATCTCCATGACATTTCGAGTAATATTTTTCTCATGTGCTTGCAAACATCCACCATAAATGCAATTCCTTCATAAATATGCATTAGAACATTACCATTTCCCCCTGACATTGAAGAGACCAGTAGTATTTTAATATCTGTATATAATTTGTCAAAATTGTCGAGTCATATTATTTTTCATACACTCAACAACATAAAAAAACATACCATAAAACAGAAAACGAACAATTTGTTTATTTAATTAATTTTTTCTCATAATTTTAACATAAAATTTTTATTTGTTTACTGGCTTTAGAATAACAAGGCCACAAAAACATCTGATTAAGAATTACGTCATTTTCGGTGTTGATACGTCGACAACGCGAAGTCACCAAGTCAATACCTGGTATGACCGCCTCCTATTGATGCATGCTGTGCAACGGCGTCGCATTGACCTAATGATGTTTTGAATTTTGACTTGCGACATGCTAGTCCACTCTTTACAACATAAATAAAAATAATGTCCTATATTTGTTAATGACTTAAAATCTACGCCCCCATTACTTTAAATTTTCATGATTCACTCCAATTAGACTACAGCCCATTGTTTTAACTGCATAATACGTCATACACTGATGGACTTCCGATATCCTTGGCTGATTGGAGATAAAAGGGCTCTACAAAAAGGTCAAAAAGGTTTTTTGGATTATGAAGAAACCGAGCCAAATTGATATCTTTTAAATTTGCCTTTATTTCAAATAAATTAGAGGTAAACAAACTAATAGCAGTCTTTAGTTGTGCAGAATGTCTAAAACAAAAAATTGACATGCTGTCAGATTTTCACAAGCCAGTATTCATATTTTTGGCCGTAAGTAACGGGTATCATGATATATGTTACCCATCCTCATGCAACTTTTTACTTCTCTAAGCATTGCTCTTACAGGCAGAACACTCAATATTTATAAAACCTATTAATATCTTTGATCACGATCATTTTTATAATTAACGATGGGGTCGATAAATCGCACATTTCTATATCACATCCGGAAAGTGTATTGATTACAATAAATTAAACTTTCTGTTACCTTATTTGCCTCTAACAACCACGATGTGCGTGTTAGCGTGGAATGTAAGAAGTGTAATGTCATCAGCTGTGTGTCTGTCATCTTTGTTAGACAGTACAAAATGTGACATAGCGATTATATCAGAGAATATACTAAAAAATCAACATAATGGTTGATTGATTGATTGTTTGTTTGTTTTACGTCCCGTCGAGAATTTTTCACTCATATTGAGACGTCACCAGCTGTAGGTGAAGTACCACAAATTTAGACCTATGCTTAGCGCTCAGGGCCGTAGCAGTGAGGGTTCTTTCACGTGCCAACGCCTGAAATAGATTAAATTTAACAATAATAGGATATCACAAAATACATTAATCAGTAATAAATTTGCAAATGGTTTCACCCCGTTTAAAATTCTCACTGACACAGAAGTATTAAAAGAAAGATAAAAGAGAAAATGGTTTTGCCCAGTCTTAAATTCACCCACTGACAACATCAGCACAATAAAACGGATAATTTTCTGTATATGATACATGCAGTTCAATGAATGATATTCAAGGGCAACAACTCTTCAAGACACACATTCGGTTCTCAACATATTTTCTTCCATAGTCACAAGATATACATCATCATTAAAATTAATGTGCTAATATGTGCTTATCTTGGAAAAGATTTCCACATACATATCATAACCTTTTAAATGTACAGGGACTCCGTAGTTTAGATATATTTTGTCTAAAAATACCTATTCTATGAAATCAAACTCATTAACACTGAACAAATTAATCAAATACCGAATACTAATAACTGTGAGCATAAAATAACACCAACTGTTCAATGAATATGAGAAGAATCCATCCTTAAGGTGGTTACTTGCATGCATGTTTTCATATATATGTACTGGTTAGAGAAATAAAGTAGTGGATTGAAAATAAATTGAAATAAATTGAGATACATACCTTGTTAAGTATAGATTTAATGCACACTATTGTACATAAATTTTTTCATTAGGTTCATTTGAGCTGTCAGTAAGTATAAGCAACAGTATAAATACAAGTTTTTTTATAGCAAAATATAAATCTATTCAAATATATGATGGTCTTAGTACAGTTTTTCCATGCAGATTCCAGCACATCCATTCATATTATTGGTCATCCCATTTCCAACAATCTAGACATTACTAAGCACTTGGTTTTCTGCACACCAGAAGGCACATAAGACTACTATCTTGACC
Organism: Ostrea denselamellosa; assembly: GCA_024699665.1. Taxonomy (NCBI): domain Eukaryota; kingdom Metazoa; phylum Mollusca; class Bivalvia; order Ostreida; family Ostreidae; genus Ostrea; species Ostrea denselamellosa. The sequence continues at coordinate 5,333,208 of JAMZEH010000110.1, read as the reverse complement.
TCATTCCATCTTCTCCACCCTACACTTCTTTCTACTTCTACTCTCCTTCTCCAGGCTGTTTTTGGTCTATTTGTGCACGTTTCCTTTCTGGTGTCCACACTAATGCTATCTCACAGATGTGGTTGCCTTCCATCCACAGTACGGGTCCTACCCAGTTCCATTGCTGTCTCTGCAGCTCATTGCTTTTTGCATTCATGTCCACCCTGTCTGCTACTTTCCTGTTTGTCATCATCTGCTGCCACCTTATCCCAGGATCCTCTGCAAGCATCTGAACTGTAATGCATCTAGTTTCTTCTCCTTTATCTTTGTCACCTTCCAACATTTCTGAAAAAAGTCAATGCAAATTACCACATAATGATACATGCATCTTAAACAGTATCTATACTATAATAATTTTAAAGGAATGTCATACAAAATATTTTTGTTCATTTGTTTAACATCCCATTATGAATTTTTCACTACTACTGAGAAATCACCATCCCATAAAATTTAGATCTATGCTTAGTGATCAGAACCGTTAGCAGTGAGGGTACTTTAATGTGCAAAAACCTGCTGCAACATGGGACCTCTGTTTTTACAGGCATATGCAAATGTCCCACAACTCTTACTTCTTAATGCCAAATATTGGCAAAGGAACAATCACTATTCAAGTTTATGTCTTAAATTTGATGCAGCTATGGCACAAGTGGGACTCAAATCCACATCTTAATGATATGATTGCATCAATGTTAAAAAATGACCACACATGTATATGAAAAATATTACAATTTGAAATACTAAGAATTCTAAAGTACTTGTATTATTAACACAATCACATATTTCCTGTGGGGATCCGGGTTGTTAGAATAGATCCTCAGTACCCCATTGCTTGTCGTAAGAGGCGACTAAATAGGGTGGTCCTTCGGATGAGACCGCAAAAACCGAGGCCCCGTGTCACAGCAGATGTGGCATGTTAAAGATCCCTCCCTGCTCAAAGGCCATATGCGCCGAGCATAGGCCTAAACTTTGCAGCCCTTCACCGGCAATGGTGACGTCTCCATATGAGTGAAAGATTCTCGAGCGGGACGTTAAACAATATTTAATCAATCAATCAATTATGACTCATTTAGACCTGCCCTCAAGTCAAAACCCTGGGGTTCTGAAATTAACAATTTTGGTACATCCCAAATATACATTTACTTTTTATACAATATCAGCAAAATTAAAAACCAAATATGAAAAGAACTGGAATGGTAGTTATCAAGAAATTAAAAATGTTCAAAAATCACTTGAACCAATAAATGATCATAAATTATCCCAATAATTGTACACCCCAAAATTAAGTAGCACTCTGTATTATAGAAAAATAATGATGAAAAATTTTGTTCATACACTTCACTTGAGCATTCTGGTGCTGCCTCAATCTGCTACTGGACTGACAAGATGTCAAAGCTTCAAAATACATCTTAGGATTAGAAACCCCTTTGCCATCTGTTTACTGAAATAAAAAGATCCATGAAATATGTAATAATATAACACAAATTCAATTACATGTATAACACTATGAATAATTTTAACTGTGTGACACTGTTGTCCATTCTGAATAGCTGCAATACTTTTCCCTAGCATTGAGGATGGGATCCTCATCCAAGATAGCTGACCCACAGTACCCTTACCAACATTAATCTTCTGCAATATGAAATATCTAAAATTTGGATTTCTGTGTTCTGAATAGCTTTCCATACCAAGCAGGTATATTTGTGATTTTAGCATGAGTTCCTATCCTTAATGAAGATATGTAAATAATGCATTATCAATGGATTATCAGATTAGTGAATGCAAATATCAAGAACTATAAAATGCGTACACAAATTGTTCTCTTTTTGTCGGCATGTATTTTGGTTGTTGGAGAGGAACCAACTGCAATGGCGGATATGATGCTACTGATCGAGTGATGAGATGGGTCCTGCTGTGTCTACTTCCTCAGATGTTGGATTTGCTTGTCCCCCATTTCTGTAATTTACAAAAAAATGATAAAGAAAATCACAGTTTTATGACATTGCATTCACTACATAATTCCATAAATTTTTCTTTTAAGATATTTCAGCATATGTTTCTTTGTAATTAAAAAAACAGACTTTACAAGTTCTTTAAGTCCTCTTCTTTTGCTTTTTACAGTCTGCCCCCCCCCCCCCCCCTTTTTTTTCAGTGGAAGGAAATCTGGGTTGCATTCCCAGCTATTTCTTCATTGATCATCAACTTTCTGGAAATGTTATTTGGAGGTTCACTTTGTTTCTTGAAATTATACTTTAAAGTAAAAACCTGTTCAGAATTTCTGACTTTAAAATATTTGAAATAAATAAACATTTACATTGTTCAAAAGACATTACATGGAACGAGTGTGGAATTTTTATATACTTGACTGTCACCTTCCCATTGCATGCTTCATGGATGATTTGTACAACACAAAAGCTGCTGATTTGACAATGCTCTTCCTTGTTTTTCTTTGGTATTTTGAGTTGCAGTGTGAATTACACTGGTTTCCACCTGTCTGAATATTGAGGCTGTCCTCTGATTTCACATATTCGCAAAATGTGGATATTACTGGAGGTTTTTTTTTGTTTTTTGTTTTTTTTCATATCAACATGCCTTCAAAATGCAGTGGCTTTGTGTTACCATTATGACCTTGACCTTCAATTCTTATTGAATCTAATCTGGGTAGATCTACGGATCTTTTCTTGTCACAGATCTATAACTTATTCCTCTCTGTTACCACAAAATATTGATGATTTCCATAAGTAGTGATTGGGTTGTAACATGTATCATTGCCAACAATTTCCAGGATACTAATATCTAAAGTTAAAATAATTTTGAAACAAACTTACATCTCCATTCCACAGACATATTTCAGAGTTATAGAAGATGTTTATTCTGATGAAAATTAAGAGAGAAACAAGTTCACTAGACAACACAGTTATAATCTCCTACTATGGGACTTCTTTGTGCACCAAATTACGTAAAAATACCTATTTTGTTGTTCAGTTTCTTAAGTCAAAGTTAATGTTTGCCTTTCATGTTGTTTTTAAAAGATCAGCCTTCATGGAAGATCAAATAATTATAATTGAATGTGATGCACATTATGTACTTAAAATTTGATCTCCTTTAAAAAACAACTTCAAGTCAAATGCCATGGTTAAAAAAGCAATATGGTAGATCTTTGATAGTGGGTCCAAAATACCTTATTTACCTTCTTCATGTTTAAGGAAACTTCCACCAAAACAACTTTATCATGCTCGAATTTTACAAAATTTATTTATTAAATTTAGAGCTTGATATAATCTTTAACATAATTAAAAACACCCTACACATTTATTCTTTACAATTATATTTAGTACCTTAATTTGTTAATTCAAATTGCTCACATACAGCATCTGTGCATTTCATAATTAGTTCTGGTATAAACAGTTACTGATCAATTGGATTTAATTTAATTGTTTAATTATCAATATCATTATATTTCCTTTCACCATATCTAATATATCTAATCAAGTAGTGTATACCTCCTACTTTCATCATAACATTACCCGTACCCACTCTGGCCTTACCCCCTCCCCCCCTCGTGTATGTCAATTTAATAACAACTTTGCAATATCAAGTTTGGGGGTGTATAAAATTATATAATGACCATTTCAATGTAATGGAGTTGTGATACACTTAATAGCTTCATATTTGCTTATTTCATTTAAAAGTATTGATACTGACAACAGTCACACACCTGATCCCACCTCTGTTGTGTCTAGGGGTCCATGCTTTCCCTACTCATAATTTTATATTCTTCATGGGATTTATGCGATTGATCACTGTTCCTCATTTTCATCCACCATAGCAATACGAAAGAAAGGAAAAGAGTTTTTCCTTCAACGTCTCCGCTTCATTTGTTTTTGCTGCCATTATGCACTAGCATTCCGGAAAAATACTATTTACAGAATACGTCTCCTTCATTTCGTCCACTTCCGCGCGAGACTATGATTGTGTTCATCTGCCCATGTAGCACGTTCAAACATTTTTCACCTGGCGTGACTAAACGCAGAATAAAAACAGTGTTTTGGACGAACTCGAAACACAGCTATTGCATCTTATGTGTAAATAAAATAAGTACTTAAGCATAATATGAAAGTTGAATTTTCATATTCAAATCTTGGCAGTATATAGCCAATAATCCCTTGTGCATTTTTTTAATTGCACATCCCTGTATATTATTGAATTTCTCCGATTCTTATTTTTCATGTGATATTACCTGATGCCTGAGGGATTTACTTTTTATGTATGGCAAGGTGATCTGATTGTAGTCTTCCATTGACTCATGCACCAAATGGAAATCCTGCTCTGAATATTTCATGATATGTTGACTTGTTGCAGGATATATCAATGTAGTTTTTAAACCTAATAAAAATAAGTTGCAATATGACACATCAATTGGACATAACATATCAAGCCACCTTTTATAGAGATACGTGAATCCTTACTATGAATTCTAACATAGTCATCGATGTTTTTGGTCAACTAAAATGTTACCATTGCATCATGTATGAGCTTTCAATTCTCTGCTTCAAAGTGATGACAAAATTTGTATACATCCAATTTGTTTATGTACAGTAAACTAACATATTTTGACAAACATTGTCTGAATGATTGTGGGTTCAATTCAGAATCTCATCATAAATAAAGTGCACCACCTTGGCACGTGATACATCTGTCAAATGTTTATTAATAATAATCATAAACAGATGAATGTGCATGGGACAAAATCATGTTAACCTTGCTACAACAAATAACTTAAAGCAATACAAGCTGTAACTTATGGTAAATTAATTGAAAAATAAAAGACCAAATATAATAACATATTTGTGACTGAACATATATAATTTCATATAATCAGGGTGAATCTGAACCAATAAATCTATCAAATCAGCAAAAAATGTTGATTTATAAGTTACTGTCATCACGATAGTAATTCCAGCTCTTTATCTCCAATGTGCACTGACCTCTGAAGTCGCCAGTTAAAAAAAATGCAAAAGACAGGCGCTGTACACGTGTCAGATTTGTAAACAATATGCCAAATTCATTCATAAAATTTCATTTGAGGGATATATTTGTATATTTTATTACTTTCTTACACTTACAACACTTAAAGTCATTCATGATGCATAATATTTTAAAAAACAAAACGTGTAGTGACCTCGGTCTCAGTGCAACCCGATTATGTTCGGCAATCATCGTTCCCATGTTTGTGTACACGATACAGTGGCGGTTTATACGAAACGCTCATTGTAGGCATGCTCTCAAACATATATATTTATTTGTTTATTTGGCTGAACTTTTCTTCAGATCTTGGGGATTTTATACATTATACCAAAATGTGTCAGCTGGTGCATAATTCTATGGTTGAAAAATACCGTCAGTTACAGCTTGATTTGCTTAAACGTTATGCTAATCAACAGCACGAAACATGACATGTTACCTCTGCTTGACATTTCAATTATCTAATAAAATACTTGAAAAGTATCATTTTCAATAAAGTGTATGTCAATTTAACATTACTTGTGCTATAAAATTTAGTTTACAACATTTATTTCAAATACTGGAATGCTAAAACAGAAGGGAAAACTCATCAGGTTTACCCATATCTTTGTCTATTAGTGTTACCGTAATTTCAGCTCAAGCTCCAGAATCATGAAACTATCTTAAAGTTATGTCAAAATTTTACTTTAAACTTATCAAAGATTGCTTACTTAAATGGATCACAAAACACACTTAAGCAAATCTTAACTGAGACTGTCTTAACTATAAACTTTGTCTAGAATCTTAAATTGCTATGGCAACAACAAGGAACTTTTTGCATAGATGTACATTATAATTATATAATCACAAATCAATAAATAAATCACAGTCATTGTCTATGATATAGATCAATTCTTACTAAAGAAAAGTTTTAATTTCTGAACATGTCTACAATAAATTGATGTTTTGAAAATTCTATCCTATGTTTAATATATAGCTATATAGGCTAAAATATGCTAATGTTGACACGTTGACACAGGCGTATCTCCCCCCCCCCCCCCTCTTTTTTCCGACTGGCATTTCCGTGGTTGTGCATAGCAAAGAAATAGAACTCAGGGTTTGACACTAAGGCACATCTGACCGACTCAGACTAGTAAACTTATGGTCCAGTCTATTTTATTTCCTGTGAAGGTATTCTGACTGGTCATGTGAAAATATCACATATTTAGCTATAAATATTTGAAATGTCTAATAATTAAAAATTTCTAAGAATTGAAATAACATTTTTGCTTAAATATCTCAATCCAAGTTCTTGACTCATCGTGTTTCACTTTTGTTTTCAATTAGGCTCTAACCTGAGTTATCCTTCCTATTGCACACTCTTTAATAAGATGCACCATTTCGTGGCAGATGAGATAAAGTTATTTTCTTTACGACAAATTTACGTATAAATATAAATAGAATTATAAGAATAAGTTTCGATTGAATATTAGTTCCCTTTTCAATCGAATGTAATAAATATAATTGATAATATACCAGTATACAGGTTTTTACATCACTACCAAAAGGCAGTCTGATTTTCCTTGTTTTATTTGCACTGATAATGTCATTATTCAACTTCGGCTTTTCAGGAGGAGACCACGGTGGGGGTACTACATCAAAACAAGGACATAGCACAAACTAAAGAAAAAATATGACAAGGAAAAATGGAAGAGGGAAGTCCATGTGGAAAGATGATCACAAGTGGGTAGATTATGACAGTGATGAAAATCTTACATTCTGTATTCCTTGCAGGAAATATGAAAAAAAAAAGGGGGGGGGGTGATTTTGTAACAGGTACAAACAATTTTCGGGTTGATACTATAAAACAACACGAGTCAACCAAGTCTCATATTTCAGCACAAAGAAAGTATGATATTGAATGTATGAAAGAGAAATCTAACACAGTTTGTTCCTACACTGGTGAATTCAACACAAAAGCTGGTGAATGCTTAGACAATGATCTGGATGCATTATGGCCACCCCTTGTGGGGACCCTTGACATAGCAATCCACAGACTGAACAAATATCAAGAGGAAGAGATATCTCATGCCTTCAGTACAGCATATTTCATTGCAAAAAATGAACTTCCATTCACCCTTTAGACACTTTACGGAATATATCTATAATGATATCCACGAGAAAAATCTCAAAGGTCTTAGAGATGCTAGAGTTCTTTCCATCATGTTTAATGGTGCTACTGACACTTCTTTTCATGAAAATGAATATATGCTCGTTTTGTAGACCAAGGTATCAGCATAAAGGCTGTTGAACACGCTCATGCAGAAGGTGTTTTAGAAGCTATTGAATCAGCAATGAATGGGGTTAATGATGGATGGAATTGGAAAGAACGTTTAATTGTTGAGGGGTCAGATGGTGCAAGTGTTAATCTAGGTAAAAAGCACAGTGTCACAAAGCTCTTGACGAATGATGTGCCTCATTTGTTTGCTATACACTGCATTTGTCATCGACTCGAACTGGGTGCACCGGATGCAATGAAAATAAGAGAATCACAAATTTTTGCAGATATAAAGTCAGTCCTAATTAGCCTGCACAAGCATTATCATTACAGTGCAAAAGCATTAAGAGAACTACAGAGGCTATCAGAAGCTATAGACACAAAAACGATTAAACCGGTAAACCTTGAGGGGACCAGATGGATGCCCCATTTAAGCAACTGCCTCAATGTTCCAGTACGGCAATATCTGGTATTTGTCAGTCACTTCAAAAATACTGTGGAGGGCAGAACTGGGTAGTTGATGTTCAAAGCAGGGCCAAATTCATTCTAAAACATCTGAAGGACTACAACCTTAGTTATTCTCAGTGATCTCTCCTAAAAGTTTCAGAAAGACAACTGTGTTCTGCAAGGTGCAGTTGAGGCTCTTGAAACTGCAACATTGCAACTTGTAGCATTACAGCAAAGGCCTGGAAAGAAATTACAAGAATTTCTTGACACTATTGATGAGCAGGACAACATGTTCAAAGGTGTAAAACTCCATGCCCCAACTTCCACGCCCAATGAGTTGAAGAAGAAACAGAATGGTCTTATTGAGTCTGTTATTGATCATGTAAATAAAAGGATAGGAGATATAGACTCTGACAATTTGTTTAAGGATATACAAATCTTTTATCCTGTAAATCTTCCTGAAACAGATGCTGAAGGAGCAATTTATGGAGAGCAGGAGGTAAATGCTTTGTGTGAATTCTATGCAAAAATGTTAAACAGGATGACTTGCAATATCCAACATCTACAACAGGTGGAATGGCCAGGCCTGAAAGTTCATATGCAGCATCAAAACTTGGGTATAAGTGTTCATGAATTTTACCAGAGGATGTTCTGTGATCTCATCCTTGAAGACACACTGAAAAACATTCTAATGTTGCTGAAATAGTTCTGTGCATCCCTATGTCAAGCTCTATTTGTCAACATGGATTCTCTGCCATGGCAAGAATAAAATGAAAGGCCTGAAGGGCCACAAAGGCAAGTGCAATATCAGGGTTCTAAATAAATTTAGAGGTAGGTGAAATTAGAGAAAGTAGAAGAAATATTTGAGTGCCGCAGGAGGCATTTCCATATTTTTAGGTATATACATAAAGCACTAAAATCATGTGTAAAATGTCAGCAAAATGTATTTATTTACTTGAAAAACAGAGGAGATCTTGGGATGAAGTTGCTTATCCTAACAAGTACATACACCCCTAACTCCTCTTTCTATATAGCATCCCTTCAAGACTAAGACAAAGGCTATAATCATTAACTTTAATTGGAAAACATGGATAAGAAATAGCAAGATTACAACGTTTATAAAACCAGCCGTCGATGCTTGTTTTTTTTTGTTTTTAATAAACAAGATATCCTAAAGGCCTAATCATGAAAATGTTTCAATATCATTGAATATGGAACTTGAGCGAGTTGTTTTCATATCCACTGGTCCAAAGCACAGGTTCATATGAATACACATCTAACCTTGTATGTAAATAATCGTGATTAACCCCGTGGGGATCTGGGTTGTTAGAATAGATCCTCAGCTCCCCCTAGCTTGTCGTAAAAGGCGACTAAATGGGGCGGTCCTTTGGATGAGACCGCAAAAACCGAGGCCCCGTGTCGCAGCAGGTGTGGCACGTTAAAGATCCCTCCTTGCTCAAAGGCCATAAGCGCCAAGCAAAGGCCTAAATTTTGCAGCCCTTCACCAGCAATGGTGACGTCTCCATGAGTGAAAGATTCTCGAGCGAGACGTTAAACAATATATAATCAATCATTAATCGTGATTATTTACGTATGTATAAGGTTGGAGGTGTATTCATATATCATGATTATTTACACATATATAAGGTTAGATGTGTATTCATATGTTAACACCCAAGCGCCTGTGGTCCGAAGGGACAGTAAATGTCATCAATCAGCTAGGCCTATATATGGACCCGTAAACACTGTGATAGCACAAGTGACTAGGCCTAGGGAATAAAAATAATTATTTCTAGCCCTGAGGGTCTAGTTATTTAATACAAAAGAAAATTATACCATTCAATTCTTTTACTGGGTATGTCTCGTGGGTACTGTATATGTCATTTTTTAAAGTTTCCACCAACTCTGTTTCCTCAGTTAACAACTTCGGCAAACTCTCCGGATCAAACGCAGTCTTTTCCATCAAAATGACGGCATCTTTTCCTCTGAACTTAGACTGAACAAAAGCCGTTTTACTCCCCATGTCATTCTTTAGAAGTTTACAAAATTCGAACTCTGCAAACGAGGAAAACCCATCATTTCCCGCAAGTTCTGACTTTCTTTTCTTCGAAATAGGTTCACCCGCCATGACAAAACAAAGATTCTGAACGTTTCGGTACCAAGATGTTTCGGCACTAAGACATTTCGGCCCTTAACCTTTGCATTGTTTGTTTTTTCAATCTATTTAAAATTAGATGCTATGTTAGATCCGCTCACATACTTGCATACATAACGTATACTTATGTCATAGGCGCTCGACGTTTTAAATATCTATAATAATGATAATTTTTTTTAAAAAAATCACCCTCTTGTAAACAAAATATTCACGAAGTATATCACGCCGCCATCTTGGTTTTCTTTTTTATCAGCTGCATCGCTTGCATTTTTCGGCAAAAAGTTTATATAATATTATAATTAGACCCCTACCATTTAGAAGCAACGCTGTCAAGGTCTTACCTCTCGTATCGTCATGGTGAATTGGAAATAAAATCAATTTATCGGCTATAATCAACCGCCAATCATCATCTACTGCTTCTGAAATGCGAAAAATTGGTAAAAGGGGGACGGAAGTTGACATGATTATGCAAATGAGATTATCTTGCTGATGTACCATTAGACGTTTGTGCGTGGGAAAAGGGGATTCTTGAGTTTTGTTTTGTAGTTGGTTTTTGTTTTTTTTTTGTTTTTTTTTTGTTTTTTTTTTTATTTTGTTTGTTGTTGTTTTTTCTTTTTTATAATTCAAAATAGTCCATTAGAAAAAGAAAAATACTAGGACCTAATTGCAAAAACATGTTTCTCAATGGAAAAATGTATTATAGTATAGCATATTCAAACTTCCAGAAGTTTACAAAAATTCTAAAAGTGGAAAGACTTAAGATATTCAATCAAAACTTGGTAATAGCGGTACCTCAATTTAATGCTAGCTGGAATATTGTAGCCCTCTTAAATTTGAGAGAGAGAGAGAGAGAGAGAGAGAGAGAGAGAGAGAGAGAGAGAGAGAGAGAGAGAGAGAGAGAGAGAGGATCTCCGTAATGGTGCAGATGCGGGAGTGATTCACTCCCGTAACATTTCAATAATTGGTAAAAATGTGTAGTGAAAACCGAACCGGGCAGGATCACCTTCGTAACCCACTTTTTTTTTTTTTTTTTTTTTTTTTTTTTTTAAAGTTTTCTTCTTTATTTTTCGTTTGATGTGAAACTTCTTAATCCCTATCTGGATGATACATTAGATCTTGGCTACAAAAATCGCATCATGATTTTGGTTCGTTGTGAAAATATCTAACAAATGTTTATTTCATGTTGGTATAATGAGTAGCGAGAAAAAATACACATTTTTCTGTGATTACGACTGATATATAATGCGACATAACAATGAAACTACACATGATGTCGATGGATATTATGATTGATTAATTGATCATTTATTGTTTAACTCCATTTATTGTTTGCCCGAGAATTTTTCATTCATATGGAGACGTCACCATTGCCGGTGAAGGGCTGCAAAATTTAGGCTTATGCTCGGCGCTTATGCCTTTGAGCAGGGAGAGATCTTAATCATGCCACATCTGCTATGACACGGGGCCTCGGTTTTTGCGGTCTCATCCGAAGTCGCCTCATTTAGTCGCCTCTCATGACAAGCAAGGGGTAGTGAGGATCTATTCTAACAACCCGGATCCCCATGGGGCGATAAATATCATGAAAATTTATTACTAAAATGCTGCAGTACCTGTCATGTGAGTCTTATATATCTAATGTTTACGCAAGCTTCGGTCAGGTCAGTATTTCCTTTAGGCTACAACTCCATTATTAGTCCCAGAGAATTGACACTGTACCGAGTTTGATATTTACGATTCATTAAACCCCGGGTCAAAAGGAAACCGGATACAGGTTACCGTGGCCAAATATCAAAATTCCGAATAAAATGATGATGTTCATGACATTGCCGGTTTTGACCTATGTGGCTAATTTGTGCCATGTCTTCATTTGGGAGGGAAAAGACCATTTTTCAGACTTGGATAAGACCTTCTACAAAAGACTATTTCTTATATTCTGGTAAGTAATTAACTTATTACTAATAATCCTTTTTGGTAAATGTCATTTAATATGTCCAGTATATATATTTGCAAATTTAATGAAATTCCTTTTGCACTTAATATTAATTGAGAGAAAGGCTAGATATAGAAAGAAAGATATTTTTGCTTTGAGCTTATTGATTTCATAGATTGGTAGTATATACAGCGCCATAGCAAAAGTATTCGCGATTTTTCAAAATGACGGTCGTAAACAAGGACGCACTTCAAAATATCAAACAGTAAAAAAGTATGAAAAATTGACTTACTTTTCTCAATATTTTGTAAGTTGACCCTTGGACCTTACTACAGTCTGAATCCGACGGGGAATGGATAGATATAGGTTTCTCACATACTCAGGGGTGAGGTTTTGCCATATGTCAAGTATTGCATTAAAAAGTTCGTCTCGGGTGGTGATATCTCTGACTGTGTTTTGAAGTGAACGTTTCATTTTCAACCAAATATTTTCAATTATATTGATGCATGTGGACTGTACCGACCAAGTGATGGAAGGACTGTTGTTGTTTTGTTTATATTCACAAGTAATCCTGGCCCTGTGCACGGGCGCATTGTTATCTTGAAAATAGATAAGGTTTATTGAGAAAATTTCTAGCTATTACTGCAACCCGACGTATTCGAGGAGGGCACATACATTGGGGTACATACGCCTCATTTGCTTTCCTCCAGACCCTGTGATTATCTCCAATAGCAACTTGACTTTCGTTAGAAAATATATTTTGCAAATACTGTTCCACTGTCAGTCTTTTCCCTAAACACCAAGATAATTGCTTTTTCCGATTAACTTTTCTTTGATATCCTTTATTTCAAAGAAATTCCTGGACTGTAAAATTATGGACAGTTTTTGTTGGACTTTTTCTTTCATTTAAATCCTGTGTAATGTCTTTTAATGTTCTGTATCTGTCGCTTTTAACCGTCCGCATAACCCAGTTTAAGTCCCAGTGCGACAACTTTCGAGGTCTACCAACTCGTGGTAAATTTTCCACACTTCCCCGTTAAATAAACTTCTTTCAAATAGACCTAACGGGAGATTCACTAATATTCAACAGTCGAACGATTTCCGAAGTTTTGTGATTCTCGCTTTTAAGAGTTACGATTAGATTTTCAACTTCGTGACTTAGTTCACTAGATTTTCGACCCATGCTAAACTTGTGCTTGTTTACATGCACGAAGGAAGTTACAGACGACAATAAATATAAAATTACGTCATTTTGAACACAAAGATAACTGTCAAAATATCAACGGATAACTCGTATTTTCCGTAAAATTATCGCTCTTTTCCTAATCGAGACGCGCAAGTAAGACGTCACCATTTTGAATAATCGAGAATACTTTTGCTATGACGCCGTACATACTTATTCCTGAGGAATAGAAGAAACTAGTCGAGTGAGTAGTTAGTGATACTTTTATTATTATTATTATTATCATTTTATATATATATATATATATATATATATATATATATATATATATATAACTCCAGAAATAGGTATACACAAGCAGTAGTATAATAAAAAGTAAATACTGAATGTGCTACACGTGCAGATGAACACAAGCGGTATTCTCGCGAGCAAACTCCGTACAGTGTCAATTCTCCGGGACTACTTTCCCCTCCGAATAATAATACTGCCACAGACTTTCCAAACTCCTGCAGAAAATTGCAAGTTACTATACGCGTGTGATTCTGTTTTCAAAAATTTTAAACAGAACATTATTATATAGTTTATTTCATTCATGACTGATAGTAATAAAATTTTCGATACTGTGAGTAACATATAAATGCAAAATGATTACTACCGGCATTCACAACGGATTATGTTTTTGAGCGGAGTGGCGACTGCAGAAGCGTTATTAGATACAAGAACTATAAGTAAGTGGTACTCTGTGTTTATGTCAGAAATCAATAATATTTTTAAAAAAAAAATATCTTTGTCGTCACATATATACCGGTCGCGGTAGCTCGGTGGTTAGAGCGTTCGCTTCGTAACCGGGAGGTCGTGAGTTTGATCCCCGCTCGTGCCATGGCCGCGTCAAACCTAAGGTGCTAAAATAGGTAATGATTGCTCCTTTGCTAAACGCTCGGCATTCAGAAGTGAGAATCACAGGTCTTTCGGATATGACCTTAAAAACGGAGGTCCCGTGACACGGTGGGCGTTGGCACGTTAAAGAACCCTCACTGCTACGGCCCTGAGCGCTAAGCATAGGTCTAAATTTGTGGTACTTCACGTACAGCTGGAGGCGTCTCAATGAGTGAAAAATTCTCGTAAGACAAACAAATAAACAATTAATCAATCAATCGTGACATATAAAACGATCTATTTCAGAACTACATGACATCACAAGCTGGTGTTTGATAAATGTTTAGGTGTGGCGTGCTTGGCTAATATTTAGAGTGAAATTATTTGAAATTGAGAGAAATAATATAGGTTAAAATTAATTGTCGGAATGAAAAATTATCGGACAAAATCGAGAAATGACTGAGGAAATTGCCATGGTAGGGGTCTGTTTGAAATGAAAGGTGTAACTTACTGCAGATTGCTATGTGTTGTAAAAAAGTACAAATATGACCTATAAAAGCAACGGGACGCTATATAATTTTTGTCGTTTTTTATTAACACTTGGAATGAACTTTGAAATCTTGGCGGTTATTCATCTAAAATTAATTTCGTTAATTAGTGAGAGGCCCAAATGTTAGTATTGAGGTCTATGGGAAATGATTTGGTATTCTTTTCCCAGTTGGTTATGGGAAGAGTCTTATTTATCAGCTGTATCCCACCATATACTCACTTAGAGCTGCATCCCTCGGAATCCCCATGTGTCCTTGTTGTATCCCCCTTAACATGATTCAGCGTGACCAGTTACTCTCCATGCTTTCAAGGTGCGTTCATATTACATTTTGCAAGATTCAGGGGTAAGTTAAGGACATTGTATCAATGTATCAATATTATGTGGTAATGGAGAGGAATAGGTTATTAAGAATCTGTGACAGACAAAGGATCTTCAGATCTGCCCAGATTAGATTCAGTAAGAATTGAAGGTCAAGGTCATAATGGTAACACAAAGCCACGGTATCTTCAAAGCATGTCGTTATAAAAAAAATATTTTAAAAAATCCTCCAGTAATATCCACACTTTACTCATATGTGAAATCAGAGAACATTCTCAATATTCAGACAGGTGGAAACCAGTGTAATTCAGACCAATGGAGGACAACTCAAAATACCAAAGAAAAACAAGGAAGGGCATTGTTAAATCAGCAGCTTCTGAGGAAATGGCTACAGCAGGGCCATCTCACCACCCTATCAGTAGCATCGCATTTGCCATTGCAGTTGGTTCCTCTTCAACAACCAAAATACATGCCCGCCAGTTGAGAACAATTTGTGTATGCATTTTATAAATCTTGATATTTGCATTCACTAATCTGATAATCCATTGATAGTGCATTGTTTACATATTTTCATATAGGATAGGAACTCATGCTGAAATAAAAAATACACCCGCTTTGTATGGAAAGCTATTTAGAACACAAAAATCTAAGTTTTATATGTTTCATATTGCATATGATTAATGTTGGTAAGGGTACTGTGGGTCAGCTATCTTGGATGAGGATCCCATGCAGTTATTCAGAATGGAAAATAGTGCCACACAATTAGAATCATTCATGGTGTAATGCACGTACTTGAATTTGTGTTATATATTTCATAGATCTTTTTATTTCAATAAACAGATGGCAAAGGAGTTTCTGATCCTAAGTAATCATAGATATATTTTGGAGCTTTGACGTCATGTCAGTCCAGTAGCAGATTGAGGCATCACCAGGAATCTCAAATGAAGTGTATGAGCAAAATTATTTGTCATTATTTTTCTATAACACAGGGTGCTACTTTATTTTGGGGTGTACAGTTAGTGGGAAAATGTTTGATCTTTTATTGGTTGAAGTGAATTTTGAACATTTTAATTTAACATTGAAGGGCCCTCACTGCCACGGCTCTGATCACTAAAGCATAGTCCTAAATTTTATGGGATGGTGATTTTTCAGTATGAGTGAAAACTCATAATGGGATGTTGAACAACTGAATAAAATTTATTCTATATGACATTCCTTTGAAATTATCATAGTATAGATACTGTTTAAGATGCATGTATCGTTATGTGGTATATTTGCATTTATTTTTTTCAGAAATGTCGGAATGTGTCAAAGATAGAGAAGTTCCTAGATGCATTCCAGTTGAGATGATTGCAGAGGATCCTGGGATAAGGTGGCAGCAGATGGTGACAAACAGGAAAGTAGCTGACAGGGCGGACATGAATGAAAAAAGCAATGTGCTGCAGATACAGCAATGGAACTGGATAAGACTGCGGGGGGAAGGCAACCACATCTGTGACATAGCATTAGTGTGGACACCAGAAGGGAAACGGGCACAAAGAGACCAAAAACAGCCTGGAGAAGGAGAGTAAAAGCAGAAGTGTAGGATGCAGAAGCTGGTGTGATGTCAAGATAGTATTAAAAGACAGTGGTTTATAGAGAGAATGCTGTGGCCTTATGTGCCTTCTGGTGTGCAGAGAATATTGAAAAATTGTTGAGTGCAATAAATAATCAATCAATCAATCATATTCATATAAAAGTTGGTTTTTTTTTTTTTGGGGTGATCACAGTTATTAGTATCCGGTATTTGATTAATATATTCAGTATTGATGAGTTTGATTTCATAGAATAGGTATTTTTAGACAAAATATATCTAAACTACAGAGTCCCTGTACATTTAATAGGTTATGATATGCATGTAGAAATCTTTTCCAATGGTAAGCACACATTACCACGTTAGTTTTATTGATGCTGTATATGTTGTGACTATGGAAGAAAATATGTTCAGAACAGAATGTATATCTTGAAGTGTTGTTGCCCTTGAATATCATTCACTGAATTGCTTGTCTTATTTACAGAAAAATATCCATTTATTTTCACCCTAATTATGTTGAGGTTTTCAGTGGGTGAATTTAAGACTGGGCAAAACCATTTTCTCTCTTATATTTCTTTTAATACGTCTGTGTCAGTGAGAATTTTAAAGGGGGTGAAACCATTTGCAGTATTATTACTGATTAATGTACTTAGTGATATCCTGTTATTGTTATATTAAATCTATTTCAGGGCTGTACATTTGTACATTTTACAATACAATATTCTGCACTGTGGTATTAAATTCCCCAAACTTAATTCAGGCGTTATAGTCATTAACAGCAAGTTTATCATGATATGATATGGAAATTGTTAATTTGTTAATAAACTTCGCTGTATATTATAATGAACTTGTTTAGCTTTAAAACAAATCTTTCTATAAGAATTGACTGATTGATTTTTTTTATTGTTTTCAACCACACTTAATAATTTTTCAGTTATCTGGTGACGTCCAGTTTTTTATTGGTGGAGGAGAGAACCCAGACACAATGCACCTGGGAAGAGACCATCGACCTTCCAAAAGTAAACTGGCAAACTTTCTCACATATATCGGCACGAATCGAACCCGCGCCGACTAGAGGTCAGACGACTTGTTCAGTGTAGCGGAAAACAACAAATAATCAATCAATATATTTACGCTTTAACAAAGATCATTGTGACATCATAATATAACGTTATGAATTAACAGCGTTTTTCAATATTCTAAACACACTAAGCCATACCATATGTAACTAAGCAATATTGTAATAACTCTTGAAGATTAAAAATGAAACCGGTTGAGTTATTTTCGGCGTTCCGATTCCTCTTTATTATTCAACCTACTTGTGTGGGGATCCGGGTTGTTAGAATAGATTCTCAGTACCCCTTGCTTGTCGTAAAAAGCGACCAAATAGGGCGGTCATTCGGATGAGACCGCAAAAACCGAGGCCCCGTGTCGCAGCAGGTGTGGTACGTTAAAAATCCCTCCCTGCTCAAAAGCCATAAGCGCCGAGCATAGGCCAAAATTTTGCAGCCCTTCACCGGCAATAGTGACGTCTCCATATGAGTGAAAACATCTCGAGCGGGACGTAAAACAATATATAATCAAGCAATCATGATAATGAAACAAAGTCTCATCTGCAGTCTACAGACACAAAAGAAAATCATCTTTTGACCTAATACACTTCAACAGGGCACTTCATACTGATGTTCTGGTTGTCATTTGCTCATCTCTAAGGGATTTGGGGACCCAGCGGACTGTTATCTTCCACATACCTAAACAATCATGTAAGATTGTTGAAATGCTACCATGTGAAATGCCTAATGCCTACGATATTTGTTTTACCTGAATTCGCCTATCAGAGTATTCCAGATCCCAAACGTTGTTGCACATTTCTTCGTTTGTTGCATCCAGACCTGGCTTCATCTTCAAAAGACATTCTACTGTGTTTGAATTCCCCTACCCAGAATTTAACCTGAGCATAAGATGGTGCAGAATACCTATAAACATCAGCTAGCTCACCACTTATTTCCATGTCTGTTTTACCTTTTAAATACAAGTACCAAATTATACCACTTTACTCAAATTTAGCTGAAAAGCATGCCTTTACATCACTAGCCATGTTTCTTTTTATATTTATGAGGGGTGAATGGGGCATCACTGGGGTATCCTTGTGGTTTCGTATGGTAAAAAGATGCACTCGTTCATAACCCCACACAGTGAGTGACTAATATGCTTAATAACATTTCATTTTTAAACAAGCTTTCTTTAAGTATTGCATAACTAATACTTGTCCCCTACTGTCTTGGACATAGTTCAGGGTTAGGCAACACCATATGAACATTCTCTTAAATACTACAGCCATTAATGTGACCATGAAACAATAGGTTTGGCACGATGAAGACCTCTCTCTGCTAAAGGGCATATGCTTGAGCATATGTCTAAAAATTTTTTAGCCCTTCACCTGCCATGATGACATCTCCATACGAGTGAAAGATTCTCTGAGACTCATGTGGCATGTTTAACAATATGCAATCAATACATCAATCAATATTCTTCTCCATACCCACCAACCAATCTCAATCAAGTATGGTGCAAATTATCTTGTTCACAGTGATTTTTTAAAAGATAAAATGCCAGACATTTAGGACAGAAAACTTAAATAACCTTCACCTAAGGATGATTTGTACCAAGTTTTACCAAGTTTTAATAAAACTGGCCATCTGATTCTGAAAAACATGATTTTTAAATTTTCTCTCTCTCTCTCTCTCTCTCTCTCTCTCTCTCTCGTCTTGGAGAGAGGTGTTGCCCTTCATTTAAACAAACTTAAATCCTCTTCACCCAAGGATCAATTGCGCCAATTTTAATTAAAAATTGACCTCATGATTCTGCAGAAATTTAAAATGTGAAAAGTAGACAGACACAGATGAAAAACCTAAAAAGCTCACTTACGTTTCAGCTCAGGTGAATTAAACACATATAAGCATAAAAAAAATTAATAAAGTATTCAAGACAATGGTGAAATTTTTATTAATTTATCTCTTCATTGATGAAATAAAATACATGTAATAGTACAAATGAGTTATGTCCGATTTTTTCCCTACCCAATCTGATTAAAATTAGATCCTATAATCCACTCACATATATGGCTACATAAGGATCTAACGAAACCGCATACGAAGGTCAGTGACCTTTTAGTCTAACCAATCAGCGCATTGCCTAGTAAATCGACGATGAGAACTCGGATCGTTTGGAACAATACAATCTTACTAATAGTTAGCGAAGGAGTCTGGTTAATACAAAATATGTAAAACTGCCATGCAGTCCCTATTATTTAGCACAGCTATTAACACGTACTTTTCCTCCTCTTTTAAAGACTGAATTTTGAAATATTTTAAAACTTTCTCAATAGCGTGCTCCACTTCGGTTGTCATGTTTGTTTTTCCCCCGAACTATTCGTTTACCTAGTGCAAATATTAAGAACTCTCTGATTGGATGAACATATCACTGAATATGTATCTTTAAGAGGTCACTGGATTTGACCTTCGTATGCGATTTCATTAGATCCTTGTGTAGCGATATACGCAAGCGGATCAAAGGATCTAATTTTAATTAGATTGTTTCCTACCCTTCCTTTGCTTAATCAGGGGTGATGCAATCCATCATGATTTATTTATCTAATTCTCTTTACCAAAAACTGTTTCATGCCAAGTTTAAAGTTGAAATTAACCAGTGGTTGTGGTGAAAAATTTCAAATTGGAAATGAACATCAACAACCAGCAAAGGCACTCTTCAATCAGAAAATGCATCTATATATTATGAGATGAAAATAACTGGTTAACATATACCTACTTTTCTTAGTATGCCTTTAACTGATACAGCCCTCGTGAAAGTATCACCTCATCTACACTCCGAGATGTGGGTTGAAGATGATCCCTTAGTTTTCCATCATCAATATCAAAACTTGCGCATTGAAAAACCATGTATAAAGAATTCAGTTCTCTCCTTATTTCCTCACTAATGCATCAATTTTTGATTTGCATGTGAAAAGTTTTTCTTCAAGATAAAATGCAATCATATGAAGTTTATTTACTCATGATCATTTGTCATCACTACAAAGACCCTTTCTGAGTGACATGCAACAACAAAGTATGAAGGCCCCCGACCAATGTGACATTTGTACTGCAATATGAAACGAGAGTTGTCAGAAGACAACACAGCTCGCTGGGAAGTATAACTCTACTTAACTTGTCCTGTTTAGTACAAACGGAATGTTTTGAAAAGTAGATCAAAGTCCAAGGTCAAGGTCACTATGTTAGATATCTTGAAACCAAATGAAAGTACTCTTCATGAGGCATTTAAATGTGAAATATCAAAACCTTATTCCCCTTTGTTCAAATGATATAACCAAGATTAAAGTTTTTCATTAGTAGATCAAAGCTTAAGGTCACGAAGTCACACATCTTGGTATCAAATGAAAGGTCTCGTGTGGAGACATTTACATATTATATATCAAAATCATTGAAGTTGGAAGTTTTTCACAAATAAATTAAAGTCCAAGATCAAGGTGACTAAGTCAAAACTCTTGGTACCAAAAGAGGGGTCTCTTCATGAGGCATTTACATCTCACATATGGAGTCCCTATCCTCTTGGTTGAAGTTTTTCACAAGTAGGTAAAAGTTCGTGGTCACTACGTCATAACTCTTAGTACCAAAAGAGAGGTCTCTTCATGAGGCATCTACATCTCACATATTATGTCCCTATCTCCTTTAATCAATATATCTGTTCAATTGATAAAATAACTACAGAAATATTCCAAAACATATTCTCATTTTACTGCATATATTTAGATAATTTCTTTCACATGGTATGAATTACTTATTTTGGGTTGTACAACAAATACCCCAGACACTCATTAATTAATGTTTAACTGGACAGATGTAATTTAGTTCTTATCAAAATGATCTTTGATTCTCCAGCAATACCATGACTTACTCCCATGGGCTAATGAAACACAGCTTAATGAAGGATCATCCTCTTGTTCTCTGATGTGCTTGTTAACTCTTTTCAAATTTGTTGTACAAAACTGCATATATTTATATCATTAATGTTAGAAACGAAACAAGTATTCATATAAATTGTTAAATAACCACATTTTATGAAAAAATGTGTATTTTTGATGTTATAAGCACTGAATAGAGTAACTGCATCACTCTATTACATTTTATGAAAATAATGTGTATTTTTAATGTTATAAGCACTGAATAGAGTAACCGCATCACTCTCTTACATCCCTTAATATGTAGTTATTGTTTTTTAAATACTTACAGGGGTCTATATTTTTTTCATAACTCACTTTCAAGGGGTTTTCTTACCATTTTTACACTGGGTTCAGGATCCGTAGAATTGGGAATATTGACGCGTAAAATATTTAAAATTGGGAAAAATTGGAAAGTATTACTTTGAGCTTATTAGTCAAAGAAAGTGAAGAAAAATGCTTTGTCAATACATTCTAATGATCATTCAAAGATAATAATGATGATGTTAATAAGAAGTGGTATATATTCATAGCAAATACCCTCGATCTTAAAATAAATGCTTTACATTCGAATACTACACCAGTTGAACACAAAAAAACCCATTTTAAAACATTTTTATCAAGTAACTTTATGTAGGCCTATATTGACATTTTATTCATATTTATTATAAAGTGTGTGTGTGTGTGTGTGTGTGTGTGTGTGTGTGTGTGTGTTATATTGTGATTTTTGTTTAAATAAGTCCATTTTAATTAAGATTTATTTCATATATTCAGACATATACTTGTCTGTTTTAATTTAAATATACATAATTACTGAGATACTGAAATTTCTGTGGATGATTTTCTTTATCTGCACACTCTGCTTTACCACTCGCCAAGAATGGTTTCATCCTTGCAAAAATAATGCTTCTTGAAACAAGATTCTTCACGTTTGTGGTATCTTTAACAGTCCTTTCAATATTTTTTGTGTAATATATAAAGCTATGTCACATAATTACAATTAAACTTACTACACATGGTAACAATGTGACATGCTCTGAACTAATAGGCTAAACTTACTACACGAGGTAACAATGTGACATGCTCTGAACTAATAGGCTAATTATCTATGCTGCATGTAATTAACGACAAGCGAATTTATGATATAAACATAATTTATATGAAATACTGTGGATTAATAAAATTAATCATAAATATAACATTTCTGTTGCCAGTAAAGCTTCATAAATGTTTTTACGATCAAACATTGTATCAGAACAATAGGAAGTTCACCAGCACCACTCGAGGTTCTTCATATAACGTAGTGTATTTCCAGAGGAATGTTGATCACACTTTATATCCCGCATTTCTAGTTTTTTTTATATTTTGCAAAGAAAATCAAACTGATATCTACTATTTCTGATTTTCTATGCATGGAATTTTAAGAACACTTGATTGGGAAAGAAGATTTAAAATTGGGAAAATATCAGTGATTTTTAGATTGGGAATGGGTCCGGTAACCGGACCCAAAAATAGATCAGGAAAATCCATGCTTGCCTATTGTGCAAGTGATACTTCAAATTTCACTTACCCAACTAAAACAGCCACTTGCCCAACAAAAAACAAACACTCTATGACATATTTCTATTGCTTATTTTTGTCCTAGTCTTTATCTTTGTCTTGTTTAGACTTTCTTTTCATTTACCTTAGTCTTAATTTTTTCAGAAGAAAATCCAACAGCAGACTCATCTTTACTAAAACAGAAGTTCACAACATTGAAGTAAATGAGAGAAACTAAAATAAATATATCTATATATAGCTATATTGCATTGCATTTTTAAAGTCAAAACTATTGTTCATTTGATACATTACACAAATTCTAACATTAATCATGTTAATTTCCGTAGTCATAGGCAAGGATAATTAAACAATATTAGCTAGACTATGTGTAGCAAAGACAATCTGTGACAAAATTTAAAAGCTATTAAAAAAGATGACTTGATTGACCAGTTGTGTAACGTACATACAGTTTGATATCATTTGGGGGAAAAAATTAAAAAATAATCAAATGGCATTACTTTTTCTATTTTTCAAATAGATTTATAAACCAATTTTCCACGTAATCTACTCACCATATACAGTTGGAGCAATACTATCACAACAACATCTCTCCAAAATTGGTCCTGAAATGTCACAGAAAATGCCGAATATATATATATTAATCGTAATATATATATATATATATATATATATATATATATATATATGTGTGTGTGTGTGTGTGTGTGTGTGTGTGTGTGTGTGTGTGTGAATATAAATCAATCTTTTTTTATCTATTCAATATGTATTTTCTATTCATAATACTTTGAATGAACTCTGTTCGATGTTGAGTGGTCTCAGTGTTGCAGTTTAACTCAGAAGGACCCATGAATAAAATTTAGAAATGTACGCAAAAAGTAGTTTATAAGCAAAATTCATTATACTGGTGAAGAAGTGAAAGTAAAGAACTATTCAAGTATACACAAAGCAATACAAGCTGTAACTGATGGTAAATAAATTGATAAATAGAAGAACAATATAAGATAACATCAACTTTCCATATCTATGTAATAATATACCACATTCGCCTGCTTATGGAGTGTATATCTCCCTGTTGATTCGATACACGAGAGCATGCCATGCGTATGAGAATTTTTTAAAGCGAGGTCAACTTCTAACAAAAAAGTTGATGTTCCAGGGTTATAACGAATCTCGTTTGAAGTCATCATTTCGCAAATTTTACGGTCGCTATAATGACCTTTGCGATTACAATGTGTCTCTGGGACATATGTTGATTGATTTGTTTCATACCCTTTGTTAGACTGTCATTTTTCATACTAACTTTGACTAAGGGTAATCCAGTATACCTAATTTCGACTAAGGGTTCATGGCGGGTGTGACCGGTCAGCAGAGGGTGCTTACTCCTCCATGGCACCTGATCCTACCTTCGCTTTGTCAGAGGTCCGTGTTGCCATACACTCGAACTTGCATATGTCTTTGGGATTTATGATTACGATTAACACATTGTTAACTTCACCATTCGATATATAATAACATATTTGCGATTCAACACACAATTTTTCCTAATCAGAGTGAATCTAAAGCAATAAACCCGTCAAATCAGCAGAAAATGTTGATTCGTGAATCATTGCCATCCAGATAGTAATTCCTGCTCGTGATCTCTGATGTGCACTGACCTCGTAGGTCCCCTGTTCAGAAAAATAGGAATGAGAGGCACTGTGCACGTGTCAGATTTATAAAAAATTCAATATGCCAAATTTATTAGAAAATATTTTATTTGAGTGGCACATTTTCGTAATTTAATTATTTGTTTACACTTAAAATATTTAAACAGGTTGGGAGCACTTCCCCTATAGCGAGATGTTCTTGATTCATCATTCATCCCCTTGCTTGTCGTAAAAAGCGACTAAATGGGGCGGACCTTCGGATGAGACCGCAAAAACCGAGGCTCCGTGTCACAGCAGGTGTGGCACGATAAAGATCTCTCCTTGCTCAAAGGCCAGAAGCGCCGAGCAAAGACCTAAATTTTGCAGCCCTTCACCGGCAATGATGACGTCTCCATTTGAGTGAAAAATTCTAACAACCCGGATCCTCAGTTAAATGTATCTTCCGGTATAATCACGGCATCATTGGAAACATACTGAAAAATCTCACCTTCCACTGCCTATCTTTAGAATTTTGTACTTTTGAGTCACTTTTTGTGTGATGTTCCATTATTTTGACAAGCCAACAAAAAAAAATCTAATTCATATGTTGTCACAGTGCAATGTTTAGGGAGGGAGGAATAACGGAGTTTTTTTTAAAATACAAATTCTTATCTCTCACCAAAACAAAAACAAAAAAATGAATGAATAAATAAATAACTAGATAAAAAGAAGTGCAACCTTAAATTTCGTAATTCTCCCCCCCCCCCTTTAGACACAAAATTTATTATTCTTGAGGGTGTGATACTAATGAGCTACTTTGCAGCCTTGAGTTTTGTTGTTGTTGTTGTTTTTTGGGGTTTTTTTATTTCTTTTTATTTTTTTATTTTTTTTTTTATTTATTTTTGAAATCACACTATGTATAATTTGCTTTCAAGAAAAATCTCTGTGGAATCAATATGTCCAACATCACTATTAGGAAATTTCTTGATTGAGAATGGGGTGGGGCATATGCTGAAGAAAAATGTCCTGCCGTGAAATAAGTTTTTAAGGGTCTGCCTGGGACGCTTTCTCTGTTCACGTATATTCCTGGATCTGTTGAATCAAAATGTTCGAAATTAAATGGATTTCTTGTGTAGTCTCCATTCACAGTTTTCTGATCTACTAAACCCATAACGATACGATCAGGTATCGCCTGCGGGAAAATATTGTCCCAGTAAAATTCTGTAGATTCTTTAGGAATGGTGTTCATTTTTAATTCATATCTTGAGACGGTGTACTTCACAGGGTTAGTATCTATCTGCTTGCTGTGGTTCAATAGAACACCTGGATCAACTTGTACTTTGGCCGCTTTATACAATCTAATAATTCTAGTATGTAAGCCGGAGATCTCTGTACAGACATCACAATAAACGGTGCACTTGATCTAAAGAGTCCACACATTTGCTCAGGTCAAAAATATACTCCATTAGGTTACCCTCCAGACAAAATACTTTACTTTCTTCTGTATAGCCATAGCGCAAGACTACTCCAGCATTGCCGCCATTGTAAGCGTTAGCGTCACCCGAATTTCCTTCATCCTTGAAAAACAACTGGGACTGCTTCTGGGAAGATAATTCTTCTTTTCCACCAAACAAGACTGTTTTCGGGTAATCCTTCCAAGGACAATTGTTTGTGTTAAAGGAAACCAACTTGTTGTTTAAGTAGACATCCATTTGAGAAAGCATGGTTTGTAACGGTAAATTAACGATCTCAAGTCGTTTCATTGGTTGCTAATGCGTTACCATCGACTTTTAAAATTCTGGCTTTTAAATATAATAGACTTGCTTTAAATCGATGTATTCAGCTCCCGATCCTGATACGACTATTTCTGTGGGAGTGTCTGACACTCCAATACTGGAAATCGGTCTGGCCTCTGTAAAGTACACCTTCTCCACTGCTACTTGATTAGTCGGGGAAGCAAAAAGAGATAGTTTCATGGGTTGTGCTATGTCCTTATCCTCACTGCTTAAGAATGCCATCCTTACTGTTTAAAGATATTTTTGTAACTGTCAATCTTAAAAGCTTTATTTTGTTTTTCTGAGACTTTTTCCAACCGGATATATCTTGTTTCCTCGATCTTCCGTTTGTTTTCCTTTTCGTTGCAAATGTTTCTTCTTTGGGTAGATTTTTTTCTTTATAACATTAGTTTTCTTCCTCTTCTATGATGTTGACGTCTTCAACTGTTTTGAAGGAATGACAGAGGATTGCTTCCTTGGTCTTTCTATACCCTTGCTAACTTTGATAAAAGGGATACCTTCTTTCACATCTTTTAGGTGTTCTGTCTTGGCTCTTTACTTCCGCGGCAGCCGCGGGTGTCACTTGAGGAATGGACTTAACAGTTTCTAACTGCGAATGGGGTCTAAGGGGTATGACATAAGATTTTCGACTTCTCATGCCTCTTCCTATTTGTTTCGGTTTATATTTGTAGGGATTACATCTTTTCTCTGCCATATTTTTGTAAAAGGTTTCCCAGATTTTAGGGTCACTGATGTACGTCTTGCTATTCATCATAAAACATAGGGAAATGTCTTAAAGTGAAGTGCAACGCTCACCGGTCCGTCTAAGAATAATACCAAGTTGTCTGCTCTCTCTCTCTCTCTCTCTCTCTCTCTCTCTCTCTATATATATATATATATATATATATATATATATCTGTTGTAATGGACCGATGGTGTAGATGGTGTTGGTTTCCTGCTTCTCTCCAAGATATACTCTACGTAGGAGCGGCCTGTCCTTACCTCCCACAAAGGTTTCTTCACATATACCACAACAAATGAACACCCTATCGAGATTTCTTGTTCGAATTCCAGCTTTCTGTTGTAAATTCCGTTAAAACGACCGCCCAATATCCATCTAACTGCACCGGTTTATTTAACAGAATTCGAAAACAATTCGGTTTATCGTCAAAATATTCCGAGCTGTCAGTAGACCTCAACACCAATCGAAGACTCATCTTGACTGATGATGATTCATTGAAGAGATCTTTATTTATTTGGGTTTTTCAAGAGAACTTTCTGGAATCCAAGAATTCAATTTACTAGGCCATCCCTCCCATTTTATGTACACCTCCTTTGTTTTACCACGTTTTCTCTTTCTCAGCACCTTTTCAATTCTATACAGAATATCTCCCGACTTCATGACTTTTTGAAGTTCCGATTCATAAAAAATACCCTCTATTGGATGATCGGCTAAATCTTTTAATTGTACACTGGTATTCCATCTTTTCGGTATCGCTCAGACACTTTGAAATACTCTTCAGTCCATTTCTGTTGGTAATCTCTTTGGAGAGAATGTTTCAGCTTTGAAATACGTGCGTCGTCTCCTATTTTGTACTTAAAACCTTCTTTATTTCGTTTTTTACTCATTGATTCCTTTGGTTTTTCTTTGTGGTCAGATATGTAATAAGTCTTATTTCATCTGCATTCTTCTCGTAGACAGATGCAGGTGTATGTTCACCCAAAGATCTGTGTGGTCTTCGGTTATAACTAGTGACTAAATCTTGCAAAACATCGACATAACGATAGGTTCTGTTCTTGATGAAGTAACGATACATTAAGTTTTTCATGGTACGGATGACTCTTTCAGCATAGTTTGCTTTCGTTTCGTTCTGGGTATATATAGCATGAACTCCTTCTTTTTTCAAAAACGACTTTACCCAGCGAGTTTTGAATTCACTTCCTTTATCTGTTCTAAGGGTGTGGGTTTTTTTTCCGCTCTCTTTGAAAAACAGATTTGAGACCATCTGTGATACTTTGGTTTTGCTTATTTTTCAAGGACACTATAAACAAAAAGCGAATGAATATATCTATCAACACCAACAAAAATTTATAACCATCGTTCTGGGAAGACATTTTGCTGACATCGGGTAAGTCACCGTCCCACATGGAATCAGTCGTATTAACTACGACTTTGAGCGCGGAAATGAACGACGGATGGGTTTCATCAGACTATAGGGATCTTCGTTGTTAAAATTGTCTGATTCTTCTTCTACCAGTTTTGTACTTTCCATCATGCTTTACCGCTTGATAGAGTTTTTTAGGACCCCAAATGCTCCCGGATTTCCGGATCTGTAGTAGAGTCTTCTCAAATAGTCTGTATACTTTGACATCCTGTACATGACTGAGAAATCTAATATTTACTTACCTTGTAATACCTTAGTAGTCTTTTCTTTATTTTTTTTTTACCTCGTCATACCCAATCAAAAGTCAATATGGCTGTGAATGGTTTTTTTTTATTACATCATATAACTTTACCTATACATTAATGCCGATAAATCTACATAAAGTTCTTTGTAAGTTTACAGTAACATTTTTTTCTTAACAAGAATACATATGCAAAATTACGGATTCCACAGTACTTTTATCCAAAGTCACATTCATTTATCAATAAGTCTTGGGAATCACCAACATTACATCCCATAGTTATCTGGTCTCTTTAAGTTCATATCTAAAGGGGGTTTACTCCGGACTACTCAACATCCCTAGCTGATTTTGATGAAACTCACTGAGCACGCATGGGTCTGTGTCATTTAACTCGGGAACACATTATCGCACTTCCTGAACGGCTTGTCGTAATCTGGTCAGTTTGTATTTGTTTAGTACCACACCCTTTCGTGTTGGAACCCGTTCCAGGGCATCCTCTTGTTTCCAAAAGTGTCTTATGTCCACCGTAGCATACCCAGGGGTGATGGATACATGCACACCACCACCGATATGCCATTTCATTTCTTCCATTGTTCCACTGTTTTGCAAATTTTCTTCGACATCTGGTAGAATGGATTCAAACATCAGCCATCTTGATAACATCTTTGTTGCAAAAAAGCCTCAATAAAGTGACGGATATGAATATTGATCTCTCCTTTAAACGGAACAGCTGTAAGGAAAAGGTCATTGAAGTCATCCAGGGTGATCCTACATCGTTTTTGATTTTGAGACTCTTGTCGTTCAACAGAGCTTTTCTGTAGTTCCATATTCACTTTTCGCTTTTCGGCTGTGTTCACTATTAAGGACCTGGCCATGGCTAACTTCTTTTTGTACTCGGACATGGTATCTTCACCGCGAGCGAGAAGCTTGGGTAACTCTGTTTGGTTGGCTTTCAGAGCCATTCGGAGAACCCAGAAAGCGTTTGGTCCTCTTCGGGGAATGATATTTATTAGTTTTCTGTTTCTATCATAACTGGTTTTCTCTGCCTCTATTTGTTGTTTCATCTCGTCCGTTATAACGATTGAGACAAGGAGATGTCCAACAACCGAAGATGTTATCATTTTCTCTACCAGAGTCGTGTAGTTAACCTTAATAAGGTCCTTGTGTTTTTGCTCCATATCTGCTGAAACTATGTAATGTTCAGTAAGATCAAGTCAGATCTGATGATATATGTTTATAACCACTATATTGTTATAACAAACAATCACATAGGCTAATTGACAGTAGACTTTTTGATGGGAATGGTGTGTTGTTTCTAAAGTGACTGCAGACGTTTTGATTGTAGAGAGAAACGGTAAAATCCCGACCTTTACATATATTCACAGTTCTCTTAATTTTTTTTTTTTTTTTTACAATTTTGTTTTGATAATATATTTAAAATACTGTCTACAGTATTGAACACTCCCCTCAACACATGGCGGGTATTTGACTTATAAATTATTTCTCTTCTTCTATCAATAAGCCGATGAATGATGTTGTCCATTTCTTCCGTCAGCTCTTTAAACTTGTCCACTAGGCATCCAAGTTTTTTTCCAGTTTGCTTCACAGACTGTCGTATTTTCCCTTTTCATAACTTTAATCTGTGCACTAATAGCAAGTACAGTTTTAACACATTTCACGAGAGATGTAAGTATCAAGAGATCGTCTTCTTTCCGTTTGAATAAAACGTATAAAATATATTCGCACATTCTGCTCCATTGCAATTTTATTCTCCTCAGTTGTCTCTCCATTGCCAGACCTCCCATTTTCTCAAAATAAGATGTATGGCATATTTTGCTAAAACACGCCAGTATATATACACAGTAATTGTGTCATTCCCTTATTTCAAATGTTAATTACACTTGACCTCAGACATTTTCATGTCATTTAGTTTTAAAAGTAAGGTCGGTGACAACAATACCTCAGCTTTTACAATTCTCCTTTTAAAAAATATAGGGGCCTCCGTGGCCGAGTGGTTAGAGCATCGGGCTCAAAATCACAACGCCTCTCACCTCTGTCGGCGCGTGTTCGAATCTCGGCTGCCGCGTTATGTGAGCAAGTTTGCCAGTTTACTTGCGGAAGGTCGGTGGTTTCTTCCCAGGTACATTGTATCTGGGTTCTCTTCTCCACCAACAAAAACTGGACGCCACCAGATAACTGAAAAATTGTTGAGTGTGGCGGAAAGCAATAAATAATTAATCATTAATCAATCCTTTTAAAATGAGCACTATCTATAGCATACTGCATCCATATTCCCTTCCGTTCTTCATATGGTATTGATATATAAAACATATACGGTACAAATTTATAATTCTAACATGATTGTCAAATTGACCTTTCTTCTGTATTTTGACCACCTTCTTAAACACTCTACTTCACTGATTACAAACAGTACTTTTTAGGCATGATTCAACGTTTTAGCAAGTATTCCTGAGTTCCCCAACAATTTGCGACCTCGCATCCTTCTCTCAGTTTTTCTTTAAATTCGGCAATACAGTCTTCCATTGCGTTAAACCATTGATTCTCTAAAAATGTCCATTTTTTCTTATCTCTTCTCATACAGTTCCATGCTAGAATTTCAACTTGTACCGTGTAATGTTTTCACCCATGGTTAAAAAAATAATTTCAACATGTAGTAAGATACTGAATTATATATAGGGTTTATAAGACAGACTGGGTGATCTCAGACAGCCTCATGGGATTGCTGACCGTAGATGGAAACAAAGGTATAGTGTCCTCAGATATATAGAGAGGTGATCCAGTTAAGGTGACGCAGTCGTTGACTCTAAAACGGTGACCCTAGACAGATGACCTCTGACGGATTCATATATCAAGGTGACTCATATATCAAGGTGGTCTAGTCATCAAAGTGACCTTATTTATCAAGGTGACCCAGTTATCAAGGTGACCCAGTTATCAAGTGTTTACCTTGACCTTGAAGATGCCGTCAATCGTGCCCTACCCCAATCCTTGTCCTAGAAGATGCCCTCAATCATGTCCTACCCCAATCCTTGACCTTGAAGATATCCTCAGTCATGCCTACAAACTACCCCCTTTACTACTCTCTTCCACATTTGCTTCGTACTTAGATATTCTATTGAACCGATCACGGTGGCTCAGTGGTAGAGCTCTCGCCTCGTGAACGGAAGGTCGTGAGTTCGAGCCCCGCTCGGGCCGGCCGCGTCAAACCTAAGACGTTAAAATAGGTAGTGATTGCTCCTTCGCCAAGAGCTCGGCATTACGAAGTGAGAGTCACGGGTCTTTCGGATGGGACCTTATAAACGAAGGTCCCATGTCGCAGCAGGTGTGGCACGTAAAAGAACCCTCACTGCTAAAAGCCATTAGTGCTAAGCATAGGTCTAAATTTGCAGCCCCGTCACCAGTAATAGTGACAGTCGCCGGATAGCTGAAAAATTGCTCAGGCGACTATAAATAAAAAAACAAACAAACAAATAGATATTCTATTGAAAACATATATCAACGGCAAACTAACAACTCAATTGTATGACAAACGGGATGATTTTAGCTTCTCCATCGTCAACTTTATATATTTTTTAGCAATATTCCAGCCCGCATAAAATCCACCTTTACTAGGGAAATTTTTAAAATTTTCTTTATAGTAGATACATGTTATCAATAATTAAATGTTATTCATTATCCTTTTTTCTTAATATAAATGGTATAGGACTATATTAAAATACATCTGCATTTCGATCAAATGTCCAAGTGACTCATTAAGTAGAGCATCTGTCTTCAAGGGGAAGAATCACACAGGTATATGTTCAAATCCCGATGTGTGTAGTTATTTTTCATTATATATATATATATATATATATATATATATATATATATTGGGTTTCGTTGTTACAAACTTCGTATGGAAAGAGTGTAGTTAGGGATAATTGGGTGTGGGGGTGGGGGTGGGAAATCAGGTACACAGAATACTTAGTAATTCCTTTGTTGTTTGAAACCCTCCATTCCTGAAAAGTAATGGAGTTTTGGAACAAAAGAATTGACGTCACGGGTGGATTTTTTGAAATAGCAAAACACAGGTATCACATGCTGACTTCGGCGTGTTTGTTGTGAGTCTCATTCACATCGTTTACAATATAAACTAACAAAGACTAGGTTGGAAGTTTATTTCAAACTCCGCACATTGTTATAAATAGAAATTTGACATGAAACGTCTACAGACTAAAATTGAGTTTCAATTAAGAACAAATATAGATGAAAAAAAATTATATGAAAAAAAGGTATTGTGGACATGAGGGATTCGAGCCTGGTCGTTACAAAAAAAAAATCACCTTTACATTTAAATGTCGACGACCTTTCTAAACTTATTTTCAAAAATGTTTGAATCAAAATATAAGTTCCAATAGGTTTTATTATGTATTTGAATAACTTTATTTCATTCTATGGATCTTTAGCGCAACACCTTGGGAAATTAACATGAGACGTGCGACACCTTCTTTGACGCTCCATAAAAATCAGGTCATTGTACCCCTGCCATGTTTTTTTCCTGCCAAATAAAAAAAAATTAAGATGCCTTATACATTTTTCCCCATAATTCTTGTAAGAAAATACTAATATCAAGTTTATTTATTTCTGATAATGATTATGAATAATTTTACCTAAATAAGAAAATGTCTTACTTTGCAAAGTTTAGTAAATGCACTTCATAAAAATATATGTAACAAGGCCAATCAGGGCATTATACTAAATTAGGAAATTATACCATTCCCCAAAAAGAAACTGCGTTTTCTTCGTAAAATGTAAGGACGGTTTTACATCCTGAAGAATAAATAAAAGCCATTTATGAAGGGAATTTTCATACACCAAATTCTCAGTGAATATTATCGGTGATCGCCTTAAAACATATTCAGTAAGATCTAACGTGTAACGAGAAATCGGCGAACAACAATATCAATATCTGAAGTTTACTCAATAAATAAATAGAAATAGAAAAACGGGTCTGTATGTATGTCTGTATATATATATATATATATATATATATATATATATATATATATATATATTCAAAGAAATTAAAAAAAACCCAAAACAAACAACAAAACACACACACACACACACAACGGTAAATCATTTACATTTGTGCGTTTTTGTTTTGTTTTCTTCTTTCTTGGTTTTGTTTTTATATCTTATACCGGACACTGTGATTTTAATATATATCTAGCCACAAAAGTTAAACCTATTATGCAAGAACTCTTCATATCGAGATGAAAAAAATAAGATTAAGCGAAAATATTGGAAACGTCGCGTGTAACGTCGCGTGTGTGAAAATAAAGAAAACCAAAGGAATGCTTTCACGGTTCGATCTCTATAAGAAATTCAGTGCTGTTCTTAACAATCACCTTTTTTTGTCACACACACACACTCACACACATACAGAGAGAGAGAGAGAGAGAGAGAGAGAGAGAGAGAGAGAGAGAGAGAGACATGGTCGAATTATTGCTGGTGCGGATCTTCTAACTACCTCACTTAATAATCCACTTCCGGTACATTGCGCATGCATGCCACAGAAAGAGTC
Organism: Ostrea denselamellosa; assembly: GCA_024699665.1. NCBI lineage: Eukaryota > Metazoa > Mollusca > Bivalvia > Ostreida > Ostreidae > Ostrea > Ostrea denselamellosa. Next base: position 5,298,891 of record JAMZEH010000110.1, on the reverse strand, counting down.
GGCAGACAGAGGGTAGGATAGTCCTTACACAATATTTTGAAAGTAAATTTTGTCATATATCATACCACCAGTGATGTGATGTAGGTAAGTATTTTAAATGTGCATTGTATTATTTCAAATAGGATATATTAAGATATACTCGAAGGTTAGCACTGCCTTTCCAATATTCCATTCGTGTTGTGCTGTATAACACCTGAACTTTAGGTGCCTGTGTGTCATACAGCACAACATGAACACTTTAGGCTAAAGTATGGATAATACACCCCCCTTTCTGATTTTTATATGAAGAACAGAAATCAGAAAAGGTGTGTGTGTGTGTGTAATATCCATACTTCAGGTGCCTGTGACATGACATACAGTTACAGGGGCTTGTGTAGAAAAAATTAAAACACCCTCAAGGAAAAATCAACAAGGGAAGATGCCATTTTGCATACCAGATCACTTCAACAGCTATTTTCTCACTTAAAAAATTAAATTTAATGCTCATGCCAGTTAATATCCCTAAATAAATGATTTTTGAACAAAGTCTCACTTTTAGTTCCAAGCCTTTTTCGCTTACATTTATTATTGTTTATTCAGGCAGAACATCATTTATGAAAAAACAGAACATTAATTTTGATATTATAGATCGATAAATACACACACAATTACATACCAGATGTTATCACAGTCATTTTATCACAGTGTTATTATCACTCAAAACAAGAGATTATCACATGTTCTTATATCACAGTCTACCTAGGATAGCCCATTAAACCAAAAATATTATTGCTAATTTTCCAATTATTTCAAAAAACATTAAAATAATATTTCTACATGCATATTCTTCATAATGAACTTTTTCATCTCATGTTATTCAATCAGTCATGACGCATTTGAATTCTATCACTAATCACAGATGAGCTATTTTACTAAGCATTACTGTTTCATATAACAGTGTTAGCTTTTATATCTTAGAAAGTACTATATTTGCTGAAAGTTAAAAGATTAAAGTCGTGTTTTAAAACACACATACATACACACACACACACACACACACACACACACACACACACACACACACACATATACAAACACACTAATAAAGATAGCAAACACCGTGCAAAACATGTTAATGTTCCTAGTATGTCTTGTTAAGTGGTGCCAATTAAGTCAAAAGTATCTTGCCATGAACCTCTAGCATGCTGGAGTAGGTAGAGGTACAGTCAGAGTGGTGACTGCCTTTGTCAGGATCGATGTCTATATGGCTTAAAAATAGAAGTATAGAAAAGAATTGTGTCGATATGTAAATTTATCACATATTTATAAATATGTTTTCAGTCAAAATAATATCATGATATATAGTATAGGATTTTTGTTCTTTTGAATCTTCAAATGATATACATAAGATATTGTACTGTATATTTACTATGTACACTGTACACTCCCCCTTCTTTAAAAAAAAAAACCCCAAACAAAACAAAAACAATTAAAAAAAACCCCACACTTTGTTTACTTACCAATAGACTTAGTATTTAGAGCCTTCATTCTTTAATAGTATAAACTCCACTCTTTAGCTATAGGAATGCAATCTTATACTGGAAATCTCCATGTTTTGTGACTGTCTAGGGTTTTGTAGCGGTCTGATTGAAATGTCCAGTCCCAGCCAACACCGAACTGAAAATAATAGTGACATGCTGTGATACAATTTCAACGACTTTCATATTTACTAAATCTTAATATGAAAACAGTGCTACTTAGAATAATTTATATTTAGTAAATGAAAACATCTTGGTTACTAGGTAATAAATAAATCCATGTAATATTGTAATGATTAATGATGAACTTATCGGCTTTGCATGCCATGTCCGAACGAAGTATCAGTATCACAGTATTTACAATGCTGATTTCGAAACTGTTCACAATAACTAAATCTAAATAACTATAACATAAATGCACTAAAACTACAAACAAATAAGGTGAAATTCATTTGCTACTATTCCTATTTCAACATGATGCGGTACCCGTTACTCCATGTGACGTCAGTTATTTGGCGCTTGATACCGACATACACTCAGATGTGATTTTGGAGTTTTTTGCCAAGATCTTCATTAATTCAATTTATATATTTGTCAAATTTTCAATAAATCTTTAATTTAGATAAATGTTTATTCTACCGAAATATCTGATTGCATTGCATGAACGGTTTAATAGTAAATTTGAACACAAGCGATATATTAATTAATTGCTAGGATTCAAGTAACATGAAATTCCACATTGAAAATATTTGTCATCAAGGAAAATTCTATCTTATAACATATAGGAAATAGCTATTTATCATGGAAATAAAGTAAAATGAAACATGCACTTAAGGTTAATATTATTTGGTTTTTCACTCATATAGATGATTATTGATCTTGGCCTATAATGTTATTAGTCACAAAATTGAAAATATAAATGAACAGTGTGCCCATGGGAATATTAATTTATTTATTGTCAAATATTAATATGAAATTATTATTACTTTCAAAGAGAACTGCTCATGTTAATATAACTGCCAAGGAATGAGAATGTGTATCTGTGGTGACTGCTTAGATAAACTGCTAACAGTTAAAATAAGCAGTTCATGAGAAAAGTCTAGGCAGTTTTATAAACTGCTTAATGCCAAACTGTGTAAAACTGCTAAGAAACTGCCAATAAATTTGTGAACTGCTTCAAAAATAAAAACTGTCTAAATTTGCAGTTAACTTTGACTTTGGACCTCATGGGTTATCACTTCTGTTGTAGCACTCCAGTATTTAAAATAAATGTTGTAAACGAGATGTTTTAACAAAAGTAACGTTAAATTGAGATACACTTTATTGGAAGTGTACTTTTCAAGTTTTTATTGAATAGTTGAAATATCACACAGAGGTAACATAGCTTGTATTTCGTCAATTAGCATAATGTTAAAAAGCAAGTTTGTAGTTCATAAGTTCAGTTGGAATAGAAGAAAATGAATTAAAACTTTGAAGGATGATTATAGATTTATTGTATACAAATACCGATATTGGTACCAGTATGAAATGATATTTTACCTATAATTTTGAAATTGGAAAAGAATTTTAGAAACCATGCTAAATGTGCAGTTTGGTAAAAAAAAAAAACTGAAGTAACAAAATGTACCATAGGTTAAATTGGTATTGTTGGAGTCCCAGAAATAATCTGTATTGTATTGTTTGTATTAATTTATTACAGGATGTGAAAGAATTAAAAATCTTTGTAAAGATGGAGCATGTAATGATTTGTACATCGTTGAGAATACTGAGTGTGATCATCTTCAGTTGTTCCTTTCCATCGACTGCTTTTGTTACAAAGGAACTAAGAAACCCCAATCAGAAATATGAGTTTACACTCATGTCAAAGTATGGATCTGACATGATAATTGTAGGTGGAACCAACTATATATACAGAGTTTATTCTGGGAATTTAAGCATAGCACTTTCCAAGAAAATTGGACCACAAGAGGACAACCCAAACTGTTTGAATATAGAGAATGTTGCATGTAAAAAAGAGTTATATGACAGTTATGTGAAAGCACTTCTGATTGATAATAACAAGGAGCTGCAGCAGGATGAAATTATCATGTGCACAAGTTTGCATCAAGGAAGTTGTGTAAAGCGAAATGCTACAACCCTGGAATTGCTGCCCGGTTGGGTAAAGAGATCAACAGTACCACCTGTTGTATCCAACAATAGAACTGCTACCACGGTAGCATTTCTGGCACCTGGGCCAAGTGCAGATGGAAACTCTCAATATGCTGCTATGTATGTTGGGGCCTCCTGGACTAACACTGGACTAAGGGCCATTAGAAGTCTGGTACCAGCATTTAGTAGCAGAAACACTGTTGATTTTGATTTCACATTTAAAGATATAGCAACAAATTCTTACACAATGGTGGATGAAATCAACAGGGATTCATTCCCTATTCGATACATATATGGCTTTGCTTCTGGAAACTTTAGTTATATTGGGACAATTCAAAAAATCAGTGTTGCTGCTGAGGATTATATTTCAAAGTTAATCAGAGTGTGTCTCTTTGATAAGCACTTTTATTCTTATGCAGAGACAGCTTTAAAATGTGAATACAATGGAAAGTTGTACAATTTGTTACAAACTGCTCATGTAAGTAAACCTGGTAGTCACTTGGCAGCTGCTCTTGGAATGTCAAAAGATGAGGATGTATTGTTTGGAATGTTTGGACATGGAAACCCCAATGACCCAATAAAGAACAACAAAGAATCTGTTATGTGTGTGTATCCAATGCGTGAAGTAAAGCAAGTCTTTACTCGTAATATACGGACCTGTTTTCAGGGTACAGGTAGAACTGGGCCTGACCACATTGCTGCTCCCAGAAATTGTCAGCCAACAGTAAGTAGCAATATCCCCTTTATTTTGTAATATACATCTGTCACAAAACATAACATAGATATTGGGCCTACTTTTATGAGCTCACTAGAGCTGATAGCACAAGTGAGCTATTCTGAACTATTGCTTGTTGTCTCTCTGTCTGTAAACTTTTTACATTTTCATTTCCTTCCCCAGAACCACTGCTCCAATTTCAATCAAACTAAGTAAAAATCATCCATGGGTGAAGAGGATTCAAGTTTTTTAAATGAAGGGTCAAGTCATCTTCAAAGGGGAGATTATCACAAAAATGCAAAAATAGGTTGGGGTCATTTAAAAATCTTCTTCTTAAGAACCATAAGGGCTGGGTATTGTATGGAAAATTTCGATATGATACCTATTGCAATGCTGAGAAATAATATCCGATGTGTATTGATGATACAATATAATCATATTTACATTTAATCTGGAGGATTAAAATAATTGAATAACAAAAATGATGCTTCACCTTTTCCTTTTGTTTCATTTACATATTTTATTGTTGGCGAGAATTAATTTATCACAACTCCCATGGGGATCTGGGTTAGAATAGATCCTCAGTACCCCTTGCTTGTTGTAAGAGGTGACTAAATGGGGCGGTCCTTCGGATGAGACCTCAAAGTCTTAGGTCCCCTGTCACAACAGGTGTGGCATGATAAAGATCCTTCCCTGCTGAAAGGCACAGAGCATAGGCCCAGGTTTTGCAGCCCTTCACTGGCAATGGTGATGTCTCCATATGAGTGAAAAATTCTCGAACAACATATAATCAATCATTCAATCATAATTTATCTCAAAAGGCAATTGTTTATTCATTTGCTTTTATCAATATTGGTAACATTTTTACGAAAACAATGGCATGCACATGTTCTGGGTTTAAACAAGACCAAATTCTCTGGTAATCTTCTGTTGTACTGAGAACCCGCTCTGAGCTTGTGTTTGAGGGAGCAGGTTTTTTTTTCAGAATGAATATTGATGAATGATAAATTCATTTATATGATCATATGTATTTTTAAAAAATCCGAAATTCGGAAAATTTTGACTGCAGACCATTCATAATAATCACCATCTTCTGATTGTAAGCTTTGTGGTGTAATTGCAAATGTGTTCCGAAATTAGTTGAAGCATCCAAACTTGTGACCTCTGTTCCACAAATGCTACACTTTGGTTTTTCAAACTAATCTTTGAAAACTGAGACTATGGTACTGTCACCACGGCACACTTTCAACATATATTCGTACCACAACAGGGGAACAAATTTTGACTATATAGAGAAAATCTTTAAAAACCACAGAGCCAGAAAAGTTCAAATTTACATGAAAGCCCAGTTCATTCAAGTTTTTATGTCCCCGCTCCAAGATTAAAGATTGGGGGCATATTGTTTTTGTCTCGTCTATCATTCTGTAATTCTGTCTTAAACTTGAACCTTCCTAATAACTTTTGAACAGTAAATGATAAAGCTTTGGTATTTCACATGAGTATTCCTTGTGACAAGACCTTTCTGTTGGTACCAAAATTTTTGATCCTGTGACCATTACCTTGGTGTTTGACCTACGTTTTATATGCCCGTATAGGATGGGATGTATGATGGTATGGCGATCGTGTCAGTCCATCTCCTGCTCTTTGTCCGGCTCGTAACTTAAATACTATGAGACCTAGTATAATCAAACTTGTTAGGTGATACATCTTGGGAAAAGGGTGGGTCGCACTTTAAAGTTAGGTCACAGTGATATGATGAAGATATGGCAAAATCCTGTCTAACTCATGACTAGACAGTTATTTGGTCTAGAATCGTCAAACCTAGTCAATTAATGCATCTTTGGAAGAAGGTGTGTCATGCCTAAATCAAGGTCACTGTGACCTATAATTAAGATGATATGGCCATATATGGCAAAACCCTTTTTTGGGTCTTACAATCGACAAACTTTGTCAGTTTTTGCATCTGTATAGAAATGTAAATTGTAGTTTAAAATCAGGCCATTAAAACTTTAAAATGGTAAATATTTAAAAGAGAAACCAATGTTTTAAGGGAGGTAATCCCTACATATATTAGAGAGTAATGCAGTCATGCATTACATCGATGAAAAGGCTAAGATAATGAACATTATTAAATCTCATAATTCCTATAAAAAATACAAATCGGAGAGATGGGCAAACATGGACCCCTGGATGTACCATAGGTGGGGTCAGGTGCCTAGGAGGAGTAAGCATCCTCTGTCGACCAGTCATATCTGCCGTGAGCTCTAAATCTTGATCAGGTAGATGGAGTAATTTGTAGCCAGAATCAGTGTGCCAAGAGCAGCCTAACAATTGGTATGAAACATGTCAGACAACATTTAATTTAATGGAAGGTTGTACTGGCCAACTAGACATTATAACGACCATAAAATTTGCGAATTGCTGACTTTAAATGAGAATATACAAATCTCTACAACATCAGCTTCTTTGTCAGTAGCCTGCCTCGATTTAAAAACTGATCATATGCAGAACAACCTTTTGTGTATCGAATCAGTTTGGAGATGTAAACATCATATGCAGGTGATAATGGGATATTGCTATGTAGATAAGGGAAGTTGACAATGGAGAAATTGAAATCATCCAGTTTGTCATAAAGTTGAGTTGTTAGTTTGCTGCCAACATCTGTTTTCTATAAAATATCTAAATATGAAGCAAATGTGGAAAACTCTGTTGTGCCTTTTATTTCAAGTTCGCTGGGATATATCAAATTGACATATGAATGAAAATGAGTGTTATTAATAGATCATTAATACATTGATACATCATTGATATATCTAAATGTTGAATTGAAGGCCACAGCAAGAAATTTTTTCTTCTCATGTAGAAGCTTTTGAATAAATCATGCTTCGTAAGAATATAAAACAGGTCAGCTAACAAAGGAGCACAATTTGTGCCCATTGGAATTCTATTAGACTGTTGGAGGCTTGGTTACCAAAGACTATGAAGATATTATCAATGAGGAACTCTAGTATCTTTTTATTAAGAACTTCAGAGTACTTGTGCATGGAATCAGAGTGGTGGTTAACAAAATAATTTTTTAGATTACTGATTACTGGGTATGAATATTTCCTATTACCATTTTTGTTGAAGAAGCAACTGTCTATGCTGTCAAAAGGTGTAGTCTTTAATTTATCGTGAGTTATGGTCATGTAAAATGTTGTAAAGTCATACATTTTTAATGTTGTTAATTTGAGAAACTTTTGTGATTTCAAATTCACTAAAAGTTCTTTAGAATTTTTGAGAATCCACATTTGATTTGCTCTGCTATTGTTTCCCTTAACTCAACCCAAAATTTTCAGGTTGGGTAGGTAGGTAGATAGGTAAAAAAAAAATTTTTTTCATTTGGATGTGAAATGTGGAAATTTCAAAATTACACCATGTATCAAATAGCTTTATTAAAAATGTAAGAAAATGAACACTTTCAAATCAAACTGCAATACATATGGATTGTTTGTGCTGATCTGAAACTACTTTTCAGTTAATGATTAGTTAGATTTTCTGCTATTTTGGTGCTACCGATACTCAATCGGCAATCCTCGGATGATTATGTTACAGTCAAACTTGTCTTAGCGACCCACCGTATTAAGCGACTTCCCGTCATATGTGACCGTCAAATTTCCCCCCCAAGACAATTTTCTATCATCTACAACTGAATTAAACGACCTCCTGTCTAACGCGACTAACGACCGTAATTTTTGGTCCCGAAATGCATGTTTTCATGTTATTTTACCTCCATTTAGCGACCTTGTATTACCCCGAGAAATATTAAAAACAGCATTTTCCTGAGCAGAAATGTGAAGTTAAACTTTCGTTATAGTTTCTTAGTAGGTAAAGGGCAGACAACAAAAGGTGTTGCTTCAATTAAATCAAATTATGTGCTCATCGTTATGTACTTTCCTGTTCCATTCTCACTAAGTAAAGGACCGACAACAACAAAAGGAGCTGCTTCTATTAAATCAAATTATGTACTCACTCATCGTTATGTACGTTCGTTTTTGTTTCTCGGTACGAAAAGGGCAGATAACAAAAGGCGCCGCTCTTTGAACATTGTCGGTAATTAAATGACAGGCCAGAAAAGGAGTTGTTTCAATTAAATCAAATCAGGCTCTCTATGATCATTATGTTCTCAACATCTCAATATTATGTTCTCAATGTTCTTTTATTTAAGCCTTGCGATTCACGTTAAAGTCAATTAAAGCACAAATGTAAGCCGACTGAAAACTAGGAAAAGGTGTTGACCAAAATCATGTAGCTAATACGAATATTGCATGCCAAATCCAGTCAGAGCTGACAAGTACCGTATCATGACGACCCCAAAGCGGAAAGTTTTAACTCTACAACAGAAAGTTGACGCGATAAAACTGTTAGAAGCAGGAAAAGCAGTCTATAAAATCGCAGAAGAATTTGGTGTTGGTAAAACCCAAATCCAGAATCTGAGGAAAAGAAAATTTGATATTTTATCAGATTACGAAAGCAATGTCCCGACTACAAGCGAAAGGAGAAAATACACCACAGAGAATGAGGAAATCAACGAGTTAACTTACGAGTGGTTCAAGTCGGCGATCGCGAGGCGGATCAACGTTACAGGAGGGTTGTTAAAAGAAAAGGCACTGAAATTCGCTAAAGATCTGAATGTTGATAGCTTCAAATGGATGGCTGGACAGTTTTACAAAACGAAATGACATAGTGTTTTCTACAATGAGTGGCGAACGCGGAGACGTTAACGACAAAACAGTCGAAGATTGGAAAAGTAAACTAGCGTCGTTGTGCGAAGGCTTCGATTCTCGGGACATTTTCAACATGGACGAGTCAGGATTATTTTTTAATGACACCACTCTTTAAATTTAGAGAGTTAAGAATGATGGACGAAAATATTTCGACCTGCGACCATACCGATATTGACTGGGATAAACCAGCAAGTGATCTTGGCATTTGCAAGGACGATGAGGAAACCTGTTCGGAAAATGAGGACACAGAGACTGAGGGACAGGACACAGAACCACTTACGCATTCAGAGGCTTTGGAACATGTGAAAAAAACTTAAAAACTATACAGTGGTCCATGGATATTGTGGTGTCTTGGAGCTAGTTGTGAATGTTGAGGAAGAACTGTCCAAAATTTCATTGGAAAAGGGTAGACAATCAACAATCACCGACTTCTTCTCTCCAAGAACAGTAGAGTAGACTTTTTGTGAAATTAACATTCCTTTTACACTTACATATAAACAAGAAACATTATGCATAAAAGCAAAGTACATGTAATTATTTGTTTTCAATAGAAAATACATGTCGTTTTCATATCAATCTGTAATAAATGCCATTAACTGATGATGTCAAAATAAATATAATGTACTACATGTTTAAAACATATCAGTTTCGTTTATCCTCTGAAAAATGGGCACCTGAATTAAGTGACCACCTGTCATATGTGACCTTTTTTCTTATGCCCCTTGAAAGGTCTCTTAATACAAGTTTGACTGTACACTTTCAGCTACACTATCAGTTGCGAGAAGTTCTGAAGTGATCAAAGCTTGAACTGAAACTGGATTTTCTGACAAAAATGGAATGTGATAAAAGTATTACAGCGAAATTTTAAGAGAAAAAAAACTTCAATAAAATTTAGTGAAAAATGTTTTAGTCTGCGTAATTTTATTGAGTCAGACATGTTGGGGGAAACAGAGTTCTTATTTTTTCGGGGCAAGCTGTAAATCAAATCCAGTTGATTGCCAAACCTGGGCATTGTGTGCATTCAGGTGTGAAGTGATTTCCTTCTCACATTACTCTGCATGTGCACTAAATAAACAATAAACTAAGCCTAGTTAATAATTTTGCACAAATTTTACATGCTTCATTTCCAAGCATGTACTTTCAATTTCTTGCAAATCAAAATGAAATTGCTGTGTCATTTGGGGACACATAAAATTAGCAAGAAAATATATATAGTATTCTAGATTTTCATCTGTATCAGTCAAAATAATTTACATCACAATGCATGACTTATAGCGGACTATTATTGCCACCCAGTGTGGATGACTTGAAAACTTCAGTTTTTGAAGCCAGTCTTAATGCACTTTGATTTGAATTTATTTTACTACTTATATAATGTATGAAAATCTACCAACTAGCAAGATTTTCACCTGAACATAATTGATACTAATTCAGGCATATTGAATAAACGATTGGTAAGGGGACCGTCCTTTCCTTCATTTTTAGGTGACCTGAGCTGAAAGCTCAAGTGAGCTCTTGTGATCACTAGTCCATCTTTATATATGCTTATGACAAAAATCTTTAACCTTGCTCATATCTTTTACAATGTAATAGGTAGAGTTTTCACATTTGGTATGTGCTTTTAATTGTGGCAAGACATTTCCATTGACACCAAAAATTTTGACCTTGATATTGACCTTTGTCCTAGTTTTAGAAAAATCCAATATAAGCCATATTTTTTAAATAATAAGAGATACGGCTTTTATATTTAGCATGTGTCTTTCTTGTGAGGAAACCTTTTGAACGATATTAAATTTGTAGACCTTGTCATTGACCTTTAAGCTGGTTTTGTAAAATTTCAAAAAAAAATTTAACCTTTGTCATATCTTTTACACCATAAGAGTTCATATTTGGTACATGCAATCCTTGTGGTAAGACCTTTCCATTGACATAAAAATCTTTGACTTGGTGATCTTATCATTGACCTTTGACCTACCGCTAGAACATTTGAATTTCAGTAATATCTTTCAAATTAGAATGTGCATTTCTTGTGAGAAGACATTTCCAAAGATATAAGTTCTGTTGACCTTGAGACCTTATCATTGAACTTGGACCTATCTTTTAGAAATTCAAAAGAAAAACCTTAACCTTTGTCGTACCTTTTACATCATAGAAGTAAACCTTTCATATTTGGTGTGTGTATTCCTTGTTGCAAGACCTTTCCATTGACTGGTCATAGTAGCTCAGTAGTAAGAGTATTCAACTTCATTACCAGGAGGCAATGTGTTTGAACCTTGCCAAGGCTGTGTTGAATTTAAGATGTAAACATAGGTAGTGATTGCTTTTGCCTAACACTTAGCATTTATAAGTGAGAATCACGGGTCTTGCGGATATGACATTAAAAACGGAGGTCCTGTGTCATTATAGGTGTTGGTACGTTAAAGAATCCTCACTGCTATGGGCCTGAGCTCTAAACATAGGTCTTAATTTGTGGTACTTCATGTACAGCTGGTGATGTCTCAGTATGAATGAAAAATTCTCAATGGGACATAAAACAAACAGTCAGTCAATCAATCCTTTCCATTGACACCAAAATAATTGACCTGGTGACTCTTACAAATCTTATTGTTCGACTTTGTTGTAATCTGGGGGATCAGTGTTTCACCATCACATCTTGTATATTGATGGAAGAGTTCACCAATGAAAAATTCAAAGTAACCAACAATGTCGATGATTTTTCTCAAATCAAAAGGGTTTAGAGTAGTTTTTGATATTGTTGTGAAAAACACTGTAATTGTAATTTTTTTTTTTTAAGACTATTGACATTGGAGATGATTATTGTGGGAAATATGATTTTAACACTCCTATCAATGGTCCAGAAGCTGTCACCTCCTCCAGAGCCATCAGCATTAATGAAACTGCCTCATCTCTCATAGTTACCACAACACATGCTGGTTACACAGTAGCATTTATTGGCACAAGGACGGGACATGTGAAAAAGGTGAGAGCTCAGTTATTAAATAAATGTATGGTGAGAATTGAACAAATTCTCCTTGTGATGATCATTTTGTAATATATTATATTCAAATATAACTTCTGATGATTAAAGAATATGGAGATGTTTGCATCAAAAGAGAAAGTCTAAGCTGAAGCACTGATTAGCTCCATTTTCTTCACTTCCTATGGAATAAACAATTCAACATTTATATGCATAATATTGATGCATTTATACTATTTTGATAAATGCACCAGTTGCTATGGCTCATTGGTTAGAGCATTTTCGATATGTAATTGAGCCCCTCTTTTGTCTAATTTAAGATTTAAATATAGGTAGTGACTAGGGCTGGGTGTTGTCTAGTTTCATATTGTGATATTTTTAACTGTATTGTGATATAGTATTGCAATATTTTCAATAAGAATTAAAATGATCTTTTTTGGTCACCTGACACCCGAATTAGGAAACTCAGGTGACCTATTGCAATTGGTCTGCATCCGGCATCCATTGCACGTCATGCACTAAAAATTTAACATTTTTGACGTCGTCTTGATAACTGCCATTAGAATTCTTTACAAATTTTGTTTGAAACGTCTTTGGGACAAGGGTGACATAAAATGTAAACTTCAGGACTCTGCACCCTGGGGCTTTAGGAATGGGTCAAAAAATGACCAATTTTCAAAAATCTTCTTTAGAACTGCACATTTTCTACTAATTGCATAGTAATGTAGAGCAGGAATGCCTCTACCAAAACTGTAAATTTCATGATCCCCGGGGTAGAGGATTTAGTATGAGGGTAGACCTAAAATGGTCAGTGGTTAAATGTGTTAACAAAATTGTAAATTTCATAATCTCAGGGGTTGTTGGCTCTTTCGATCTTGGGAGATCATTTGTAGTGTATATGCTGGTAGAGGGTCATAGTGATATCCTCACATATATTCTAGTTTGCGTATGTATTGTATCTTGTTCTGTTTTAATCCTTTTCTCGCATAGTGTGTAAAAATTCTGGCTTTAGCCATTGTATGCTTCCTCTCACTGCATTGTGTACCCTCTGTGCGCGTGCATCTGAAGACTGAAAGAGGAAGTCTCAGTGTTGTTAAAAAAGGGCCTTCAAAAACTATTAATTTTTGCATTTGAATGAGAATTTTCAACTTTATAAATGTGTTAATTTTGCAAAGTTTATACATTCAACTATGCAACAAAATTAGAGATATTTCTGGGAAAATTGTCATTTTTCGATTTTTGAGCAAACTGAGCTGTAGTGTCTCATTAAGAAATGGTTTTGTGTTTTAAAATTCTGACATTATAAGTGTTCTAATGTAATAAACCATGAATGTGGAAACGAGGTTCCACTATATATATATGTGTGTGTGTGTCTTCTTTTTTTTTTTTGAAATGTTCAAATTATTGTTCCAAATGTTTATTAAGCAGATTTTAACATCAATTTCAGTAGTCATAGCCTTCAAATTACGTTTGTGTCAATTCTGGGAAATCGAAAGTAATTTTATGCAAAATCACTGCTGTCTACTGCTTGTATTTTTACTTTCCAGAAGTATTGTACTTTCCTAACGAATTTTCACTCACCCCTGGCAATAGGAAAGTTTAATTCCAGACTCCTGTATAGGAAGATAGTATCCACACAATATCTTGAATTGTTTTGGCACTACTATTAATTGAGTGATGCATGTGTATAATTTTGCACCTGTTTTACAAACATTTTTTTTTTCAGTGATTGGTCTATAATGAAAATGCAATGCATTTAGGAGAAGGCTGTATATGTGTTATTTTAACAAATATTCCAGAAGTATTTTAGAACAACTAATGCTAATATGTTGTATTGTAGATTGCAATAGAGTCTAATACCATTGCCAAAGAATACAAAGATGTAATTGCTGAATCTAGTGCAGAGATTCTAAAGGATCTGTTTTTTGATGATAGCGAACGACATTTATATGTCTTGACACCAAGTAAGGTAAGTTAAGGAGCTTAGTTTAGAAAATGTATGAACACAATAAATGATGATTAAATAATAAGGAATTTGTAAAATTGAAAGAAAATGGATCAATTCAGAGTAACAAAAGAGAAAACGTATTAGTCCAGGGTTTGACACTAAGGCACATCTGACCAACTGAGTCTACTAAATGTTAGTGTGTTTGGGAAATTGTCTGTTTATAAGTCTGACTGGTCCTGTTGAAAAATAAGCAAGAGACTTTATTTGAAACCATATTTTTGATTCTGAACTAAAAAAAGTAAGTGTAAAACATTAACAACACCTTAAACCACCTGATGAAAAAAAGAATCTCTTTTTTTAGATGCAATAGATAAGTTGCATTCAGAATTGATGTTTTGCAACATCTAATTGTTAATTTTAAATACAAATGTGTGCAAAGTTTTGATTTAGATAAATAAATATATTTTGAATTCATTTTGATTTAAAAATAGTTTATAAGTTCCCTACTGGCTGTGCCGATGGGCACTATTAATTTACCCTCAGTCTGTCTGTCATTCTGCTTGAGGTTTTCTGGATTTTTCTTCTACCAAATCATTATCTTTGCTCCTCATGAAAATTCTAGATGATATCGGAATGATTGATTGGAAGGGAGAAGATAAAGAAAGAGAGGTTGAGGGGTGGGGGGGAGGGGGGGAGTTATGGAGATAGACATAGATTAAAGTGATTTGGAATGGTAGTATGAATATGCTGAAAGAAATATTCAAAGGAGAATTCATGAACTTACTCCTGAAATAAAATGAATCTATGATTAGAATTGAATTTGAATAAATCTTTGAAAACTTAAAATAGTGAGAAGTTCTTATTTGTTCTGACAAAATTATGTTTGGGCTTACACTAACTCAATTAGTGTCAGTCCAATGGTCTGACACTATAAAAGAGATTTCAAGAACTTGATTTTGGGACTAGTGATACTTTTAACAGATTGTCAGGGGACCTATAAGGCTGTGGGTCTCTTGTTTATGTAATGGGGCTATTGAACTGTGGTCCTCTTTCTCAATGACAGTTGCAGTACTATTTTGAATACATTACAGGTACTTAAACTGGCTGTCCAAAACTGCAGCCAATTTACAACATGTGAAGAATGTAGTGGAGCCATGGACCCATATTGTGGATGGTGCTCATTGGCAAATAGGTAAAATTTATTTTATAGTAGTGTTTGAGAATTGAAAGAAATTTGTAATCGATTAACGAACCAAATCAGATTCATAATGAAATATAATCAAGGTGATACAAAAAATTCAATTTTAGTTATTTAATTCAAATAAATCAAACACTGGTGTTACTTGCTGCAGTTG
The DNA here is from genome assembly GCA_024699665.1 of Ostrea denselamellosa. Lineage (NCBI taxonomy): Eukaryota > Metazoa > Mollusca > Bivalvia > Ostreida > Ostreidae > Ostrea > Ostrea denselamellosa. The sequence continues at coordinate 5,283,465 of JAMZEH010000110.1, read as the reverse complement.
CTTATTGGTATTAAATAGCAATCAACAAGGCAAGAGTTTTACTTTCAATAACTTTAATTTCTAAATTAATTATTTTTTTCTCAACTAGACCATCAGTGCTTTGATTTATTATTATTATTATTATTTTGATCCACTTTATCAATTTCGTAGCCGTGATATGTTTCATTGTTTGTGGAGATGAAATACATGTAAATGTATGTAAGTTGGTCACATTTCCTATGCCAAAGGAAATATAAATAAATATAAGAAGAATTATACATGTATATTCAATCAAATTCATTCAAACTAAAAACAAACAAGGTTGATTAACCATTGAAGTAAATTGTATTATGCATGCAAAGATCTAGCGCAAATGTCAATTTTCTGTTTAAGAGTTCACAGCCTCTTCATTGTCGGCATTGTACATTATTTAAATTCAAAGTTATCACCCATTCTGGAAATTATAAAAAAAAATAAAAGAGTAAAAAAAAAAAACAATGTTCAGTTTTATCAATGTCAGATTTCAGCCATTGATTGTCGCCATCGGTAGTAATCTAGCAACAATTTTTCAGTGGTGGGTGACTATCGTTGAATCACTATTTTACAGGGTATACTCAGGTGACTTTCGGGTGACTTTCTGTGATTTGTTTTTTGAGGTTCAGTAGTTTGTGTAGTGAAAATTGTGTAGTGAATTAATCCATTCACTTTGGTTTATAGCAAAATTGTTGAGATTAATGAATCATATGGGTAACTAGATTGCATATTTCAGATTTTCATATATTTAATCAAAATGCTGCCATTTGTTGATATGTAATATAAAAGAAACATTAACATTTTGTTTTATTAGTCCCCAGCTGGTTTGTAAAACTGAAGGAGACTACATGATTCTTCTATATCTGTCTGTCTGTCCCTCTGTCTGTCAATGAGTCTGTCCAATTGGTAGGGTTGGATACCTTTGAGGATGGAATGGTATGATTCCATACCGATACTTTTGACATGATACAATACTTTTTGACAATACTTTGATCTATAATCAAGAAATAACTGATACATATATTATGGTATGAATAGATGACTTTACAGTTCTGTGGTTTTTAAACCTTTTTAGGTCACCTGAGTAAAGTCAAGTGACATATTGCAATTGATCTTCATCTTCGTCCATTGTGCATTAATAATTGAACGTTTTTAACTTCTTCTTGATAAATACCATTCCAATTCTTTTCAAATTTGGTATGAAACATCTTTCAGACAAGGTGGACATAAATTGTAAATTTCAGGACCCCTCTCCCTCCCAAAGCCTTAGGAGCAGGCCTAAAACATTTTAAATGCTATTGGTACCAAATTGAAACAAGGGGCCTCCATGGCTGTATGGTTAAAGCATTACACCATCAGTCCGGAACTGAAAATGTCAGGGTCCTTTCCATTGACCCACTCCTCAACCGCCATCACGACTTCTTTGTCAGACCAGAAATGATGTCCATGGATATCCTTTTTCAAGTTTGGGAATAGGAAGAAATTGCTAGGAGCGAGGTCAGATGAATAGGCAGGATGTGGTATTAATTCATACCTGTTTTGCCTTACAGTATTCATAGCTACTTTGCAAGTGTGGACTCTCAATAGTGTTGTCCTGTTGCAACAAATCACCTTTAGAGAATGTACCTCGGTGTTTTTCAGGGATGGTGGTTCTCAGCTGGTCTAGCAAGTTTGTATAGTACATGCCAGTTATTGTACTTCTCTTGGGTAAAAAGTCCAACATAAAAACTCCTTTTGCATCCCAAAATACTGTGGCCATCACCTTGCCAGCAGATGGTTGTGTCTTGAACTTCTTTGGCCTTGGGGACCCCTGCCCTACCCACTGATGAACCTGAGCCAATTAGAAATTGATTTGTTGCAACAGGACAACACTATTGAGAGTCCACACTTGCAAAGTAGCTATGAATACTGTAAGGCGAAACAGGTATGAATTAATACCAATGAGAAAATAAAGCCAAGTCTCATCTACAGTTGCCAGATGCAAAAGAAAATCATCTTTTGACCTGATACACTTCAACAAGGCACTGCATACTGATGCTCTGGTTGCTATTTTCTCATCGCTAAGGGATTTGGGGACCCATACTTAAACAATCATGTAAGATTGTTGAAATGCTTCCATATGAAATGCCTGCGCTATATCTTCCACCTGAATTCGCCTATCATAATATACCAGATCCTCAACTTCATTACACATTTCTTTGTCAGTGGCATCCAGTGGGAGTCCAGATCGGGCTTGATCTTCTATTCAATTATGACCTCAGAATGTATGAACTGCAACATATAACAGTCACAAATGTTGTATATTTCCAGTCTTTTCAATTAATGTTCTGTGGTCAAATATGCTAAGTTTTAGACGATTGACCAATCCTGTCAGACTGATCATGGCAAATGTTGGTCAGTCTGCCAGGATTTTAATCGGTGATGCAGTGACGAGCATACATTGATTTCAAGCTCTGAGATAAATTCCAGAGTAACTAAAGGAAGAAAGCAAAATTATGGTAGAAAACTTGATTAAATAGACTATTACTAATTTTCTTTATAATCTGCTTTTGAAGCACGTCACAATTGTGGCCCCTCAGGCCTTTGATTGATCAGTTGGTAATATTTGAACAGAACTGCAAAAGGTATTCTTAATTTGGCTGTATATAAAATTTTTGATAATTAGTAGAAAATGTCATGTTTCAGGTGTACACTCGCTCAGGATTGTGTGGATTACAGTTCTCATCTTAAATGGATGGGATACAATGGGGACACTTGTACCAAAATTACACAGGTGTATCCTGATAAAATTCAAAAAGACAATAAGCTGACAAAAACTACTACAGTAAGTACTGTTGAATAGTATGATAGACAATGAGAGAGAGAGAGAGAGATTGATATAGATATATATAGATAGATAGATCTGTAGGTAAATCACTAAGGCACAGCAAGGACTATGTATGGTATGGTCATAATGATTTCAGGCCACTTGAGTCACTTGGGTTACCTATTGTAATTGTTCTGCATCTGTCATTGTGTGTTGTACGTCATGCATTAATAATTGAAAATTTGTAACTTCTTGATAAATACCATTTTCAAACTATGAAGGATCTTTATTACAATGAGGATATAAAGACTCGTGTACCCCTGAAGCCTTATTGGCAGGGCAAATGGCTTTCAGACAAAGTTCACTCCAATCATTTTGTAAAGGTCAATGTTACTCAACATATACCTTATATCTGATAAAAAAAATTCCCTTCAGTATTTCAACAGTTATTGATAATTGTGTGAGTCATTTTTCGTGTGAAGTAGTTCATTGGTTAGATGCTATATATATAGATATCCATGTTAAGGCCACTGTACTGTTGACAGTTGAAAATCCAGATCTGTATTTAACAATTATATCTTGTTTATTTATTCATTTATTTATGTTTTAGTTGACGTTGAATATATCCAATCTACCAGTTTATGTTGGTTCCTACAAGTGTGCCTTCTATGGATATGGAAAGAAGATAGAGACCATTGCCAACAGAACTAGTCCCAATGTGGTGAAATGTAGCACCCCCATGCCTAATGAATTACCACCATTCCCAACAGGAGCAGGTTTGTCCTATGGTTGCAATTTGGGATAAAAATTTCAGATTTCAGGCTTCTGATGAGTTCATTAATTTACTGCATGACTTTGAATTCTGGATATTCCAATTATTATTTGAATCTTCTACTTGAATCATTAGTGTAAGGATTTTTTTGTCAGCAGTTGGTCAGTGTCTGTCATCGTGCATTAAGAATTAAACATTTTTAGTTGACTTGAGTAAACTGAGGTGACCTATTGCAATTGTTATCATCCATCATTGTATGTTTTGCATTAACAATTGAAGATTTCAAACTTATTCTTTTCAAATTTGGTATGCAGCATCTTTGGGACAAGTAACATAAATTGCAAATTTCAGGACTCATACACTCCTGGGACCTTGGGGGGGGGTTGGACAAAAATCACCCAATATTCAAAGATCTTCTCTACAACTACATATCATTATCAAACACTTTAATTTATAGTGATGTAGAGCAGGAGGTCCTCTACCAAAATTTTAAATTTCATGATCCCCTGGGCAGAAGTTTTGACTTCAGGATGGGTCCAACCTTGGTATACAGTATTTATGTCTAAAATATTTAAAAAACAGTTTTAATGTTATTCATGCTAAATTGAAACTAAATGGATATTTATAATTAGAAGGTAGCCCTTTACCAAAATTGTAAATTTCATGATCCCAGGGGTATGGGTTTGTGGCCAAAATGTTATCAGGATGTGGCCAAAATGGTCAGTGATTAAATGTGTTAACAATTGAACATTGTTAACTTCTTCATAACTACCAATCCAATTTGTTTCAGATTTGGTATGAAGCTTCTTTGACATAAGAATGACATAAATTGTAAATTTCAGGACTCTTGCACCCCTTGGGACTTAAGGGCAGGTAATAAACTGCCAACAATTGACCAATTTTCAAAAATCTTTTCCTCTACAACTGCACATGTGTAAGAGAAACCAAATGCATAGTGATGCCTTTACCAAATTTGTAAAATCCATGACCCTTATGTTAGAGGTTCTGACTCTAGAGTGGGGCCAAGCTTAGTATGTAGTATTTGTGTGTAAAACATTTCAGGGGTAATGGTAGAGCCAAAATGATCAATGATAAAATGTTTTATTATTGAACATCCGATAACTATGAATCCAATTCATTTTAAGTTTGGAAGAAGGATCTTTGGAACAAAAGGAACATAATTGTAAGTTTGAGGACTCCTGATTCCTTGAAGCTTTAGGAGTCAGACAAAAACTGCCAAAAATTGATCAGTTTTCGAAACTTCTAATCTACAACAGCATACTAAATTCATAGTGATATAGAGCAGGAAGTCCTGCACCAAAAATAGTAAATTTCATGATCCCTGAGGTAGATGTGACTACAGGGTGGGGCCAAACTTAATTAGGTCACCTGAATAAACTCAGGTAATCTATTTCAATTGGTCTTTGTCTGTTGTCGCCCATTGTCCATCATCAGTTGTGCGTTAGCTATTGAACATTTTTAACTTCTTCTTGGTAACTACTGTTACAATTCTTTTTAGATTTGGTATGAAGCATCTTTGGGACAAAGAGGACATAAATTTTAAATTTCAGGACTCCTGCTCAAGGGACAGGGTCAGAATTGCCAAAAAGTGGCAAATTTTCAAAAATCTTCTCTAGAACTGCACGTTTGTAAGAAAAACTAAATGCATGGTAATGTAGAGCAGGAAGGCTTGTACCAAAATTGTAAATTTCGTGATCCCGAGGGTAGAGCTTCTGACCCCAGGTTGGAGCCAAACTTGGTATATGGTATTTATGGGTAAAACATTTAAAAACATCTTCTTTAATGCTTTTGATACCAGAATGAACTAAATGGATATTTGGAATGAGTAGGTATCTCTTTACCAAAATTGTAAATTTCATGATCCCAGGGTTTTGGTATGAGGGTGGGACCAATATGGCCAGTTATTAAATATGTTAACAATTGAAAATGTTCATTGTGAAGTTTATGGTCATCGCTCCCGAAGGGTCTAATGGTTGGGGCCAAAGAAGAAAAAAGAAAAGAAAGGAAAAGGGTTTTTAAAAATCTTATATATTCTCACACATGTAGGAGAAAAAACCAAATGCATGGTTTTTATGTACATGAAGCCCTTTACCAAAATTGTGAAATTGTGTCTTGGTTTGGGAAATATGGGGTGATTTAAATGTGTCAAACTTCATCATCCCTTCTATTGTAATAGCCCCATGGGATCTGGGATGTAGAATAGGTCCTCAGTACCCCATTGCTTGTTGTAAAAGGCAACTAAATGGAGCGGTCCTTCGGATGAGACCATAAAAACCGAGGCCCCGTGTCACAGCAGGTGTGGCACGATAAAGATCCCTCTCTGCTCAAAGTCTTGAGTGCTGAGCATAGACCTAAATTTTGCAGCCCTTCACAGGTGCTTGTGAACATACTCATATTAACCAATCCCCACCCCCCTGTCTACAAAAATATTTATAGAACAAATATAATGTCAACGTTTTATTATCCTGTTTACTATGTATTTGTGCACCAAGAAGTGTAAAATTTGCCATTTTACGCACTTTTGATGTATCTTAAAAATAACATTTCTTAATACAGATGATGAGGTCTTAAACTTTTAAAATGAAAGTAGATATTCCGATACAGTACTAGTTAAGATGAGAATCATAAGGTGATGTATTTGTTTGCCCACCCAATATTTATGTGATTACATAGATTTTTCATAAAATTGATGACAATCAGAGCTGCTCGCCATGGAAGTGAATTATTATATTTATTTTATAAATATTTTTAGCAAACTAAGGGGAAGGGGATTTGCGATCATGTTACGCTTGTATTTTACACTTTTAGTTTTCTTTTTTTTTGTTTGAGCCACAATTGTTCATCGGAAGTAGAAAGATATTCATAATATTGAAAGTACACATGCAGAATGGGCTTACGATTTCTGAAAATGCTACTTGTTGATGGTCATGATGAAAATGCAAATTAGCTTCATCAGACTTGGTTTTGTGTACATAAAAGGCAATAATAATGCAGATATAATAATTTATTTTTACTTTTGTCTGATGATATGTATCGGACAGTTTGTTAGATCAGGTTCTAAGTTTTACTGAGCATCTTGAAAATTTACCAGAGATTTCCAAAAGTCTTTCGCCAACTCTGGATGTAGTATACCTCCTTAAGAGATAATAAGAATCAAAGTTTCGTATAGTATTTTTCTAGAGGTCCCTTATTGCATAATCCTTGTTAATTTTTGTTGGCATCAGCAGTTACAGAGCTTTAAAACAAACACCTTTCTTTCAGTATTGCTTGACAAATTCTTGTAGTTTTTGTGGTATTTGGAAAATACTTGAAATCATTGAATAGATCTTTTCATTAACTCTTTTTTTCTTTTCAGACCACATCACCATGGGTTTGTCTGTCATCATCAATGAAGTTGACTTTGTGTCAGCCAACTTTACCTTTTTTGATTGTGAAGTACACACTAAACACTCGTAAGTTTGTACACAAGTACAAGTTGTGATATGTATAAAGGTAATCATTTTGATTTAGTTGGGCCCACACGAAATGCAGGAGCCCTAGGGTAATCACATTGCTCGTCTGTCTGTCTCTCAACATTTTGTAGAGTAGGTCACATGAGTTACTCAGGTGACCTAATGCCATTGGTATATTGGTTTATGGCAGTCATTGTGCATTGTCTGTTAGGGCTGCTTGTTGGGGGATGGGGTGGGGTCCCATGGTGGGTGGACATTTTTTTTTTTGCATTATATTTTTGTCCTTGGTTGGGCTTTCAAAACAATGTTTTTAGTTGGTCATTCAGCTTTCTTTTTTAGCTCACTTCAGCTCCAGTGAGCTTTTCTGGTTGTCCGTCAGTAAATTGTGTCATTCTTGACTTCTTCTCCAGAACCACTGAGCCAATTTTGATCAGACTTGGAACAAATCATCCTTTGGTCAAGAGGATTCATGTTTGTTCAAATGAAGTTCAACATCCTTCTCAAAGTTGTGATGATAGCAAAAAAAGCAAAAATACATTGACAAAATTTAATTTTAAAAATCTTCTCCAGAACCAGCAGGCCAGTTTCAGTGTAACTTGGTACAAATCATCCTTGGGTGAAGAGAATTCAAGTATCTTCAAATGAAGGGCCAGATCCCTTTCAAAGGGGAGATAATCACAAAAATGCAAAAAAAAAAAAAAAAAAAAATCTTCTCAAGAACCACTGGACCAAAAAAGTTGAAATTTTGAAATTTACATGACAGCTTCCTGACATAGTGCAGCTTCACGTTTGTTAAAATCAATGCCCCTGGGGTTAAGATAGGGCTTCTGTAGGGGATCAAAGTTTTACATGCGAAAATGTAGGAAAAAAATCTTCTCCAGAACCACTGGGCCAATTTCAATCAGACTTTGTACAAATCATCCTTGGGTGAAGGGGATTCAGGTTTGTTTTTTTTTCAAACGAAGGGCCATGCTCCCTTCAAAAGGGAGATAATCACAAAACTACAAAAATATGGTGGAGTCATTTGAAAATCTTATCAAGAACCACTGTGCTAGAAAAGTTTAAAGAACAAGGTATGGTTTTGGCCAAAATCTGCCCTATCAAGGAAATTCACCAAAATGCTAAATATGGTATTTGAGAATGTACAATTTTAAGAAGTGGTGATGACAAAGGTAAGGAAATTGATGGTGGACTAGATATATAAATGAGTTTCCTTTTCTTTGGAGACGTGAAGGTGGGATCCTTGGATTCATCCTCATCAGTAGGGTTAATCTTGGGAATCTGTTTCTTTTGTGAAACATTTCGACACTTGTAGTGACATTTATTGCACAACACGTCTATTTCTACAGCAGTCACAGAAAAATGTCTGGATGAAATCTGGATAAAAGAGACACGTCTAAAGTGAAGACAAATTTTAACCATGTGACAGAAGTTGTGAGGATAGATCTGCTTTATAAGGACAAAAATACTGTCCTCATAATTACATCCTCATAAAAGTGACATAAAGCATGTGAAAGATGTGGATACAAAATATTAGTTTAATGACAACAAGTGGTGTGAGGATATGTCCTTCAGTTTCTTTTGTTTTTGAATGATAATACAGTGCGTTTCACTTAATCTAATATCGCATATTCAAATATTTAATCTATTCTAATATAATATCACTGCACCAAACCATTTTCTATATATTTCTGTCTGATATTCTGATAAGCAAAATTTGGCTATTCTAATAATAGAATAGCCCTATAATAAACACAATTGATTTTTTTCCTAACCACTTCACTCCTTTTGACCCCTAAACTCATTGTATATACTGATAAAAGCTTCACAGGTGATAAGTCACTCTTCAATAAACTCAGGTGGATTCTGTGTGCTTGCAGATCTAAGCTACCAATGCTTTAACCGCTCAGACACGGAGGCCCCGAATTTGAATTATAATTTACAATGCATATTCATAACGATGTCATTTCATGAAGATAAAGCAATAGATTCAGAAAATAATAATAATAATAAAAAAAATCACAATATAAACCTAACTGTTAAATCTGAAATATGTCAACAATTGTCTGGGCAGACAACGTGACATGTATAATCATATTGTATACATGTATATGCATGGTGTTTTCATTACATACTAATGATTCCTCTATCTGATTCTATTCATGTGTAGCATTTCATTTAAGATGATAAATAATTATGTACAGCAGGCTTAGGGTTTCAAACAAAAGATCAAGTAAATAGTGTGAATAGGTTTTTGAACAGCAGTCCTCGATTGTTGTCTGTAATATTGCTACTTGTAAATAATCAATGTGTATTTGTTGTTGCAATAGTATGAATTATTTCTCTTACCTGCAGCATGTCTTTTTCATTTGAAAGATTGTATTGGTTGCAGTAGAGCAGCAGACATTGTGTTTAAAACTCGAGTTTTAGGAAAATTACTGTGCATGACCTTTAATTGCTGACAGCTGCAAATGAATTTCGAAAAAAATAAAAACCCCATTAAAATTTTTGTATGGTTCATGTACTAAGGTGAGCATTAAAGTCCATGATCATATTTCTTTTTTTGCGAGGTTTTATGCAAAAATATGAACTCACCAGCAGTGAGGATTCTTTATCGTGCCTCTGTTTAGCATGATGTGGGACCTTCTTTTTAAGGTCTCAACTGAAAGACCCATGACTTGCACTTCTAATGCTGGGTGCTGGCATATTTACAGACACTACCTATATGAAATGTCGTAAGTTAATGTTATGCTGGAGTTGAGAAGTAAATCTTGGATGTTTTGGTTGTGACGTGAGTGCTTTAGCCACTAAATGCCAATAATATATGATAAATTTCACAAAAATGTACAGGTCTACAGAGTTTGGTTATGATGTACATTAACAACCCTTTTAAATCTTCTTCTGTTGTAATAAATATACTTATTTTGTATTATAGATGTTATAGATGTACCTCCAGCAGATTCAACTGTACATGGTGCATTAAGAACCACCTATGTACTCACCATCCTGTGATAGACTGCAGCACTAAAGATGATTTTATATCGGGACAGAATGTAAGTGCAAAGATTTTCAAGAATTTTATACATAATGCTTGGATTAGGCAGAGGCATCTTTGCTTATCATGATTATAAACACAGTTGACCCCTACCCTAGCACCAGATCCCCTGACCAAAAAGTCATGAATGTACTTGTAGGGGGACATAAATTGTAACATTCAGGATTCCAGCATCCCTTTGGCCTTAGGAATGAATCAAAAACTGCCAAAAATTGACCAATTTTCAAACAGCCACATATCTTTAAGGAAAATTAAATAGTGATATGGAGAGGAAGTCTTTAACCAAATTGTAAATTTCATGATCCTCTGGGTAGAGATTTTGACTGAAGAGTGGGGCCAAACTTGGTGTAGTATTTATGTGTAAAACATTTAAAAGGTAAATAAAGATCTTCTTATATGCTATTTATACTAAACTGAAGCTAAATGGATATTTAGAATGAGCAGGGAGCCTTTCACCCAAATTGTAAATATCATGAACCCAGGAGTCAGGATTTCGGTATTAGGGTGGGGTCAGTGATTAAATGTGAACATTTTTAGCTCCTTGGACAAAATGGCCATTGTGATTACACTTGTATGTTAATAATTGAACATTTTTAACTTCTTTTCAATAACTATGTAATTTAATTGCATAGTAATGTAGAGCAAAAAATTTAGATAATATATTCTTTAATGCAGTTGATACTAAATTGAAACTAAATATATATTTAGAATAATTTAGCAGGTAGTCCATAACCAAAACTGTAAATTTCATGATGTTTGGTTCCAGGATGGAGCCAAATTATTAAAATGATTATTGTCTTTATATGAAACTTTTTAGCTCACCAGAGCTGAAAGCCCAAGTGAGCTTTTTCGCTCACCTGTGCTGTTCACATGTTGTCCGTTGTCCATTCTAGTTTGTTCCAATGAAGAGCAATGTTCTTTTCCAAGGGAAAGTAATAGTGAAATAGCCAAAAAAAAAATATACTGACAAATTATTAAAATCTTCTACAGTATTTAATCAAACTTGGTACAAATCATCCTTGGTTAAAGGGGATTCAATGTTTTTTTGTTTTTTGTTTTTTTTGTTTTTGTTTTTTTTTCAATTGAAGGGCCATGCTTCCTTCAAAGGGGAGATAATCACAAAACTGCAAAAATAGGGTGGGTTATTCAAAAATCTTCTGAAGAACCACTGGGCCGGTAAAGTTTAAATTTGCATGGAAGTTTGTTGAAACCATGGCTCCAGGGGTAGGTTGGGGCCATAATAGGGGATCAAAGTTTTACCTGTGAAAATAAAGGGAAACTCTATGAAAGATATCTTCTTCTCCAGGACTACTGTGCCATTTCAATCAGACTTTGTACAAATCGTTCTTGGTTGAAGGGGATTCAGATTTTTTTCAAATGAAGGGCCATGCTCCCTTCAAAGGGGAGATATTTTCAAAAATACAGAAATAAACTGGGGTCAGTTAAAAATCTTCTCAAGAACCACTGGTCCAGTAAAATTCAAATTTGCATGGAAGTTTGTTGAAATCCTGGCCCCTGGGGAGTTAGTGGGGCCACAATATAGTGGATCAAAGTTTTAAATGCAGAAATATAGGAACAAATCTTTAAATACCTTCTTCAAAACTACTGGGCCAATTTCAATGGAACTTATATAAATTATCCTTGTGTGAAGGGAATGGAGTTTGTTGAAATGAAGGGACATTTCCCTTTCAGAAGGGAGATATCACTATCTTTTAGTCTTATATTTATACTTGTAATGTATTGAAATGGTAAAATTAATCATCAGCATGTGCATGCACATGCCCTGAATTTTGATTGGATAATACTTAAAACTGATTTGTTTCAGTACAAAATGGACTGACTGTTACAAAATAATCATATATAGTGACGCATAACAGATTGTTAAGGTGAAATCCCTTGTACTAAAACAAATGACACCACTTGCTAAATGCGAAATGTTTGGGAAACATCAGTAATGGTCCCTGTTACAATTAATACTAGTTATATTGCCCCAGTGACATATTGTTTTTGTCTGTTTCTTTGTTATTATGTCACCCTGATGAAAGTCAAGGGGCATATTGTTCTTAATCTGTTTCTTTGTTAGTATGTTGCCCCAATGAAAGTTGAGCAACATATTGTTCTTTGTTTATTTATTATTACTCTTACAATGATTTAGTCTGGGAGATGGTTGGACCATTCATGATGAAACTTCACAGAAACCATGATAGTTACTTATATAGGTGGATGCAATGGTAATCATTTTCAAAATGGCAGCCATTGCCATGGAAACTGCTAGAGTTTGAAAAAACATATAATTTAAATTTTTTATTTTGGAGATCACTGGATTTTTTGCAATGAAACTTCACAGAAATAATAACCACCATGAGCCAATGAATTTCCAATGTTTAAAAATTCAAAAATGTCTGCCATTGACCTGGTAACCACAAAAGAATGCAAAATTCTTTTATTTCATTTTTCTGAGAGATGGTTGAACTTTTCATGGTCAGTCTTCATGGAAACGATAATCACTATGAGTAGGTGCTTTTGTAATCTTTACCATTTCCAAAATGGCTGCTGTAGGCATGATAATGAAAAAGTATGGAAAAAATCTTTGATTTCATTTTTCTCGCAGGTGGTTGGACATTTCTTGATAAAACTTCACAGAAATGATGACCACAATGAGTAGGTGCTTTTACAATTTTTACAATTTCCAAAATGGCAACCATAGTAACCACAAAAGTATGAAAAAATCTTTAATTTCATTTTTCTTTTGCGGTCAAACTTCACAGAAACGATAACTTCCATGAGTAGGTGCTCTGTAATATTTACCATTCCAAAATGGCTGCCATTTCCATGGTAACCAAAAATATATGAAAAAATCCTTAATTTCATTTTACTGAATCAGTTTCAAAATGGATGTCCAAGATGGTGGCTTAAATGGTAATAAAAACATTATCTAATTTCAACCAAACTTACAAGGGCATGTCAATAAGTAGCCTAAATTATTTCTGGTTGAGATCCACCTCTTCTTTTTCAATGTAATTGCTCTCTAGTGTGATGCACTTAGACCAACGGTGTTCAAGTGCCATTAATCCAGAACTAAAAATGTCAGGGTCCTTTTCACTGACCCACTCCTCAACAGCTGTCAAGACTTCTTTGTCAGACAGAAATGACGTCCACAAATATCCTTTTTCAAGTTTGGGAATAGGAGCTAGATCAGGCGAATAGGCAGGATGTGGTATTAACCCTTAGACTGCTATGCGCTGAATGTTTAGGGTGACCACAGCTAATGGCGACTATTGTCGTTTTTCATAACCGATCGATTTCTGGTTTTCCCCAAGGCCTCTTTTTGAATAAAACAACTAAAGCTCTTTGTAAAATGGTACTTGATTGGTCAGATGGTATTTTCGGAAGGTTTCCGGAGTTTTCTTAAGGATAAAATGAAATCTATAAAGACACAGACTTCTGAGTGCATATTTCAATTGAGAAAAATGGCGAATGTAAACTGGAGTGACATGGAGAATGTTTAGAACTTTCTTAACAATGATACAGACATCTAGAATGATTTTGAAGGATTTATTGATGAAAACTATGCCTTGGGGAACAGAAATGTGTCCATGTCCAACTTTATGACAGACAATAACTGCGATTTGAAGCTCGATTGTAAAGAAGGTTGGTCTCATGTTGATGCCGCTTCAATGAACACAAGTTGACTGGAAACAAAACGTTAAATGTTCACATGGATGATTAAGAACCTTTGTTGTATCTTAAATTGTTAATCAGCGATGAATCCCTTATTATTGTGTAATAGACCAATATTTATGCAGAGAGACGAGTGCTGGCAGGTTATAAATGGTGTCCGGTACATCTCGCCAAGATGAACGTTGATTTTATTTTTTTTTTACTTGTCCTTTAAAAATGACAAAATTAAAAACAAAAAGCTAACAATGTGTGTGACTTATTTCATATACTATATACAATGACTCATTTGGTTCTGAAATACAAAAGTAGAGTTTATATGAATGGAATGAAGAGTGGAATTAAATTGGTTCATTAAATTTCGATTAATTTTTGCATTTAAACTTATCTGGAGTATTTACTACAAATATTATGAGGAAATGGTGACTAGCATTAAAATCTTCTCATAAATTTTCATATAAGTTTTGTACCCATAGGATGAGAATTGGCTAAGATACAGGATTTGAAAATTAACTGTTTGTTTTCGTAAGATCTGATAAATTAATTCAGCAGTGGCGGCCATCATGGCAAAATTTAATTCAGCTGCCTAAAGGTTAATTCATACCTGTTTCGCCCTACAGCATCCATTGCAACTCTGCAAATGTGGACTCTCAATCGCGTTGTCCTGTTGCAACAAAACACCTTTAGAGAGTTTACCTCCATGTTTTTCAGGGATGGTGGTTCTCAGTTGGTCTAGTAAGTTTGCAAGATACACTCCAATTTTTGTACTTCTCTTGGGTAAAAAGTCCAACATAATAACTCTTACATTCCAAAATACTGTGGCCATCACCTTGCCAGCAGATGGTTGCGTCTTGAACTTCTTTGGTCTTGGGGACCCCTGCCCTACCCCCTGCAAACCTGAGCTTTATTCTCTGGCTCATAATGATGAAGCCAAGTCTCATTTACAGTTGCCAGATGCAAATGAAAAACATTTTTTGACCTAGTATGCTTCAAAAAGGCACTGCATACTGATGCTCTGGTTGCCATTTTCTCATCGCTAAGGGATTTGGAGATCCAACGGGCTTCTGCATACCTAAATGATCATGTATGTAAGATTGTTGAAACACTACCATGTGAAATGCCTAATGCCTGTGCTGTTTCTTCCACCTGAATTTGCCTATCAGAGTATACCAGATCTCGAACTTCGTTACATATTTCTTCGTCAGTGGCATTCAGTGGGCGTCCAGACCTGACTTCATCTTCTAAAGACGTTCTACCACGTTTGAATTCCCCTACTCAGAATTTAACCTGAGCAAAAGATGGTGCACAAGACCCATAAACATCAGCTAACTCACCATGTATTTACTTGCCTGTTTTACTTTTTAAATACAAGTACCGAATTACAGCATGATACTCAACTTTAAATGAAAAGCATACCTTTGCACCACTAGCCATATTTGACATTCAATATCTTATTAAAGAATGACTTGATACCTTTGCAACTTTGTACCCAGGTATAAAACGTTTTGAAACAAGGCGTGAAAACCTTGACTGTCTCAATCAATCAGAAGGGTATAGGCTGGATACTTATTAATTCGCCCTCATAGTATTTGGATGTATTAAGTTGATCAAAGGGGTGATATTAGCTATTGCTCACAATGGTATTTCTACTTGTCTTTATCATTTTAAAGATTTCTCTAAGTTTGCTGATATGTTATAAGAACGAAGTGTATATTTATGGAAAGCATGAAAGGCTGCACCAAAATAGTTAATTTTGCAATTTTAGGATTTTGACTGTAGGACAGTTACACATTAGGCATATTGTGTTAATGTTACATAGACTATGTAAAGTCTTTCATCAGTATAGACACTTTCTGGAGAATTTAAGTTTTAAGAACACATCTTGTTATATACTGTTACTAAATATTAGAATTTAATTTAGATATGCAGAACAGGAATTTTTTTCTAGATTTCATAGTCCTTTGCACTAGTGATACTTTTGACTAATACTCCGGTGACTGATAAGGCCTGTGGGCCTGCTGTTTTCTCAACAAATTAATTTCATATCAATACTCTAATGTATTTACCTGTGTTCAAATAATATTTTGGCCCTGTGGGGATCCGGGTTGATAGAATAGATTGTCAGTACCCCTTGCTTATTGTAAGAGGCGTCTAAATAGGGTGGTCCTTCGGATGAGACCACAAAAACCAAAGTCTTGTGTCACAGCAGGTGTGGCATGTTAAAGATCCCTCCCTACTCAAAGGCCATAAGCGCCGAGCATAGGCCTAAATCTGCAGCCCTTCACCAGCAATGGTGACGTCTCCAAATGAGCAAAAAATTCTCGAGCAGGACGTTAAACAACATATAATCAATCAATCAAATAATATTTTGGATGTGACATTGTAAACAAACCAACAGCTAACATTTTGTTTGTTTTTTGTGTTTGATCTATAAAATCAAATTAATTTCTTTTTCTCAGAGTGCTGGGATGTCTGTTCCTCATGAGAGTGGACCAAATTTTTGTCCTAGTATTGATCCAAGCAAGGAACAAAATATTTTGGTGCCATCAGGAACAGAAAAGGAGATATCGCTCAGTCTGAAAAAGTTGAAGGTAATTAAATGATTTAATTTCAGGTGTAGTGACAAATGAGAGTGTAATTTTTTTTTTACAATTTTAGTTATTTTCTTTACTAATCAATGATGATAAAAGGAGTACACTGGAATCTGGTTAATTTGATAGTGGTATAATATGATATAGTGTGATATTTTTCAAAACACTAAGTCATGTCATAATAAATCAATATAAATATACTTCATTATTATGATGCTTTTAGGATATTCATTATGTTTCTCAACACTATATGAGTTCGTCAAGCAAAAAAGGACCATCACAACATGCTTAGAAACATCTTAAAATCTTAGAAAATTGCCTTCTCTTCTCCCGTATATATTTGAGAAAAACTAAATGCATGATTATAATGTTCATGAAGCTTTCTACCTAAATTGTGAAATTCATGGCTCCAGGGTCAGGGGTTCAGACTGTAGGGTGGGGACAATATGGTCACATAATGAAAATGTATAGAAATAATTAGGGAATGTTAAAATAATTTATAAATTGATGAATTGAATTAAGGAATTGTATGTATTTTGAAAGATCATAAAGATGTGCACAGAAGACTCCATATTGTGGCTTATATTGAAATATGAGACTCTTTGTATGGGCTGTGTATGGGCTATGATACTCAGGTGACCATTAAGGCCCATGGGCATCTTGTTGTAAACTACTTTTAAGTATGAATATATTACACACACACACACATTCATGTGTACCGTGTCAAACGGGGATGGGAGTTAGAGATTATCTAACCGGGGACTTCTTTATTTTTTATTCTATGCTACAACAGAGTTCAAAAATGCCTTTTCAAATGGTTTCTTATTACCAATTTTAGTAGAATATATTGATTTTCTTAATCTTAAGTCATGCATTTTTTACAATGCAAACGGGGACGTGATTTACACTCATTGATATTCACACATTTTAAAGAATTTTTAGTAAATAATTTTTTCCAAATGGGGACACAATATAATTGCTTTAGAATATGAAAATATTGGTCATTGTAAATGTATTCTATGCTACAGAAGAGTCCAAAAATGCATTTCCAAATGGTTTCTTATCATCAATTTTAGTAGATATATCAATTGTTCTAGTCTTAAGTCACACATATTTTACATTGCAAACAGGGACATATTAGTTCATTACTAGCCACACGTTTTAGTGAATCATCTTGTTCAAACGGGGACATAATGCAATTGCTTTAAAAATGAAAATGGTGATGCTTGTAAATGTCTAAGCATAAATATTTTAATCAACTTTGCACAAAAAATAATTCACAAGGAATTGAAAATTATTTAATATGCTGTTGAGGCTTGCTTTCTATTTCTAACACCAAGCACTTAAATTGCATTCTTTTGGTTCACTACTACTAAAAAAAAAATAAGGGGGGGGGGGGGGCACTCAATATATCTTTATTTGTGCATCAAAGTAATTGATAATGTTTATTGATAAAAAGGTACCCCTTCCCCCATCAATTGTGCCTGCATATGAGCATTTTACTTAGGCAGGTAAATATAATTTAACTAAATTAACTCTGAAATTCTTCTTTATTACACATTTAATAGATGATTATAGCAATTTCTTTCTCTTAACAAGACAAGGAAAAATAAATAAGATTTCTTGTAGCATGTATGATGAAGATTTCTCTCCCTGAAAATGTGATTTTGGACTTGGTCATTTTAAAGCAAGCTAAGTAATTTGTTATTCAGGTCTAAAAAAAAAATTATTGTTCTACCAAGAGGTTTGTTCATTGTGTCATTTTTTTGTTTCATTGAGACAAAAATTTTGGTATAAAAAACAGTAATTCCTTACAATAAGTAAAAAAGAGCCCAAAAGCATTTTTATTATTATTAATCGATGAAAAAATGTCAAAGTCCACATGCTGACAGTTTTTTGGGAATGACATTTTTTCATCCTAGAAAAAAAACAAATGCACCATTTTCTTTGTCATATATATTGAGACAAAGAAATTGGTATAAAGCACATTAACATAGTTCAATTCATTAAAATATTATGGATTAAAAGCTTTTCATTTCTTAGGCAGGTAAATAAAAATTAAATCAACTCTGACATTTTTAGTTATTATATATTTAAAAGATGCTTATAGCAATTTTCTTTGTCTTGTTGAGACAAGAAAAATTTAATAGGATTTCTTGTAGCATGTATTATAAAGATTTCTCCTCTGAAAACGTGATTTTGGACTTAATCCTTTTAAAGTGAGCCAAGATAATTGTTTTTCAGGTCTAAAATTTTTATTGTTCTGCCTAGAGGTTTGTTCATGGTGTCATTTTATTTGTCTTTGATTGAGAGATAAATTGTTGTATAAAAAAATAATAACTTACCATATGTAAAACGAACCAAAAAGCATTTTTTATTATTATTATTAAATGTCAAAGTCCACTTAGTGACAGTTTCTTGGGAATGGAATTTTTACTTGTCATCCTAAAAAAAATCCAAATGCACCATTTTCTTTGTGTCATTGAGACAAAGAAAATGGTATGAAGCACATTAACAAAGCTCAATCCATTAAAATTTCATGGCTTGAAAGCTATTCATTTCCTAGGCAGATAAATCAAAAGTAACTAAATCAATTCTGAAATTTTTATTTATTATAGATTTAAAAGATGCTTATAACAATTTCTTTATCTTGTTGGGAGAAGGAAAAATAAATGATAAGATTTCTTGTAGCATGTATAATAAAGATTTCTCCCCTGAAAATGTAATTTTGAACTTTGTCATTTGAAAGAGAGTCAATAAATTTGTTTTTCAGGTGTAAATATGTTATTGTTCTAGCTACAGCTTTTTCCTTGGTGTTATTTGTTTCGTAAGAGAAAAATTGTGGTATATAAACATTAATACATTGCAATAAACATTTATTAAGAAAATTGGAGTCAAAAAATATTTTTATTACTCAGTGAAAAATGTCTAAATTATTGTCCAGATGATGATTTTTTTTTTTTATTTTTGTATTTGAGAATAGATTTTTTTACTTTCCATCCTAGATAGAATCCAATTGCAACTTGTCATATAAAGCACATTAACAAAATGCAGTCAATAAAAATTTCATTGCATAAAAGCTATTCATTTCCTAGGTGTAGAGATAAAAATCACTAAATTGAGTCTGAAATCTTTATTTATTACTAAGCAATTTATTGTCTTGTTGGAGATGAGGAAAAATCTATAGTAAGATTTATTGTAGTATGTATAATGAAGATTTCTCCCCCTGAACTGTGGACTTAATAAAATTGCTTTTTGGGTCAACAAAATTTATTTTTCTATCAAAGCTTTATAATGGGTGTTATTGTTTGTCTCAGTGAGATGTCAACAAAATATTTGGTATAAACAATCATATTGTTATAAATAAATAATTGAATGAATGAATAAATAAATGAATCTAAAAAACAACAGCAAAAAAAAAGAGCCAAAAAGCATTTTTTTTTTTCACTGCTAGCTGAAAAGGAAACGTAGACAAATGGATGGACGGCAACATCTTGATTCCAGTATACCCGAACAACTTCGTTGCGGAGGTTGGGTGTATAATTACATTATTTAAGTTGAAAATACGTTTGGTCTTGATTAAATTAGAATTGTTATGTCAACAACTTAAAGATAAGTTCAATGCTATATCATGTATTTAAAATCACGTGATATGATTTTTCACTATACAAATGGGGACACATGTGTAAAGCCCATATACAGTTTACTGAGGATGGGAAAAAGTTCACACTCACACAGGCAATTTATCTTGCCAAACTGGGGGACTTTTTGTCATCGGAATCTATGTTAATTTTTTTTTTCTACTTCTAGCTGGTAATTTTAGGATGCTGATTTGAAATTAAGCATTTGTAGGAGACGTTGCCAACCGGGGACATCGCTGGATGGAATGATGTCCCGGTTGGAAGGTGTGTAAAGACACAGGTGTCCCTGTTTGACACTGTAGACGTACGCGCGTGCACGCACGCACACACACACACTTAATCTTGGGGTTAGTTTGTTTACATGTAATTAAATCTACCATGCAACTTTACTCACTAAATCGGATATATGTTACACATAATTATGAAAAGATGTAACATTAAACATCAAATGGTGTAATTTCTTTTTTAAATTCAACAAGATTATTTATTCATCAACTCTTTTGATCCAACAAATTGTACTCATACACTCAATTGATTTTTAAAGTAGGAATAAACTATACTCGTGCTTTCAATTAATTTTTAAATCCAGCAAATTGTTGTAATGTAGTCAGTTGAAATTTGAATATAACAAATCATAGTCACCATTCAATTAATTTTTAAATAGAATTGTACTTATACATTCAGTTGATTTTAAACACAAATTGTACTCCTGTAGTGAGTTAATTTCTAAATCCAACAAATAATACTGATGCATTCAGTTCATTTTTTAAGTGAATTAAACACATTTTTTTGTTCATTAAATCAAACAAATCATACTCATGCCTTCATTCAATTTTAAGAATCCAGCAAACTGTTCTCATGCATTCAATTAATTTTCAGATCTAAAAAACTGTACTTGTACATTTAGCTTAAATATCGAAAAATACAAGTCTATAATGGGGTAAGGGTAAGTTGTTAAAATCCTGGTGAATTGTTCACAGGGAATATCAGTTTTGAAGATATTCAGTTCTGAAGAAATCAAGGTTTGTTTTAATAGTAAGTATCAAAATTCTGAAAATAACATGCTATTTTATAAACAAATATAACTTATTCTGAAATGAAACACAAACAACATGACATGAACTGCATTATGACAGACTGAATGCTTATATGTGGTTCTTTGCTAATCAATATAATTTGACATGTGTTTGTACCAATAAATACTTGTATTTGTTAATTTAACTCTCCTGCCTACCATTAAATGACATTCTTGAAAATTTTAAGGGAATGTATTACAGATATATATACACAGAATTCCTTTAGGGAGGGAAATTCTTTACAAGTTGAATTAAGCACAGTATAAAGTATAAAGTGTCTAAACCAGATGGGCATGGTTCCAAAGAAATATGCTGGTTTTCACAGAGTCTGGAGTGAAGAATGTTGACAAGTATGAGAGTTGCTTCCCTTGTATTCATTGTCTGTGTGCATGGATGTAATGATTGCTAACATTTTATTATATTACAAATGCAATATAATTCTATACAGTTAAATTTCGATATCTCAGACACCAATATCTTGAATACCATGGATATGTCGAAGTGATTTGGAAGTCCCAATGAGTTATTCTTTAAGTATTTTACCCTCGATATCTCGAAGTTTTTTCTTGGTCCCATCGAGTTCGAGATAACAAGGTTGGACTGTAATATGAATGTTTCAATATTGCATTGACATACACATTTCAATCTAAACAGATATTCACTGAGGTCCAGTTATTTCTTGAAATAAGATTCCATTATTATTTGATTTGATTTTTTAGAATTATTTTGTTTTCAGTTGTAGATTTTAATTTAATAAATATGTATTTGAATTAGGTAGCTATCGTCATGTTCTTTTGAAGAAAAAAGTTTCAATCTTTATTAAACAGATTAAAATCTTGGAATTATTCGTACACTTTTGTGTTGATAAATTATCCAATTTGTCTGTATCATTGTTGTCACAAGTGCTATGTTTGTCCTGTTTGTGTTGTCTAGAATTTGTCTTTCACAATTTTTGTTGGAAATATCTTCAATGGGAATATCACTTTCAACTGTCTCCATTTGTGAAATGGAAACTTCAGTAATTCTGAATGACAGAACGGACATGGCAAATTGAGTTGAGTTGACGGTGTCAAAATATTGACCTTGCGTTTGGGAACAGTTGTCCAAACCTCACCCTTTAATTTACAACAAGGTGCTATTTTCAATTACTTTACAATTTTAATTTACAAATATACAATAAAACAATGTGTTAGCCAGTCTCTTGTGTCCAATATCCGTGTCCTCTTGTCCCACTACATCAGTGCTCCAGACTGCTTGGAGGCTTACTCTCTCTCCTCAGTGACGAGGAGGTTTACGCACACACGTCTTGTGCCCAAGACTACATACACTTGGTGAAATTTTGGAACCGGTATATGGTGCTGGAACATCCACACTACATACTACATTCCAGGATACAGGATAAGACCTGTCAATAATACGCATGCACAGTATGATATCAATTGATGATATACACATTACACATACAATGCATAAATGTACAAGTGATGTACATTAGCATAATGATGCTTTACTACATGTTACTATACTCTAGCAAGAGTTCACAAGGAACATAGGGAATACAGAATATAAAGACACAAAGAGGCTACTATAACTACTACTTGAAACACATCAGTTAATAAAAATGAATTAACATCTAAAGAATAATAAATATTACTCAGCAAAGTAAGTTTACATTAACTAATTTGGTCATTCCGTAACTGGGTGTTTTCAGACAATTACAGCTAATATACTGCAGTACAAAAAGGTAAAATAAAATAAGGCTTACCTCAGAGATGTTGGACCAATAAATACTGTTAAAGTGCTAGGTTGAAATACCCTCAATTGTCTGCCATAGCTACTACAGGAGAAGTACAGATACATCCATCTCCCAGGACTGTCCCAAACTGAATTCAGCATGGAGTCAGCAAGATTTTAAAGGCCCAGTGTTTTAAGATATAAACTGGTTGGATTTAAATGTCCTGGGTGAAAATCAGAGGCTCACCACAGGTAAATAAAAAATTGCTGACATGTTTGATTGAGATTTTTACTGTGACAGATGGTATATCAACAATGTTTGATTTGTCAGAGAAGTCACAGAGGGAGACCCTGCTTTTAAAAAGAAGTATGACTGAATTGTTGACCATTTTGTTTCATACCAAGAATTTATGGACTTCATTGAGTGATTGAATTTTGTCTTTAATGTCAGTTTTCGATTGTCCTTGTCATTCTGCAACAATGCAAACAGGTAGATACAGGTAACACAGGTAAAAATGTCTAAAAGTCACAGAATTACAATCACAGTCATTATAAGTTATCTGTCATGGAAGGAGGCAAAACACCCATTTCTACACAGAGGAATGTCACAAAACCCACATTTGAATGTGGTATCCACTGGACGACCTGAGAGAGTCTTTCTGTTGAACAACAAACACTCGTGACAAATTTTCTTTCGTCCTTTAGCAATTTTCTTGTTGCAGCTCTTGGATTTTCTCCCAATCCTGTGTTTCCTGAATGTATATCCTGCTTGCAATTCATTTGCAACATCCATTCTGAACTGCAGGTGGTCATATCCTTTCGGGGGTGGGGGATTCTTCTCAGACTTTTGATACACAGCCCAGGCATTCAATACATTCAAGTTAACGATGTTCCATAGAATATATCTCCACCACTTTGTTCCTGGTCTGCCAACAGGATAGTACGAGGCCAACTGATCAAATTTATCTACTCCACCCATATGCTTGTTGTACAGTACGTTCACGTGTGGTTTTCTTGTAGTGTCATCCAGGTACAGATGACGAAAGGAATGTTATCTGGCACTCGTCTTTATATGCAGTCGCAATTAGATTTCCTCTTTGCATCTGAATGATTTCTCCTTGATTCTTCAGTTTGGCTTTCTTCACATTATCAAGAAGTCCTTTCCTGTTAGAAACGATCGTAACACACACATAAGTTCCAACAAGCTCCAAGTGTTTGGCAAGAATAACCAAGGAGAAATGCTTGTTTTGGTGGTGATGTGTTAGGATAGTGTACACACAACATCATATCCTAAGCCATACTGTCTTCCTCCTTGTTTTTATCCTGTGTAGACCTCAAACCCACAACAGTATCCAGTATCTGCCACACTTTAACCCCCCATTTCGTTGGTTTTGCTGGCATGTAGTATTGAAAGTGGACCCTTCCTTTGAAACCAATCATACCTTCATCCACAGAAATGTTCTGTCCTGGCTTATAATTTATCCTACGTCTTGACTGGATAGAGTCTTATCACATTGCACGCTTTGAACAAGGGATCATATGCAGGGTCATTCCGTCCAGGTGTGCGAAACATATTCCTCAGGTGAAGATACTGGTTCAACTTCATGAATCTGGTTTTTGGTATTTTGGTATGATTGAAGCAATAAATGGGCCCGCAAGCTGTTCATCAATACTCCAATAACTACTAATACAAGGTAATTGTCGAACTCCCTTGAAAATATTGATACTAACAAATGCACACATCTTGTTGGCATTAGTCGAACTCCCTCCATCTTGGATCTGGTCCTTTCTGAGTAGCATAGCATAACAATTTGTCTCTGTGGATAAAATCTCAAAAAGATTCTGGGATAAAAATTTAAAGAAATAGTGAATGGGTCTGACATCTGCACTTAGGGAATGACTAACACCAGTTTCTTTCTCAAATGCTGGTAAATTCACATCCAAAAGTTTGTGGTCCCAATCAACATTCAAATTTCGTAAATAAGTGTCACTGCATGCCTCATCTTTGTTGGAACTTTGACAAATCTTCGCTTTCCTCCTCCAAAACATTGATATCAAATTCATCGTTGATTACTTTCTGAACTCTCTTGAACTTCTCTGTCCTTCTCGATTGCTGATAGCACTTGTTCTTCATCAAAACCATCAAACTCGCTTTCACTCAATGTGTCCGACACCATTTTTCACCCACGCTATAACTACTTTCGGAATATTTCAATTTTCTAATTGGTAATTATGTGAAACCAAGAAAAAATCCGAGTGCATGTTTGCCAAACTCATATGTAAATGTCATACATTATTTTGGCCAACTAATTAATACCTGTTGCTCTTTATAGCACAGGTAAACAAAGCCAGTGTTGGTCGGGTTAAACACAAACGGGTGGGGACGGATTTGGGCAGATTGAGCACTATCACTATCATTCCAATTTCTCCAAAATTTTGTATGAAGCATATCTGGGACAAGGCAGACAGAAATTGTAAATTTCAGGACTCCTGCCCCCTTGGGGCCTTAGGAAGTAGGGCCAAAGCTGCTATGTGTAAATTTTCAAAAATCTTCTACTCTAGAACTGCATATTGTTTATATATATATATATATATATATATATATATATATATATATATATAATCCAGAAATAAGTATAAAAAATCTACACAAGGAGTAGTATAATATCACAAACCTGATGATTGAATATATATTTGACTAATTTCTTCAATTTTTCAGGACCTTCAATTTTTCAGGAGTATATACTCATATATATATATATATATATATATATATGGTTTAGAAATTCCGAGTCAAATGAATGCTTTAAACACATTAATCTTGGTAAATTATATATGTCAATGTTTGCAATGAGTTTGAAAGTAAGATGTCAGCTTGTGTTCATTCTGAATGGGGGCACAGAAAAATTACCACTCATTTTACTATTTTCTCTGATACAAAAAATGACTTGTGATTTCCATGGGACTCGTTAAATTTTCATGGGAATGAAGCTGCTTATAAAACATGAGTCCGGGCTCACTTTGAAAAAAAAAAACCCCTACCTATAACCCTGATGTCATATGAAATTTGATGACTTTGAATCTATACCTGCTGTAAACAGGTGGTGGACTATAAAGGTGCAAGGGTCAGGAGACACAGGATTGCACCACATGGCCCACATCAGTAACTTGTTCAACCAATGTCTGTTGACCCACTAGGGTCAGTAAAAATTGGAAAAATCATTGATTCAAATAGAATATGAAAAAAAGAGCACCGTTTCATTTATTTTATTTTAGCTTGTAGGTTTTTTTAGTTTAGCCTGTGGATTTTATATCCACAGACTAAAATTAGCTTGTGGTCAAAAATGTTAATTTCGACCCCTGCCAAATAGTAACTTTCAACATGTAATAAATTAAATATAGTGAAAGAAATCTTTAAACTTAGAATAAACACCCATAACATCTAGTGTATACATTATATTCAAAGTTCTTTTTTTTTTTTTCAGTCTAAAGTTATATGTTTCAAGCCAATTTTCACATGGTATTTCAAGCTGAAGAAGTGGAAACTAAAGAATATCTCAAAATGTTAAATGTTTATTGATAAATCTAATTCCATACCAATTAAACTGTGTTGTGGACACTTCAGTAATGATATGTATTCCAAATGTGAAAAAGATCTTTTTTTGAATGAGCTACCAAGATGAGCAGCACAGAAAGGTCTAAAAACTCGGGAAAAAGTTAAAGGATGATATTAAAAAATATAATGAAGGTTAAGTAAAAGACAGAGAGAGAGAGAGAGAGAGAGAGAGAGAGAGAGAGATTTGGAAGCATGAAAAACAATATCCAGCTTCTCACACCAAAAGAGAAATAAAGAGATTACAAATGATAAAATAGAGAGACAAAAAGAAATCTGGGTAGAAAGAAAAGATTGAAACTCTAGAAGTAAATGCTCATGGAAATGCAAGAAATGATGAACACAAATTATAATTTGCAGAGATACTGTGAAAATGGCATTATGAAATTCATGATCTCTGGCTCAGGGATTTTGATGTAAGGACAAATTTTTGAAATGCAGTATTTAAAATTCTTGTATAGTCATGGATGTCAAACAAGTAAATTGAGTGTTTTGTAGAATGAACAGAATCTATTGTGAAATGCATTGCAACTATGAATTATGTAGTGAAAAGCATTGAGAATAGATATATAATACAAGTAGTTGTCCAACTACTTATTGCTGAATCACAGTCAGTGTTCTGAACTTTATGAAGCTCATCCTTGTATCAGGAACATGGCTGAAGTGAGGAAATGTTTCATAAGCTATTTATGATTATAAGGTATAACTTTCACTGACTGTCTTGTCTTTGCAGCCTTATCAGAGACCAATCCGGTGTGCATTTGCATTTAACTCACAGACAGAACCCCAGGGAGAGATTGCTGAAGTGGTGGATCTGGTAGTAGTCCTGATGATCAAATGTAAAAGGACTAGAGTAAGTAGAATGTTAATATTACTATTTTGTGGTACTTTGCCAGAACAAGTGAGTTGTAAGAGAATTAATGTTTGTCTAAGGTATGTTCATTGTGTGTGTGTCCCCTTATCTGTTTGTCCATTAACCTTTCACAGGAAAAAGGTATGTGGCAATTTCAATCAAATTGTTGCTAATATTGTGGATAAAAAAAAGGATTCATTTGTAGTTTATTGCAATTTGTCAGTGTCCGCCTTTTGTTGTACATTAACAATTGAACATATTTAGCTTCTTCTCCTGCACCCCTGGGGCCTTAAGGATGGGGCAAAATCTGCCAAAAGTTAACCAATTTTCTAGCATCTTTTCTACACCTACACATCTCTCTGAAAAAACAAATGCACAGTGATGTAGAGCAAGAATCAAGATCTCCAGGGCTGAAGTTCTGACAGTATGTGGCCAACCCTGGTATATGGTGTATATATGTATAATATTGAAAAAAAATTTTTCTCTAATGCTATTAATTGAAACTAAATGGATGTTTGGAATGAGCATGTAGTTCATTGGGGGGGGGGGGGGGGCACATTATTTAGAAATTCAGTTCTGTGGAAATACATATGTGACTAAGTATACTTGTGAATTTTCTCTAGCCACTGTGGCTAATTGGGTCTAATTTTCATTAGCCACATTTCGTTTTCATAAGCCACACTAAATTCAAAGAAAAACAGCAATGTCATAAGGTTCAAAGATTTTTATTTGCAAAATACATTGAAAATTTCAAATACATACTCACATTTCTTATCACCATCTGAGGATGGTCATAAATAAAATAGGAAAATATCTAAAATATAGTGGTGAAATCATGATGCAGATGAAGTATAAATTGGAAAATAAAGTTCATTATCAAATAAAACTGAAAATAAAGTCTTACTTTCTCAGTTCTACCTATTCAATATACACTGTACATTACATGGGAGAGACATATCGATAAAAGTGTTGCTGTCATAGGGTACTACAGTTAAATTCATGTTTTATTTTGCTTTGCTATCTTATACATGACAGCAATGATTTTATCCAATTTGTCTTCCAATTCATCAAGACGTGAAGCATTTTTGTCTGGTAGGTCAGTTTCTGCATTGTTTCAGAGTCTGCATTTAATTTCTTTTTCTTAGCTTTCAAAACATTTTTCAATACCCATTGATTAAATCCAGACTCAAAATCAAAGTCAGATTGATTAACTGATTGATTGTTTTCTGCCACACTCAACAATGTGTGATATCATTTGTGAAATTGTTGTTTAATCTGACAGTGTAAATACCAGTGATCTTTAGTTTATTTGTGTTTTTAAAATCATCCCACTTGGGAATATCACATAGCTTTCCTTCTGTGAAAATATTTCTCTTTTTCCCATCAATGCACACCTGCATTTAAATTCATCATTCTCGAGGAATAACCAGCTAAAATCCTGAAATCACTGGATCTTTATATTTCTGGAATGATTCCTGTCATACTTCAGTTTCTTAGCATTCTCATCGTGCTTCTTGTCACTTGAAATAAATTCAAAAAGCAACTTTTGACCATGTTCACGTGTTTTCAAGGAAGACACCATTTTGTTACTCAATGTTTGATTCGGCTAATTCCGACTATTGCGTCTCATCTGTCACCTTCTGTGAAATCATTCGTCAAACTCGACTGACTCCATGATCACGTATCTAAACCAATTGGAACATCACTCGGGTCTTTTCTGGAATGATTACGAGAGTCAAACGAAAACATTAATAAAATAAAAGTTGAGATCAGAATTCGAAGTACAAAACAAAAATGGAAGTAAAAAATCTTGTTCACCAAAGTGGCGATCAGCTAGCACTAGCACAGTATACCAGTCGCAGTAGCTCAGTGGTAGAGTATTAGCTTCATAACGAAGAGGTTGTGAGAACGAGCCCTGCTTGTGTCATTGACACGTCAAACCTAAGACATAAAAATAGGTAGTGATTGCTTCTTCACCAAACGCTCGGCATGTATCACGGATCTTTTGGATATGACCTTAAGAATGGAGGTCCCATGCCACGGTAGGCGTTGGCACGTTAAAGAACCCTCACTTCTACGGCCCTGAGCACTAAGCATACAGCTGGTGAGGTCTTAATATGAGTGAAAAATTCTCGACAGGATATAAAAGAAACAATGGCTAAGTATGAACTACATGTGACATCTTTTTTTTTGGGGGGGGGGGGGGGGGGGCATTATTTAGAAATTCAGTTCTTTGGAAATATATATATGACAAAGTATGAACTACATGTAACATGTTGTAATTGTTATTTTTAATGATATGTTGGTATTTTTAGTAATTAATATGGTGTTTTGGGTGTTTCTGCAAATTCCATGAAGCATCAATTCCATTTGAAAAATATGCCTGCTACAAGCAAATATTATGATGGACTTCGTGCACTCTTTTTCTAAGTATATATACATTTTATCGTAATGTTTCCCAAATTTGTGAAAGTTTTCACCCAATTTTCATTTGTAAATAACAAAAATCATCCGAATGTCAAATACACGTACAGAGTAGGCACATATAAAAATAATACTGTAAGCGAAATATTATTAGTGGGTGGAGATCAAAATTTTAAAAATGGAACTTGTAAATATTTATATCATCTATGACCTAATGATATTTTATAGCAAATTAACAATACTAGTTTGAGTTTTTAAAAAAAATTAAGTTCACTGTAAATCTTTAAAGAATTTTCATATTGATTTGAAAGCTTCAAGTGTTTGCATGTTGGAATGTGGTATTTGAAATATTCATCTTATATCATCCTTAAATTATGTCATTTTTTATCTATTACTTAATTTTATATGTTTTATGCAGATCACAATAGAATTAAAGGATTTAAAAAAAACCAAAACAAACAAATCCTTAGAATTAGAGTTTTCTCTTTATTGAAAATTCAAACTCTTCTATTTGTAAATCTTGATTATTTTCTATATCGTATATATCTGTATGCAGACTGGGATATGAACTTCCTGCACTGCAGACGTTCACACTTTTTTTTTTATGATACACCCAAATTCTCAACATTCTGTACACAAACACCTATTAAAAGGCTGAGACAACAAATAGTGATCAATCCCATAACTCCTATAGAAAATACAAATCAGAGAGATAAGCGAACATGGACCCTCAGACACACTAGAGGCGAGATCCGGTGACCAGGAGGAGCAAGCATCCCCTGTTTACTAGTCATACCTGCCGTGACTGTATCTTGATCAGGTAAACAGAGTAATCAGCTGTCAGAATCAGTGTGTGAAGAACAGCCTAACAATTGGTATGAAACATAACAGACAGCATTTGACCTATTGGAATGTTGTACTTGCAAACTAGATCATTAGAACAACCATAGAATTTGTGAAATGCTGACTTTAGATGAGACTGTAGAAACCCTTGTAAGATCAACTTGTTTGTCAGTAGACTGCCTAGATTTAAAACTCATTATATTCAGAACAAGCTATTGGATATTGAATCAGTTGAGAGATGTAAACACCATATGTAGTAGTTGATAATGTAATATTGCTGCACAGATAAGGGAAGTTGATGAGGGAGAAATTGAAATCATCCTGCTTGTCATAAAGTTGAGTTGCCAGTTTGCCAACAGCATCTATTTTCATTAAAATATCTAAGTTTGAAGCAGATGTGGAAGGCTCTGCGGTGTCTTTTATTAAGTCAAAAAGCCCTTTATAAAAACTGTGAAATTCATGGCCCCTGAGTCAGAGGGTTCAGGCCTTAGGGTATAGCCAATATGTATTTGAGAAAATTTGTAATGATATCCATGAAGCTATCAATTAAATTGTGAAATTAGAGGCTCCTGGGCCAGGGGTACAGGCCCTAGAGTGGGGCCAATGTGGCCATACAGTGAAAATGTATTAAATCTTAGAAAATCTTCACCTACTTCCCCATAAATTTGAGAAAATGTAAATGCATGATTATGATGTACAGGAGCTCTCTACCTAAATTCATGGTTCCTGGATGAGAGGCTCAGGCATAAGGTGGACCAATATGGTCATATTTATAGTGAAAATGTATTAAATCTTTAAAAATCTTCTTCTCTACTCCCATATGATTTTGAGAAAAACTGAATGCATGATTAAAATGTTTCTGATGGTTTCTACTTAAATTGTGAAATTCGAGGCTCCTGGCCCAGGGGTTCAGGCCCTAGGGTGGGCTAATATGATCATATAGTGAAAATGTATTAAATCAAAAGAAAATCTTTACTACTAAATATATTTGAATAAAACTAAATGCATGATTATGATGTCCATCAAGCTTTCTACCTACATTGTGAAATTCATGGTATCTAGGTCACATGTTCAGGCCCTTGTGCAGGGCTGATATGGCCACATAATGAAAATGTAGAAAAATAAATAGAGAATGTTAAAATAATATAATGCTCCAAACTTCCATTTTCTTTCATCTGTAATTGAATAGGGATTGTATGTATTTTGAATGATCATAAACATCCATATTGAGGCTTATATGGAAATATGAGACTTCCTTTATAGGCTATGTATGGGTTATGATACTCGGGTGACTGTTAAGACCCATGGGCCTCTTTTTTCAAGTTCAGTGGGATATATCGAATTGATACGTGAATGAAAATGATCATTGTTAATAAATAAATTGTCGATATATCTAAATGTGAAATTGAAGGCTACAGCAAGCAATTTCTTTTTCTGTAGAGTATTTTTAATGAATTCTGCTTCATGAAAATATAAAAATAGGTCAGCTAACAAAGAAGCACAATTTGTGTCCATGGGGATTCCAACAGAGTGTTGGAAGACCCAATCACCAAAAGCTACGAAGATATTGTCGATGAGAAATCTTTTAGATATCAACTTCAGAGAACTTGTGCATGAAGTCAGAGTGGTGTTAACAAAATAATTTTATGGATGACTGATCACTAGATATGAATATTTCTTTTCGCCAAATTTACTAAAAGTTCTGTAAAAAAATTTATTGCAATTGGTCTTCGTCCATTATTGTGTGTAGTCCATCTTCCATTGAACATTTTTAACTTTTTAATAAATACCATTTTAATTCATGGCGGACATAAATTTTAAATTTCAGGACTCCTGCCCCTCTGGAGTCCAAGGGACGGGGCCACAACTGCCAAAAAGTATTTAGAATATCCATTATGAGTTGATTATTTTACATTGTATAAATGGTAATAATTAAATGTATCTTCAAGAAAATTTTTTTTCTCGGAAGTTGATATTGCAGAGCTTCAGACAGTTTCAGCAATGCATCTAAATGTTTCAGACTGGACTCGGCATTTCATTGATGTTTCAGACTGTCTCAGCAACTTGTCTGAATGTTTCAGTAATTAAGAAAAGTTTCAGCAATGCTCAAGGTGTTTCAGCATTTATTTCAATAAGCATCATTTCAGATTTGTTTCAGATATGATTCAGCAAATTTTTAGCAAAATATTTCATGAGAGATAAGAAAGCACTGCATTTCTCTTCTAATTGATAAAATGGATGAAAACTTTCTCCATTGAAAAGCTCAAAAGTTTTTGAAGTGAAGGAGATTATTTTCCCCTGTGACCCCTGTGGTCATCGTTAATTTGCATAATTTTGTGGGGGTGGGGATGGGGGTGGGTGGGAGTGCGAGTGCAGTATTTTAATTTTTTCCACAAAATGGAAAAATTCAACCTATTTTTGATTGTTAATGGGGTAGAATATCGGGCCTTGAAAAGGTACCGATAAATCCCAGTTTTGTTTTCATATTGCATCACAAATGTAACATTGGGCATGGCATACATATCCTTTGGACATATTTCTAGTTAAATTTTATTATTAAATTGGAGGGATTTTGAAATTTTATTATTAAATCTGCACCAAAATATATGATCTTTATCAAACATTATTACCTTGTGTCAACCAAATGTTTAAATTTCCTCAGATGAACATGTCCAGTCTTCATGATGGCTTCATCATAGGGGCATCAAAAGTTGTGTTTAAACATCACTGTTTATCAAATGTAATGTATTATGTACTTTATTTAAGCCAACTGCAGTTTGTTATATATTTCATGAACTCCATGTGTCTGTTTTAGTTTTTCTACCCTGGGAACTCAGAGAGTTACAATGTACCTATGAAGATTCTTTGGGGTGATCAATATCCAAAGCCTTTGGATAATCCTCACAATGTACAAGGTATGAAGTTTCAAATATAATAATTACAGATGATGTGTGTGTGCTGGAGTAAGTCTTTGGTAGCTTATGTGAGCTGGAGGCTAAAATGAGTTTTCTGATGAAAATTTTTCAACTGTATGTCCTCTTTATTGTCATTCAGCTTTTTTCTACAGTTTTTAAGCTCACATGAATTGGAAGCTAGAGTGAAGTTTTTTGACCACCTTTTGTCTGTCTGTCCATCTGTTTGTATATGTCAGTTTCATCTTCTCCAGAATCACTGGACCAATTTCAATCAAACATGGCTCAAATCATTTGTGGATGAAGGGATTCAAGTTTGTGAAAAATATAATTAAACCCTGGAAAATCTTCTCTACTCTCATATATATTTGAGTGAAACTTAATGCATGTTTGTGATGTCCATGAAGCGCTCTACTTAAAAGTGAAAAAGTTTTAAATCTTAGAAAATATTCTTTTCTACTCCCGCATATATTTGAGAAAACCAAATGCTTTATTATGATGTTCGTGAAGCTCTCTACCTAAGTTGTGAAATTCATGACTGATCCAGTCCCTAGGGTGGGGCCAATGTGGCCATACTTTGAGAATGTATTAAATGTTAGAAAGTCATCTTTTGTACTCCCACAGATATTTGAGAAAACGTAAATGCATGATTATGATGTCCATGAAGTTCCTAAATTGTGAAATTCATGGCTCCTTGGTCAGGGGTTCATATCTTTGTGCAGGTTCGATATGGCCACATAATGAAAATGTATTAAAATAATTAGAGAACATTAAAATGATTTATATGCTTCAAACTTCCGTTTTTCTTCTTCTGTAATAGAATAGGAATTGCATGTATTTTGGAAAGATCATAAATATATGCACAGAAGTTACCATATTGAGGCTTATATGGGAATATGAGACTCCTTGTGTTGATTGTGTATGGGCAATGATACACAGGTGACCAATAAGGCCCATGGGCCTCTTGTTTTTCAGTACTAGTAGTGTTTGAAGGGATGTTTGAAGACAAGTATTGTGGGAAAATATTTGCATAAGATTTTTTTTAATAATATTGAATTTTTGAGATGATGATTGAAAAGTACAGGAATCTAAGGGGCATGAATCCCCTCCTTTCTCTCTCTCTCTCTCTCTCTCTCTCTCTCTCTCTCTCTCTCTCTCTCTCTCGATCTCTCTCGATCTCGAGTGAACTTTTCTGATCACCCATTTCACCATTTCAACCAAATTTGGCAGAAAGCATCCTTGGGTGAAGGGGATGAATCCCCTCCTTTCTCTAGCTCTCTCTCTCTCTCTCTCTCTCTCTCACACACACACACCTGAGTGAACTTTTCTGATCCACCATTTCAACCAAATTTGGCAGAAAGCATCCTTGGGTGAAGGGGATTCATGTTTGTTCAAATGAAGAGCAACATCCTTTTCCAAGGAGAAGATAATAGCAAAAATATTTTGACAAACTTTAAAAATCTTTTTCAGAACCACCAGACCAATTTCAATCAAACTTGGGTGATCCTAGGGAATCAAATTAATGTGTGCAAAAATATAGGGAAAATCTTTAAAAATCTTCTCAAGGACCATGGAGTCAGGAAAATTTAAGTTTAGTAGGCAGCTTTCTGACATAGTACAGATTCAATTTTGTTAAAATTGTGGCCCAGGGGGTAGTAGGGGATCAAATTTTTACATGCAAATATACAGGGAAAATCTTTAAATATGGTCTAAGGTGACACAGATGAGTGATGTGCCTTTTTTTTTTTTTTCCTTCGTTTTTTTAAATGGTTTTAATAAGGAATTTGTAGCTCTGTGGTCTGTTTTGATATTTTCGGAGAAAGCAACAGATCTATATCTACAGTGTAGTAAGGTCTCTGCTCTGTCTCGATATTTTCCCAGAATGCTACAGATCTATATCTATAGTGAAGTAAGTCATGATAAAAGCCCAGCTTTCAGTACTTGAATATTTAATGTTTTCCACCTCCATACACTCAATACACACCTATCCACCCCCACCCAAAGTTAAATGCACATTGTGTGTATCTGGTCTTCAGCTGTACCATATTTAAAATTATCCTCCATTGTGAATGAACCCTGTCAGGGTATCAGTCGTAGCTGTTAGGATAGGTCTATTAATATTGTGTTATTATATTTATCTTTGTTTTTCCAGTTATAATGTACAAATGTCAGAACATGGCTGATACCTGTGGTGAATGTCTAACCCAGCCAGAGGAGTACACTTGTGGATGGTGCAAGAGGACAAGTCAGTGCAGCCTACAGTCTTCATGTGTGTCTCCAACCAGTAGCTGGTTACCGAATACTTCCAATTGTCCAAATCCTACTATAACGAGTGTAAGTTAATGTCAAGAACATAGGATACCCCAAAAAATTGGTAATAGAGTTTTGTAAAACTATTTGTAAACCTTTAAATATTGCTAAAAGCTTATATTTACCACAACTTTTTTCTATGAAACCATCATTACTTTTGCATTATTCACAAATCTTTACTTAAAAATTCAATAGAAAACATTTCTAAAAAATTGAAATCCTTTAAAAATATCTTTTTGTCACTCAGGTAGTCTAGTGGTATTGGTCTTTATCCGTAGTCATACATGAAAAGTTTTACATTTTTAACTTCTTGAAACTTCCAGGCAAATTGTTACCATATTTGGTATGAAATATCTCTAGGGTTAGTGGAATATAAATTGTGAAATTTATGATGTTACCACACATGGGGGCCTTAGGCAGGGCCAGCCAGATATGCTTAAAAGGCTATATTTTCAAAATTTTTCTTCTGTACTCCCACATCTATAGGAGAAAAACTAAATGCATGATTATGATGTCCATGAAGCTCTCTACCTAACTTGTGAAATTCATGACTCCTGGGTAAGGGGTTCAGGCCCTTGGGTGGGGCCAATGTGACTATATAGTAAAAAAGTATTAAATCTTGGAAAATCTTCTTTTCTACTCCCATATGTATTTGAGATAAACTAAATTCATGATTATAATGTCCATGAAGCTTTCTACCTAATTGTGTTATTTGTGACTTCTGAGTCGGGTTCAGGTGCTTGTCAATATGCAATTTAGCATGTGCATCTTTTGTGAGAAGACCTTTCCAATGATGCCAGATTTGTTGACCTTGTGAGCTTGACATTGACCATTGATCTAGTTTTTGGAAATTAAAAAAAAAAACCCAAAAAACTACAATGTCTTATAGTTCCACTTAGTTGTAACCCGAGGGCATCAGTGTTTTACAAACACATTTTTAACATTTGATGTATTTCTATTCTGACTTTTTGAGAGAAAAACAAACTAGATGTCATAGTGAATGTTAAACAAGAAAAGGAATATTAAAATGAATTTACATGAAATCAATTTCAAATTCCATATACGTCTCAGTAAATGACAGTATTTTACCAGTTTTACAATACTGTGTATAAACAATTGTCAAGATGATAGTTTTTGTGAAATGTCAAGACAATTTATTTCTTTATTTATTACTTCATCTTGCTTAACCAAAAATTCTTTACTAAAAGAGTTACAGTCACAACAGAGGATTTTGGGTTTGATATTTGTTTTAGATCTTTCCCTTGACTGGGCCAAAAGAAGGTGGGACCTTATTGACCATTGAAGGACGAGATTTGGGAAAATCTTATGAGGATATAGTCAGCAATGTAGACATAGCAGGTGTTCTGTGCTCTCCTATTCGTAAAGAATATGTGGAATCCAAAAAGTAAGTCATTTAGTATACACTTAGCAAAGTGGATATGATGTTAATTGATATGAATTTTAAGGTAAACTCAGGTTGTCTATTGCAATTGGTCTGCATCTGTTGTTGTCCATCACTCCCCGTGCTTTAAAAATGAAACATTTTGAACTTATTATTGATAACTACCATTCCCATTGTTCTCAAATTTGTTTTGTAGCATCTTTGGGACAAAAGGAACATAAATTGTAAATTTCAGGTCTCCTGCACCCCTGGGTGACCAATTTTCAAAACTCTGCTCTACAACCACATATAAATTTCATGATTCCCGGGGTAGAGGTTGTGACCCTGGGTGGGGCCAAAGTTGGTATGCAGTGCTTATGTGTAAAACATTTAAATAACATCTTTTTTAGTGCTATTTGTACTAAATTGAAACTAAATGAATATTTAGGATAAAAAACAGGTAATCCTTTACCAAAATTGTAAATTTAATGATTCCAAGGGTAGGGGATTGCTAAATTGTAAATTTCAGGATTCCTGGACAAAAACTTCCAAAAATTTATGAATTTTCAAAAATTTTCCCTACAATCACAAATGTGCAAGAAAAACTAAATGCAGAGTTATGAAGAGTAGGAAGGTCTTTACAAAAATTGTAAATTTCATGATGCTTGGGGTGGAGGTTCTGACCTCAAGGTGGTGTAAAACATATAAAGAAGATCTTCTTTAATGCTATTGATGCTAAATTGAAACTAAGTAGATATTTAGAAGGAGTAGGTTGTTGTTTACCAAAATTGTAAATTTCATGATCCCGGGGGTAACACTTTTGACTTTATTGATTGATTGTATATTGTTTAACGCCCCTAATATTTAGCAACAGTATAAAAACAAGATGTGGTCCACATCTTGTTTTTATACTGTTGCTAAATATTAGAATTTCACTTGGTTATGGAGAACAGTTTTTTTTTTTTTAAGATTTCATAGCCATTGCAACTAGTGATACTTTTAACTAATACTCCTGTGACGAATAAGGCATGTGGGCCTCTTGTTTTTAGGTCTTAGCTCACCTGAGCTGAAAATTCAAGGGAGCTTTTCTGATCACATTTTGTCTGTCATCTGTCCATGCATCAGTAAACATTTCACATTTTCATCTTCTCCAGAACCACTGGGCTGATTTCAATCAAACTTGGCACAAATTATCCTTGGGTAAATGGGAGTCAAGTTTGTTTAATTGAAGGGTCCTGTCCTATTCAAAGGGGAGATATTCAAGAAAAGGCAAAAATAGGGTAGGGTTATTTATAAATCTTCTTCTCAAGAACCACTGGGCCAGAAAAAGTTGATATATACATGAAAGGTTCCTGACATAATGTGGATTCAAACTTATTGAAAGCATAGTCCCCAGTAGTAGGGTAAAGCCACAATATGGGATTAAAGTTTTACATGTGAATATCACTGGGGTCGTAATTGCAGTTACGGACATTCCAAGATGGAGGAAGCTGAAATGCTGAAAATTATTATTGTCAATTTGTAATGATAAAGGATTATTTTTTTCCTGTTTTGTGTTTTAATTGATGTGCTAATAGATATAGAAATGAAATACAGAGACATTGTGTTATTGTTTAATCCCTAAATGAAAACTCAACTGTACAACTGTTGATGTGTATAACTGTTAAAATTTTATTCATAGTTGATTTCCATAATTTGAAAAATTGATGAATGTAATTTATGCTATCATTAGATAAAAAAATAGTTCATATGGCTTTGAAATTTGTGTTTTAAATGAAGTAGAAATATGTAATAGTATTCAATATCACTGGAATCAAGAATGTTTTTACAAATACTTGAAACTGGTCAATATAAATGAGGAGTTTGCCCATTAACAACTCCTGTAATGAAAATTACTGCCTTCCTATCATATGAAAAAGTATGGGAAAAAACATAGCAGTTTTCAGGCACTTGTTATCATTTTACAAAGGGGTTGGAGAGGGGAGGGTGGGGAGGGCAACTATTTTTGGAGAAGATAACTTCAGAATTGTCTAAAATGCTTGGAAAGGGAAAGGTAGATGAGGGATAACCCTTCAATATATGTTCATTTCATAATTCCTATTGTTTCACACGATTACCACTTGATTCAAAATGGGTTACAAGAGAGGGTGAAAGTTATACTTTAGAAATTCTTTAAAGACCTTTTATTGAAGAACCACAATTTTTCAAAGCATCCCCTTTTAGTATTAAAGGTTTAGTTTAAACCATGACCTCTGACTGGGCCATAAATGGGTTTTAATGTTAAATGACATTTTATAATATTCTCAAGAACCTTGATTTACATTTCATATGAAATTGATATGCTAGTTTTTTCTTGTAGTGTAGATTCAAGATTTTTCATTTCTTCACAGAATTGTATGCACAACTGGTCAATTTCATGGAAACGAGGAAAGGTCTGATAAAGTGAGGGTGACTGTTGCTCTTAGTCTAACAGCTGTGTCTGATCAAGTCTTTACCTATGTTGTAAGTATATAAACAGGAATTCTGTAATGTAAAAGCTTGCTACTTTTGAATCCCACTCTAGAATGAAAGATTCATTGGTATAGTATTAGTTATCTAGGTCCAATCAAGGGTGCATAGGGATTTACCCCTGGTTGTATTCCATACACCCTGAGGTTGAAAGCCTTTGGCCTCAGTGTGTATGGAATATAACCAGGGGTAAATCCCTGTATACCCATGTTTCCTGGATAATGGATTTATTTAGTCTCCGAAACAAAGTTAAAAATTATTTATTGTTTTTGCTCAGTTCTTTTTATTATTTTCAGGTCTCCTGAGCCACTTAGTTGACCTCATCAACTATCAGTTTTCATTGAGCATTGGTCATAAACTTTTGAACATTTTCAGCTTCTTTTCTTGAATGGCTGAATCAATTTTGGTATTTAGCAACTATAAATAAAGGCGAACATAAATTAATATGATTTCTCACTTCAGTCTCTTTCTTTATATAACCACATTCTCAACAGTATCACTATCATGTCCATACAATGCAATACTGATTTATACAAAATGCTCATTTTAGTATGCTCTCAAACAATATTCCATTGCTTGTTGAATTTTTATCCTAGCAAAGTTTTATGGATTTTAGAAATGTGGCATATTTTTACCAATAATGTACCTTGTTCTTTATTTTCAAGATTTCCATGTGATTTATGCATGCAATATATTTGTTGTTTTCAGGACCCAGAAATAACTGACATTACACCAACCCAAGGCCCCAAATCAGGTGGAACCAGAGTCACCATCTTTGGAAAGAACTTAGATGCTGGAACTGAAAGAAGAGCATACTTTGGTCTCAGAGGTTATGAATGTAAACTTGTAAGGTACATCATAAATCATGTTATGTATTTTTATGCTTTAGTTTAAATGCTCATACACGACTCTTTGGTGAATTTCTGCTAAATGTAATATGGTTACATATCAGTTTAGCACATAATATGGTGACATCCAAAGTGTGAAATGGAAATCTTTATTGCGCAAGGTGTCACAAAAATTCACGTTTTCTTTAGAATTGTTTATCAAGTTACATATAATTAATTTTTATATGCCCGTCATGAAACGGGATATATTATGTTACGGTGCTGTCTATCCATCCGTCCATCCATCTTTCCTTTTGTCCATTAACACTTTTTACATTTTCATCTTCTCCAGAACCAAAGGGCCAATTTCAATCAAACTAAGTTCAATTCATCCTTGGGTACAAATGAAGGGCCATGGCCCCTTCAGAGGGGAGATAATTATGGAAAAGCAAAAATAGGGTGCCATCATTTAAAAATCTTAAAAAACCAAGCCAGAAAAATTGAAATTTATATGAAAGCTTCATGATATAGTATAAATTGAAGTTTATTAAATTCATGACCCTCAGGGTCAGGATGGGGTTACAAGTGTCAAAGTTTACATACGAGTATAAGGGAAAATCTTTAAAAATATTCTCAAAAACCATAGGATCCAAAAAGTTCAAATTTACATGAAAGTTTCCTGATGTAATTCAGATTTGTTAAATCATTGCCCCGCCAGGGAAGAGTGGGGCCACAAGGGGATCCAAGTGTTGCATTTTATATATATAAGGAAAATCTTTAAAAATCTCCTTCTCTAGAACAACTGGACCAGAAAAGTTGAAATTTACGTAAAAGCTTCTTGACGTACAGTAGATCCAAGTTTGGGAAAATCATGATATCTGGAGGTAGGATGAGGCTACAATAGGGCATGAAAGTGTTATTTATGCCAATAAATAGGAAAAATCTTTAAAAAGATCTCTTCAGCTAATTGATTTAGGGCTTTCATATTTTGTATATACATTTTTATGGGAAGACCTTTCATGTGATCCAATGTTGTG
This sequence comes from Ostrea denselamellosa, assembly GCA_024699665.1. NCBI lineage: Eukaryota > Metazoa > Mollusca > Bivalvia > Ostreida > Ostreidae > Ostrea > Ostrea denselamellosa. The sequence continues at coordinate 5,241,919 of JAMZEH010000110.1, read as the reverse complement.
TGATCTTGTGACCTTGACCCTGGAAGTTTAACCTACTTTTTAGGTCACCAGAGCAAACTCAGGTGACCTATTGCAATTGATTTGCGTGTGTCATGCATTATGTGTTAACAATTGAACATTTTTAACTTACTCTTGATAACTACCATTCCAATTTTTTCCAAATTTGGTATGTAGTATCTTTGGGACAAGGAGAACATAAACTGTAAATTTCTGGACTCCTGGGGCCCTAGGGGTGGGGCCAAACCTGCCAAAAAGTTACCAATTTTCAAAAATTTTCTTTAGAACTGACATTTTTAAGAAAAACTAAATGCATAGTAATGTAAAGCAGGAAGGTCTACCAAAATTGTAAATTTCATATCCCCAGGGTAGAGCTTCTGTCCCCAGGTTGGGGCCAAACTTGGTATATGGTATTTAGGTGTAAACATGTAAAAAAAACCATCTTCTTTAACGCTATTAATACCAGATTAAAACTAAATGGATATTTAAAGAGAGCAGGTAGCCCTTTACCAAAATTCTAAATTTCATGATCCTAGGGGTAGGGGTTTTGGTATAAGGGTTGGGCCAAAATGATCAGTGATTAAATGTGTTAACAATTGAACATTTTTAACTTCTTGACAATTACCATTCCAATTCCTCTGAAATTTTGTATGAAGCATCATTGGGCAAGGTGGACGCAAATTTTAAATTTCACAGACACTGCTTCCCTGGTATCCTAGGGGTGGGGTAAAATCTCTTACGATTAGAGGAATGTATATTGTGAAATTTATTATCATAGCTCCTCAAGGACCTCATGGTTGGGACAGGGCAAAAGTGCACCCCCCATAGTTTTAAAAAAAAAGTCCTCTTTACTTCCACCAATGTGGGAGGAAAACCAAATTCATGGTTATTGTGTCCTATGAAGTCCTTCACCAAAATTATTAAATTCATTGCTGCCTGGTCAGGAGAATATTGACTGATTTAAATGCTTTAAACTTCATCTTCCTTTGAATTGTAATTGAATAAGAATCGTATGCATATTTACATATTTAGAAAGATGATAAAACTGTGGACAAAAGACTCCAGAATGAGGCTTTAATGCAAATACGAGACTCCCCAACAGGTCTATTATGGGCTATGGTACTCAGGTGACTGTCAAGGCCTGTGGGCTTCTTGTTCAGTATCTGAACAGACATTCTAAATTTAAAGTTGATCCTTTTCAATATTACCACATGGGAAGCATACATTTCATGTTTGATGTGTGATAGTCAGGTGATCTGTTTGATTGAAGCTCATAGGCTTCATATATGTAATTGAAGATCAAAATGAAAAGGTGATGTATATATTCAATGGTATTGTTTCAGTGCCACAAGGTCACGTATAATTTGTGTGACAGCCAGAGCTAATACCACCCTGATCACTGGGGCCCTCTACATGCGGTTTGATAATCAGCAGGTGAGCAGCCATCTTACATACCAGTATGTGGAGGATCCTAATGTAACTGAGGTCAACAGGAGGATCTCCTTTGTCAGGTAATGTTATCTGTGGTAACACAAAATAAACATGGCAATTTGTTACAATTGTTCTTATAGAATCATTTGGCATTCCAGATTCAAATTTATTTATGCTGATTTTATTTATTCCTTATACAGTACTGAATTTTACTGCCTCTTGTCAGATTCTTAGGTAACCTGAGTCACTCAGGTTGGTGTCCATCATCATGAGTTAACAATTGAATATTTTTAACCCATTTCAATTTTTGGCTGGGTTGCACAACATGCATCCAGTTTATATTATGGTGATTGCTGGGCGGGCAGTTGGCCAGTCTGGCGTCCTCATATGGGGTACCTACTTTGTGAATAAACTACTCAATCACCTCTAGCTCACATTCCCCAAACTTTGCACAGTTGTTATGAACACATTGAAGATGTCCATGTGGCATTTTGGAAGTGATCTGACAGTTTTTGAAAAATATACATGTAGTTTTTTCTGCATCTTTTGAATAGACGGTACCTTCTTTGTGAAATAAACTCTCTCTCCTTTAGGCTGACATTCTCAAAACTTTGTACAGTTATTATGGACACATTGAAAATGTGCATGTGGCTTTTTGGAAGAGCTGGAACAGTTTTTGAAAAATACACATGTACTTGAACATAATTTTTTTTCAGCATCTTTTACCTACTTTGTGTAAACAGCCCATCTTTCAGCTCTGACTTGGCATCCTTCAGACCTTGTGCAGTAGTTATAGAGACATTGAAGATGTGCAAGAAAAGTCACAAATAGTTGAACTTTGTCATTTTCTCTGCATACTGTGGATAGGTGGTACCTACTTTGTGTATTCAACACATCTCACAGGTTTTCCAATAGACATTCCTCAAAATTCAACATGGTAGCAAATGATTAACACTACTGTCTCCATCATAGATAACATATTTTAAAGCAATCCGGCCATTTCTATTCCTGAATCAATTTTTTTAAAATTTGTGTGAAGCATCTTTGGAACAAAGGGGACATAAATTGTAAATTTCAGGACTCCTGCACCTCCTGGGGTCTTAGGTGCAGGGCCAAAACTGCCAAAAATTGACCATTTTTCAAAAATCTTCTCCATAACTGCTGATTGTGTAAGAAAAACTAAATGCATAGTAATGTAGAACAGGAAGACCTCCACTAAAATTATAAATTTCATGATCGCAAGGGTAGACCAAACTTGTGTTGTAAATTTCATGATCCTAGGAGGAAAGGTTTGGTTCCAGGGCAAGGCCAAAATATTATAGTAATTATTGTCTTTATCATTTCAAAGACTTCTAGAAGTTTGCTGATATGGTATAAAAACTAAATGGATTTAGGAAAAGCAGAAATGGATGTGAATTGTGAATTTCTCAACCCCCAGGATTTTGTCTCTAGGACAGGTCAAAATCATTTGCATTAGTGTTGCATGTATTGTATTATTAAAGCCAAGCACTTTTGAGGGCATTTAGATTTTAAGAACATGTCTTGTTTTACAATTGTAATTTTGCTGAAGATCAGAATTCAGAACAGAAAATTTTTTCTATATTTTGTAGCCCTTAGGACTAGTGATACTCTTGATTAATACTCAGGTGACTGATAAGGCCTGTGGGCCTCTTGTTCATGAATGTACATATGTTAGTATTGTACCTCATGTACCAATAATGGTTTGAGAGAATAAACTGAATTTTAAGTTTGAACTAAAACATACTCAATTGTCTCATAAAAAAAAACTATAGTCTCTTCATTGATGCTTTTATTTTAAAACACATTTACTTTAAATTCTACATGGCGTGAAAATTCTTCAGTCCAATTGGAATAAAACAATCTCGCCTTTTTTTCCTTTTTTTTCCTTCTTCATAACCTGCACTGAGTATTCCCCATCTTATCTTTTTTCTATGAGAACATAAACTTAAAAGAAGTTATATTTGAATAGAGCCATTCCCACATATATGTCAACACCGAAAAATGGCTGTTCATGATATAATTAATTTGATAAACACTTTCTCAAGTTTGATTAAACTAAACTGTTTTTAGCTCACCTTAGCTGAAAACTCGAATGAGTTATTCTGATCATGTTTTGTGTGTCCATCCATCTGTCAGTCCATAAACCTTTCACAGTTTTAGATCCCCTGAGTAATCTTAGGTGACCTATTGCGATTGATCTGTATCCATTGTTTTAGTCTGTCGTGCATTGACAATTGAACATTTTTAACTTCTTCTCAACTACCATTCCAATTCTTTTCAAATTTGGTAAGAAACATCTTGGGGACAAGGTGGATATAAATTGTAAATTTCACAACTCCTGCATCCCTTGGGCCTTAGGGGATGGGGTAGAAACTGACCTTCAAAAATCTTTTCCTCTACATCTGCGCATTTGTAAGAAAAAGTAAATGCCTAGTAATGTAGAGCAAGAAGGCTTTTACCAACATTGTGAATTTCATGATCCCAGAGGATGTGAGGATCTGACTCCAAGGTGGGGCCAAACTTGGTATATATAGTGTACATGTGTAAAACATTAAATAATATCTTCTTTAATGCTATTAATACTAAACTGAACCTAAATAGATTTATAGAAGTAGAAAATGGTCAAAAATTGTAAATTTGATGATCATAGGGGTAAGGGTTTGGTTCCAGGGTGGAGCTAAAATTATCATTAGTGATTATCATCATTATCATTTGAAAGACTTTTTGAAGTTTGCTGATATGGTATATAAGACACCTGTTTTGGTTTTTTTTTTTTTTTATATTAAAAACAATATCTACTAGTTTTTATATAAATTTTTCATGAGAAGACTTTTTGTTTCATTCTATCCTAACCTGGTAACCCTAAAATTTGGCTTACTTTTTAAGAAAACTTGACCGGTTAAATATCTTTAAAACTTTTTAAAGATATAGTAAAGCTCATTAGGTGATTTTTTCTCACCCCAAATTAGCCTTTTCCTTTCTAATATTATATAAGAAAAAATAAATGAATGATATGTATTAACTTTGTAATGATAACATGTCCATCAAAAGTTACACTAGGAGACAATTTACATTACAGATTGAATTTTTGTCTACAAAGCAAAATTAAAGGGACATAATTTGAAAATTATGATTTCTTTAAACTTTGAAATAAATCCAGCTAAATGAATAAAATTGTTATTGTACACAGAAAATGACTTACACAAATCATTTGGATTCATTTTACTTCACAAAGACTGAACAAAATGATCTTTACTATCCCTTCAAGGTATGGCTTTCATATTTTATATATAGATTCTTTATGGCAAGACCTTGTGATTTAGTTGTAGTTGATCTTGTGACCTACTTTCTTATAAATCCTGACCTAATCAATATCTTCTGAAGTATATAAGGTGAAACTTTCATATTTTGTATATAGATTCTTTATGGCAAGACTATGATATACTCTGGTGGTTGATCTTGTAACCCTCACCTGGTAGTTTGATGTATTTTTGAAAAAAATCTGACCTATTCAATATATCCTTTCATATTTTGTATATAGATTTGTTAATGGCAAGGTCTTTCATATCATACCATGATCTATGACCTTGTGACCTTGGTCATATCCAGAATAGCAAGATCATGGTAGTCATATTGGTGTTGAGGCATCTCTGTGTTATGTTGTTAGCCTTTGGTGTCAATTTTTTTTCATGGGAATAAGATCGATTTAAAAAAAAATCTTTTGAAAATCAGAACAGCTGAACAATGTAAGGGCCAAGGTGACTCAGGTGAGGGATGTGGCCCATGAGCCTCTTGTTTTATACTGCTACCGAACATTAGAAGCTAGCCTATATGTGCAGAACAGGAAAATATGATATATTTTAAGACCTGTGAACTTCTTATCTGAAATGGTTTGCATTCATTAAAATGTGATGAAAATGTAACCATGCAGGACTTTAAATTTCCAAAATCACAAATGAAATAATCCTAACCATGCATTCAGATGCAAGTATTTTCTCAATTATGATATGTTAATATTGTATGATATAGTGGAGGATTGAAAGTCTTGGTTAAAGGCAATGGTTTCCTGCCAATCCAGAAATCTTCCCCTAAAATGGTCTTCTACAGCGGTGAAACAACCAGTCCAAAATCTTCATATTTTGGGGTAAGTCATTTAGATTGCACTTTTACTAGTCTAAATTCCACTTAAGGATATACATGACATTTCTCTAGAATTATTTCTTTCATCTCTTCATTATGAAAAGTTCTTGTATAATAAGTTTAGTTTTTTTAAATAAAGTAATAATACCTATTCTTTATGTTGGCCTGGGTAGCTCAGTGGTTAGATCACCTAACTTGTAATGCAAGGGTCCTGGGTTTGATACTCCATTCTTCCAAAGATTTTTCTCTTCTTCTTTACTACAGTGATGCCTATTTATACAGTAGAGCTGCTGAATTTACAGTTTTACTTACAACAACCAGAAACTATCAAAATATGCTAACTCTAAAACAGACATGGTAACATACCCCACCTTTTTTTTTTTTTTTTTAAAGCTGTCAAGCTTAATCAAGGGCCTTCTAGTGATCTTGCAGGATTTTGCTTCTACACCGCCCTTCAGCCAATCTCAATGGGCGAAATCAAAATAGTGCCTACTGTTTTTGAAAGTTTCTTACAATTCAAGACATTGAAACATTTGATTTAATTGATATTCTAAAGGCAGAATAGCAATTCCGTTGTTGATGTCATTGATAATATAATTGTCCAATAAGTAAATAACAACTATTTGATAATAGAAGTTCATTATTCATGGATGAATTTACTATTAAACAGATCATGAGTAGTTTGGTCCCCTTTCCCACAATTCCATTCACTAATGGAGAGAGTGCTCAAACAGGATATTGTGGGAAGGGGGACCAAAATAATCAATGAGAAATTTTCCCGTGAATATGTGGCTCATGAATATCATTAAAAACTTACAAAATAACCTGCTGAAATTTTATTTATATTCATAATCTCGTAGTTTCATTAAGAATTCTTATTTCGGATAAGCAAAACAGATAAATACTAAAGTGGTGAAATAAATTCTGCACAATGTCGCAGTTCAGTTGCCATTCTTACAAAAACACTAAAACAGAGTATTTCCGATTTTGTTTTCGATAATCCCGATCCCTGTTTTCTATTAAGCAAAACGAAAGTAGCATGTGTATCACGAAGAAAATAACAGATTATCAAGAAGAAGCCCAGACTAGGTAGCATTCAGTGGGAGTTGAATCTTGTTCAGATTTACAATAACATTGAAAACAGGGGGTTAATACTGAAATTGTTACATCATTATCAAACAGAAGGTATGATTTCCTCCTACTTTCTCTTATTTCACCTGCTTCCCTCTAAAGAACTAAAGCCACAAAGTGCCAAAATCAGCCCTGTCACTAAAATAAGTGAAACTCTCTCAAATAATGCTTTAAGATTTAAAGGTTATAAAACATTTTATTTTTTCACAATATCTTTTCTAATTTTCTTTTTACAGTCATTCAAAATTGATATTGTTTTCTACATGTTTACGATGACGTTGATGTGATTTACTAGAACGTCATGAGGAAAAGGTTATATATAAGAAGGTAATATGTATGTAAAAACCCTGAGGCCATACACTGAATGTAAAATCTTTATATGGAATGAGAGAAAATTACATAGCATAAAGAAATACATATACGGACGGACTTTAAAAATGCAACACTTGATAATTTTATGTATTATAAATTTGTACATATATCTAATAATCAAATTCATAGTGGTATATTATAAACCATGTTAACTGAACACTATTCTTTGATTTTGAACATCATTTTATTCACGAAGAGGCTACAATTGAAATGAATGTCAATGAGGGGTTCGTCAAAAATGTGGTTTTGTTCACTAGTACCGAGTATGACCTCCATTAGCAATGATGATGGCGGGAAGGCGATGTGACATTGATTGACAAACATTTCAGATGGTCCTCTGAGGAATATTCTGCCATTCCTCCAACAAGGCTCTCCCTAATTCTGAGGCTGAGGCTGGCGGCTGCACATTCGTTTCCCCAGCTCATCCCACAAATGCTTGATTGGTTTCAAATCTGGGGACATAGCGAGCCAATCAAGGACGTCAATGGCGTTCGTTGGAAAAAAGTTTTGTGTCAGTCTTGCCGTATGTGCGTGCACATTGTCCTGTTGGAAAATTAACCCATTTCCTAGCCTATGCTGCTGCATTAATGGTGCTAAAACAGGATGCAGAATTTCGTCCACATACCTTCTAGCAGTGAGGGTTCCATTTAAAAGACCAGTTGTGACCGAAAATTGTGGTTAATCGCACCCCAGACCATGACACCTCCCCTTCCAAACCTGTTGCGCTTGAGGACACAATTGTCTGCAAAATGTTTGTGTAAAAGACAGTAAACTTGACATCTGCCATCTGCGTTGCTAACGTTAAATCTGGACTCACCTGAAAACACAACATGTGACCAATTATTGGTATTGAATGTTTATTGAGATTCAGGACTTTGAAACATTGAGTTTGATATATGAAAGGCACAATGCCATTTTTATTGTTGATGCCATTGTTTATTATTGTATCTTTGTTCAATAGTTAAATAACAATTGTTTGGCAAGGAAAGTTCGTTATTCACGGATGGATTTACTACGAAACAGATTTTTCCGCAAAATTTGTGTCACGTGATATCATTAAGTATTTACAAAATAACCTGCTCAAGTTTGGTTTTCATTTATATCTATAGTCTCATAGTTTCACCAAGAATCCTTATTTGAGATCAGTAGAAACAGATAAATACTAAATTGGATTGCGCATTGTCACGGTTCGGTACGGGTTCCTATTCCAAAAAACACAACGACTATTTCCAGTTTTGTTTTCGGTAATCCCAATTCTCAATTAAACAAAACGAAAGTATTGTGTGCATGGCGACGAAAATAATGGGTTACTTTGTGAAGAAACCCAGGCTAGGTAACATTCATTGGGAATTGAATCTTGTTCAGAATTCCTATAACCTTTCTACATATTACATTGAATGTTTGAATTGGTAGACATTATTGAAAACAGAGAGTTAATACTGTATAATTGTTACATCATACATGAACAGAAGATATAACTTTTTACACAACAAGTAGTCTTACTCAGAAGCAGTTATATTCTTTTCAGCATTTTTTGTCTGCAATTTCAATTTGTTTATTATAGCCTTTGTAAACTAAGTAGTCTTGAGGGGATATTATCTAGCAAGAGGAGGGTACATGTATGAACTTGTTAGGATAAACAACTTCATCCCAAGCTCTCTTCTTTATTTCTTTTTATGTATATAAATACAGTTTGCTGATATTTTGCATATGATTGTAATGCTTTATTTATGTGCTTAAACATGAGGAAATGTCTCCTGTGGCACTCAAACATTTCTTCCTTTACTTTCTCATATTTACCTGTCCTCTGAATTTATTTAGAACCCTATAATGTATATGATATTGCACTCGACGCCGTTGTGGCCCTTCAGGACTTTGATTTTCCTATTTAATTCGGCATTTTGATGGCATATACCAAAAATCCATGCATGGAATGAAAAATACTGGTTATTTGCAGATAGTATAAATTAACATGCACATAACCCCCAAGCCTTGATCCAAATAATATTTTAATCTTTTTAACCTAATTTTATTATCAAATTTTATTCTGTCAATAATTTTTAGATCGAGGCATGGGGCGATATAAAAATTTGTATCCAGGTTGGTGACAGGTAACAAAATTTGCCAAAAAATGGTGACCAGGACAGGTTTACCTTGTTATAATATCTATCTGCACGAGTTTTCGTGGAAAATATGCAATGGATTTTTAAGAAAGGTCATAGCTTTTTCATACTATGATAAAATTTGCAATTTTGAAGACTTTATTTTACTCATAATCATAGGGCCGATTTTGACACGTTGTGGATTTAGTTCTTTATTGAGGGTTCTGATGAATATGATATACATTGGATGCCTCTGTGGTCTTTCAGGTCTTTGATTTCTTTGTTGGGTTTTTTTGTTTTGTTTTTTTTTGTTTTTTTGTTTTTTGTTTTTTTTGTGTGTAAAAACAAGATAGAATGCAAGTGAATTGTACACGTGGAATTTGACAAAAATTATGTAAGTGAGAAATGTTGCACATGTACTTAAGTGAATTATTGCAATTTTTTTGTCCATTGTCATTTGCTAACAGTTGAATATTTTCTATGGTATATAGGGGCTCCGTGGCGGAGTGGTTAGAGCATTGTGCTCAAAATCGCAAGGCCTCTCACCTCTAGTCGGTGCGGGTTTGATTCTTGCTACGCCAATATATGTGAGAAAGTTTGCCAGTTTACTTTTGGAAGGTTGGTGGTCTCTCCCCAGGTACATTGTATCTGAGTTCTCTCCTCCATCTACAAAAACTGGACGCCACCAAATAGCTGAAAAATTGTTGAGTGTGGCAAAAAATCAATCTATGGTACATGACCATTAGTACAGGCTTTGAAGCAGCCCTATATTTCCTGTGAAATCCCTATATATCAAACAACCCCCTATAATCCCTATATTTTTGCCTGAAAATGGCATTTTACCTATATTGGTCCTATAAATTCCAATGAATTTGTCAAAAATTAATTTCTCTTATTCTTTTTTTTTATCCACCCACATAAAATGCAGACGTATTATGCTATACTACTGTCATCTGTTTGTCTGTTCCCTTAACTTTTCTTTATAACTACTCCTAAACCTTTGGAGGTGTGGGGATTTTAATGAAGCTTGGTACAAGGAAAGATCACAATGTGTAGACGTACATATTACAAGGAGAACACTGTCCCAAAATATTTGAAGGAGTTATGACCCTTTTATTGGTCAATAATGTAAGCGGGTGTATCATATCTTCGATATTTTCTTATAAATTTTCACATATTGTGGTTCTATACTTGGCCTTTTATTTACAAACCATCATTTATAACACACTTGTTTGGCTTTCTCACCATCATATCATTACTGAACAATTGAATTAACTTAGCCAAGGTAAGATTCAGCTTCATGTTAATCATACAATCATCACATGAAAAAATGTTTTAAGGACCCTAACCTGCAGAGACCTTATACTGATCAGTCTGTTTGTCTGTCCATTTCTGTCTGTCCATCCATCCATCCATCTGGTATCATTGTCTACAACACATTTTCACTCCCTTTAACACAGTCTGGTCCAAGAGTGTCACAGAGTGGGTAAAGGGTGTACAGTGACTTGGTACAGCTATTTTATGGACCAATTCAAGGTCAAACAATGTTAAATGTACATTTTCTTGAATATTACATTCATCAATTAATTGGGGATGCCAGTAGGGGGACATGTATTGCTTATATAATGCTCTCAGAATGCTTATTATGTTTGATGTGGCTCTGCGATTAAGAATCAATCCTGAGAACTTGTGAAAGGGGTCTGGTGCTGGGGCTGCTAATGGACATATTTTGTTAATTTTAACATTGCATTTCTTTAAATCTTTTCCTCAGTTCATGAACATCAAACAAATAGGCATGCTGTAAAGTTCTATGTGATTTCTTTGAATTTTGAAATATTGCTTGTAGGATTGTCAAGTCTTGAATGATGTCACAATGGAGTGTAACACACCACAGGTAGAAACTGCACTGATCACCAAAAGACCACATATGAATGACCAGCAGGGTTTAGCTTTTGGATTCATCATTGACAATGTCCAAAATATCCGGAATTTCAGTGCCACTCAAGGTGGATTTTTCCAGATTTGCCCAGATCCAGAAATTAGTGTTTTCCCCAATGACAAAATTAAGTCGTTCCAGTGGAAGAGTAATGAATTTTTAACAATAAGTGTAAGTGTTTTATATATGTTTAACTTGTGAATATTGGAGTGTTGACAGTAATGCTTTGCAAGGATGATTTGCACATGTGCATAATTATAATAAAAATGTGCTTGTGTCATTATCGAGAATTTCCCTTGCATTCTTTCAGTACTTTGATTAAGTTGTGAATGTGCAAATAAGAGATAGCTTCAAAACATGTAATGTATGTACAGTCAAACCTGCCATAGCAGTCACTTTTCCCATGTAGACGCTTTTCCCATGTAGTCGACGGGACGTGAAACAAACAAACAATCAATCAATCCCATGTAGTCATTTTATTTCCTCCCACTTAAAAGCTCACATTATATAACTAGTAAGTGGCCACCTGTGTCACATGGTCAGCAGTCATAAAATATCATACCAAACTGCCATTTTACTCTCTGTTTAGTGCCATTTTGAATTATCACATGACTGCCATCCAGGGTTTATCTTCCAAATGCAGACAGATTGTTTCTGAATGCACTGTTACTAATACAAACAACTGATTAATCATGGTGAGATTAAGAATATAATCAGTGTAATTTAATTAATTTTGAGTGGTTGATAAACAAAGTTTTCTATTAGATTGACAGATTGACTATTAGACATAATGAATTGTTTTAACACAGTAAACTAAGGATGTTCATTTCAAATAAATTGACATAAAAGGGTGGAAGGAAAGTGCTAAATCTGAAAGAACAATTTTGAAACCATTAATGTGATGGAACTGGGATTATGTGCCCATACTGTTGCTTCAAAATTGAGCATTAGGAAAATTTAAGTTATTAATAATAAGTGATGTAGAAACAATGCACTTGCTGAACAAAAATTGCTTTTTTTTTTTTCAAACAATGAATAGCAAATGTACAACTGTAGTGAATTGGTCTTCAATAAGTTACCCAGTAAAGTATTTCAAATTGTCTTGTTTATCATGTAGCAGTATATATCAGAGTTGTTGAATAGTGTTGGTCCTGTCAGCAAGGCCAATAAAAGTATCTGGACCAATCATTGCTAGAAAATGTTGGTCCAAATGACCATTTGAAAATATTGGGTGTATTCTGATTATATTAGAGCTCGGGATCAAGTGTTAGGCTGGGTGTGAGTGGGAGATGCATTACTAAGAGGTATTTTGGTGCAGTTTTTTTTTCTTAGTATGTAATACAAGGTACATATATGTTGTCTGACAAAACTTCTGTTGATCTGACAGAACCTTTAACTCTATCGGACCAAATATCTGACAGTGATTTTGACAGCTTTGCTATATGCATTTACAATCATGTAAGTGTATATACATATATTTTATAGTTTATGTGGAATTGTAAATCATAGGAAGTTTTAAGTTTCATATGATACTGTGGACTTATATTAAAATGACTCCTCTCTATAAAGATCACTTTTACTGAATCCCACGAGTGACTGCTTGATACAGGTTTAACTGTATGAAATGAACCAATTACAAGGCTTAGATGAGAATAATATTGATATTTTAGGGAGCCAATCTTGATCAGCTTCGTTTGGAGAAAGATGATGTAGTGATAAAAATTGGAAAAAGTGAATGCAATATAACATCTACTGGAAGGCAGTTAACATGTCGACCCCCAAAGTCCCCTCCTACACCCATGAAGAATGGTAGATACCCAGAGGTGGAGGCAAGTCTTTTAATGATCTCAAAAATAGTTCCTCTGCAAAGAAATTTCTGTGGGATGCAGCAAAGAATTGATTTACTTTGCAGATTTCAATTACAATTTCCTATTTTTACAAAGTCAGAGATTGGTGATGAATATTGAATATATGTATTACTCCCTCACATTGAACACATTTATTTAGGACACAGGGATCTACAATGTCCCTATGGACATTTACATGTCTGAATATTTTCTCAATGATCATGTAGCAAGTGACAGTGGTGAGAATTCCTTCATCATTGAAAGCAAGTTTTTTAGACCTAGATGGCCTAGCACGCTGGTCACATGCTGCTGGAAGATTTGGTTCTGCAGGTCATGAGGTCAACCCAGGGCAGGGGCTGAAGTGGGTAGCCAAAATATAGTGAATTTTTCTGCGCTATATATTTAGTATTTTTTCACCTAGGAAAGTTATATTTATTTAAAAGTTCATTGCAATGTTAGTGCTTTGATGGATACTTTTTACATCACAATTATCAAAAAAAAAAAAAAAAGTGCAAGGAAAAAATAAATAATTAACATGAAGATGTTATATATATATATATATATATATATATATATATATATATATATATATATATAAATTAGAGGGAGTTGTTATAATACTATTAAGAACAATGAATAATTAATAAAGAAGGAAAATATGCGCTTCCAAAATAATATCTTCAAATCACAAGCACTTTCTGGATTTTATCATTCACCCTCAGGTGAATGCAAATTGAATATCCTTTTGGTGGATGCAGCATTAAAAAAATGGGGTTCATATAACCAGGGGTAATTTCTTGGTTGATCCACACAGTGTATTAAAAAAAAAAATGGATATAAAAAACCTGTTTCATATAGCCAAGGGTGTTTTTCTGTAGACCAGCCAGGAATTTGATTCAAATCTCTGTTTTAACTTGACTTTTCAATTAATATTGAATAAAAACACAGAAACTTGCTTAGTTATTCTTGAAATATGTTTCATGTATATGTTATTAAGTGAAATAAGTACATTTAACACTTTAAAGTTATTACATAATATATACTTCACATATAGATAATTGAATTTTTGTAAAAACTGTAAAAAGTTATGAAAACTTGAAAAACCTATCATTACATAATGATATATATATATAAAAAAAAACTTATGCATATCTACAAAATCAAAGAATTTTCTTCTGCAGTCATCAATGTACATGGAAAGTGTTAACTTTAAAAATAACTAAAATATTCTAGCAAATATTTATTACGTAACTTTATAAGTGTGTGTGTTTCAAAAACATTACAATATATCTGAACTTGCTAATTCCTTAAGAAATAATGTTTAACCCTTTCAATGATTACTTTCCCTCACACAATGATGATGGATTTCCTAAGATATTTCATAAATATGTATATGCTATGTTTAAAATATCATAATTTTTTAATGATATATGATATGGTATTTAAATATGGTATGTTGATAGAAAACATGTTCAGGTGTATTAATTCATCATGTTCATACTGTTTGCAAGGTCATCATGGATTTATTTCCATATGGATACAAAGATGATATAGCCAATGTAGGAAATTTGATAAGTCCACAAGGAAATAACATGAATGTGATGGGGACTTTCTCCTAGTACACAGACATAAACGCAGCCATGGACATCATTCATATAAAAGACTTAGTATACATGATGTCACAATTGACTCACTTTTACTGTATGTCAACAGACAATTAGGTTCACATCATATTCACACAAAATTTTACTCAGTACCATTGATAGTTTTGAATATGTTATTTAAAGAAACTAAAACTAGTTCATGCGTGAATTTTTCCACACCAAAATATAGACTGAGTTCTATGATTATGGATGTTGCCCATCACAGGCTCTAAACCACCACAGGTTTTGGATGATTCTGAATCAAGCCACCAGTTCCTCAAACTCAAATTTACTAACAAAGGAATTGATGCCATCAACATAAGCAACATTCTTCATCATATAAACGTTCAGTCTTGTATTCCAGAATAAGTCTACACCATTTATTTCCTACAGATATACTTCCACAATTGCATCCAAACTGTTTAACTACAAACAAACTTTGCAGTGCCTAGATATAGACCATCTTATACTCAATCCACCTACGTGTTCTTGTTCTTTGTCTTCTTTTAACTATAGTCCAGCTGGACATATCATTACTGGTAATGTTGATATAGTTAAAAATGAAGACCTAAAATCACTTATTTTAAAAGGTCCTAAATTCAGAGAACCTCGGTCTTTCAATATGCGACAGAACTTCATCTCTGTTATGAATTCTGTCAAAGATTATGCCAGACAATAGTTAAATCTGAAAAAGAACTTGAAACCTTGTCAGAATGGATAAAAAGTGTAAGAGGAATATTAAAATCCCATATCAGACATGTCTAAACAAAAATGAGTACCATCTATCCTTCTGTTGTCAGTAAATCAGAAGTGATAAAAGAGATATATAGGTTACATGAGGAATATGTTTTGTTTCCAGCTGACAAAACTTGCAACAACATTGTTTTTAAGGCTCATTATTACCACTACATTCTAAATAAAATTTTAATGCCATATTTAGTAATCGCACTTACACTCCAACTGCTCTTTCAAAAGATGAAATTCTTCAAAATCATGCTTCAGTTTTAAACACATTTAATGCCCCAGTCAGTGGATGAATATGAGTTATAGTACCTATACTGGATCCCCAAACTCCACAGAATCCATTACAAACAAAGATACATTGTTGGATCCAGTAAATGTTCTACCAAGCCCTTATCTTTGCTCCTCATGAAAATATTAACTGTTTTGAAGGAGAAACTTCAAACATACTGTGCCACTACATATGCCAGAAGTGGTGTAAATCAAATATGGATTCTTAAAATTCTAAAGAACTTATTACAAAACTGTTCTCAAATCAACAACATTAAAAACGTAGGATTTTACAACACTTTACACAACGATACTTCATGATAAGTTAAGACGACACTTTTTGATATCATAGACAGTTGCTTCATCAACAAAAATGGTGAAAGGAAATATTCAAATCTAGTAATCGGTCATCCCAAAAATTGTTTTGTAAAATACCATTCTGACTTTATGCACAGGTACTTTGAAGGTGATATTAAAAAGATGGTAGAGTTTCTCATTGACATTATCTTCATAGTCTTTGGTGATTAGGTTCTCCAACAGTCTGTTAGAATTCCCATGGACACAAATTATGCTCCTTTGTTAACTGACCTGTTTTTATACTTATGAATCAGAATTCATTCAAAAGCTTCTACATGAAAAGAAAAATTTCTTGCTGTGGCCTTCAATTCAACATTTAGATATATTGATGACGTTTTATCTATTAACAATGATCATTTTCATTCATATATCAATTCAGTATATATCCCAGTGAACTTGAAATAAAAGACACCACAGAATCTTCTACACCTGCTTCATACGTAGATAATTTATTAAAAATAGATGTTGATGGCAAACTAACAACTCAACTGTATGACAAACAGGATGATTTCAATTTCTCTATTGTCATCTTCCCTCATCTATGTGGCAATATTCCATTATCACCTACATATGGTTTTTATGTCTATTAACTGATTCAATACACAAAAGCTTGTTCAGCATATGATTAGTTTTTAAATGTAGGCAGACTATTGACAAAGAAGTTGAAGTTACAGGTGTTTGTACAGTCTCATCTAAAGTCAGCATTTTGCAAATTTCATGGTCGTTATAATGATCTAGTTTGCCAGTACAACCTTCCATTAGGTCAAATGCTGTCTGACATGTTTCATATCAAATGTTAGGCCGTTCTTGGCCCACTTATTCTGACTGCTCTGTTTACTTATCAAGATTTAGAGCTTACAGCAGGTATGACTGGGGATGCTTACTCCTCCTAGACATCTGATACCACCTCTTGTATTCCCAGGGGTCTGTGTTTGCCCATCTCTCTGATTTGTATTTTCTCTTGGAATTACGAGATTGAATACTGGTCATTATTATAGCCTTTTCTTTTTGCTGAATATGTGTGAGAGGTTATCCAGATCATTATGTCTTCTATCTTTGTTATATTTTCACAACATAATGAAATGCCCAAACTAACTTTTCTCATTGCCTACCAGAACGTTCAGCAAACATTTCATATGTTACGAATTGATATGTATATATCTATTTACCTATCAATTGATCAATTGAAGAATTCTTTCCAGAACGAATTTTTCTCAAAGAAATCTTGATTTTATATTTAGGTAACTATTGGGAAAAACTTGACATTCTTTGTGGGTTACCTGAAGTATGAGGAGACAGAGTTGGCCCTCCCACTGGAATACATCATCCTGATCAGTGTAGGGGGAGGGGTTCTCATTCTGTCTGTCATTGTTGTCATCATCATGTATAGAATGAAGAGCAAGAAAAACAACAGCATGATGAGAAAGATGCAAATACAAATGGACAATCTGGAATCTAAGGTGGCAAAGGAATGTAAAGAAGGTAAGGGTATACTGAGTATCAAAGAAATGTGAAGAAGACCGTTCCATGTTGTGTGGAAAAAAAACCCACCCCAGTCTGGTTCCAGTCCCCACCACTCATTTATCACATGCTTGGAGTGATCAATGAGTGGAGGGGACATTTTTGGGTTCAAGTGTACATTGAAATAGCAAAATGGTTTCCAGGCTCTTACATGTTATCCTTTTTTACCTAGAGTCACCATATCACAAATATCAACTACCCATGGGATGAAGATGACCCCTACTGATTTTGGGGTCAAAATGTCAAAGGTCAAGTGTTCTGGACATCCAAATAGCATAGTGGTTTCCCAGCTGTCCTGTTTTATCCTTTTCACCTAAAGTCACCATATCATGCATATGGACTACCCATGGGACGAAAATGATCCCTTCCAATTTTTGGGTCCAAAGGTCAAGGGTCCTTTGGGTTTGACAGATTGGGGTGAGCAGGGGGTTTTCTTAGTGAGCAATGCCCATTCTTTTTGAGGCAGTACTCAAAGTACCACTTGTTGGTTTTATTTTTAGTTTTTAGACTAACTGATTGAATTTATAACTTTATTTTTTACTCACAATCAATGAAAATGCATCAGTCCTATTTTCAATGAATTTCATCAACCACCAATTTTGGTACCAATATGTTTGAACTTGTAAATACACTACAAAATAATGCATTTAAGCTCGGTCTCAGTTGAATGCTTCAGTCCAGATACGGTTTGTTTGGTAATGGTCAGCGACGCATGATATAATCTGAGGGAGTTGATTCATGCTTGACCAGACTTTATGATTTGCCTGTCTGTAGCATTCATATTGGGTGAATAAATCCCAATAAAAAAATTTGATAGACTGTTGAATTTTGAAAATATGCCGAGGCAAGTAACAATCAGCACCATGAAGCAAAGGGTATGTTAGCATGTTAGCAGGCATGTCTACATGACAAATTGCTAGACAGATGGGTTGTTCCCCTCGACTATCACTAGACTGGCCCAGAGGATTGCACTGATGAGTTCCTTTAATGACAGACCATGCCCAGACTGAACTAAAGTGACATTGCCAAACCAGGACCGTCTTATCCAATTACATCATCTCCATAACTGATTTCTTAAGGAGGCACAAACAGCACAAAATATACAAAGTGTGGTCAGTTGACGTCTTTCTACATCAACTGTGCGACGTTGGCTTCTATGTATGGGTCTGCACTCAGGATGACTGTTTAGAGGTAATAATTTGATGGTAATCAGGTGACAGGATCGGCTGCTGTGGACCCATTGGCTTAGCGATGGCTGCAGAAGCAATGGGTGGAAGTTCTATTCACGGAAGAGCCCCATTTTCATTTAAACGGTAATGATGGGCGTATCCGTATATGGCAAAAATGAGGTGAATGCTATGCAAATTTTTGTGTTCGGGAGATGGATAGATGGGTTGGTGGGAGCATAATGATATTGGGTGGCACTTCACTTCGTCATCGCACACATCTTTTCATCATTGATGGCACTCTCACTGCACTTTGTTACATCAATGAAGTTCTACAGCCGGCAGTTGTCCCATTCTTTGCTGCCGATCATGATGTCACTCAGTTTCAGCAGGATAAGTGCGACCTCACTTAGCCCATATATCAACTGTCTTCTTACATGATTAAGGCATCAACAGGACTCCATGGCTGGTGTTTTCACCCAATCAGAGTCCTATCGAGCATTTGTGGGACCATTGAGTTGGACGGTAAGACACCGTTATCTACAGCCACAGCCATGTCAGCAGCTGGAAGCAGCATTGAAAGGCAGAAAGGAGGAACATGCTGCAAGTCTGAATATGTCTAATCCATTCTATGCCTAGAAGATGCTGTGCATGTGTTACAGCAGGCAGAGGACACATTAGGTACTGATTTTAGAATTTTGATTTCAATGGTTGTCATGCTTCTCATTGTTATGCACTATACAATCAAGTATTCTCTTTCAAACACAAGGTATTCATTTCTCAAAACTATGTGAAGTTGACAATGGATTTACATGATGCAAATAACATTTTTGATAAAATTCATTCACATCTTATTCAGTGTTGCATTTTTATTGATTGTGAGTATATTTCGAAACCAAAAAAAAAAAAAAAAAAATTCCTGTAAAAGAGATGATAAAAAACAAGTTGGCCTAAAGGTACACTGAAACAAAAGAGTGTAAAGAGGTAAGGGTAGACTGTGTTGACGGAGTGTTTGGGTACAAATTTTGTCAAATAAGTGCAAGATGGTACGGATACAATATCTGTCAAGGAAATGTAAGGGTACATTGTCAGACTGTCAGAAGTGTATTCAACAAGAAAAGGATGCATTGTTAAAGGAGAGTAGTAAAGAAAAAAAAAGGAATGATGTATACATGTTTATCAGAAGAAAGTAAAACAAGTAAGATTGGGGCATATTTTGTTACCCTTTTCTGTACCTCTCTCATTCCATCATAATTCAATTTTCATTTATTATCTCTGCTACAGATTAACTGGAATTTGGTACATTGGAACCTCATTTTTAAAGTTTATAGTTTATTGTGTTAGACCTCATATTATACTGGAATTTTAAAACACAAACCCATTTTTAGTTCACCCAAGCTGAAAGCTCAAGTGAACTTTTCTGATTGCCTGTTTTCCATCTGTCTGTAAACTTTCACATTTTTGACTTCTCCAGAACCACTGGGCCAATTTCAACCAAAATTGGCTAAAGCATCCTTGGGGAAGGGGGATTCAAGTTTGTTCAAATGAAGGACAATGCCTTTCTCAAAGGAGAGATTGTAGCAAAATTCAAAAATACACTGAATTTTTTTTAAAATCTTCTGCTCCAGAATCACTGGGCCAATTTCAATCATAGTTGGTACAAATCATCCTTGGGTGAAGAAATTCAAATTTGCTCAAATGAAGAGCCATGCCCCTTCAAAGAGGAGATAATCACAAAAATAGGGTGGTCATTTAAAAATCTTCTTAGAACCACAGGACCAGAAAAGTTCCAATTTACATGGACACTTTCTGACATAGTGCAGATTCAAATTTGTTAAAATAATGCCCCCCCCCCCCCCCTAGGGTAGGGTGGGGCCACAATAGGGGATGAAAGTAATATAGGGAAATCTTATTCTTCAGAAGCATAGGGCTAATTTCAATTAAACTTGGTACAAATCATCCTTGAGTAAAGGGGATGAAAGTTTGTTCAAATGAAGGGCCATGCATCCTTCAAAGGGGAGATAATCACAAAAATGCAAAAATAGGGTGGGATCCTTTAAAAATCTTTTTCTCAAGAATGACTTGGCCAGAAAAGTGTCAATTTTCATGGAAACTTTCTGACATAGTTGGAACTTTCTGACATAGTGCAAGTTTGTTAAAAATCATAGCCCCCGGGGGTAGCCAGAAAAGTTCAAATGTAAATGACAGCTTTCTGATATAGTGCAGTTTGTTGAAATAATGGCCATCAGGGGTAGGGTCGGACCAAGTTTTACATGCGAATATATAGGGAAAATCTTTAATATGGACCAAGGTGACTCAGGTGAGTGATGTGGCCTATGGGCCTCCTGTTTAACAGACTTTAAGAACACAACACATTTTTTTCGAAATGAAATTTTTTTTCAAACTTACTGCAAAATTCTCCTACCATACATCAGCTTGATGTTTAAAATCCATTGTCTGTGTTACTTGTTTACACAGTGTGAGTAGCATTGCACAAAATTTTCCAGACAGTATCCAAAAGCAATAAAAAATAAAATCCAGTTATGTCATCATGAAATCATGTTGTCAAATGCACTTACAACTAAACAGATTTGTGAAATTGAGCAGTATGGTGCAAGCAGGCATCAGTAAGTAGGAAATAGCCATTTACCCTTGCACAATAAGCTCATCATCACCAAACAGGGTCCATAAATGATTGCCTAGGACCTGGTCAACAATTTGTGACTGCACAATGCCAACAGACATTGATACGGCAACACCACTTGCAGAATAGGTTTATATATAGCTGATGTGATGACAGCAAGGCAAATGATTTGATGCTATAGTAGGGCAATTCATTGTAGTACAGTTTTTCAAATATTGAAACATCATGGGGTTTTCTGCAGAAGACTTTGCAAAGGTAAACAGACAATTTAAACCCAATCATTGACCCATTTATTTAGTCAAGGTCAATCTTCTTCATCAGAATATTGTCTGGATTTAGACTTGTCCTTGGTATTGTCCACATTATAACGAATTCAGACTTTGAAGGGGCGACATCTGGCACTATTTTTGAAAAAAAAAAGAAAAAAAAGAAGGAAAAGAAAAAAACAATACCCATGAAATATGGAGATTCCATTTCTTAATTTAAAGAATTTAAGAAGATACTAATAGTGAATACTTATTTTACAGTTATTTAGTAGTACCTTAAGATGAGCTATAAATAAATTCAGGTTTGTAAGTCTTTAAAACAAGAAAACTGAATAAAGAAATCCATACACACACAACCCACCACCTCCTCCATATGATTTCCAAGTGATATTTTTTATTGGATTTCACTGATAACTTTTATTATATTACCTTGGGTATTACATTATTTTATTGTGAAAAATGAGATATATAATAACAGGGTTCCACTTTTAAGAGATGAATCATGAGAATATCCAGGTCAGGCTGGTTTTGATTGAATACTTTTTGACAGAGTTATGCCCCTTGTACTTAAAAAATTTCAAACAATTTCTACTCAATATCTAAGTCATACATGGTTATTTTGAGTTGAAATTTGGGATGTAGATACATGATGAGAATATGCAAGTGAAGTACTTAATGTGAAATTTCAGCATTCGTGGTTCTACAAACAGACATTGACCAACTGATGAATGACTACATGTCTGGGAACAATGCTATTCCTTTCTGGGACTATCGTACCTATTGTATGAGAGTTCTGTTTCCTCAGGATGGAGACACTAATCACCCAGTCATCAAAGATTTAGAGGTAAGATAACAAAAACATTCTAAGTCACTTTGATGACTTATTGCTATCAATGCATGTCTGTCAATGTGATGTGAGATGCCTAATGTACAGTTTGAAACATTGCCCCACCAGGAATATAGCCAGGGCATATAGTGTTTATCTTGTCTGTCTTCTGTCCTTCCTTCTGTCTTTCCATCACATGTTTTGCTCCTTTTCAAAGAAACTATTCAAGATATTTTTATCAAACCTTGTATGCTGATACATATTGGTAACGTCTGTTCAATTTCATCAATATTTCTTGACCTTGACATTTCCTTTGACCTTACCTCACTTTTCCCTATTTGGTGTTTAGCTCAGTTCCAAAGCAATATTTATGAAAATTCTTACATATCAGTGGTGGATATTCAACTTGCATAATTTTCAGACCTTGACCTTCCCAGTGACAATAACTTCACTATTCCTTATTTGGAGGTTAGTTTCAAAGCAGTTGATGAACAAATATTTTGCCCCACTCTGATTTTGACCAGGGCATATCATGTCCTTTTGTGATATCCATGTATATAAATGAGGATCTATATTTCATGTGAGTATAAATTTTTAGGTCACCTGTGTTCACTTGATAACTATCATTCCAATTTTCAAATTTGATATGAAACATTTATGGCACAAAGCAGACATAATTTGTAAATTTTATGACTCCTGGGGCCCTAGGGGCAAGGCCAAAACTGCCCAAAAATGACCAATATTCAAATGTCTTCTTCTCTAGAACTGTATATTTGTAAAAAAAACTGAATGCATAGTAATGTAGAGCAGGAAGGCCTCTACCAATATTGTAAATTTCATGATCCCTGGGGTAGAGGTGGAACATTTTAAATTACATATGAAGAATAAAATGCTGCTTTGCAGTATAGAATATCCTAACTACCTATGTGCAGGTGTCAGTAAAGTATGCAAATTTTTAATGACATTGGTCATTAAAATTGTGCTTTAGCCTTCATTGACAAGTAGTTAGGGGGATTTTGACTTTCTTACTTAGAATTTGTAAACTGCTCATTAAAATTGTGCTTTAGCCTTCACTGACAAGTAGTCAGGGGGGATTTTGACTTTCTTACTTAGAATTTGTAAACTGCTCATTAAAATTGTGCTTTAGCCTTCACTGACAAGTAGTTAGGGGGAATTTTGACTTTCTTACTTAGAATTTGTAAACTGCTCATTAAAATTGTGCTTTAGCCTTCATTGACAAGTAGTTAGGGGGGATTTTGACTTTCTTACTTAGAATTTGTAAACTGCTCATTAAAATTGTGCTTTAGCCTTAATTGGCAAGTAGTTAGGGGGAATTTTGACTTTCTTACTTAGAATTTGTAAACTGCTCATTAAAATTGTGCTTTAGCCTTCACTGACAAGTAGTAAGGGGGGATTTTGACTTTCTTACTTAGAATTTGTAAACTGCTCATTAAAATTGTGCTTTAGCCTTCACTGACAAGTAGAAAGGGGGGATTTTGACTTTCTTACTTAGAATTTGTAAACTGCTCATTAAAATTGTGCTTTAGCCTTCACTGACAAGTAGTTAGGGGGAATTTTGACTTTCTTACTTAGAATTTGTAAACTGCTCATTAAAATTGTGCTTTAGCCTTCACTGACAAGTAGTTAGGGGGGATTTTGACTTTCTTACTTAGAATTTGTAAACTTTACCTAATGGAAAAGAAGATTCGGAGTACACTTTTGATGAAGTATAATTGAATATAAGAAAATTGAGATTTTGATTTTAATTTCATAATGGTCAAGTTAATTTAAACAAATCCTTTTCCATAAGGAAATATAAGAGGACATCAGAGAAATAATGAAGACAGATAAACAACATTGCAAATTAAAAAGAAAAAGAACACAACAGATAGCCCAATGTCCCAAACAATAGAGGGATTCTTCATGTACTCTACCACAGTTAAGGTTAATGTTCAGATGGATTCAAGTGTCTCAGATATGATTGGGCTTTCAATGAAATTTCCATTTATGTATTAAAAAGAATTTAAGGGAAAGAAATGAATTTCATCAAAACATGTACCAAAAAAATGTTACAGAAATGTTTTCAGTGTTGGAGAAATATCAATTAAAAGTATTGAACATTACTTTGGATTATGAGTTGTTACTTACAACAACAAAAAATGCACTTGTAATTTAGATCATGTGATACTCAGGTGACTGTTTTAAAAGGCTCATGAACCTCTTGATTATGGCAAATTCCTATTCCTTATTAAAGGTGTAAATGTTTTTTGTTTTGTGTTACAAGAAAAAGAACATTTGTTTTTTGATAGGTGGAGTATGCCAGGCGAGACAATGTGGAGAAGGGTCTAAAGCTGTTCTCTCAGCTAATCAGCAACAAGACATTTTTGCTGATATTTGTAAGGACTTTAGAGGGGCACAAGCAATTCAAAATGAGGGACAGAGTCAATGTGGCTTCTCTTCTTTCAGTAGCCCTACAGACAAAAATGGAGTATGCTACAGAGTAAGTGAATCATACTGAAGATGACAAAACAGTTTGTTGTGGTCCTAAACTATATAACCTTTTGGGTAATGGAAAAACTAGTTAAGGTCATAATTTTGTAGACGAGAAAACATTTAGAAGAAATTAACACCATGATGGAATTCATGTGTGTGTGTGTGAACAATGTGCCAATTCCTCTGGTATGAATGTTTACTTCTGTAATATTTAGGTGACGGTCTCTTTTTGTTCTAACTTTTGTGTTTCATCTTACCTTTCTGGAATTAGGGTATCACATTTTATATATTAATGGGTTTTTTTCAAAATAAATGAAAATGCAGGTAAATATCAGTATCTCAAATATGGGTTTATTCATAAGTTGTGGCTGTATTCCCAATATTAAGATATATTATTTTATTAGTCCTTTACTGGCTTTGCCGAAGGGGACTATTAGTTTATCCTTGGTCTGTCCATCTGTATGTCCGACTTTCTGGGGGGAACATAATAATAAGAAATAGAGTAAAAGCAATATGTTGTCAAACTTTGTTAGGAAAACATAATAACAAATAATGGTCATGGTCCAAAAAATTTTAGGGCTTGTTACCTTTTTAAGTTTGGAAAAAATGTTCATTATTTCATTTTATATACGAGGGTTGTTCAATATGTAATGTGTGTTGTACGATATCTCAAAAGTATTCAACTTAAATAGTGAAATGTACATTACATCCCTTCAAAGTATTCTCCTCGGTTTGAAATACATAATTTCAATCTCTGAATCCATTTCTGAAATGCGTCACGGTACACTAATTTAGGTAGACCTGTGAGGCTCTAACTGATGGCTGAGCCAAAGGCTTGTCCAGACTTGTAATGACAACCAAACAAAATAAGAACTTTTTAAATTTTGGAAAAAGGAAAAAGTTGCTTTGGACGAGATCTGGAGAGTATAGTGGGTGTGGCAAGATGGTAAGCTTCTCCAACTTCAAAAATTGCTTCACAAGCTCAGATGTATGTGATGGAGCATTATCATGAATTTGACAAACATGCCTAAATCCTGACACAGGGTGTCATTTACGATAATACTTCTTGAGCTTTTTTACTATCACATCTCAGTAATACCGACTTGTAACACTTTTGCCCTTCAGCACTGGAATTTGTATGGCTATGCCATCACATGAGAAGAATGTGCATTACAGAACCTTCTTTGTGCTTATGGTTCTTTTGGCAACTACAGACCTTCTACCATGTTTAGTTAGCCCTATTTTGTTTCCAATTCTTACTGGTTTGAGAAAGTGAACCCATGTATCGTCACCGGTAACAATGTTTGCAAATTGCCTTTGATTGAATTTGGGAAATTTTGGTTTTTGAGCAATTGCTTAGCGGTTTGTACTCATATCCATTTTTGGTCATCTGTCAATATATGTGGTATCCATCTGGCAGAGATCTTTCATACTTTCAAAATTCCCAAACTTTGTTAGGAAAACAAAATAACAAATAATGGTCATGGTAGAAAAAAGGCACCCCTCCCTCCGTCAAACCACCTGATTCTGCATGTGTGTATGGATTGATATCAAATATACAGATTATATACAGATATAAAATGTCAAAATGCTATCAGGCTTGTTGCCTTTAAGTTTGAAAAAAAATGTTCATAATGATTGTTGTAGGAATGATAGGTTAGATGTCATTGAAATTTTGACATTGGTTTCTAATGGGTCTCTATTGTAATGTACTTTGGTATATCATTTACAGATGAAATAATAGTATGATATATTGTTAATTACATTTGTTATCTAAAGCTATTGATGTAAGATAAGTCATGTAGATAAGTTTTGGCCTCTTTCATTGCTCTGATCAACAGCTGTTCTGCATTCATTTCCAATGTAAATATAATGTAAATGAATAAATGATAATGTTGCAATTTTATTTCCAGACTCACTGTTTTTAAAAATAATTAACTTTCACATGCAATAAACACCATACATTTGATAATGAAGGAAGATCTTTAGGTTCTTATTAGAATGCAAAATTGGAAAGGGGTTAGTGTATGTGAAAATATTTAATATAAGTTTACTGATATTATATTGAAAATAAATGGATTTTGCCAAATGTTTGCCTTTTGGGGTGGTTTTAATATCACTATCAAATATTACATCATATTAATACTAGTTGATTTTGACCCTCTTGTAAACAAAACATAGGAGATTTAACACAAAATACTGTAGTTGAAAAATTGTCAATCTGCTCAGCCATATATGGCCAATGAACATACTTTGTTCTTTCATCATTTTATAGTGTCATTGCAGATTAATTTTCATTTCTAATCACTTAAAATGATATTATGCATACCAGTTTTAGATAATGTTGCTTTTCTGCAACCCTACCTACATTTATGAAATACTGTTCAATGAAACATGGCCCCGTGTGGATCCAGGTTGTTAGAATAGATCCTCAGTACCCCTTGCTTGTTGTAAGAGGCGACTTCATGGGGCAGTCCTTTGGATGTCACTGCAAAAACCGAGGTCCCATGTCACAGCAGGTGTGGCACGATAAAGATCCTTCCCTGCTCAAAGACCCTGAGCGCCGAGCATAGGCCTAAATTTTGCAGCTCTTTACTGGCAATGGTGACGTCTCCATATGAGTGAAAGATTCTCTAGCGGGACGTTAAACAATATATAATCAATTAATCAATCAATGAAACATGTCATTGTTACAGACCCAGAAGCATGCTACTACACCTCCAAAACATTTTGTTTTGTTCAGCATTCCGTGCAAACTGTTTTGCGTTTCATGCAAATCACTCACCATTCCGTGCAAGAATTGTTTCATTCTGTGCAAGAATCATTTCATTCCATGCAAACCGTTTTGTGCAAGAATCATTCCATGCAAGAAACATTTTGTGTGGTAGAACCGTTCAAGCCATGTCCCTACAAATGCCCCTGCAAACTTTGAGTCTGATAAATGCTAACATATTTTGGTTTTCTTTATCAAATATTCTTTCTTCAATCTTCAATTATTTCAAAAGAATTATTTTAAATTTCTAAATTCACTTCATCCCAAAAATGACTTAAAATCTAATACCGTATTTTGCCAAATATAATATGCACTTGTGTTTAATATAATATACAACTCTCTCTCTCTCTCTCTCTCTCTCTCTCTCTCTCTCTCTCTCTCTCTCTCTCTCCTATTTAGTGTCTAAAAATTGTTGAAAAAATGCAGTTCGGTTGTGTAATATGCAGCAAAAATTTTGACCAAGCAGTAATTTTCATTGAATATTTTTGCAGAAATAATGAATTCTAAGCAAAGAATAGGAATTTGCAGTCTTTGCAACTATAGTTTTGAGGTAACCGTTATTTGCAGTAATCTTCACTGCACACCTTCAGGGGAAATACATGGGTAATCTCTTGTAAATGTCAGCAAAGCACAAGATTTTGTAGCAAAAAAGACTCAAAATTTTTCCTCTGTTGAAACTTAATAAAATCAATTAAATAGTCAATGTTATAAAAAATAAAATCAAAGTTTAATTTATTGTAATCAACACACGTACCACATGTGATGTACAGAGGTGCAATTAATCGACCCCCTCATTAAATATATATATAGCAATGATGGTGATCAAAGACATTAATAGGTGCTATGAATACTGAGTGTTATGCCTGTAAAAGCAATGCTTAAAGAAATAAAAGTTGCATGAGGATGGGTAGTGTATACCCTGATACCAATTATAATTTATATAGCAAGAATATCAACACTAACTTGTGAGAATTGGGCAACATGTCAATTTATGTCTGAGACATTCTCCATGAGTTTCTTTCCACTTGATGTGTGAGAAAAAAAAAGGGGGGGGGGGTATTTCTTTACCCAGAGGGCCAAATTTCATTCTGTTGGACAATAACACCCATCCCCATCATGCTCGTGTGGTTCAGGAGTATCTGCAGAGGAAAACTATCAAGTGTATGGAGTGGACTGCTGTCTCACCAGACCTGAATCCCATCGAGCGTGTGTGGGATCAACTTCAGCATCAACTTTCACAGCATGCAAACCAACAACAGGTTTTGGATGACCTTGAAAATGCTTTGAGAGAGAGGGATGAAACAATCTCCCACAACAGAACATTGTGAATCTCATAATGAGTAAGCAACATCAATGCTAGGCTGTTCTGAGAGCAAACGAAGGTCACACCGAGTATTGATGAATCTCTGAGTCAATTTTGGACATGTTCTGTACTGTTCAAGTTGTCTTTCATGCCAGATTTCTTCACGTCATTCAGTGACATTTTGTTTTGTGCACTATAACCCCAAAAAATCAATAAATAAAATCGAGATTTCTGAATAAATATTGATTAAAACTGATGTCAGCGTTTATATTTTATATTTTCTGCTATGTACATTCAAACGTTTAGTTTTAATCAATGAAATAGTCCATGATCCCTAACTTATTTTGTCCAGTATATTCAACTGAAATTTTATATATGGCTTTGTCTTAAAAAGTTACAGATCAAGTTTGAATTTCGTTATGCTTGACCTACTTTTGACTGAATCATGCCCCTTGATTAATTGCTAGAATCAGTTTTCTGAACTTTTCTATACGTTGGATGAAGATATTCAATTAAAATTTGATATGTGGCTTTGTTGTGGATCGTTACAGATCACATTTGAGTTTCGTTATGTTTGACTTACTTTAGACTGAATTATCCAACTGGTAGGGGACTTTTTATTGCCTGCAACACACTCATAATGCTTGTTTAGATATAGTTTTTAGCTTACCTGGCTTGAAAACTTGCTTGTAAGTTTTTCTGATCTGTCTATCTATCCATTTATCAGTGGGTTGTAAGCTATTTTGTATTTATGACTTCTTAAGAACTACAGGACCATTTTTAATTAATCATAGTTGAGAACATTCTTGGGTGAATAGAATTTAGGTTTGTTCAAATGAAGGGACATGCCTCTTTCCAGGGGGAGAGGTTAACTGATAAATTATACAGCTAAATATGAAGTGGGGTACTTTTTAAACTATTTTCGTGTGATTGTATGTGAAAGTCATATTGACCGATGCTATGGCCATCTGTATTTTGTGTCTGTTTACTTATTTATATATTAACTGCTTTCTATTTATTTTCAGCATCCTTAAAACTCTTTTGGCTGAACTTATTGAAAAGTCAGTTGATGGCAAAAACCACCCAAAACTGCTGTTGAGGAGGCAAGTGTTTGTGGCTTTACATTCTACAGAGTATTGTAGTTCACTTTTATTTTGTGAAACTCATGGAGTTCAATGATGTATTTATTCACGAGACAAAACTTTTGCTTACCATTATTTATTGCTTAAGTCTTCTATATTAAGAGTTTATTCATGAGAACTAAATTTCTGTTACTTGTTAATTACTTGTTAATAATGTTGTCATGAATGAAATGTGATTTACAATAACAGCGAGATGTATTTCAATATGGAATATGGTTTTCTAGATTAGATTGTATGCAGTGTACATTATTATAGCTTCTATCAAGATATAATGATTCTTGAATGTGCCAGTGCCTGTCATGACACATTTTTAAGGTCATATCTGAAAGACCCTGATTCTCACTTGTAAAAGCTTAGTGTTAGCAAAGGAGCAATCACTACCTATGTTAACATCTTGGGTTTGACCTGGCCATGGCATGAGTAGGACTCAAACTCATGACTCCCATTGATGAAGTAAACACTCTTCCAATAAGATTCTGCTATTTTGTAGCCCATGCAGCTAGCAATACTTTTAACTAACACTCAGGTGATCAATAAAGCTTGTGAGCCTCTTGTTTGATCTCCAGGCTCAGTGAATATTGTACTTCTCGGGTATCTTGATCATTGCATTGACCAAAAAATTGTCGATAATTGTGTAATATAGCTGTCGATATAGTATTTTCCTGGTTTATTGTTTAACAAGTACATGTAATAATATTGCAGCAAAATCTCTATGAGAAAGGTGCTTCAAATAAGCATTGTGGCCATTATGTCTCATGTTTAGTGATCAGTAATTACCAAATGTTTCCTTTACAGAACAGAATCTGTGGCAGAAAAAATGCTGACAAACTGGTTCACGTTCTTGCTATATAAATTTCTGAAGGTGAGGTGTCTCTGTTCACTATTGTTTACTGCTCACCTGATCAAAATTTGTCTATCATCTGTAAACTTTCTACATTTTTTACTTTGAATCATTAATTTCTACTTATTTTTTGCATTATTTCAATCATTGGTTTTCTATCACTCGTTAACATATGAACATAATCAACTTCTCATACACATTAAAAACAAAATGCCTCTACCCTATGACTCATGTTGGGAAATTTCTTTTCAAGTCCTGGAAATGGATTGATTGTAATAATGAGTAGGGCAGTCTGTTAATATAAAGTTTTGAAACTCATAACCAAAGATGTTCAAGCCTCAGGGTATGGCAGTATTGATGATATAGTGAAAAAGCATTATGTCTTTCAAAAAAATATTTTCTTGTCAACCTGCATAGTTAAAATGAATATGAGGCTAGTAACAGAGTTGTGAAATTTTCTGATCCCAGGGTGAAAGTGTTCAAGTTCTGAGATGGGACACTGTTGATCAATCAAGAAATTGAATTAGGTTGCAATTAGGTCTTCTTTTTTTTCTTTTTTTTTTTTATACTTTTGAACAGCTAAGAAATAAAGAAGTGTATAGTAATACAAAATAATCTTTGACTTTACTTTCCAACATCTATGAAGCAAATTAACTGCAAGTAATACAGACATATATAGGTCATCATATCCTCCTGTCTACCTGTCCATCTTCTGTCCATCCATCTTACTTCATCTTCATAATTTTCTAAATGGCTGCCAAGGTTGCGGTACAGCCAACATGGATGCCTGCGACAGAAAGTTAATCCTTTCGACATTACATCATCATGGTTTTTCATAGGGGGGCCATATTTATACCATTGTGGGGTACAGTAGAACCAATAATGATCTCTTATTTACTGCGTTCCTTCTGCGGTAAAATTCTGATACATAAACTAGAGGTAACTCAGATAAACTGCATTCTCATTGCAGGACGACTATCAGTTACCTGTCCCTGTCATGGTAATATTTGTTGAAAAATTTGATCATTTGTACCATAAAGAAATGCGAGTTATCTCCCACTATTGTATTACTAGATGTTTGAAAATTTGATTTCTAAGTTGATATATTTAATTAAATGGATTCATTTATCTTGTTTTGTTTCGATTATTTTGTATGATATATATTAATTTATTATTATTACCAGTTGTAAGGAAGATGATTATTATGTTCCCCAAACAAAGTTTGGGAACATACTGTTTTTAGTCTGTTTGTTATTATTAAGGTCTTCCATATCTGGTTCACAATGGCAGCTGTGTTAAGTGTTTACAGGTGTATACAAATTCCTGATTGAAAAAGTCGAATAAAAGTAAGCAAGGTGACAATAAATCAAAACGGACATGAAATACATGTACTAAAAAAAAAAAATCAGGAATAAAGCGTAAATATACCGATAATATTGGGGCATTGAAATACTGCAGTGTAAACCAAACGTACCTTCAAAAAGATCAAGGTGTACAACTGCTAACTGGCTATGTAAATAGCCATTCAGCTAATCAAATATTTGGCTAATTTGATAATTTTTCACTGACAAATGGGCTATTGGATTAAGCTAAACCCACTGTATTTTCGACAATTTAAAACCCAATTTGCTTCAGAGATCAAGGCAGTGTAATTAAGGTTTCTTATTGTCAGTGATGATCACGAGTTGCATGTACTGAAATTTTTGATAGGCAATCAGAAGAAGTCAGTCTTTATAAACATCTTTTTATGAGAAATTAATTGAAACTGGAGTTTAGAAAATGTTAGATAACATGTCAAAGAGATCAATACCATGAGCCCCATGGGAATGTGGGTTAGAATAGATATTCAGTATTCCTTGCTTGTCATAAGAGGTGACTAAATGGGGCAGTCCTTCAGATGAGGCCGCAAAAACCGAGGTCCTGTGTCACAGTAGGTGTGGCATGAGAATGATCCCTCCCTGCTCAATGGCCGTAAGTACTGAGCATAGGCTTAAATTTTGCAGCCCTTCACCAGCAATGGTGACATCCCCATATGAGTGAAAGATTATCAAGGAGACATTAAACAATATACGATCAATCAATGCCTTGAAAGTTCTGTCTTTCCCAATCAGTTACAGTGTAGTTTTCTAGTCTGCTGGGGTCAACTGTGCAATTGCAAGTGCATGGATGTGTGTATCTTAGTTTTACATACATTTCATTTAACTGAATTTTAAGATTAGATAAAATAAATTCATAAGAAAAGTGTCTTTCATATTACAGTATTTGATGAATATATCAATGATTAACATAAATTTAAAACCCTAATTCTGAAAATTGGATATTCTATATTATTATTTTCTTACTGTTCATAGTGCAACAAGTTATGAAAAGATAAAATAATACTTCAGGTTGTAAAATATAGTTAGGCATCATGAGCATTAAAATACTTCACTTTGTTATATAATATTAGATAATGTTTATTCATTGGAAAGCAAAATTTTCATGGCAAATACATTGAATTTGTTTGATACATATATTTCTTTTTATTGAATCCTAAAAGTTTTTGGCATAAAGTAATTGATATACACAAATATTTGATGAATTTAGGAAGTCATTTGTGAAAAGAAAATTCTAATTCTCAATGGATCTCTTCATGTTTGTTTTAACACATTCATGTTGCATATCATTTTATTCGTTGAAATATGTGTGTTTCAGTGATAAATGTAATGTTTTCGTTGTTTGCTTTATTCATCTTGTTAAATTGTATATAGTGCAGCTCTATGGTTGCGTAATACTTCCTGTCTGCCTTGGGTCGGTGTTGAAATACATGGATTTGACAAAGAATTATCCCTTTGAAGGGATAATATTGCTTCTCTGCAAACATTACCCTAAATATGGGCAGATTAAGGTTGGAAACTCTGCCCCCCACACATCCCCCCCACCCCACCCCTTTCTTTCTCATTTTACGAATATTAAAAGTAAAGCTTGGCACATTCTTCTGGCATATCTGTTTTACAGAAAGCAACATTTCCATTCTTTTATACAAGTATTTTATTTCGCTGAATCTTGAAATAAAATAAAAATTGCATAGATCTAATCAAAAATTCATTTTACAGCAATATTTGTTAAATCAATGAATTCACGAACAAAAAAAACCAAAAACTTAATATTTGATTTACATTCATTTTCATTTCATTTCATTCATTGGAAGATGTATTATTCAGTGGTACATGTTAATGTTATCGAATAAAAATGTTAGAATTTGTGTCTGCAACTGACTTTAGGCCTATTTTTATGTAGTGTGATCTTGAGCCAGTGTAATACTTCCTGCCTGCTTGAGGGATGTGCCTGAGTTTTGACATATTATCATGGTTTTGAATAGGGTCTCTTTAAAAATACTACTCGAAACATTTTTATTTTTTTTCTAGCACATACTTTATATTTTATGATTTTTATAATATGAATTAATTTCTAATTTTCTCTAACTTATTGCTTTCATAGTTACAATTGTTCACTGTGCGATATTGATATCTGGCATTGATAAGTGATTTTATGTATTCTGTATCATTTTGATTTACATTTTAGTACAGTGTAAAGCGCTTTAGAGTATATTTAGATAAGGTGCTATATAAGTGCATTATTATTATTATTATTCCCAAGTTAATCTCTCTCTCTCTCTCTCTCTCTCTCTCTCTCTCTAGTGGTAGGTTTACTGGAGGGGTGGGGGAAACCTGTCTCAAAATTCAATTGGTACAACAATTCAATTCTAGACATCAACTAAGGTGAAAAATTACCAACATGTGGATGCTATCATGGCTATAAAACCCTTTATTTCTCATGAGAGTGGCCACATGTTGATGTACAGAGAGAAGCGCAGCAGCTGAACAAGACACAAAAACCATAATCGATTCCCTTTTTTTTTAGCAATTGGTCTGCGTGGGTGGTTGTCCATTGTGCAGTAACATTTGAATATTTTTAACTTCATCTTGATACCATTCCAATTCTTTCTAATTTGCTATGAAGCATTTTTGGGAAAAGGCAGACATAAATTGTAAATTTCAGGACTCCTCCACCCTTGGGTCTTAGAAGCAGGACCAAAACTGACAAAAAGTGACTAATTTTCAAAAATCTTCTCTAGAACTGCACACTTGTAAGAAAAACTAATTGCATAGTAATGTGAAGCAGGAAGGCCTCAACAAAAATGTAAATTTCATGATCCCTTAGGTAGAGATTCTGACCCAGAGCAGGGCCAAACTTGGTATATAATTTTCAAGTGTAAAACATGTAGAAAACATTTTCTTTAATGCAACTGACACCAAATTGAAGCTAAATGGATATTTATAATGAGTAGGTAGCCCCTTACCAAAATTGTAAATTTCGTGATCCCAGAGATAGGGGTTTTGGTATGAGGTTGGGACCAAAATGATCAATGACTAAATGTGTTAAAGATTTGAACATATTTATCTTCTAGATAACTACCAAACAGATTCCTCTGAAATTTTGTATGAAGCATTTTTGAGATAAGGGGGACACAAATTGTAAATTCAAGGGAAGAGCAAAAACTGTAAGGATAAGAGGAATGTAAATTGTGAAATTTATGATCATAGCTCAGGGTCTCAGGTGTGGGCCAAATCGGGAAAAAAAAAAGTTTTTAAAATCTTCTCTATTCCTACACATGTGTGGAAGAAAAACCAAATGTGTGGTGATTATGTCCATGAAGCCCTTTATCAAAATTGTGAAATTCATTGCACCCAGGTCAAGTAAATATGGGCTGATTTAAATGCTTCAAACTTCATCTTTCCTTCTTTTGTGATTGAATGAGAATGGTATGCATACTTAGAAAGATCATAGAGCTGTGAACAAAAGACTCTAGAAGGAGTCTTAAATGCAAATATGATACTATGTATGGGTTATGATACTCAGGTGACCATTAAGGCCTCTGGGTTTCTTGTTTACCTGAGAAGTAGGCATTATCTATTCAACATAGGTGTTATGTACAAGGAGTTTTCAGGGTCTGGAGGGAATTTTGCTACACACAACATTACAATATTTCCCATTATTTGTTTTATATACATGTAGAAGCTGAACCAAGAAGTTTTTCAAAGTACCCAACTTTTGATGCTATTTTAGAATAAGCATCTTCCTTACAACTGGTAATATTAATAGATAAATCAATATATTGAAATAATTAGAACAAAACAAGATAAATGAATCCATTTAATTAAACAGATCAACTCGAAAGTCAAATTTTAAAGCATCTAGTAATAAAATCTGGAGAGATAACTCACATTTGTTTACAGTACAAACCAATCAAATTTTTCAACAAATATTACTGCAACAGGGACATGTAACTGATAGTCATTTCGTGATGAGAATGCGGTTTACCTGAGTTACATCCAGTTTACCATGTTTGATTTTTACCAACCTGGGAACAAGGTAAACAATGGATCCACATTGGCTGTAATGTAGGTCAGTGGTATGAAAAAAAAGGAAACATTTCTCTGGTCATAACTTTATTGAGGAAAGAAGTTAAGGGTTCATAATAAACACAAAGATGATCAAGGTAGATGGTATGTATATATGGATGAATTATTTTGTTTTGGCAAACTTGATAATGAAGAGACATTATAGCAAGAATATATTGTAACTGAGCTTTGGCCAAGATCAAGGTAACTGATACAGACCTTGAAGCATGCTACTACACTTCCAAAGCATTCCATTTTGTTCCGTGCAAATCGTTCAGTGTTCCATGCAAACCATTCAGCATCTCGTGCAAACTTCACCGTTCTGTGCAAAAATCATTTCATTCAGTGTAAGAATCATTTCATTTTGTGCAAGAATCGTTTTGTGCAAGAATCATTTCGTGCAAGGAATTTTTCGAGCAGTAGAACTGTTCAAGCCACACCCCTTTAAACTTGCATAGCATGCAAGTCCGATAAGTGCTAACATATTTTGGTTTTCTTTAACAAATGTTCTTTCTTCAATTATTTTTAAGCATTATTTTTAAAAAAACTAAATTCACTTAATCCCAAAAATGACCTAAAATCTAATACCGTATTTTGCCGAATATGATATGCACTTGTGTTTAATATACCCACCCCCTATTTTTGGCCTGAATATTGTGTGTAATACAGAGCAAAAATTTTGACCAAGAAATAATCTGCAGTAATTTTCACTGAATATTTTTGCGGAAATAATCCCAGTAACTATAGTTTTGAGGTAACAGTCACCTGTGGTAATCACTTCGAGGGAATACATGGGTAATCTTCCTGTAAATTTCAGCAAAGTACAAGAATTTCTGGTGTTAAAGTTTTAACAGACTCAATATTTTCTCTGTTGAAACTTAATTAAAGTCAAATAGTCGACATTATAAAAATAAATTTAAAATATTAAACTGGTGTTTTATTGTAATCAACACACCACATATGATTAAAAAGATTTGATTTATTGACCCCCTCATTAATTATAAAAATGAATGTGATCAAAATCATTGATAAGTGTTATAAATATTGAGTGCTCTGCCTGTAAAAATAATGCTTAGAGAAATGAAAAAGTTGCATGAGGATGGGTAACATATACCCTGATACCAGTTATTTACGACAAAGAATATAAATACCGGACCGTGAAATTCAGACAGCATGTCAATTTATGTCTGAGATATTCTGCAAAATTTTTTTTCACTTAAATAGTTTGAGGAAAAAATATTCTAGAGTATTTCTCTATCCTGAAAGGGTGGGGGTGGGGGGTGAGGGTATCTGCCAAAACCAAGGTACAAGCTCAGTGTACCCAACAATGGCTCATAAAAGATGCAGTGGTTGCCGTCCCATCTTGTATTTCTTTTATGCAAGAGCAGTTGTTTCAAAATCTCACATTAGCATTTCATTAAAAAAAATATTAATAAACCTAAAGTATAGGAAACTAACTTTTAGTGGCAAATCATTATCTGACCTAGCTTCATTAATTTCAGTGTGTGCCAAGGCATTGAATGGTGGCATATGAGATATAGTATGAATTTTATCTGTTTCAAAATAATTCAATGTTTGCATATTTTAAATGTCACATTTTCTACAATTTTACATTTCTGTAGTAATTTTCTTGAGATAGACTTTTTTCTTAAAGTGGTGAACAGCATGAATGAAGGCTGTGTCTCTGAGTTTCACCTGAAAAAAAATTGTCAAAATAAAATCAATACCCCATCGAGCAAGTATAAGATTCATTAAAAGAAAAAAAAGGACATTTTTTATCTTTGCCGTTTTTCCCAAGTTTACTATTATATTTAATTTATTTTTCATGGATTAATGGCACCATAGAGACCTGAATATTGAAGCATGCACGCCATGCCTACCATTTCATCACAACCATTCACAAAACATGCAAGCCCCGCCTACCGTTTCATGCAAAACATGCAGACCATTCAAGAAATCGGAAGCGTTTCATACAAACTGTTTCGTGCAGACCGTTCAGCATTCCATGCAATCCGTTCAGCGTTCTGTGCAAGAATCGTTTCATTCCGTGCAGACCGTTCAGCGTTCCGTGCAAGAATCGTTTCGTTCTCTGTGCAAGTGGTGTAATAGTAGGCTTCAAGGTCTGTTAGTATTTGTCCACGACATAATTTTTTGATAGAAGAACAAAGTGATGTGGTACCTGACTGAGCATGTTGTTTCTCATATCAGTGTGTTGCTGGTGTATAACTAGAATGTTTGAGAAAAGGATCTTATTTCAGGACTGTGCAGGGGAACCATTATTGCTGTTGTATCAAGCCATGAAGAAACAAGTTTCTAAAGGACCAGTTGATATGGTGAACAGTGAGGCTAGGTTCTCGTTGAGTGAAGATAAATTGATTCGACAGCAGTTAGATTACAGACAAATGGTAGATCACACTTACTTGATGACTAAATATTATAATTGAAATTATTTTAGTAAAATAACCTCCGTACATTATTTGGTATGGATCTAATGTGTTCTTTAATATGTTCATGTAGGAGATCTTTGTGACAGACTTGCATGAGTTTTCCTCTCCCATCCCAGTGCGAGTGCTGGATTGTGACACCGTATCACAAGTGAAGGAGAAGATACTGGATGTACTGTATAAACATGTTCCCCATAGTAGCAGACCTGTCAAAGAAGATGTTGACTTAGGTAGTATTATCACTGTAAAATTTGGTATAAACCATGATGATTTTTAGGTCCCTACCATAAAATGGTCAGGACATATTGTGTTTAATCTTTTGCATCATTTCATCATATTTTGCTCTGCACATATTCAACTGAAATTTAGTATATAGATATATCATGAGAATATCCAGGTCAAGATCATATTTGGTTCTGGTTGAATAAGTTCTGAAGTTGTGTCCATTGGACTAAGAAAATTTCAAAAACAATTTCCAATCATTATCTTAGTCATTTTTGGACATTTTGATTTCAAATTTAGCATATAAATATGTCACAAGAAATCAAGTTCATATTTGATTTTGGTTTAATAAAAATTGGCAGTTATGCCCCTTGGACATAAAATAAATTCAGTTTCCTCTCATAATCTCAGTCATACATGAATATTTTGAATTGAAATTTGGGATATAGATATATCATTTATTTAGAGTATGCAGATCAAGATCTCATTTGCGTCAGGATGCATAATTTTCAAGAAATCCACAGTTTTTTCCATAGACATTTATTAGAAGTAAATGCACATCATCACCATTTCTTAGTAATTAAGTAATTAGTATCTTATGGTTCAATGATTAAGAAAAACAACAAAAGGTATCAATGTTATGGTTGTTTTTTTTTTGTTTTGTTTTTTTTTGTTTTTTTGTTTTTTTTTTTTGTTTTGGTTTTTTCATTCTGTCTGTTTTGCACCAAATGTTATTTTAACCGTTGGAATTTCAAATTGATTGTCAACAGGGGCATTTGTGTTATACCAATACAGTTAGTTTACTCTTCTCACAAATTACTATCAATTTTCATCATTGCTGTGTATCATCTCTTTGGGTATCAAAAAAAAAAATTTATCCTTATAGGCACCAAGGATGGGCTAAAAATAGTATTATCTTGAATCATCAAAGTTGCATCTAACATATAAACTGAATGCGTAGTTATATTGAGCATGAAGACATCTACCAATATTTTGAACTTCTGGTCCCATTGTATAGGGGTTCAGACCTAAGGGTGTGGCTACATGAATACAGTCCATTATAAAAACTTTGGATACAGGATTCCGTTTCATCAAATATTATAACTAATTGCATAAGCTTAGTTTGGCATAACTTTCTGACTAGACTAAATATTTTATGCAAGTCAGTTTCATCCAATAACGTAACTTTGGAATTCATGTAACTAGTAGAAATGCTACGTCAGGTCAAACCCTAACGTAAGTAGCTATGTAAGCAAATATCAAGGCCAACTATTTGTTTCTTTGAAATTTTAATTGACAAACTTTGATCGACTTTTTCAAGACAGGATGCTTTTGGACATCTACACTGATACATATGTAAGGGTTACTTCCCTTTAAACCTAGTATATGTCTTGCCTTTACTGTTTAATTATTTTCCACAAGTATCTATCTGTACATGTATGATGAATGTACCGTGTTATTCCCAAACCCCTTTGCAATGTATTCCACTCTAAATCGGTTTTTGTTAAATGAAATTATTTTCAATCAGGATATGAATTAGAATTATATGTTTAAAAATTGTCACTAAAAGTGTTTTTTTAGAGAAAGAAAATTGGCTTGCAAATGGGAAGTAAAATAGAAGAATGCAGTTACACTTCAGTAAAACTAAGCCAGATTATGAAACTGGTGAAGGAAGTGTTACTGTACACTAAAGCCATGAAAAACTTTACAATACTTTGATAAATTAATAAGGCTTTGTTAGACTATCATTGTGGACATTATTTTCATTATATATTTAATTGAATGTGAGAAATAGTAGCATGTCTGTTTTTCCCAATTTCAACCAAATGTTGCCAATTTTTTCCAAATTGGAAAGGCTCACACCCCTCTTTTCAAGTAAAAAGAAAAACCTGCAGGTGAGATTTTGGTTCATTAGTTTCTTAAAGTAATTGCAGAAAAATGACTATAGAGCAAAGCTGTGGTATAAACTTGCAATGTAGGACTCGATGAAGACCACAAACTAAGGATTTTATTGTGTACTGACTGTGTATTTCTAGAAGTGATTAAGGTGTGAGTTGAGGCAAATATGAAGATAGAAATCGTGCTTGGAGGATGATGACATTTTGAATTTTTAATAATGTCCAAAATAGGGTGATGATATTGTTGCCAAGTGTAATGCTGTAACATGCACATATTGTTGCCTTTTGTAATGTAACATACACAAGTGTAAAACTGTAACATACACAAGTGTAAAACTGTAACATACACATTTTCAATTTTAAACCTGTTAATCCAATTGTCAGATATTTTTGAACTGTTTCAGCACACATGATACATATGGACAAAATGTGAATGTTCACAGCAATGGATGTTGCTTTAGTATATGATATTAGTGGACAATTGTGAATGTATGTTATGTTGCTTTAGTAACCAGTAAGTAGATTTGTATGTATTCTCTCAACTTTTCTCTGTATTTCTAATTTAGTACAACCTGGGGGGAAGTTGGTATAATTGTATGAATTTATAGCAACCCACAATGAAGATGCATGAGCCCTGTAGTTTTCTTTCTGTTGATCTATCTTTGTCTATCTGTTTATCTGGCCCTATCTTATATGCAAACATCAATTTTCCTGCAGTATTCATAGGACCGCAATAAAATTTTAGAGTGGCCTGTCAACTCTTGTAAATGTTCATAGGCTTAAATGATGATTTTTTTTTTTTGATATGAAGAAAAATGAGCTTTCCTGATCAAAGTTTGTCTCTTGTCCATCTTTCATATGTAAATTTTCCACCGTTTTATCTTCAAGATTCATGTTTGTTTAAACCATGACTCCTTGGGACTTGGCAATGCCAAAATTATATTTAAAAAAATAATAATTTAAAAACCTTTTTTCCAGGAACATCAAGGACACAATATGACAAAATAATATGCAAAGAGCCTTTATTCAATGAACGAGGGACACTTTTTAAGTTCGTAGAGTAAGCCTATAACTTTTTAACACGATTATGAAGTTGCACAATTTTTTAAAACAGAACTTGCGTAATCATTCTTCTTTCGAACGGTATCACGGTATGTGGCGCACGAGGTCCACGTGCACTCTGCGCTGGGTATTTTCAACACGTGGTTTTATACACTATAGTAAAATATAGCGTTCATTATGGATGGAAAAATCTCTGAACAGAGGGTATATTGTAAGATTCGAGCACACCTTGGGTTTCCGTCAACGGAAATTCATGCTGATTTGCTAAAGGTTTATGGGAATGGTGCTTTAAAATATGCTACAGTTTGCAAGTGGGTATGTTGTTTTAATGATGGTTGGGAGTCAATTGAAAATGACCCTCGAGTGGGTAGGCTGGTTTCCGTTTTTACGGAAAAGAACGTTGCTACTGTGAAAACATTAATTGAGGAAGACACACATTATACCGTGCAAAAGATAGAAGAATTAAGTGGCATTCATTTGTCAAGTGTTTTGAAGATCTTACTTGAACGATTTGGGCTACGTAAGATCTGGGTGCCCCATTTGCTCACTGAAAAGCAGAAACAAAGTTGGGTTAGACTTGCATCGCAAGTTAAAAAAAAAAATATATGATAAATGTGACCCACGTTGTTTGGAAGAGATAGTTATAGGTGATGAAAGCTGAATCTATCATTTTCAACCCGATTCTAAAGCTAAAAATAAGGTTTGGATTTCATCTGAGGGCAACAGACCTGTATTGCGCGCCGTTGCAAAACATGAAATCGCATGTATGTGATATTCTTTGATTCGAAAGGTCCAGTCCTTCAAATTCCAGTCCCGAAAGGTAGTTCTGTCACTGAAAAGTTTTACAGAGAAAGTGTTCTTACTCAACTTGTTGATTTCTATCAGAAACGCAGACCGCACACCAGTGTCCGCGGCATCAAATTACTGTATGATAACGCACCAGCCCATAAATCCACTACGGTACAGGAATATCTGAAAGAATCTGCGCTCGATGTCTTAGATTATCCCACATACAGCCCTGACCTGTCCCCCTGTGACTTTTGGATGTTCCCAATACTAAAGGAAATGCTGGCAGGGCACTGTTTTGAATCCCGTTGTCGAATTGATATTCTTTTCAGCATTTTTGAACTGCAATTTGAAGCTATTGATTATAGCCTTTGTAAAGTAACTGGTCCTGAGGGGATACTATTTAGCAAGAGAGGGGTATGGACTTGTTAAGATAAACAACTTTAGCCTAAGCAACAACAGTTAAAGTTATTTCTTTTCCTGTAAATACCTACATTTTGCTGACATTTTACAAATGATTTTAACACTTTATTTAAGTACCTAAAAATAAGGAAATTCTTCCTGGAGCAGTCAAATATTTCTTCTCATACTTTCTCTAATTTCACCTGTTACTCTCTGAATTTATTGAGAACCCTAAATGTATATGATGTATTCGACACCTTTGTTGCCCTTCAGGCCTTTGATTGGATATGTGTATCCAAATGATAATATCACAGAATTTATTAGACATTTCAGTCCTGAATATTTTGTTATTTCTAACAGAGTTTCCAATACTCTGTAGTTTTGAAAAATCAACAAAAGTATGATTTTGAATGAAATTAAAATCAGCATATATTAATTTTGTAGCATATTTAAATTAGATTGTGATCTTGATGTTTATTTTGGTTATTTAATGCTACAAATATTTAGGTGTTGTCTAAGTAGAGGTCCCCCTCTATTACCTGTGTATTTCAGTAACTGACACAAATCTGTGTATAAAGATTAGAATCCCTACAGACCCTGAGAC
This sequence comes from Ostrea denselamellosa, assembly GCA_024699665.1. NCBI lineage: Eukaryota > Metazoa > Mollusca > Bivalvia > Ostreida > Ostreidae > Ostrea > Ostrea denselamellosa. The sequence goes on along the minus strand of JAMZEH010000110.1, from coordinate 5,198,094 downwards.
CTATGCTGAATAGACAATGCCTATTTCTCAGGTTGAAAAAAAAAAAGGGGGGGGGGGGGTCCATTACAGTTTACTGTGTCTTGGTCAACCTCTGTATATCAACACATGACCACTCTCACAATAAGAAATAAAGGGTTTTACATCCATGATAGCATCAACAATTTGATGATTCTTGACCTTAGTTTATGTCTGGAATTTAATTGTTGTGCCAATTGACATTATTTAATTTTGAGACACAGGTTTCCTGTGTAAAGAAACACCCCCCCCCCCTCCCCCGTTAAATCTACCAGTGGAGAGAGAGAGAGTCTGCAATTTGGGCATGTTTCAGGAAGTATTTGTAATATTCAAATATTAAGAGATCCTTTTCAAACCATGATTATCGTAATATGTCAAAAATCAGGCACACCCATCAAGTAGACAGGAAGTATTATGCAGGCTCAAGATCATATTGCATAAAATAGGCGTACTCAGTCACAGACACAAAATCTGACATTTTTATTAAGGCGTCGAGCTTGCTCGAGAGCATTCTAGCGATCATACAAAATTTTGCCACTACACCGTCTTTCCGATCTCGGTAGGCAAAATCAAATAGTGCCTATTGGTATTGAACATTTCTTAGATTCAAGACTTTAAAACATTGAATTTAATTGATATTTGAAAGGCACAATACCATTTTCGTTGTTGATGTTGTTGTTTATTATTGTATCTTTGTTCAATAGTTAAATAATGATTGTTTGGCAAGAAAAGTTCATTATTCGAAGTTGGATTTGCTATAAAACAGATTTCATGTTGCACAATATTATTAAGTACTTACAAAATAACCTGCTCAAATTTGGTTTTCATTTATATCAAGTCTCATAGTTTCACCAAGAATCCTTATTTGAGATCAGTAGAAACAGATAAATACTAAATTGGATTGCGCATTGTCACAGTTCAGTTCCTATTCCAAAAACACAATGACTATTTCCAGTTTCGTTTTCGGTAATCCCGATCCCAGTTCTCAATTAAACAAAAGGAAAGTAGCGTGTGCGTCGTGACAAAAATAACAGGTTATTTTGCGAAGAAACCCAGGCTAGGTAGCATTTATTGGGAATTGAAGTCTTGTTCAGAATTCCAATAACCTTTCTACATATTGATCTTTTGAATTGCTAGACATCATTGAAAACAAAGAGTTAATACCGTATAATTGTTACATCATACATGAACAGAAGATACAACTTCTATAAACAAGTAGTCTTACTCAGAAGCAGTTATATTCTTTTAGCATTTTTTGTCTGCAATTTCAATTTATTTATTATAGTCTTTGCAAAGTAACTAGTTTTGAGGGGATATACTTAACAAGAGGAGGGTACATGTATGAACTTGTTAGGATAAGCAACTTCAGCCCAAGCTCTCTTCTTTATTTCTTTTTCTGTAAATAATATAATTTGCTGACATTTTACAAATGATTGTAATGCTTTATTTATGTACTTAAACATGAGGAAATGTCTCCTGTGTCACTCAAACATTTCTTCTCTTACTTTCTCTAAATTGACCTGCCCTTTGAATGTATTGAGAACCCTATAATGCATATGATATTGCACTCGACGCCTTTGTGGCCCTACAGGCCTTTAATTAGATTACATTTGCATGTACCACATGATCTGCATCTTCCAACAAATGAAATGAAATGCAAAATGACTGTAAATTAAATATTAATTTCTTTTTCTCAACATTAAAAAATGCATATTTCAATGAATGAAATGATATGCAACTTGAATGTATTAAAACAAACATGAGGAGGTAATGAGAATTGATATTTTGTTTCTACAAATGACTTCCTAAATTCATCAAATATTATTGAAGACTGAGTTTTTGTGTAGATCAATTATTTTATGCCAAAAACTTTTAGGATTCAATAAAAGGAAACATATGTATAAAACAAGTTTTTTGTATATGCCATGGAAATTTCACTTTCCAATGAATAAAATGGTCATACATGCATTTCATTGCCTAATATTATTTTACAAAGTGAAGTATTTCAATGCTCATGATGCCCAACTATTATTTTACAACATGAGGTATTTTGTTTTATCATAACTTGATGCACTATGAACAGCAAAAAAATTATATAGGATATCTAAATTTCAGAATTGGGGTTTAAAACTTAAATTAATCATTAATACATTCATCAAATACTGTGATTTGAAAGACACTTTACTTATGATCGATGCTATTATTTATTTGATCTAATTTTGAAATTCATTTTAATGAAATTTATGTAAAAATAAGACGCATGCATCCATGCATGTGCAATTTGCATGTTTGATCCCAGCAGATTAGAAAACTACACAGTAAATTGTGTTCGTGAAAGACAGAACTTCAAGGTTTTGATCTCTTCAACATGTTATGTAATATTTTCTAAACTCCAATTTCAAATTAATTTCTAATAAAAAGAAGGGGCCTAGGTAGCTGAGTAGTTACAGCATCACACTCAAAATCACAAGACCTCTCACCTCTAGCTTGCGCGGGTTTGATTCTCGCTCTCATTGATATATGTGAAAAAGTTTGCCAGTTTACTTTTGGAAGATCAGTGGTCTCTTCCGGGATACAATGTATCTGGGTTCTCACCTCCACCAATAAAATCTGGATGCCACCAGATAACTGAAAAATTGTTGAGTGTAGTGGAAAACAACAAACAATCAATCAATCTATTAAAAAGATGTTTATAAAGACTGACTTTCTAAATTTCAGCCAGTTTATTTGCGGAAGGTCGGTGGTCTCTTCCCAGGTACATTGTATCTGAGTTCTCTCCTCCACTAACAGAAACTGGACGCCACCAGATAACTGAAAAATTGTTGAGTGTGGTGGAAAACAACAATCAATGAATCAATCTAAACTCAATATTAGAAATGGCAATTGGTCAAAATTTAATAACCCGTTAGTCGTAAATTCTTTGGAACGATTAACCGATTAATCGAACAAAAAAGCTTTTTGGGTAATTTTATTGAAAATTATTCAAGTCATATTCATACGAACTAAATCAGAATTCTTTAATTTTAATCAATGTTGGGAAAATGTGAATGTGAACATTCGTGAGTTACTGTAGACAGATTTGAACAAAATCGTATTGCACTCTAGATTTTTTTTTTATGACTTAATCAAATGCTGATGATGACAAGCAACATCTTAGATTATTTACAAGAACACCAGCAACAGTAGAATAATTCCTCTCTGCATCCATGAATGTTCCAGGATTTGTTAGATTTGCTAAAATTGATAGTTGCTGGAATTTTATGCTATTATCACGCCACCACTGAAGGACATCAATCGCAAATATATGTCCTGGTCTTGTAATGTACATTTTAATTATTTATTCCTCCAAAATATCAAAATGTACATATTTTGCAAAATTTTATAATTAACCAATTATAACATTTGTAACTGATTATCATCTTTCTGATCAATTAGTTGGTTAGCCGTTGGCATCCTTACTAAATATCAGTACATGCAACTGGTAATTATCACTGACAATAGGAAACCTAAATTGCACTGCTTTGATCTCTGAAGCAAATTATGATTTTTGAACTGTCAATTATACAGATAACACATATATATCGGGGCTCTGGAAAAGTCTCTGACTGATTTCGGTCATTTTCATGAACCTTCAAAAATGCATGTCAGCTGGACCATTCAGGAAACTGACAAGGTCTACCAACGCATGGAGAAGGATTTGTCATAATGTATAAAAGTAATAAGACTGATCCCTACTTTTGATGTCTTCATACCCAAATGATGAGACTAACCGTAGTTATCCATATAAGGAATAGAGAGGGGTGCAAGAGGGATATTTTTGTTCTTCCAATAAAGTGGTAAATAAGATAAAATTCAAGTGAGAGAAAAAAAATTGTGTTTACAAAACAAAAGAATAGGAACGCCCATCATTTTCAATGGTTACTTTCTGGGTGAAATGATTTCATACTCTTCAACGGAGAAAAAAATCGGTAAAGTCCTCTTAGGAAGAACTGAAAGTTATTCAATTCTGATTAACTGACGAATTATTAAAATACAGTATTTTAAATAAAGCATAATAGGAATAAAGTTAAATAACTAATAATAAATGGAAACTAAATTACATAACAAATAATTTGTTGATACTTTTTCTTTTTTTTAGTCATAATGGTTTTTTTTAATTTCTCTCTTAGTCACACACAATGACTACAGCTATACGCACGTTTTTTAAACTGAATGTATTTTCTATGCAGTCAAGAAAGTTGTCAGTAAGAAGAATATTTATAGTACATGTAGATAAATTTAAAAAGATCAACTTTTTCTTACACTGAGATTATTTTTCATACAGTCTGATGCAGAAAGGATAAACTTTCTATCATGGGGACGTGGTAAATAAGGGATCCACATTGGCTTATTGTTTGACAGTGATGCAGGCCCAGATATGAAAAAAAAAAAAAAAAAAAAAGCTCAAGTGAACTTTTTTGATTACCTTTTGTCTGTCGTCTGTCTGTCTATAAATTTTTCACATTTTCATCATCTTCTCCAGAACCACTGGATCAATTTCAATCAAACTTGGTACAATCATCCTAGGGTGAAGGGGATTCAAGAGTTTGTTCAAATGAAGGGCCATGCCCCTTCAAAAGGTAGATAATCTTGAAAAGACGAAAATAGGGATGGGTCATTTAAAAATCTTCTCAAGAACCACTGGGCCAGAAGAATTGAAATTTACATGGAATCTTCCTGACATAGTGCAGATTCAAGTTTGTTTAATCATGGGGGAGGGGAGGTTCGTAGAATGGAGCCACAATAGGGGATCAAAGTTTTACATGGAAGTATATAGGGCCAGAAAAGTTGAGATTTACATGAAAGCTTCCTGACACAGTGCAGATTCAAATTTTGTCAAAATTACTGACACACATTAGCAAACATGTGCATTCAATTTTGATTGGCTATATTCAAATGAATGGCTAATATTCAAATGACTTGTAAATTTTTTATGAATGAGCAAATTGGAATGCTATTAACATTAACATCATAGGTACATGCTGCTGAAATTTGAATGTAAGATGATCAGTTATGCTGATGCACAATGGCACTACCAAATGGGAAGGGGAGGGGGGGGGGGGGGTGTGAACATTTAGGAACATCTGTGACAGTCTGTGTTAGTTAGAAGTAGATGTTGATAAATCTGTTGCAGATTTGGTAGTACTCTTGCTGATTGGGCAATTTTCTGGTTGTTTTACTCAATCCTGTAAAGAGGTTGTTGATATTGATATGTGAAGGCTAATATCTAATATGATTAGATAGTCAAAGAGAAGATTGTAGGTTTCTGCAAGATGATAGAAAGCTAACATCTAATAAGGGTTAGATTATAGATATATGCTATTAAATTACAAAGAAACTAACTTTCTCAACTAATACTGACTCTTCTCTAAAATTTGATCAAATTGTTAACTCTGTTATAACATAACTTTGTCATCACTGTCTTCATTTTATATATCATTGTCATTATCACCATCATCCAAGCAGGTGCTCTGTCAATGAGAGTAGGTTAATATGCTGTTATTGGTTCCAGTTTTGTATGATAAATCTGCTCATACCACAGAGTGGACCAATGGGAACAAAGGAGGAAGGCTGATTCTCCAAGATGATGATTCCACAACACGAGTGGAGGGAGAGTACAAACGCTTGAACACACTAGGTCACTACAAGGTAAGTCTTACAAATCCATAGTACAAACTAGTTACTTAGAAAAGGAAGAAGGGAAAGGTTCAGATATAACCTAATTATTTTTACTGTTCAAAAGCCAGGTCTTACACATTGGCAAATTGGCCACTGTTGGTGTGAATTTTTATACACCTGTCTTTTGATGATCCATATAATGTTATGGGATTTCCCATCCATCATATGTTTTCACACTGTGAAACCTAGAACTATTAAACCTAGTCAGCTGATGGTAATCATGACCCAAAAATCTTTGAATTTTATGGTTATACATACTCAAATTTATCGTCCCATGGGGATCCGGGTTGTTAAAATAGATCCTCAGTACCCCTTGCTTGTCATAAGAGTCGACTAAATTTGGTGGTCCTTCGGATGAGACCGCAAAAACCAAGGTCCCGTGTCACAGCAGATGTGGCACATAAAAGATCCCTCCCTGCTCAAAGGCCATAAGCGCCGAGCATAGGCTTAAATTGCAGCCCTTCACCGGCAATGGTGATGTCTCCATATGAATGAAAGATTCTCGAGCAGGACATTAAACAATATTTAATCAATCAATCAATACTCAAATGTATCAGGATCATATCTTGCACATGCTGAGGCCTAGGACCATCAACTTGGTCAGTTAATGCATTTTGGGGGGAAAGTGTATCATACCCCATTGGCTTTGTTTTGGAATTTTTTTACTATACATGTTCAAATTGTGTTCCAATAATATCTTGAGCACTAAGACCTAGGACCATCAAACTGCATCATGACTGAAAAGTAGGTCATATTGGCCTCATTTTGGAAATTTTTGGCTATACAAATGTTAATTCTGAGTACTATGAAGCCTAGGATATTAAACTTGGTCATTTGATGCATCTTGGGGGTAATGCTGTGTTGCCACCCAAGGGTAGGTCATTGTGACCTTATTTTAGAACTTTAAAGCAAAAAGACTATTCAATAGATCACCCTCTTCTTTAAATCTGAATAATTTTTGCATATATTGAGCAAAGGCTCGTAGAACCATTAATATAAGTAAACGAAAATCCTGGAAAACATTTGTTTCAAGTTTAAATTCGCATAGTCCTATAAATAAAGTTTGGAATGCAAAAAGGAAAATAAAAGGAAAAGGTTCCGGTAAAACTATCAACATCTGAAGGTAGGAAATCAAATAATCAGAGATAAGAAAGATATATCTAACAATATAGTGAATACTATTTCTAAAAAAAAAAAAAAAAAAGACCCATCAAAAGACAACATGAGCCCAAATTTCATCTCAAACAAGAATACTGAAGAATGGAAAACTTTAGACTTTACGTCTAAAAACAATGAATGTTATAATGAACCGTTTACTTATAGTGAATTGCTAAAATCTCTAGAAAAGTCTCATGATACAGCTGTAGGTCCATCCAGATCCATTATCAAATCGTAAAACACCTTCCTAAACCTACCAAAGAATGTCTTCTGCATCTGCAAATCTTTAACATGATATGGGAAAGTGGTAACTTCCCATCTTCCTGGTCACAGGCAACAATTATTCCTATTCCAAAACATGGTAAGGATCACTCAGATTCTAATAATTACAGACCAATAGCCTTAACAAGCTGCATATGTAAAACATCTGACAGCTATGTTGACCTGCTGACAAGATCGCACTGAAATGTCACGTGATATATGGAATGTGTTGATAACGTAAACAAACCATTGGTTCCTCAATTTTTTTATCGATTTTGTACAAATTAAAAATTAACAACCTTTGTCATTGACTTTCACTTATTCACACCATAGACTGATTTTTCAGAGAAAACACAATGCCAGAAATAATCAGAGGCTTGAGTGAGTAGTTAGTCAACACATTCCACATATATATGTGACGTTTTAGCAAGATTTTGTCAGTAAGTCAACATGACTTTCGGATGGCAGAAAATTCAAAACAAGTGAGTTTATTTTGGTCTATTTTAACAGCTATAAAGGGTTAGAAGGTGGATAAAATATACAGGTTGGTAATTGAATATGTGTAAAATTAGGGAATGCAAGGAATTTGATTGACCAATGCTGGAAAGTGGAGAAATACATCCCCAACCATGTGCAGAAAATCTTGCGCCGTAAATTGCACCATATTTGCATTACAGGAACTGTAGCGTTATGGTCAAAAACTAAAATATAAAACCATAGCGCTACAGTTGTGCAGCTAGATCTTAATAAACTTCGTTATCAGCATGATCTGCATCATAAACCGTAATAGTAACTTCTGCTTTCTTGTGTAATATGTTCATATAAATTTCACTCAATAACTTGTTTGTACATCAAATTGTACAAAAGAAAAAAGTCAAGAAACATCCACTTTTTAATGATAACTCTTTATTTAGCTCTATTTTTATTAGATATGCAATACATAGTGTTGATCCGCACCTCACTCACTTTATTATAGATCTATGTGCATGTGACAATACAGTAAATGTCTATTGCTGTTGCTTGTAAAAATAAAATCTTAATTTGTAATTATTGTGCCTCATCTTTGTTTACCCACTGACCAAACAATTTTATCAGAAATATGATGTTTGTTTATGATGTCATCAAGAGGGACTGATTTCAAGTAATTGTATTAACTATTGCCCATGCTGTTTGTGGATTCCCAAGCTGCTTGTTAGATATTTAAGGATGTACAATTTTTAAATAAACAATAATTATGTATAATTTTTTATCAGTGGCTTTGATGTGTGGGACCCAGTTTGTCTGTTGAAGTGTGATCATTCAAGTGTCATTATCTCCTAACAGACTAGGAAATGTACACATTGATAGCCTGGGGCAGTCCAGGTGTGTAAACATACTAATTGTAGGGTGATTATCTTAATCAACAGTGACCATGTAGGAATTTATGATTTTGTCAGATTTTTTTTTTATACAACATAGTACAGAATCCAGGTATATTGGGGCATTGAAATAACCGTTCCTTTGTTATATAGGTTTGTTAAGAAATAGTTTTGTGTTTTAATATTCCAATGTGATAAGTGTATAAACCCTGAACATAAAAATGAAATTCCACTGTACAAATCATCTTCCTTGGGTTAATATCATTTAAGGTTCTCATCTAAAGGATGTCACTTCTTATGACAAGCAGGGGGTACTGAAGACCTATTCTAACCCAGATCCTTATTCAAGTTTGTTCAAATCAAGGATCACAAAAAAGGCAAAAATAGGGTGGAATCATTTAAAAATCTTTCAAGAACCACTAGGACAGAAAAGTTTAAATTTACATGAAAGCTTCCTGACATACTGTAGATTCAAATTTGTGTAAGTCATGGTCCCTGGGGGTAAGGTGGAACCACAATGGGGAATCAAATTTTTACATACTGATGTGTAGGGGAAAACTTTAAAAATCTTCTCAAAAAATACAGGGCCAGAAAAGTTGACATATACATGAAAGCTTCCCTGACATAGAGAAGAGTCAAGTTTTTAGCTCACCTGAGCTGAAATGAGCTTTTCTGATCACCCATTGTCTGTCCATCTGTCTGTCTGTAAACATTTCACATTTTCCACTTTTTCCCACAACCATTGGGCCAATTTCAACCCAATTTAGCAGAAAACATTTTTAGGTGAAAGGGATTCAAGTTTGTTCAAGTGAAGACAACATTCTTTTTCTAAGGGGAGATGATAGTGAAATAGCAAAAATATACTGACATATTTTAAAAATCCTTTCCAGAACCACAAGACCAATTTCAATCAAACTTGGTATAAATCCATGAGTGAAGGGGATTCATTTTTGTTCAAATGAAGGGCCATGCCTTCTTCAAAGGGGAGATAATCACAAAAATGCAAAAATAGGGTGGGGTTATTTAAAAATCTTCTCAAGAACCACTGGTCCAATAAAATTCAAATTTACATGGAATCTTCCTGACATAGTGCATATTCAAGTTTGTTAACATCATGGCCCATGGGGGTTGGGTGGGGCTACAATAGGGGATCCAAATTTTACATGTGAAAATTTAGGGGAAAATCTTTAAAATCGTCTCCAAAACCAGAGGACCAATTTCAGTTAAACTTGGTACAAATCATCTTTTGGTGAGGGGGATTCAAGTCTGTTCAAATGAAGGTCCATGCCCTCCTCAAAATTGAAACTGAAACTAGTTTATTTGATTAAAACGCCTAATTTTACATTCATGTATTCACTGGTGTTGTACAATAAAAGACTAAAAGAGGTAATATGATATAATGAAATAATAGTAACATAAAAAATAAATAAAACATGCAAGTAAATACAATCTACAAAACTGAATCAATGTCTAATAAGATAGTAAATTGTATTTTAAAAGTTTCTAAACAAAAGGGATTTCAGTTTGGCCATAAAACTGTTCAGCGATTTCAACTGTTTTATTTCCAGTTGTAGTTCATTCCAAAGTCACAGACCAATGGTTCTGAAACTTCTGTCGCTGAACGTCTTATGTCTATTAAAAGGAACATTGTAGTAGCCATAAGAAGATTGAGCAGAGCGTAACTTTTGAATGGGCACCTGTTTCGTTAAAAGTTCCGTTAAATACAATGACGCTTTGCCAACTGAACAGTTATACATAAAAGTCAATAATTTGAATTGTATCCTGGAATTGATGGAAAACCGATGTAAATCATAGAGAGCTTCCCTAGAACTATCAAATTTCTTACGATTCAATACAAGTTTCAGGCTTATATTTTGAATTCGTTGCATTTTACCTATTTCACTCTGTACTATGCCATATAAAATCACATTGCAGAAGTCCAAATGAGAAATAACTAAAGACAAAACCAAAATTTTTGTTGCCTCTTTTGTCAAATATTTACGTATACTTTTAATTCTGAGATAGTAGATCATTGCTCTACGGCAGTTTCTTTTGATATGTACCTTAAAATTAAGAGTTTCATCTAATATGCTCCTAAATACCGTATACAATGTTTCCAATTTAATTTCATCGCCATTAATGTTTAAAAGCTTTGTGCTGCATCTATCCAGTTGCTTCCTACTGCCAAATATTATAAATTCTGTTTTTGATGTGTTCATTTTAAGTTTATTTGAATTCATCCAGTCATTAATGATCCCTGCACATTTTACGAGTTCTTGAACTGTTACGGTTTCATTGTGAATGGACGTAGGTCTAAACCTTTTATTTGCAATATGATCATCCGCAAATTCATAAACCGAGATTGACAGAGGAATGATGTTGAATAAAATCCCAGCATATGTTAGATACAACCATGTACCTAAACAGCTCCCCTGCAGAACACTGCACTGTAATTGACGCAGTGATGATGACATAGAGTTAATGCATATTCTGCAGCTACACAGCCATAGGTATGAATCGACCCAAGTCAAAGCCGAATCAGTGACATCATATTGCTTTCTGAGCACATCAATGAGTATTTGGTGATCCACTGTGTCAAACGTGGCGCTGAGATCATAATGAGAGCTGTAACTTCCTGCTTCTCCAGTTCGTTCAGCAAGTCATTGACAAGTCTCAACAGAGCAGATTCACACAAATTGAAGCGACAATATGCAGACTGGTTTTTGGGAAGTAGTTCAAAATCATTCACATGTTGATTTAAGTCTATAAAGTGCTGCTTTTTCAAAAAGCTTTGATAAAAAAAAGGCAAGTTACTGACTGGTCTATAGTTCGCGTAGTGTAGTTTCTTTAACAAAGGCCTAACAATCGCTTGTTTCCATTTTGAAGGGAAAATGCCTTGTCTTAGCAATAGATTCACTAGATTAGACTCCTCAAAGGGGAGAGAATTAAAAAAATGCAAAAATAGGTTGGGTCATTTGAAAATGTTCTTAAGAACCACTGAGCCAGAAAATTTCAAATTTATGTGGAAGATTCTTGATATAGTGCAGATTCAGGTTTGATAAAACCATGGCTCCCAGGGGTAGGGTGGGGCCACAATAGGAGATAAAAATTTACTTGCATAAATATAAGTAAAAAGCGTCTTCCCAAGAACCACTGGGCCAGAAAAGTTTATGTTTACATGACAGCTTTCTAACATAGTGCAAATTCAGTTTTTTTAAAATCATTAATCAATTTACAATTTATGTCTGCCTTGTCCCAAAGATGCTTCATACCAAATATCAAAAGGATTGGAATGGTAGTTATCAAGAAGAAGTTAAAAATGTTCAATTCTTAACACATTTAATTAATCACTGACCACTTCATTACATCTGATACATGTAGTGTACTTATTTACTGAAAAGTTGTTCAAGTTAACCCAGAAAACACCTCGTTGGACATACCAAATATTAAAATGCATTAGAAATTGGAGAGGAAATAATAGATCTGATATTCCTTATTAATGTGGCTAATTTAACTCATTTAAATCTTCTATAAAGTTGGACCGACTCATTTATGTGTTGGAAAGAGTAGATCAAGTTTTGTCATAAATTCATTGTAGATTTCTGTTTCCATCAAGCAACAAAAGTAAAAGTAGGAAAATAACGTGTCAAGATTGACATGATGTTTGAAACAAATAATAAATGATAAATATATAGACAGAGTAATACAAAAGGAGGAAAAGGAAACAAGAAATATTCTTTTGGAAGTGATATTTTAGAGAAATATTAAAGAAAAAGTTATAAATTCGAAGTCGGTTAAATAAATAATACCAATAAATAGAGGAGAAAATTTTATTTTTTCCCCCTCTAATTTCTAGTCAGTTCTTCAAACTTGCAGATCTCCATTCAAGGCACTGTCACTGTCCTACACTTCTTTACTCAGGAATTCATCATTTGATAAAATTATAGATAGGGTGATTTTATTGTGGAACAATTTCATCAGAATTTCCTCAGTCAGATCCTGTTAAATTCTCAATCTGTCTTTTCCATGTTCTTTTATAAACAAAATCAGAGTATTGAAAAACCTGTAAAGTGTGTCAATGAAATATTTATTGATATTATTTTGGTTGATATTCAGCTCAGCTGGATATTTGGACTTGACACCTTTACTAATCCAAATAGCCAACCGAGCTGAATCTCAGCTGAGATTACATAACACTGTTGTTCACATCAACTTGGACCTTACCATAACATTTCATTAAAGCCACAGAATCATCTATATCATTAATCACATCATTGACAGAGAAAGTGAGACTCACTTTTTTGATGACTGTAAAGTTTTACCATAATGGTAAACAGTAGCTATTTTGAATAATGAAATGTCTCATGTCCTAAGCTGAGGTTGACATTTTAGTACTATGGTTTCATTTTCGAGCTAAATATTTTCTTACATTTTGATGTCTCTGATTGGATGATGTCAGTGGTCTCCTTTTATAAATACCCTTATTAGTCTGGTTCCCGTCCCCACAACTCACTGATCACTCCAGACGAGTGGTTGAGTGGTGAGGATGGGAACCAGACTGACGTTTTATTTTTTCTCATTGAACAAGAACGGTTGGCAGATGAAATTAAAAAAATAACAATGAACAGGTACTTTTATTTTTATTTAAATTTTGCCAAAATTTGGGTTGGCTCTCCCGTAAAACAGTAATAAAAAATTGTTGGCCTTACTTGTTCGCAACTCCTTCTAAATCTTTTGGTATATTTTAATGAGAAAGATTAAAATGTGCAGTGGTGCATATTACAAAGGGATTGCTGTCCCATAATTTTTGGAGTTATGGACCTTGAACTTGGTTGGGTTTTTTTGTTATTTTTTTTAGAGAAAAATATTTTGTTTTTGCAACACCGACAAAACCCATCGGTCAATTTTAATGAAACTTGGTACAGAGAAAGATCACAATGTGTAAATGTGCATATTACAAGGGAATAGCTGTCCCAAAATTTTTGAAGGAGTTATGGCTCTTGGACAAAAAATACCTTGTCTTTGCAATTCCTCTGAAACCCTCAACTCTTTAGAAATCATTCCATGGATTTCAATTAAACTTTTTACATTGATCCAAAATTAACCATTATTTATTGTCTTTGGCCATGGATTTGTTTATGCAATAGACTTGTTCCAACTCCCTGGTTCAAGAGCATATGAAGGTGTATATATACTGGTTTAGCAGTACTCTATTTTTTCCAAGAAAAATACATTGTCTTCACAACTCCTCTGAAACCATAAGGGCAATTTTAACAAAACTTGGTACAAAGAAAGATCACAATGTGTAGATATGCTATGCTGTCCCTAAATTTTTGAAGGAGTTATGGCCCTTTGACTTAGATTTTTTTTTTTTATGCAAAATACTTTGTCTTCGCAACTCCGATGAAATCCTTAGGTGGATTTTAATAAAACTTGGTACATTTGATAGACTTGTAGTCTCAGGGTCAATAATGTATGCAGTCATATCATGTACCAGTTTAGCAGTCCTCCATTTTTTATTTTATTTTTTTTTTATTATTATTTTTGATAAATTTATTTATTGTTGGAATGTTAGATCGTTATTGTAATTGAATGTTTCAATCAGTGAATCTACACAAGGTACATTCATTGATTTTTAATTATACATGTAAGGTTTTAAAAAAATAAGAAAAAAATAATAAATGATAAAGATGTGCAATTGAATGATTCCATTTTATCGACAGGATATAAGGTTTAATGGCACCAAATAGCACTCTATCATTTCAAGAAGTTTTAAAATTACCTCATTTTGATTTGGAAACCATTTTCAAGTAATCTTTATTACTTCATTTTAATTAAAAACCATTTTCAAGTAATTGTCAAGTGCTATGTCCAAAATATGCTGAATCTGGCAGATGATATATAAACTGCTATCTATCTGATACATACTGATGTCAGTTATTTTAGTGTAATCTGTTCTGTACACAATAAGAGTGGTTAAACTAGGAGATGTTGTGAATGAAATAAAGCACTGTAGCATGATTGTTACTAGCAAGTTGTTCATGCAAACCTAGTGTTATCAAGTGAGACTGTATACAATGAAAGTCATTTCAGGGTGTCCAATAATAGATGCATCTACTCTCACTCTTTCTCTCTCATGTATATGACCTTAATAGATACACATGTCTTTTATAATTATCTTATTATCTTATGTAAGTAAAACAATAATTATTCATCAGATGTTGATAGTTAAATACATATTTATACATGTCCAGGGTATATATGATAATCATTACTTTATTAAAAGAGCAAAAAGTTAGAGGGGGGGGGGGGGTAAAAGAAAATAATTGTTTGATTTCTGTATATTAAGGGGTACTAGTACCACCCTTACTAACTCTCACTTTGTACAACTGTAATATAATACTTGGACATTATAGAAAATATTGGCGATAGACTGTGATTATTGTTTGTCACTTTCTTATTCAACTTCAGGTTACTAATTAAGGTATGATTGAGTGTTGTGGATTATGAGCTATTTTTGTTGTGAAAATCTTAAGATTAGGCAACCACATAGGGTTATGGACCTGTTTTGTTTGATGATGAAGGTAATATTTTCAGGTTCCCGATGAAGCTCTGATGTCCTTAGTGGAGAAACAACCACCATCTTACAACAATCTCTCTTTGACAAATTCAGAAAAGTCTACCAGATTCTATGGTAAGCACTTAATGTATATGAAAGATGCATTATCAAGAACAGGCATTGCATAATAAACCTAAAGTCATGGATATTAAATCAGTTATATGTCTGATCTATAAATGTAGAGAATCTAGTGATGAGAGTAAAACAAGTAATGAAAAGATCTGTTTCTGCTTTCTCACACTTTTTGAACTTATATTTATTTAAATTCATGGATCATACCACAAATTTTTCAACTTTTAAATGTCAATTCAGAAAATTTTTACAATATTTTCTGTCGTTCACCATGAGATTCAGAGGGGATGTCAAAAAATGTTCAAAGCATAGTCCCACTCTTTGGAAAGTACCCTCTGTGATCTTGTGCTTTGGGCAATATTTATGTGTTTTCAGTGATCCAGTTTGCATGGAACAGCTGTGGTATTGAAGTTTTAGTCTCCTACCAGTTTGTGAAACTGAGGGGACTATAGTTTTTTTCTCTGTCTGGTTTTCCAGACTTTTTTCTGTTATTCTTGCAAGGATTCATTTGAAACATGCGGTGTAGTTTCAGAGTGGCAAAGTACAGATCAAATTCAAATTTCATAACATTTAATGGACAGGTGTTAAAAGAAATTAATATTTATAGTGTTACGTTTGGGATCATGTGCCAATAGAAAGACTGAAAAGTAGGACATCTGATTAGAGGCAGTCAACGAAATTCAGTTGCTGAAGATGTAAATGATAACTTTCTTAATTTAACATTTCAAACTCATTAATCACAAAAGGAACATATCAGTGAAAATATACATCAAATCTGTGAAATTACTTGGGTATTTTCCTGTAATCAGTGAGCAAAATCTGATCAGTTGGCAATTTTCAAATTACCACATTCTCAAAATCAGCCTTCAAACAGTTGATACCAAGTAATCAGGGTTCTGAAGACCTTTATAAGTAATTAAAATGCAGATATAAATGCTGTGTTGTTTTGTGTTCCATTTGCACAATTATTTAAATATTTCCCCATGTATTCTGTGCAAAGACAGTTATCTGGATTTGATGCTTTGCAGTTTTGAAACTGCTGCCTAATCCATATTGTTATACATTAATACTGATTAAACCAAACTGCATCAAAACTGGGCACACAATGACAGAGTACCAAATTATAATAGATTTCTGAATAAGACTATTTCATCCCTGATAAAAACTAACTGTAACAACTGTATGAACAACAAAACATCAAGCTAATTCGATACTGGTAAACATGGTTACTTGGTACTTATGTTTTAGGTCACAGTTCAAGGTCAAAACAACATCATAATGTACACTTTCTGGAATATTACTTCATCAATTAATGGGGTTGCCTGTAGGGGACATGTAGTGCTTATGCAATACTCTCAGAATTCTTGTTTATCTTCACCTTAGTCATAAAGGAATGGATAACTTAGGCAGCCTACCACTCTTGGAAACCAGATATTAACATCATACAGTCTCAATTTGAACTATAATAATTCTGAAGTAGTTGTATGGGTTGCATGGAAATATTTGATTATTACGTTTTTAATTCACATGTTAATCACGCGAGTCATTTGGGTATATAACTATCTGTGCCCATACTGTTTTTAAGGTCACCCAAGTTATTCAGGTGGTCTATTGCAAATTGATGGTTATTTGTCAACATTCAAATAGTTCAAATGAAGGACAACACCATTCTCAGAGGGGAGATAATAGCAAAAATGCAGTGAAAACCTTCTTCTCCATAACCATTGGGCTGATTTGAATCAAACTTGGGTGAAGGAAATTCAAGTTTGTTCAAATGAAGGGCCATGCCTACTTCAAAGGGGAGATAATCACAAAAATGTAAAAATAGTGTGGGATCATTTAAAAATCTTCTGAAAAATGGGCCTCTGTGGCCGAGTGGTTAGAGTATCGGGCTCAAAATCACAAAGCCTCTCACCTCTGTCGGCGCGTGTTCGAATCTCGGCCGCGGCGTTATGTGAGCAAGTTTGCCAGTTTACTTGCGGAAGGTCGGTGGTCTCTTCCCAGGTACATTGTATCTGGGTTCTCTCCTCCACCAACAAAAACTGGACGCCACCAGATAACTGAAAAATTGTTGAGTGTGGCGGAAATCAATCAATCTTCTGAAAAACCACTGGGCCAGAAAAGTTCAAATGAATTTGAAGCTTTCTGACATAATGCAGATTCAAGTTTGTTAAAATCATGGCCCCCAGGGGTAGGGTGGGGCCACAGTAAGGATCAAAGTGTCAAGTTTGTTTAAATCATGGCCCTCAGGGGTAGGATTGGGATACGTTAGGGGATCAAAGATTTATACACGAATATTTAGGGAAAATTTTAAATATAGGCCAAGGTGACTGAGATGATTGATGTGGCCCAGGGACCTCTCATTTAAAAATCACCTTCCCAAGAAACACTGAGACAAAAAAGTTGGAATTTATGTGACAGCTTCCTTACATAGAGTAGATTCAAGTTTGTTCAAATCATGGTCCTGGTTATTGGGTTGGGTCACAATAAGGGATCAAATTTATATAGGTAAAAAAGTCTTCAAAAATCATCTCAAGAACCACTGGGCAAGAAGAGTTGAAATTTGCATGAAAGTTTCTTTACATAGAGTAGATTCAAGTTCGTTCAAATCATAGCCCCCCAGGTGTAGGGTGGGGCCATAATAGGGGATCAAAGATTTATATGTGGAAATATAGGGAAATCTCTTTAAAAATCTTCTCCAGAACCAGAGGGCTAATTTTAATCAAACTTGGTGCAAATCATCCTTGGTTGAAGGGGATTCAAGTTTGTTCAAGTGAAGGGCCATGCCCTCTTCAAAAGGGAGATAATCACAAAAATGCAAAAAAAAAAAAGAAAAAAGGATGGCATCATTTAAAAGTCTTCTCAAGAACCACAGGGCCAGTAAAGTTAAAATTTAAGTGGAAGCTTTCTTACATAGTGTATATTCAAGTTTGTTAAAGTCATGAACCCTGGGAGTAGGGTGGGGCCACAATAGGGGATTAAAGTTTTATATGTAAAAATCATGGGGGGGGGGATCTTTTAAAATCTCCAGAACCAGAGGGCCAATTTCAATCAAACTTGGTACAAATCATCCTTGGGTGAAGGGCTTTCAAGTTTATTCAAAAGAAGGGTTATGCCCTCTTCAAAGGGAATAATCACATGAATGAAAAAAAATATGATGAGGTCATTTAAAAATATTGTTCTCAAGAAACACTGGGCCAGAAAAGTTTCAATTTACGTTGAACCTTCCGGACTTCCTGACATAGTGAAGATTCAAGTTTTTTTCAATCATGGTCCATAGAGTATGACGGGGTCACAACAGGGGATCAAAATTTTGTCTGCAGAAGAAATCTTTAAAAATCTTCTTCTCACAAACCAGAAAAGTTCAAGTTTACATGACAGTTTTCTGGCATATGGCAGGTTCAAGTTTGTTAAAATCATGCCCTGCTCCCCCATCCCCCCAGGGGTAGGGTGGGGACACAGTAGGGGATCAAAATTTTACAACTCTTGATGTATTGAACAATGCGAGGCTCTTGGTTATCGTATCGCTCAAAAATACCCAAAAATATATATATATATATATATATATATATATATATATATTAGTAATCAATATATTGCCCCAGCCCTAGTTAACCGAGGCTCTAACTTGTCAAGGCATCCCCATGTTGTGTGAATTTAAGTTCGGTTTTGTCATTTACCCGTTAAGGCTAGGTTGGGGCCACAATATGGGTTCAAAATTTTTCATTGGAATAAAGATGGAAAAAAATGTTTTAAAAGTCATAACAGCTGAACTACAATTGGGCTATGGTGACTCAGATGAGAGACGTGGCCCATGGGCCTCTTGTTTTACAGTGCTTGAATTTTACATACATTGAAAAGAAAATGAAAAATTGTTCTATTTGCATGCATTGCTGATATTTTTTGTATGAATTGATGCTTTTAAAGTTATCTCACAAACATTTGAATATACTCTGGGTTTTTTGTTTTTTTGTTTTGTTTTTTTGTTTGTTGGTTTTTTTTTGTAACTATATGAAGCATTTCTGTTAACAAGAAAGCACATGTGGCTGTAGAATGAATCATTGCTGGTTTTACAACAAAGCTTGAGAATCTAATTATAATTTGGTGGAAGTTTGAAGCTGATAGCAGTTGTTCTTCATCAAAACCATCAAATTCACTTTCACTCAATGTGTGCGACACCGTTTTTCACCCACACTATAACTACTTTCGGAATATTCCAATTTTCTATTTATATTTAATTGGTAGTAATGTAAAACCTAGAAAAATTCTGAATAAATGTTTGCCAAACCCATATGTAAACCTCATACATTATTTTTGCCATCCAATCAATACCTGTTGCTTTTTAAAGAGTACAGGTAAACAAGGTTGGTTTCGGGCGGGTTAAGCACACATGGGCAGGGGCCGATTTGGGTAGGTTGAGCACAAAAGGATTAAATGTATAGAGAAGTTAAAACGTATTGCGAAGTGCAGAATCTACTTAGACGCAATGTCAAGGTGAACACGCTATGCTGGTAATGAATTGAAACATTGACAAGTTTGTGACATTTAGCGGTAGTATATAAAAAGACCCAGAATATAGTAATAACTATCAGTCATCTGTTTCTAAAGGGTGTTAAGAAAGTTCGTTCCATGATTTACAGCATGCCTAAAATTATTTATAAACAACTCATATACAAGTTTATATGTTTTTAATAACCAGACAGTCCACCTTTGTTTTTCAATACATTTTTAATTCTATTTGGCATTGAATGAATCAAAGAAATCAAATGTTTCTGAGGTATCTCCCGCCCTACACGGTGAAGTCGGCGTCGTAATTGGCACATTGTCGTTGGGTGCGGATCCTTGTAGGCCTCGCTGTCCAGAATACTCCATAGATTTTTGATGCAATTTAGGTCTGGGGAATTGCCTGGCCATTCTACTTTGGTAATAAAGTTTGGTAGATTATTTTCACACCAATTCTGTGTTAGCAGGGCAGTGTGAGGGGTCGCTCCATCTTGAACAAATGTGGCATGTCCTGGATATTGAAGTAACTTTTGTTCGTCGATCCTACCACTATTTTTCTGTCGATTTAGAGCAGGTTTTAGTTCTTTTTGAAGGATATTGTTCACATAATAATCAGCATTAATAGTTTTGCCGGCTGGAACAATGTGAAGTTTGGATAATCCCTGTACTCCCATTGCACCCCATACCATGACTTTAGCGCTCGACTTGACGCAGCTTACATTTGGAACCTCATCTGACTGGGACCCCCATACAACATTGTCCTGTTGGTTCGGAACATGAAACAAATATTTCGTAGATTCATCACTAAAGATGTAGTTTTCCCAGTCTTCAGCTGTCAAATGCTTGTGATCACGAGCAAATTTCAATCTCTTTTGCCTCTGTGTTTTCGTCAATAGTTGATTTCTCGGTCTTTTAAATGCCTTCCATTTTTTAACTTTTCGCAAATAATTAAAAACAGTTACATGACTCACATTAAAGCCTGAGTTCTTAAGTTCCTTGCTGCATTTCCTTGTTGATTTTCCTCGTTTGTATTTTATGTTTTCCACTTTTCTCTTCACTACCCCCACTATCTTCGAAGGCCGGCCGGATCTCGGTTGATCGGATAGTTGTTTATTTTGCTCTCGCCTTCGCCTCCACTTTGTTACCCATCGCTCACTTTTACATAGCTGCTTAGCCACATCCTTCACACTTAATCCTGCATCTAATAAAGCCAAACCTTGAGCTCGTTCATTAATTGTATCAACACTTGTACAGGACGTTTGCTTTTTCACTGAACTCGGCATATTTATTTCATGACGTAATAGACATTTTGTTTACATCACACTATAGTAACACAAGAGAGTGCACATAGGGAAGGATAACTGCTGATGTAATGAAAAAAAAGTCTATAGAGTTACCAGTAAAAATTTGAAACAAAAACATGTCCTTTTTCTATTTAATTTTTCAAATTTACAAACGGAACAAACTTTCTTAACACTCTTTACAAAGTGTGGCGAAAAGAAGAGAATCCAAGGACATCTCTGATTATGGCAAGAAATTTGGTAGATGCTTTGTTACGATGAGCAAACAGAAATAGATTGAATGAATTGATTTAATAAAGTACAAGATAACAATTTGAAATAGTTTTATTTATATATTTCTTAATTTAAGGTGGGGCAAGTATGTTTTGTGGTAGGGCAAGTGAATTTGGCACTTCTACCTGTCCTTGGAAAAGTACTTCAAAAATCTATTTGTCTACCCCTGTGAATTTGCTTTGAAATGTGTTTTGGAGTTTCGGAAGAAAATTAGTAAATTTTATGACTCTCTCCTGTTAGTGCTAAAACTTGTAAAATAAAACATATTAAAAGTACAGGGGCAATGTAATTATTTTTAAATCTTAAGTCTTCATTTCAGTTCCAGAGAAATTTCAACCACAGCACACGAGAACTTCCTCTTTTCAACGAAATCTTTCTCCACAAGGTGTTCATATTGAAGGATTAGAAAACTATGGTGTTAAGTATTACCATCTAGTAAGTACCTCATGTACAAATGTTTCATTTGTCTTTGTTCTTGTTTGCAGAAAATGTTCCATTTTATGCCAGAAGTCCATCTTTAAATCGATCTATTAGCCCTCAAGACGTTCATATTGACCTTGATAATTATGGGGTGAAATATTATCATTTAGTAAGTAAACAAATTGTTAGAAGTTCATTTGACACTACTAACTGTTCCTCTTGTCTTTTAATTCGTAACAACCTTCCGTCTTCTTCACAAGCAGTTTTGAAATAACTCTTTATAATATTTCAAGCACTTCATATTAGAGGTAAAAGATGAGTCCATGACAATCAGTTAGGTTCCAACCTTCAGTTTGTAAAAATTTATATGGCAAACATACAATTCAGCAAAATACTTCACCTGGATTGTTTTTATCCAAAAACAATTCTTTATAACTATTATTAAGTGATTTGTTGTCATAGTTATTGTCAGCCTTGAGTAATTTACAGATTTGGTATACATAAATAGAAATACTGTAAACTTATTTATATCATGTGCAGGTTAAGCCTCACGATAGTGATCCTAGTGGAGATGGAAATCGTGGGAGTAAGATGGTGTCAGAAATCTACCTCACACGTTTGTTGGCCACAAAGGTAAGACTCAGAAATCTGCTTTGCTCATTTGTTGACTACAAAGGTAAGACTCAAAAACACATTACCTAACACATTTGTTGGTTATAATGACAAAACCTTTTATGTTTGATGGTCATGGCCACGAGATTTTTAGGTAACTTGAGTTGCTCAGGTGACCCATTGCAATTGGTCTGCATTTGTTGTCATGCATTAACAACTTCATATTGACTACAATTCCAATTCTTTGGGACAAGACTCAGGGATGGTGTATAATTATGTTTTTATAATAATCATTACTTTATTCTATCAGAGATTCAATTTCTTCTTCAACAAATAAAGTGATACATATGTACCAACATCAGTGTTGAAGTTCATGAAAACTTTTTTCTGAGACACTATCCATCCTGTCTAATTGATACATGTAATCTACAGTGTCATGAGGAATTTTGTTCTAGCCAGTAAATAGATTATTAACATTGAAGGCATGATGAATTTAAAACACACAGACATTGTATTTAATGTTTTCCCTTAATTTCCCTGATATCATAAGTTTATCATCTTTTGAGGCTCATCTACTATTTTTAGAGATTTTTATATGCCCATCTGAGACACGACATATGTTATGGCAATCATGTCCGTCGTGCTGTCCTGCTTCATGTCCAGGTTGTAACTTAAATACTATGAGACCTAGAATAATCAAACTTTGTCAGATGGTACATCTTTGGCGAAGGGTGGGTCACACTTTAAAATTGGGTCACTGTGACGTATGATTAAGACAATATGGCCAAATGTGGCAAAATCCTGTCCGACTCATAACCGGACAATAATTTGGTGTAGAATCATCAAACTTGGTCAGTTAATGCATCTTTGGAAGAAGGTGAGTTATGCCGTAGGTCAAGGTCACTGTGACATATAATTAAGATGATGTGGCCATATATGGCATAACCCTTTATTTTGGTCTCATGTAGATACGAGTCCTAGAATCAACAAACTTTGTTAGTTTGTGCATCTGTATGGAAATGTATAATGTATCTTAAAATCAGGTCATTAAAACTTTTAAAATGGTAAGTATTTAAAAAAAAATGTTTTAAGGGAGGTACTCCCCATGTAATAGAGTGATGCAGTTACTCTATTCAGTGCTTATAACATCAAAAATACACATTTTATTTTCATAAAATGTAGTTATATAACAATTATATGAATATGTACTTTGTTTCTAACATTAATGATAAAATACATGCAGTATTGTACTACAGAAAATGCAAAGACTTAACAAGCACATCACAGAACATGGGAATGATCATTCATTAAGCTGTGTTTCAGCAGTTAATCTCTTTCATTAGCTCCTTGGGAGTAAGCCATGATATTTCAGAGTTCAGCTGGAGATTCAAAGGTCATTTTAATAAGAACTAAATTACATTTGTCCAATTGAAGATTAATTAATGAATATAATGTAAAAAGGCTGTCTGGCGGCATTTCTTTGCACAATTCATACCATGTGAAAGAAATTATCTAAATATATGCAATGTTTTGGAATATTTCTGTAGTTATTTGAACAATTGAAGAGATATATTGACAAGTCAGTTGCACTGTGAAATAGACACAATACAAGGATCTTCATTTTACACAAGACTTAAAAGCAAAGATATTGGTGCAATCTTTGCACCAATTAAGGTTGACAGGATTTTGTGTCATGTACTTTTATCACTTTATAATGAATAAACATCTGACGGGCATATCATGTGCTGGGGCAGTGCACTTTTTTATATCCTGATGCATTTTCACCCAGACATATCTCTAAACTGGCATATAAACTGTGAGATTAAAACTTGGGATTTGATGAAATAATATTTTGTGATAATATTCTTTTAAGAAAGTGTGATACATGTATTCTAAATGTTTATGTTATTTGTATGCATGTTATCTATAAAAATTGTGAATTAATTTGTATTATTTATTTTAAAAAATTTAGGAAGGCATAACACCCCACCCACTCCAACTGGTAAATCCACTAGTGATTACAATACACATTTTGTTCTCATTTGTGGGAATGATCATACATCATCTCCATGCATCTTACAAATGTGCTAGTAAATATACAGCCAGTTTTAAGAAGGGAACTTCCAACATTGAAATGATACAATTATGATAATTATGTGGAATCTTAATTAGTATCTTGTGACCATATCAACACCACAACAATACAATGAATCCAGAACATTGTTATTGAAATC
This sequence comes from Ostrea denselamellosa, assembly GCA_024699665.1. Classification (NCBI taxonomy): domain Eukaryota; kingdom Metazoa; phylum Mollusca; class Bivalvia; order Ostreida; family Ostreidae; genus Ostrea; species Ostrea denselamellosa. The sequence continues at coordinate 5,173,550 of JAMZEH010000110.1, read as the reverse complement.
ACAGTACATTATCACTGCCTGCTGTTCTCATGTTGTATGGTGGTAAACTCAGTTGACCTATTGCAATTGGTCTTTTAAAGATTTGGCTGTTACACTTTAATGTGAATTGCATTTAGTAGTACATCCCCTCATAAGTTACTTTATCTTTGATGGAGATCAATATCTTGAGTATTTTAATCATATTATGGGTGCTATTATTCGCACAGTACTAAATTTTGAAGATTCATTAATTTTGATACTATTGTAGGTAAAATGAAACTAGATAAACATGTGTGATGTATGGTAAATTTCTTGAATTATTACTTTTTCATTTGTTGAAATACTTGTACATATGTTATCACATATGTACAGTCTTCCCATTGTTTTAACCCTGTTACATTTCTATTGTTATTTTACCTGATTCTTGCTGTAAGGTTTTATTTTTTATTTACTATGTTGTGCAATGCATGATGCTCTACAGTTCCACAGTCAGTTGAACCATCCATAGAAAATGAAAAAAAAATTAGCTTTGGTGAATAGTTCAATTATTTTATCTCTTTCCACATTCGCTATGTTATTCATCATCAATGCCCCAGTTTGTCTGTTATTGTAAATTCTGTTATGCTGGTGTCTCTTTACCATATCTAACTTGTTTAACCATAAAATGTCACAAATGGGCCTATTGAATTTCACGATTGCATGTATGTTTCTAAACTTGTGTTGTAGATCTTTCCTATTATGCTCATTCATACTTACGAGTGATATCATGGCCACGGATTTTTCAGGAGGTTCTTCCTTCGCCTTCATGATACTCATACAATGTACATGAAACCATGATTTCTCATGATCTGTTACAGACGAATACCGAAAATTATTGCAACCTGTTATAAAAGTGTATTTTGTTGAGCCTTTAATCCTATATCAATGTGTTCATTATCATATTTTGGTACCTGTTCCTTATTAACCCTTTCGTGACTATATATCTATACCATTCATAGCATACAGATTCTCAATTAATCTCCAAGTTTTCATGGAAATTTATGCATCACTTTCTCAAAAGCACAACTTTGTTATTTATCAAGGCATTGTGATGAAATTTCACCCAGATATAGTATAGACATCACTTTTTGGGATGCAACTATTCTTTCCTGTGTATATCATCATTTTACAGTTAATTATCAGGTAAAAACCTGGTAAAGGTAAAAAAAATCAATCAAATGAATATCATTTTATTTTTTTGCCACAACAAGCAACAGCCTGCTACTGAGGTACTGGAGAAATGAACAAGGATATAAATGCTGATTTTTTTTATTGATATCATGATTATATACTGAAAAATGTGCAGGTAATTTCACAGGTAAACATTGTAAAGAAAGACATGAAAACAAGAAATATCAATATAATAAAAATGTACTTCAGCAAATATTTATAAGAAAAATTTAACTATGTACATGTCAGGTATCACAAGTTGTATAATATGTACAGGTAAATACAAGTAAACACAGGTAACAGCAAGTCACAGTCCTTACATACAATCAGTTCATGTTCCTATCATGAAAGCATGTAAAGCAGCCACTTCTACACAAGGGAATGTCACAGAATCCACATCTAAATGATGTTTCTACGGCACGACCAGAAAGAGTTTTTCTGCCATGTAATGAACATTCGTGACATATCTTTTTTCTGCCTTCAATTTTCAATAGTTCATGATGTTTGATAGACTGCAGATTCAGTCCTCTGAGTTCACGTGTCCATTCGCCATTCACAATTCTTGCGTCACACACCTCATCTTCGTCTGAATTTTCTGGTGAATCCTCGCTTTCTTCATCGGAAATATCAACATCAGATTCACCATCAACAATTCTCTGAACTCTCTCTTGAATTCCTCTGTCCCTCTCGATCGCAGATTGCACTTGTTCCTCATCAAATCCATCGAACTCGCTTTCACTTGAACTCTCCGACGCCATTTTTCACCCACGCTATAAATACTTTCGGAATCTTTCGATTTTTTATGTATATCTAAGTAAACACAAGTTAAAACCTAGAAATAATCCGAATGTAATATTAACGAAACCCGTATGTAAACGTCATACATTATATTTGTCATCCAATCAATACCTTTTTGCTCTTTAAATAGAACAGGTAAACAAGGCCGGTTTCAGGCGGGTTAAGCACATACGGGCGGGGGCGGATTAGGGCGGGTTGAGCACGAAAGGGTTAAAGTTCATACACAAACTGCATGTCATCATGTTCCGATCCTCATCAAATCTTAGCCAGTCGTGCTTCTCTTTCCATTTCTCAGAGAACTGTCTGTTTGGGCTTTTCTCTGACTCGTACGTTTTTTGCTTTTTCCTTTTTTCTTCTTTAGAGACAATGGATTTGCGCTTAATTCTGGGTTTCGCTCCTGGAGTGAAGCGGCCATCTTTGATACAAATGTGAATATCCCAATTCCAATCCCTATTTATTAAAAACCTTCAAAACTACGACATAAAGTAAAAAATCTAGCCAGACATTTGGACCAATAGCTGCCTGTATTTAATCGGTCCTTCGTTTAAAATGGTGAAAAAACACTGACAAATTTTTAAAATCTTCTCCAGAGCCAGCAAGCCAATTTCAACCAAACTTGGCAAAAAGCATCCTTGAGTGAAAGGGATTCGAGTTTCTTTAAATGAAGGGCAATGCCATTTCCCAAGGGGAGATAAGAGGGAAAAACACTGACAAATTTTTAAAAATCTTCTCCAGAACTACTGGGTCAATTTCAATCAAACTTGGTACAATATCATCCTTTGGTGAAGAAAATTTAAGTTTGTTCAAATAAAGGGTCATGCCCCCTTCAAAGGTGAGATAATCACAAAAATGCTAATACACTAATACTTAGGTGATCGATAAGACCCATGTGCCTCTTGTTTTCTATCTGTCTGTCTTCTGTCCCATTGATTTTCCAGACTTTTCTCTGTTATGCTTGCAAGAATGCATTTGAAACTTGTAGTGTAGTTTCAAATTGGCAAACTATAGATTGAGTTCAAATTTTGTAATGTTTGATTGACAGGTGTGAAAGAAATTGTTACGTTTTTATATCATCAGAGTTGGGATAGAGTTCTGAATAATACTATTTCACCCTTGATAAAAACTACAACTGTAAGAAACTAATTTGATACTGATAAATATGGTGATTTGGTACCAACATTTTAGGTCACAGTTCAAGGTCAAACATTAAATGTAAATTTGAATTACACCTGTCAATTAATGGGGGCACTGGTTAGGGGACATATATTGCTTATGCAATATTCTCAAAATGTTAAGGGGCCTCCGTGGCCGAGTGTTTAGATGATCACGCTCAAAATCACAGGACCTCTCACCTCTGGTTATGCAGGTTCGATTCTCACTCGCGCCAATGTATGTGAGAGAGTTTGCCAGTTTACTTTCGGAAGGTCGGTGATCTCTTCCTGGGTACATTGTATCTGGGTTCTCTCCTCCACCAACTGAATGCCACCAGATAACTGAAAAATTGTTGAGTGTGGTGATAAACAACAATAATCAATCAATCAACTCTCAAAATGCTTGTTATCATTATTTTCTTATTTGTTCATCTTTTTTAGTGCTTCAGGAGGTCCAATTCAAACTGTGTGGGATGTCATGAGTTTTCAAAATGGCTGCCAAAAAAAAAAAAAGTCGAAAAGTCAAGGTTGTCTGATTTGAACCAAATTTTGTTTCCAGGATAATTTGATGACCCTGGAGTCCATTTCCAACATAAAAACTTTTTTTGCTGCCATTTTCAAAATGGCCATCATATGCAGAAATATTTCAAAGTGTTAAATCTATCAGTATTTCTTCTTTCCAATCATTTCCGGTTTTGTTTTCAGTAATCCCAATCCCAATTTTCTTTCAAAATGAAAGTAGCATTTGTATTATGAAGAAAATAAAAGATTATTAATTTAATTTGCAAAGAAATCCAGACCTGGTAAATTGGGAGTTGAATCTTGTCCAAATATACAATGAACTTTTTACATATTGCATTGAACTTTTAAATTGGTTGATTTATTATTGAAAATGGAGAGCTAATACTAAAATTATTACATCATACATAAACATGAACATAAGATATGACTTTTATAAACTAGTAGTCTCCTGTTGAAGCAGTGAAATTCTTTTTAGCATTTTTTGTCAGCATTTTGAACTTATTGATTATAACCTTTGTAAAGTAACTGGTCTTGAGGGGATACGATCTAGCAAGAGGAGGGTATGAACTTATTAGGATTCAGCCAGAGCTCTCCTCTTTATTTCTTTTCATGTAATTAAACACATCTGACATTTTACAAATAATTTTAATGCTATATTTAAGTGCCTAAAACAGGGAAGTGCCTCCTGCAGTACTCAAATATTTCTCCTCTTACTTTCTCTTATTTCACCTGCTGCCATCTAATTTATTGAGAACTCTGATGTATATTGATATTGCCCATAAGGTTTTTGATTCTGTTATGCGTGCAAGGATTCATTTGAAACACTTTGTAGTTTTAGAGTGACAAACTACAGATCAAGTTCAAAGTTTGTAATGCTTAATAGACAGGTGTTTTAAAGAATTAATTTTAATATTTTACATTTTGTATTCATTGGGATTAGGACTATGTTCTGATGGAAAGGCTGTAGAAGTAGGAAATCTAAGTAGAGGCAATATATATGAAATCTGTTAATCACACACCAGTATTTTACTGTACTTGTTGGTCAAAGTTTGATCCATCAGCAGTTCTCGATTTACTGCACTCTAACTAAATTTGAAATCAGCCTTCAAACAGTTGATAGTAAGTTGTATTGCGAAGGGGTTTACAAGTCTTTTATAAGTATTTATAATGTAGATATGAGTATTATATCAGTGTGTTGTTTTGTGTTCCATTTGCACAATTATTTTAATATCCGCTTAATGTATTGTGTGCAAAGAAGGTGACCCAGATTGCTTTTTGAACTGCATCAAAATGATGAAAGAATACCGAATATTTTTTATTGTTGTGATAATTATATACTGGACAAAATAAGTTGGGGGATCATTGATTAACACTAAATCTTTGTATGTACATGGCAGAAAATATAAAACACAAACACTAACGTCATTTTTCAATATTTAATCAGAAATCTTTAATTCATTTATTGACTTTTCTGGGTCAGAGTGCACAAAACAACATGTCACTGAATGACGTGAAGAAATCTTGCTTGAAAAACAACTTGAACTTTACAGAACATGTCCGAAATTGACTCACAGTTTCATCAATACTCAGTGTGACCTCTGTTTGTTCTCGGAACAGCCTGGCATTGGTGTTGCATACTCATTATGAGATTCACAATGTTCTGTTGTGGGAGATTATTCCATTCCTCTCTTGCGCATTTTCAAGGTCATCCAAAATCTGTGGTTGGTATGGATATTGTGAAAGTTGATGCTAAAGTTGATCCCACATATGCTCAATGGAATTCAGGTCTGGTGAGACAGCAGGCCACTCCATACACTTGATAGTTTTCCTCTGCAGATACTCCTGAACCTCATGAGCACAATGGGGACAGGTGTTATCGTCCATCAGAATGAAATTTGGCCCGATTGCACCTGCAGACAACCTAATGACTGGGTGAAGAATTTTATCTCTGTATCAGAGAGCAGTCAGTGTGCAACTCCTGATGGCTAACATGTCAGTGCGACCTGCCAGAGAGATCCAACCCAAAATCATCACAGAGCCACCTCCAAACCGATTGTGTTCAGCCACCAATGCCTGGCTGTATCTCTGTCTGGCCTCTCTCCACACATGCCTATGACCATCATGGAAGTCCAGACAGAATCAGGACTCATCTGTGAACAGTAACAGCTCCCAACATCATCATTCCCAATTCACATGAGTTGACGTATGAATTCCAAGCATGCTTGTCGATGACATTAGAAAAGATTGGGATGCAATACTGGACTGTAAGCCCTGAGATTAGTAGCATGAAGTCTTTTTTTCAACCTGCTCCAAGACTGACTTGTTAGTTTAATGTTGGCACAAGCCTGCACATTATGTCCCAGACTTTGAGAAATGCTGTCTCCGGGCCAACGTCACGATGTAATGGTCTTGGTGTTGCATTGTGGCATGGGACCTGCCACTCCTAGGCCTCTCATTGACTGTACCAGTCCCCTGAAATCATGTCCAGAGTCTAGAGATGACAGTCTGGGACACAACAAACCAGATAGCAACATCTCGCTGGGTTTGTCCAGCCTGTAGCATTCCGATTGTTTGATTGCACTCATTTTCCTGTAAATGACATCTTTGTGGTGGCATACCTTTACTTAAGTCACGTTCAGTGGCTGTTCACTTTATCAATAATGTAGTGATGTCTGCTGACTGATTGTCTGCGTAACACAACTACCCAAAATGTACCACATTTTTGTCGTACGGCTCATGGGCATGTGCAAGTTGTGAAGAAGCATATAATGAATGGATTCAAGTCACAAGATGTTTTCTCAATCCAAGAATATGTAGTATTTCACTAAAAATTTCTCCCAAAAACTTTCAAACCAAAATGCCCACGATCCCTAATTGTTTTTTGTCCAGTATAGTTTTAAGACCCAAATTTCCTGTGGCTTTTAGAATATATGCTACATGTTTATGAATTAAATTTAAAAATTATAAGCGTTCTGACTAAGACTATTTCAATCCTGATAAAAAATTTATGTGTCAATTCCATTGTGTGAACAGCATTATGTCAAACTAATTCATACAGGTAAACATGGTGACTTGGTACCATTGTTTTAGGTCAAAGTTCATGGTCAAACAACATCAAATACCTATCTCAAATATTACATTATTCAATTAATGGGAGTGCCCATAGCGGACATGTATTGCTTATGCAATACTTTCAGAATGCTTGTTCTTCAAACCAAATTTTGTCCAGGCTGTAACTTGAGAACCCTTGATATTCAGACTTCAAACTTGGAACATGAAGAGGTGGTATTAAGAGGGGGTGCGTGGCACCAAAATATTTTACCTTGATGAAATTTGAAAGTTGTGATCAATCTTTTATATCAGGCCTTAAAGTGAGAACCCTTTGACTTCGGGACTTCAGTTTTGATATATTGAAAGATGACATTAAGAGAAGATGCAATGTACCAAACTTTTTGACCTTGACCCATTTCTTCATTCAAGATTCAAGATCAAGTTTAAATAAATAAGACCCAGCCATAATTCTGAACATCAGTGAGATTAAACTGAGATGCACTGCATTACAGTATTTGACCTTGACACATTTCTTCAAGGTCAAATTATAAAAATTCCAAGTAGCAAGCAGTCATGTGATTATTTATTTTTTTTTACCCTTCATACTTAAGCATACAATTAGTAATAAAATACTGATCTACATGTAAGAGAGGAAAAGTATACTTTTTTTTTTTTGGTTTTTTTGTTTTTGTTTTGTTTTTTGTTTGTTTTTGTTTTTTTTGGGGTTTTTTTTGGGGGGGGGGGTTTCTTTTGGTTTTTACAAGATTCAACTAATATTTTTCTTTTTTATCAATAATAAACAACATTTTTGGATTACTCTTTATCACACTCGTTGATGTTTTGATATGGGTGCTGCTAACTACACTATATTTTAGGAATGCAAAGAATTGAGTAAACAAGTTGAATTCTATATTACAATATTCAAATTACAAGGCTTTGTTTTGTTTTACAGGGAACCCTGCAGCAGTATGTGGATGACCTCTTTGAGAGAATATTCAGCACTGCCCACCGTGGCACTGTGCTTCCACTGGCTATTAAATACATGTTTGATTTCCTTGATGACCAAGCACTTTTGCATAACATTATGGACACAGAGGTGGTTCATACCTGGAAATCAAATAGGTTAGTCTTAAAGTTTTGGGATTTTCTTTTAAATCTCATGCTGTTTACTTCAACTTCAGTTATTTCATTTTTTTCTATTTTGTATTGCAGTCTTCCACTGAGGTTTTGGGTGAATGTTATAAAAAATCCAAATTTCGTGTTTGACATTTACAAATCCAATATTGTGGATTCGTGTCTTTCTGTGGTTGCTCAAACTTTCATGGACAGTTGTTCTATGAGTGAACATAGACTTGGCATAAATTCTCCCTCTAGTAAACTCTTGTATGCCAAAGATATCCCAAAGTACAAGAAATGGGTGGAGAGATATTACCAGGACATCAAGATGATGCCAGCTATTAGCGACCAAGACATGACGGCCTTGCTGACAGATGAATCAAGGGTAAGTCTTATTTCTTCCTTTGCTCTTAAATCACTATCTTGACCAAATTGTGTAGCAAAGATAAGTGAATCTTAAAGGTTATGGGAGATGATTTTCAAAAAATGGTGTACACAAAATTACTTTATATATGTAAAGAAGTAATCCAGGAAAAATCACAAGGTAATGGTCACTACAGATTATTAGCTCACCTGAGCTGAAAGCTCAAGTGAGCCTTTCTGATCACCTGTTGTCTGTCTTGTCCATCCTTCTATCCATCTGGCTATAAACTTTTCAAATTTTCAATTTCTCCAGAACTACTGGGCCAATTTCAACCAAACTTGACACAAATCATCATTTGTTCAAGGGGATTCAAGTTTGTTCAAACAAAGGCAACACTCTTCTCCAAGGGAAGATAATAGAGAAAAAGCAAAACTGCATTGACAAATTTTGAAGATCTTCTTCTCCAGAACCAGCTGGCCAATTTCAATTCAACTTGGTACAAATCACCCATGGGTGAAGGGAATCCAAGTGTGTTTAAATGAAGGACCATACCCCTTTCAAAGGGGAGATAATCACAAAAATAGACTGGGGTCAATTAAAAGTCTTCTCAAGAATCACTGGGCCAGAGGCCAGACAAGTTCAAACTTAAATGTCATCTTCCTCATATAGTGCAGATTCAAGTTTGTTAAAATCATGGACCCTGTGGGTAGGATGGGGCCACAGTAGGGGATCAAAGTTTTACATGCAAATATATAAGGAATATCTTTTAAGTATGGGTGAAGGTGACTCATGTGAGCAATGTGGCCCATGGGCCTCTTATTAGATGTTGCCGTGGTATAGGAGTATCAAAGAGTATGATAACTTATCTTGCTTGGTTACATCAAAAGAGACCAATTTGACACTGTAGTGTATTGTTTATACCAACAACTAGTGTCAGTAGGGTGTTTCAATGTACATGTTTCCAAAGGATTCAAAGTTTAGATTGATTTGTGCATTAACAATTGAACATTTTTAACTTCTTCTTGATAACTACCATTCCAGTTCTTTTCAAATTTGGTATGAAGCATCTTTGGGACAAGGCAGACAGAAATCATAAATTTCCTATTTTTGTGTAAACATTTAAAAATCATTCTTTAATGCTAATGATACCAAATTGAAACTAAAAGAATATTAAGAATGAACAGGTAGCCCTTTACCAAAATTGTAAATTTCATGATTCCCGGTGTAGGAGGTTTGGTATGAGGGTGGGGCCAATATGGTCAGTGTTAATTAGATGTGTTAACAACTAAACATTTTTAACTTCTTCATAATCACTATCAAGGTGGTCAGAAATTGTGAATTTCAGGACTCCTGCTCCCTGGGGCCTTAGGGGTGGGGGCCTAAACTGCCAATAAGGGACAAATTTTCAAAAGTCATCTTCTCCAGAACTGCACATTTGTAAGAAAAACTAAATGCATAGTAATGTAGAGCAGGAAGGACCAAAATTGAAAATTTCATGATCACTGAGGTAGAGGTTCTGACCCAAGGCAGGGCCAAACTTGGTATGTGGTATTTATGGGTTAAAATTTTTTTTTTTTTTTTTTTAAATCTTCTTTAATGCTATTGATACCAAATTGAAACTAAATGGATATTTAAATAGAGCAGATAGCCCTTTACCAAAATTGTAAATTTTATGATCCCAGGGGTAGGAGTTTTGGTATGAGGGTGGAGTCAAAATAATCAGTGTTTAAATATGTTAACAACTGAACATATTTAACTTCTTGATAACAACCATTTCAATTCTTTTCAGATTGGTATCAAGCATATTTGGGACAAAGTAGAATAAATTGTAAATTTTAGGGCCCCTGTCCCCCTTGGGACCTTAGGGATGGGTGCAAAACTGCAAACAAGTGACCAAAGGTGTAAAACATAGAAAACATCTTCTTTAATGCTATTTATACTAAACTGAAACTAAATGGATATTTAAAATGAGTATGTAGCACTTTACCAAAATTGTGAATTTTGTGATCCCAGACGGGGGGGGGGGGGGGGGGGGGGGGGGGGGGTATGAAGGTGGGGCCAAAATGATCAGTGACTTAAATGAGTTAACAGTTGAACATTTTTTTGCTTCTTGATAACTACCATTCCAAATCCTCCAAAATTTTGTATGAAGCATCTTTGGGACAAGGGGACACTTAGAAAAAGAGGAATATAAATTGTGAACTATATGATTGTAGCTCCCCCAGGGCCTCATGGTTGAGGCTAAAACTGCAAAAAACCAAATGTATTGTTATTATGTTCACAAAGCCCTTTACCAAAATTGTTAAATTCAATACACATTGGTCAGGGAAATATGAGCCAGTACTATTTGCAGTTGTAGCTAACAGATTTATATGCTAAAAATGTCAACCTTAAATGAAAGAAACTTAAACATTAAATCCTATATTTATATTTGTATACTTTTTTGAAGCAACATGCAGATGATTTCAACACAACAGCAGCCCTTTATGAACTTTACAAATATATCCAGCAGTACTATGAAGATGTAAGTACATATGCATTCATTCTATATGCCGCAAGTTTGTTCACTATTTCATTGAGAAAACAAGGATATAGGAAAGTTTTTTATGTTTTGTGATTTAATTTATCAAGATCATGGTAGCATTAGAGGAAGATGAATTTGCAAAGAAGAATAGACTTACATACAAGCTGGAACAGGTCAGACTTGCAATGGATGCAGAAGTGTATTGTTAATTTTTCTTAGCTTTGTTGGAAGTTGAACTGCTAACTTGTAATTTAGACTCGTGGTTGGAAATGAAAACTGCTGACTCATAAGTTAAACTTGTGTTGGGTCTTTTTTTTTTTTTGGTTGGACTTGAGAACTGCTGGCCTACAGTTTAGACTTCATGGTTTGACTTAAGAGTTACCGATGCTTGCCATGACTATTGGTTGTCATATATGCTACTACTTTCCATATGGTGATATATTCTTTTAATATTGAGACAGCTGTGTGCCATATTCATTGAAACAAAAATATTTTTATTTCAACCAATGAAAATGCTGCTGATAATGCATATTTTGTGGATTTATGTGTAGTAATTTTATCCATATGTATTTTGATATAATATTTTACAAAGCTTTAATTATGCTGTTTTGTGTAGATCTGACTTTAGAGTATCCCAAATCATTAAGCCATTGAAATATCAGTCAGCGCTGAGTGTCTATGCAGCACACATGCTGTTGCTTTTGCTATTTTAGATTTGTATATTTGTGCCAAAGTACATACAGATAGATGATCTTTTTTTTTTCCCATCCTCATGATATCATTGAGTTTCTCTTTGTGTGATAAAATTTTGCTCATATTGTAGAAATACAATGCTCTCCACAGAAGAAAGTGTCATATCTATTTATCATAACATAAATAATGCTCAAAAGATTTGATTTATACTAATAATAGTAGGTTGTAAAACATAGTACTTATAAGTAGTATAACTAGAATGCATCTCATTTTATGGATTTTACCATTGTTACACTTGATAGAAATTCTTATCAAAAAGGCATTATTTGTATATATCTATTCATAAATGATGTATTTATGTAAGAAAGTGATAGAATTTTTTATCATTTATAAAATATTGTTTGCATTTTATAGTAAAATTTGTTTTCAAAATACATGTAGCAAGATAACTTTTTTTTTGAAGTTCAACAAAGTGTGTAATTAAGATAGAAAATTAGGGAATTTCAAATGTTAGTGGAAATGTACAATCACAATTTGCTGATATGTGTGGAAAATTTTTCTTTCCTGAAGATTTTGAAGAAAAAGTAGCAGTCTTCATACATTTATAGAAATGGCAGCTGAAGAAAATTTATTTGATAAGAATGTCATACAGTTGAATATGTAACTGATTACTATGTACAATAAATTCTTGTAGATTGTAAAGCCACATATTTTTCTTTAAATCATTGAACATCAACAGTGTAGTTTATTTCAAGCTAAAAACGTTTATAAATACAATAACACTTTTTCTATCTAGTGAAATTCTGACTGTGTTTCATGTGTACATATATTTTTCATGATGTCAGAATGTTAAAATATTCCTGCATGCATATGAGTCATCATGTATAGTTACTTTTACAACAATTTGGACATATATACTATAAGCATGAATTGATAAAGCTTGCGTTTGTCACAAAACTTTCAGAGTATTATTATGGAGAGAGTCCCTTTGTTTCTTGATGATGAGGTATAGGTAGATATAAAGGGACCAACTTGTACCTCTGCAATGTTGTTACTTCCTCCTGTGTGTGAGCAAATAGTTTGTAGGATAAGAACATTCATTTGTCAAAGGTGCTGTGCACTGTAGGTTATACTGTCCTAGATTTTTACATTTTTACTAGTGCATGTAGTTTTACCTAATATAAACTGGTATGACGTCAAAATGTGTTTGTTTTTTATCTTTTGTTATTTTTAATCTGCGTCTCCAATTCCTGTTCCACTCCGTCCGCCTGTCACATTTATAAGTGGATACTTTGTGTAACCTGTAACTCCAAAAGTATCCAACCAATATTATTCAAACTTGGCACAATGTTTGTATATTAAAGATGTGCATCTCCTACCGGTATTAAGAGCAAATGTGACAAAGGACTGCGAAAGATAGTTTTGTTTCACCATCTACCTTTCTGATGAATCTTTAAAAGTTGTAATTTTTAAATGATTTCAATATAGATATTTATTTGAAATCACACACACACACACAAACGTGAAACACAAATTCCTTTTTACAGGTATTAAATCATTGTATAGTAAAGGATGTATTCAGAATATCAAAAGAATTGATCTATAGGAGTGAATGATTTCCAGGAAAAATTCACTTTTAAAAATCAATATGTTCATTTGTTATTTTTAATTTTTATGTTAATTTTAATTTTTGATATATTTATAATTTTTTCAAATTTGCAGGGGCCTCCGTGGCCGAGTGGTTAGAGCATTGTGCTCAAAATCACAAGGCCTCTCACCTCTAGTCGGTGCGGATTCGATTCTCGCCGAAAAATGTGAGAAAGTTTGCCAGCTTACTTTCGGAAGGTCGGTGGTCTCTTCCCGGGTACATTGTATCTGGGTTCTCTCTTCCACCAATAAAAACTGGACGCCACTAGATAACTGAAACATTGTTGAGTGTGGCGGAAAACAATAAACAATCAATCAAATTTGCATTTTGAGCCTAAAATTTCATATTAGCAATTTTTAAGTGAACCTTCAAAGCTGGCTAAAACAGCATTTTCTTAGTACAAACGCCTATATTTGCATGAACTTTGGCCTAGACGTCCTTCAGGACAGGTCTGTCCCTACTGAAAAAAATCTATGGTATTTTGATATGTTTTGATCCAAGGAATAATTTGAAATAGAATTTTTTTTTTTTTTTTTAGGGGCACCCCTGCGCTGGGTTCGAAATTTACAAAAAATCTACAAAAAATACCAAAACCTACAAAAAATGACAAAAACCTATTTCTATTATCATGGTTCATAAGTAGTATAGCCCGTCCTGATATGTTCAACTGAGTGCACTTTTTCCGTTCCGATAGGTGGTTCAACTGAGTGCACTTTTTGCAGTGGTATAGGGGTCAATTGAGTGTACTTTTGAGTGCGGATCGATAGGGAGGTCAGGCGAGTAGACTTTTGAGGTGAAGTGAGTGGACACGAGGGGTGGGGTAATGGCGTGTTTACTCCATAGCATTTCCTTAAAAAATCGAGAGAATATGTGTTTGACTCCGTGTTATTTCTTAAAAAATCCATAAAGATACGTCTTGATCCTGTGTGGTTTTTTCCCTAATATTTTATAAAAAGAATAAAGCATTTTTTAAAAGTTTACACTTTTATTAAATGAACAGCAATGAAAATATAACAGTACATATAATTCAAGAGGAGATTTCAGATACCACGTGCAGACCGGATGCAGGTGCAGGTAGAGCTCTGTGATGACTTCCTGTCATTTTCTAGAAGCGATGAGAACTAGTGTGTGTGTATGTGTTGACTCTGTGTTATTTCAACTAGCGTGAAAGGGATAAGTGTAAGTGCTGATATTAACTGGCAATCAAGTGAATAAAAACCGATACAGACGCTACTTCGTCACTTTTTAGCATCATGTCTGCGCGAATAGAAGATTTACAGAGAAACAGAATGGAACAGCGATTAAGATATTTAGAACAACATCTTCGATTACAACGAGCACGTGAACTACAACTACGCAGACAGAATTGGGAGTGATTGAGAATTTTACAGCGAGGACAAGGTCATCAAAACCGACAACCGAGGACTCAAAAATTGGGAACGTGTGGACGACTCTTGAATTGAACACGCCTATTGGAGTCCTCACTGTCCTCAAGTGTTGTGCAATAAAAGTACTAAATGGGTGCGACAAGTCTTAAACGCTGTCAGAGACAAGATTGGGGAGAATTACCCGTAAACGCTGATGGGAATCCCGTGTGTACCCAGAAATGTCACATGTGTTTAGAACGAGACTTGAGAATTGCTTTTTTACCTTGTAAAGCCATAGAATCTATTGTAGATTGGTTTACGCGTAAAGCGCATCATCGCAATTACAGCGTCATTTACATCATGCAAAATCTGTTCGATCGAGCCGTGCAATATCGAACCATCAGTCTGAATGCCCACTATCTAGTATTGTTTAAAAATCCTAGAGATAAGTCTCAGATCAGGGTCTTAAGTCGACAGTTACAAATGCCGCATTTACTGCCGGCGTACGACGAAGCCACCAGTATTCCCCACGGGTATTTACTGGTAGATTTGAGTCCTCAGACACCGGAGGAATTGAGATTAAGAAGTCAACTCTTTTCGACCTTAGCCATGCACATACCCCCGAGAGTATAGATAATGTCTTCTCAAGAGCTAAAATGTCATTTCACCAAAACCTCTTATCATGGGTAGTCCTACAGTTAAGAGTAAATTAGTGAAAACGTTACGGCGTTTGCAACGAGAACGGGATCCCGTTCAACGGAGCCATCTCATCGAATTGGGGCGTAAAGCCTTACTCAATTGGTTTGCCATGGGGGCAAAAATTTATTACAAGGGGTATTACCCGCGAATAAACTGAGGGAGCGGTTCATTCGAACGCATCATCAGGACCTGAGTGTCATTGGCGATAAGCATGTCAATGTGGAAGAACGTAAAAAAGCCATTTTAAAGCGGGGTGGTGCGGGGTTCTTGGGAGGGACCATCAATCGTTCATCTGTTCAAATGGGAAACGGCTCAAAAACGCAAAAGACGATCCCGCAGTACGGTGAAAAGAAAGAAAGCACGAGTGTTACCGCCTTCACCCTTAAAACTAGCTAAGAAAAGAAAGTTCCCAAGAAAGTTCCAAAACTCATCATTCACCGGAAGACCCCCGGTCCTAAACCCAGTACCTTACCTCCTCATCCCCTACGCTTTGCTAAATTTCCTCAGACGAAGAAGTCCCCTAAACCCGTGGTAAAAATACCTTTTTCGAAATATATGAATCATCAAATCACCCCAGCCAAGAAAACCAAGACCTTGTCAGAACTGAAACAAAACTTAGCCGAAAAGAAAATGGAGCATGCCATGCATGGTCCCATAGGGAGTTCTAGAACCACCAATACGGCCTTACCCGGCCTTGAGCAAACTTTTGGGGGACTTTCATGTTTTACTCCCTTAACTGCATCCACCCCTAAACAGAAATACAAATGCGGATATTGTCCTCTGCAATACAATTTGAAAAGTAGTCGCGATCGTCACGAGGAGACCGTGCATCAGAGACGTTTCAATCCTAACTGATTATCGGTATAAAAAGGAGGGAGAATGGGTAGTGACCCTCATTATTTCATCATGGCTCATACGAAGAAGTGTGAATCCCGCTTAAGACCTCATTTGCTCCTCTTGCAGACTTTAGCCACCCCTCATTATTCCTCGAAATTAAAGAGAGAGGTATTAAAACATTGTTCTAATGACTGCATTTTAAAGATTTGTGAGATCGTGTACAATATATTAAAAGGAGCGATTCCTCTCACTCCGGGTCAGAAGCGACAACTAGCTCCTAAGAAATACATCCTGAGACGTATAGTACAACCTCAGCCCGTGAAAAAACGACGAACGTCACTCGTCAATCACAAAGGGGGGTAAGCTTCCTTTGTTTGCGGAATCAACAAGATTTGCAATACCAATCCTAGAAAATCATTAGTCGTAAAATTGTGTTAGTACCCGAAACCGTGTTGAATGAATTGAAAGGAAAATTACCCAAACCGCCCGAATTTCAATCGACCATAGGGTTACGCGGTGAATTAGACGACATTGAACATCGCGATGATTTAACCCCGGAAGAAAAAGTGGCTTTGTACGGGCATCAACTCCACCGCTATCGGCAATATTTACAACAAGCTCGACACTCCAATTCTCCTAATCTATCGCTCCCTAATCTGCCACCCTCCAATCAACCCCCACCACCCCCGCAAGCTGTAGCCCCCGATAGCACCGGTTTAGAAGAACAGATTATTAAAAGTGTCGGTGCCGGATAGCTGAAAAATTGCTCAGGCGACTATAAATAAAAAAAAAAAAAAAGTGTCGGTAAACCGGGTCAGAAGAAAGCTGGTTTATTAGTGGATTATCTCAAGAAATCTAAAGTGTTGACTTGGAATGCTGAAGGGGAAATCAGTTACAGAGGTCATAGGATACCCGATTCCAATATCTTGGATTTAATCACCGAATCACAGAGACAAAAACCCTTGAAACATCGAGAACCCCTGGCCGGATTACAGGAATTTGCACAAGCCTTAAAAGAAACGAATGCCCCTAAAGGGTATATGACCAATCGCGATATTATAAAAGCCTTGGACAAGCCGGGGAAAATCAGTACTCCTAAACCCATAGACGAGAGTGGGATGCAAAAAGTTTCGACTTTCGATCATTCTTTTTATGAAACACCTCGCCGAACGATGACCCCTAAACGCAAAAAGACATCACGCGAAACCGGAAAATGGTTAAATCTACCCTGAAATCGGAACAGATCTTACAGCAGCTTTATTACTATCCTAAGACCGGGTATGGGGGAGTACGAGCGTTGTACCGGCAAGTGCGGAAATTAGGTCATAAGATTACTCTAGCTCAAATTCGTCAATGGGTGAAAGAACAAGATACGTATACCTTGCATAAACCCATACGTCGGAAATTTAAGAGACACAGACCCGAGTGACGGACATAGACGAACAATGGCAACTCGATTTAGCCGACGTTTCCAATTTGAAAAAATACAATGATGGGTATACGTTATTGTTGTGCGCCATTGACGTGTTATCTAAATATGTCTGGGTAGTGCCTTTAAAACAGAAAACTGGGAAAGAAATGATACGAGGGTTACAAAAGATTTTTCGAGACGGACGACGTCCCGTCCGCATTCAATCCGATCAGGGAAAGGAATTCACGAATAAAGAATTTCTTCAAGCCTTCAAAAGCATTCATTTCTTCACGACTCGTAATGCCGAGACCAAAGCCAGTATTGTGGAACGGTTTCAACGCACACTGAAAACCCGTATGTGGCGATATTTTACCCGACATAAAACACGTCGCTATGTCGATGTCTTACCCGATCTGGTACACGGATACAATCACACCTATCGTCGCAGTATCCGGAGAGCTCCGAGCCAAGTCAATGCCACGAACGTGTTGAAAGTGTGGAAAACCTTGTATGGAAAACAGAGTATAGCATCTACAGCCCCCTTACAATCGGAGATCGCGTACGCATCAGTAAAACCAAACGAACATTTGAAAAGGGGTATTTACCGAACTGGACAACAGAGCTGTTTACCATCTCGAGAAAAGTTCCCGGGCAAAACGTATACAGGATTCAAGACGATCACGGAGAAGAATTAGAAGGCACGTTTTATCCGCAAGAATTACAACAAGTGATTAAAATAGACGATGTGTACGAAGTGGAGATCTTGGGGTATAAAAAGCGCCGTGTGGGAAAAAAAGTTATTTCGGAAGTCAAAGTGCGCTGGAAAGGAAATCCCCCTAGTTTCGACTCATGGATTCCGCAAGCGGATCTCATTCTACCGTGACAATACAGTGGACATTCTGGGGAGAAAAAGTTCGTGATCCCAACCGTGATTTCTGGATGGTCACTTTGAGTTCTCTCGTGGGATACATCATGCCTAGTCCTCAAATGAATTTGACGAGTATAAAAGAGGAACGACCTTCTTCAAACGCATCAGTTCGCCATGGCTAAAAAAGAGTATGCATGGAAATATGAGGGGGAGAAGAAGAGTGAATGGTTTTCGGATAAGTTACTGTGTTTGATGGAATGTGATGAACATAGATCGGATGAGAAAAAATCTGTACTTGTACAAACGCATACTCGTGACTAAGAAATCGCTACCTTTTCTCATCGTGAGGAACAACTATCGAGATTTTTGGTGGGGGATTTAAAGGTCGACAACACGAACCGGATTGAACTTTACTGAAGAGTAAATGGTTTGACCGTCCTAAAGACTGTCTGCGTGATTTCAAAGCCGCGATGGAGAAGGGATATAGTATAGCCGATTGTTGGGGAAACCGAGACTATTTTGTGATGCGACGACCCATACCCGCGAGACATACACTGCATGTGGGAGAATCTTTTCTACAATCTCTGGCTCGTGGTGGTGGTACCGATCAAGAAGAATGACGTTGTAATTGTATGATGAATTGTAAATCGTTGGTTTCATATGTGTATGCTGAATCGTATGTTCATTAAAATATGTAAAATGATCCAATGTGTTATGAATACAAGAGGTTAAGAGGTACAAACTCATTCGAGTAATCATGGCTGAACGTACCGGGTTTTACTTGACACTCCCTAGCGATGGGTCTATGGACTCCTTTCCGAACAATACGTTAGCCCACTTTAAAATCTTATTACCTCAAGCCCTGGATTTAACGGACGGGGAATGGGAAGTGGGTTTAACCGAAATGATGTATTCTAATGCCTTGCAAAACATCTCGGAGGAAGAGACTTATTTCGACATTCTCGTTCCTCGAGATTACGCCGCCCACGTCAAAGACCCTCATATTTTTAAATGGGGGCGGTTTCGAATGGAAAAACTAAACGCCCTTACTTTAAGAGAGTGTCCCGTACTGGTCGAATGGTCCGATCTCGCTTGGACGCATCTGATCGATATCTCGGGTAAGATGGATATTGTTCGAATTCACTTTAGACCCGGGGCTTACATTCACCCCCAGGCTTTAATCGAGGAAATCAATTATGGGTTAGAAAGAAGTTTGAAAAAGATATGGAAAACGTTAAGTAACCCCAAGGAAGAGAGTTTCATGAAATTAGTGTATTTCGAGCAATACGAAAGAGTCATGTATCAGTACAAGGGTAAATTACTCCAAAAAAACCCCTTATGTCTGCGTTTCCCTACATCCTTAGCTTACAAGTTCGGGATGTATAGTCAGAAACTCAACCCCCCGAACGAAGCCCACACCAAATGGCTCAACGTTTCTTACTTGGGCAACCACACCGTGGATTTATACGACAATCTGAAATCCATGTACGTGTATTGCGATATCGTGGATCCGCAGGTAGTGGGGTCGAACGAATTGAAATTATTAAGGGTGGTTCCTTGTACGTTTCACCAGGAAGATAGACAGCAAAGATGACGGGGCTTTAGCGGGGTTAGTAAAACGAGAGCCCGCAAAACCCTGAAAGCTGGGTATCGGACGGGGTGTTAGAAAATAAACGACCGCTCAAACAAGCTCTCAAGACACACGGCACACAGGCGGTATCCTCCACCCTTGGGGGTAAGAAAAGAAAGCGAAAACAGAAAGGCAAAGGCTTTCTCACCGATTTACTCAAAACGGGAGCCAAACAAGCTTTGACCGCCGCAGCTAAGACGGATTAGATGTGTTAGAAAATAAGCGATCGCTCAAAGACGCCCTCAAGAATACGGCGGGAATGGCCAAATAACGTTTTGCTCAGAACCCGGTCTTAGCGCGCGGGGACCCCGTAAGAGGAAGCGACAACCCCCGACGACTCCCCGAAGTAAGAAGAAGAAACGATCTCTAGACATTTTCGACTGAGCCTATAAAAAGGAGATGAGAAAAGTGACGGAACTCATTTGATTGCAAACTTCGATTGGTAACACAACACACACAAAAAAAAAATGATGCACAGAGAATCTTGCGCTTGCGGGACCGATAGTCTGGAACTGTTTAAAGTTCCCCCGACCAACGTCACGGTAGAAGACTCTAAGTGGGTGGAATATTACCCGATTTCCAGTACTCTGAATTCGGATACGGCCCCCATCGAATTCGAGATCAAGGGACAGGGAGACGAATACGTAGATTTATCTCAATCGTATCTCCAGATGATCTGTAAATTTACCAAAGAAAACGGGGACGCACTCACGGGGGCTAATTCGACTTCGACTCCCGTCAATAACATCCTACATTCCTTATTTAGCGAAATCGATGTCAGTCATCATCATCAGGGCTCCTGTAGATCAGGCGGCCGGGGGGACGCTGGACCAACTCCAGCTCCACATCCCAGTCCTAGTGAGGCGGGGCGTCATTGTCGCTCGGGGCCGGCGCCACATTGGGGTTAGGGGCATCATGCTCCAACACTGCCATGATTTAGAATCAGTAATTTCCGAAAAGGTGTACCAAAAAGCTAGTTCCCGAATAATCGAGTGAAGTAAAACTGGCGAGACGCTGGTATATATATATATATATATATATATATATATATATATATATATGACAGAGAGCGCGGACCTCTTCGAAAACATCCCCCTGCGACGAGAAAGCCGTGATGGCAGACTGCCAAAATGGCGGATTTGTGTTTTCGAGAGGAAGGTTTTCGCTCGTTTACTTTTGTTAGACGCATACTAGATGAAAGTTTGTGGTTCGGTTGTGTAGAGTGTCAAACGCCGAATCTGACCATATCAGTTTGAAGCGGTTCCAAGGCTCCGTGTAAATACGAGAGAAGATCAAAGAGGTCCCGCAGAGCCCTAGCCGATCTACACACGCTCGTAAATCATTCATTTCTCGCGTCTAGAAAGTACTAGAAAGTTGAACGAAAGTTCTATCGCAAGAGAAAATGTCATTCAGCTTTTTTTTTTGTTTAGCTCGGCGAACACTTAAAAAGGGAAAACCGTAATTGGCACTTATCAAACACATGAAAAATCATGAGTGTGACTTATGCGGAAGAAGAATATATATTTTCTATGCCTGTTGAGGTGATTGTACAACAATATAATTTATCCCCGAATGGCAATATTGCACACCGGGCTAATCTAGCACTGACTCAAAGACTGGGAATTCCTAGAACCTGCATGGATCGGGGAATTCCTGGAACATTATACATTCTACCGAGATCTACATAACCCGATGTGATCTGTTTCTTAGGCCGCTGGGATTACGGGAGAGGGCCTCGTCAACCCCTGTATCGAGACCCCCGCGAACATCGAGAAGTGTGGTTTCGTGAGTGTTTACGGAAATTGGCTAGTATCCCCTACAAAACTATAGCTTTACCGTCTAAGATCGTGTGCGGGTTAGTAGGAAATTGGTCACATTATAGACAATTCATTCAAGACTTTGCTCAAACACACGTTAAACTTGTGTATATTATCATTCCAAAATAATCTGATTTTTGTGAATAAAATACTTTTCTGAATGTTTTTCTCTTGTATTCTGAATCCTACGACCGAAACATGAGTGCCACATACGTGCAGTGAGATTTAGTCAACATATCGGTGGAAGCGATTGTGCAATAGTGTAATTGTTTAACCATAAAACCTCATGGTTTAAGTCGAAGTATTGGGCTAATCTGTATGCGACTCGGAGACCCTTAGGTCGTTGAAACCTAGCCATACCGGCAAATCGCGGCATTCCCAGCACCTTGCGTATCATGGCTCATGCCGGTCACCCCGATGTCATTTGTTTCTTGGCTCTTGGGATTACGGGTATGGAACTCGCCGCCTACCTCTGTATCGAGATAGTCGTGAACAGCGAGAAGCGTGGTTTCGTCAATGTTTACAAGAATTAGGTAGTTTGCCTTACAAGACTCTAGCTTTTCCTTTTAAGATTAGGTGTGGATTAGCGGGAGGAGATTGGACTCATTACAGACAATTCATACATGATTTTGCTCATAGATATAAGAAACAGGTGTTTATTGTCATTAAACGATAATATGTGTGTGTTTTTCTGGGCTATGTTCTCTCATTGTTTTGCATTTTTTATTCTCAATGAAAAACAGTTTCCCGATCATTGTAATAAAAGTATCTTTTCGTATTAATGGGGTGGCTCTGAAAAGGGCCAGGGATCTGTTTTGCTCTCTCTTTACTTCACCAGCCGGTATATCTGCATAGCGGGCACCTCCTGTAGCCTCCTCTCTGCAACGGCCCCACACACTCGCAATATATCGGTCGTTGTCTGCATTCCTCACACTCCAGAACCGACTGTTTGTCTTTCTGCATGCAGATGGGGCAGTAGAACCAAATAGAGGAAACTCTATTTGCCCATACGGGAAAGATCATCGTATGCTCTGGTGGGGGCCTGCTGCTGGCGAATGCACGGGCGGGAGGGTTGCTCCCACGAGGCAAATGGCCGGACGAGGCGTTGGTGGTCTGGGTGAAATGAAATTGCACCATCGTTTGAAAGATGAAAAAGTATTTTTTGCTAGTGTTAATGCTTCTCGATTTTAGAAGTAAATCACTCATTTTAGATGCCAACTCTGCATTGTCCGATCTATCGAGGTCCAATCCAGAAGATAAAAGTTGCTCTCTAATCGTCTATTCAACGTTTAACTCTGGAACAAAAATAAATTCCAATGAAATGTTCTCTAAAATTCTATACGTATTATTACCATATCAAATAATTTACTTCCCCCCGAATATTCCGTTCTGTTCTCTACCCCTTTCTGTTATCATAGAATTTACTATCTTTACCCCTTTCACCCAATCGTTCCAATCATTGCCTTTCCTCAGCATCGGCCAAACTGGAGTAGATTCCCATTTTGGGGTAACCAATGTACCCGTAGCTTTGTAACGTATTGATTGATTTAATCTATCTTGGGGAAGGAACCAACCAATTATTTTCATTGCCCCAATATTGTTTGAACTTGTCTATACCAACGGCATTTGGACACCACCACCTGGAACTGAATTGCGCATATTTTGTGTTGTAATCTGCGACGAATATGTTGCATGTGTGATTTCCCCAAATTTTGTCAATTTCATTAAAAACTGTAATATTGACGCTCCAATCGTCACTATCAAAACATCTTAGTATATCTGCTTTTATATTGCACTTTCTTCTAACCTGAATTGTATTCCACTGATTTGTTTGCTTTCACACCTTTTCTCTATTTCCAAGGCAATTTCTTGCAAATGAGGTTTTTTTTGCTACCTATTTCTAGAATTCTACTAATGTTCTGGCTGTTAGTATGCCAGGTCACTTTTTGTCCTTGAATATTTTGTCCTATGGTATTTAGACTCCTATATATTTATCACCTCTAATTCTATCCAAGTGGAGCTTTGACTAGATTCGTCATTAGTCCACCATCCCAAAACTTCCAGTATTTCCGGAATATTTACAAATGCACCAAACCCTGAATCTGAGGCGTCACTAAACAACTTAACGTCTGGCAAATGCTGACCTTTTCTATTATCTTGACAATTTAAACTAGCTAATTTTTTTACCCAGAAATTCAGCTCTTGTAAAGCCCGAGAATGCAGAAAAATATTAGAATTCTTGCTATTTCTAGCCAAAATATCTTGATATAGAAATCGCATGTGAAAACGCACCGCATTTCCTATAGCAGCTTCCACTTAAATGATTTGGCCTACTATACTTGCTATACGTTTCACGTGAAAACATTTCCACCTCTGTTGAACTTGTAGTAAAACTCCGTTGGTACTTTTGATAAGCTTGTCAATCCTATTTGATGTGGCTTTCAAAATACCCTGTTCAGTATCCCAAACGTACCCTAGCCATATGATTTTACTTTGAGGCATGAATGCTGCTGAAGAAATAACTAATGGTAAATCATTAAAAGCAAAATATTTTAATTCGCCATTAATTTCCCATTCAAAACCTAAATATGTTCTGTAATGATCAGAAACTTCAATATGATGGTATGCTGATTTTAAATCGAAACTGAAGAGAAAATCACCCTTCTTAAGGCGTCGTTCTTGCTCGAGAGCTTTCTAACGATCATGCAGGATTTTGACGCTACACCCTTTCATCCAATCTCAACGGGCGAAATCAAAATAGTGCCAAATGGTTTTGAGCGTTTCTTAAGATTCAAGACTTCGAAACATGAAATTTAATTGATATTTGAAAAACAGAATAACATTTCCGTTGTTGATTATTATTAAATCAATAGTTAAATAACGATTGTTTGGTAAGAGAAGTTCATTATTCGCGGATGAATTTACTACGAACAGATTTCCCCGCGAAATTTGTGCTGCTTGATATCATTAAATGCTTACAAAATAACTTGCTCAAATTTGGTTTTTATTTATATTTAGAGTCACGTAGTTTCATTGAGAATCCTTATTTCAAATCAGCAGAAATAGATAAATACTATAGTGGTGAAATTGTGCAATGTCACAGTTCGGTTGCTTATTCCATTAAACAGAGACTATTTCCAGTTTTGTTTTCGAAAATCCCGATCCCGATTTTCCATTAAGCAAAACGAAAGTAGCGAAGAAAATAACAGGTTGTTTCGCGAAGAAACCCATGCTAGGTAGCATTCATTGGGAATTAAATCTTGTTCAGAATTCCTAAAACCTTTTTATGTATTACGTTGAACTTTTGAATTGTCAGGCATTATTGAAAACAGAGTTAATACTATATATAATTGTTACATCAAACATGAACAGAATATAAAACTTTTATAAACTAGTAGTCTTACTCTGAAGCAGTGATATTCTTTTAAGCATTGTAGACTTTGTAAAGTAACTAGTCTTGAGGGATACTATATAGCAAGAGGGGGTATATACTTGTTGGATAAGCAACTTCATACCAAGCTCTCTTCTTTTTTATTTTCATGTAGATAAACACATTTTGTTGACATTTTATAAATGATTTTAATGCTTTATTTATGTACCTAAAATTAATTAAATGCCTCCTGCGGCACTCAAACATTTCTTCTCATACTTTCTCTAATATCACCTGCCTCTAAATTTATTTAGAACCCTGATGTATATGGTATTGCACTCGGCGCCTTTGATTGAACATTTCTCTAATCATCCATTCTCAATACAAAATTGTGAATATGGGAATTGATATGTCTGCAATCCAAGACGAAGCTAGGTTTTTCAAAACGTTAAACGCAAGTGTCAAAGGATTTACAACAAAAGATTTGTCCAGACCTCTGTTACGCAGCCTTTCTCAATGAGTTTTTGTATTTCTATAGAAACTATGCGACAATCGTCCTCAGCTGATCAAATTCACACTTTCAGGTACATCTTTGAAAGATATCTTATACCCATTCTCAATGACATCTAGAATGTAATTATTTGTATTCATTTCTTTCCATGTAGTCAAATGACTTTTCAAACGTCCAACTGGACTTGCATTTTCATTTATTTCACTTTCCTCAGGATTTGTATGCAAAGTTTGCTCAGTTTTGTTTGAGTTTCTGAGTTATTAAGTGTGTAACTTAATTCTGATCCCGATTCTTTATTTGTACACCCCTTAGCCCAATGCCCTGCGAAACGGCATCTGAAACAAGTGCCCGGTTTTTTACTGGACTCTGCCGTTCTAGTCCTGGTTGTCTCCGGGACCCTTGCTAACTCATGTATGGGCGGATATGAGGTGCCCATCTACTGCTTCTCGCTTTCTTTTCCTCCTTAATCTTCTTTTCCTCTCTGAATTCGGCCTTCATTATTCTTCTTTCGTCTTCTTTATCAGGCGCCAATTCGTGTTGCGTGTATTCTTGCACCGTACGTCAGTCGGCTTTGGAAGAGTCTGCTAATTTTATAAGCTTTTGCCGATTGTTCAAAAGTTCTTTACCTTCAAATATCGAACTGATTCTGCCTCCCCCTTTGTGATGCTATTCCGTGCACTCGTCATTTTGTCTTTTTATTGAATTTAAATTGTGCTTCATTTCCCATTTTCTTGAAGACAAACGAATTGTCGTTCGTGTTTTGTAATCTGGATAGTTGCTGCTCATGCTGTACTTTTTGCTGTTTCGTTATCTTCTCCTCGAAAGAATGGAATTTTAGAGTCAATAATATCAGACGTTTGTCGAATCAAATCTTCAGGAGGAAACGCCACGTTGCCCACGAAAATAATGTATGTCCAACACCTTGGAAGCGCTGACTTAGAATGACTACTCATTGTAAACCTGTTTTACCTTGATATTTCAATAACGCATTCTGATTGGTCGTCCTGTGACCACTCTGTCTATCCCTACGCCAGCACATTCGAACACTTTCCTATCATACAACGAATTCTCGCAATTCTGCGAAACGCGGGAGAACTTTATTATTTGGTCCAGCATGATTTTTTAAACCTAATTCGAGTTTGCAGATTCTGAAAAATATTCTGGCCTTCATGAAAATGCCGTTAAGAAGGTGGACAAAATCTTTAATGCCGTTCAAACGATAAAAGGGTGCCTGTATATATATATATATATATATATATATATATATATATATATATATATCCTACGAATATTCGCCGGTCTCTATATCAATGCCTTGTAGTGTGCTCTCTTGATATGCATGCGTAAGGCAGCACTAGTCGGCGGCATATTCTTGGGGCTTTTTGATTTTCCAAATAATGTGTTCCGAACTGTGTCAGTTCACACTGATTCTTAGTTACACTACTCGCAGACGAACTTTTCATAGTGTGACGCATTCCAGATTTTCTTGATTGGTCCCTGTAGCGATCAAACAGAACGTCGATTCCAGAAAAATTGCTTCCTTTTCTGAAAACAGTTGAAACGAATTTGTCAGCAAAATCTCCAAATGTTTTCATTCCATCTGAAACAAAGCCTGATCATCTATTATCAAAGCTGATGAATCACTTTCATTTTCAACTTGTACCCCAACTTCAACATCCCTTAGAACTTCATTCTGTATAACTAACTTGTTTCCAGATCTTTAAGATCTATTTGTATCAGTAATTGAATAGGCACTGATAAGAGTTCATGCTTCAGTATTCGCCCCAAATCTATCCTCCTTCCTGCTTTATATGCAATGACAAGTCTGTGCAGTATGTTTCTGTTAGCCTTAAGTATTACTTCTTTCAACAGCTTTAGGAATAACCTGTACCTTGTATAAAGATGTTAACGGATTATTTTTTTTCAAAATGTGATGCAAAGGAACGTTTAATGTACCTGTTTCTTTGTTCTGAATCAAACGATCTGTAGCATATCCCTCAAACTGTATTTGACCCAAATGCACTGAGGAAAGTAAAGAATTTCTTATGAGATAAGTAACTTTGTCTATTGTGACTACATTCATTAACTGATATCTTTCGTAGGAAGGGTCCAGTACTCTGCATCAAAAAATGAATCCTCGAACAGTGACTCAAGGATATGACGATTCTTTGATGCATCCTTGTAGGTAATCATATCGTCTGGATTTACATCTTGCATATTTCTGGTTAGAAGTCTTAAAAAATAAACACATGGATCCTTTGCAAAAGAATGGAACGATATTGCAGTGCCCTGACGGCTGTCCTCGTCACACTACGGGAAGCAATAATTACTTGCTAAGCTTGTTTTCTGTACACCATTCATTGCTCGTATTCACACGCACATGTGATTTTTGTAAGGTCAGCCTCAATTTAAAAACGAACTTAGTCGCGCGCATGAATAAAGTCTATTGAGGGAATTTTTAAAGTATGATAAAAAACGAGATGTTATTCAATAGTTCAGAGAAAATATCCCACCTTCGTGAAGATGTATTCCCTGAACTTTTGAACACTGTCTTGCTATTTGTCCATTACTTTGTATTTTCCTGTTTAGGCTTTCCCATGTTTATATTTAGTCGTGTCCTATATTACTTTGAGTGTTATTATTAGCCGTGCCCTATATTACTTTGAGTGTTATTATTAGCCGTGCCCTATATTACTTTGAGTGTTATTATTAGCCGTGTTATTATTAAACGTGCCCTATATTACTTTGAATGCTATTATTAGCCGTGCCCTATATTACTTTGAGTGTTATTATTAGCCGCGCCCTATATTACTTTGAGTGTTATTATTAGCCGTGCCCTATATTACTTTGAGTGTTATTATTTAATAATAACACTCAAAGTAATATAGGGCACGGCTAAATATAAACATGGGATAGCCTAAACAGGAAAATACTAAGTATATCAATCAGCTTTGATAGTGTTTTATTAATTAATATTAATATTATTGATAATAATTAATAATTTTATACTCACCATCATCAAGTGCGTACTTGCGGATCTGTTGTATACAGATTATTTTAATTAGAGAAGAAGTGAGCATATCACCCAAATTCTTAATTGCTTTTATATAGCACTGTAACATGCGAGACCAGAGTGGTATCTTTATGAACCGGGCTCGTCCTTTTGCTCTTTAAATACCTTCTCCGCCATATTGGACTGAAAATTGTTTGATTTGCTGGAATATTTGCATTAATCACCCCCCCCCCCTTTTGGCACCAGATCCCATTTCTGGTATGTCCAGGGCTCCAAGTTTTTACTCTGAATTTTTTATAGCAGTTATGAGATTAATTATTCTTCATTATCTTCACCTTTCCAATTTGTTCGAACCTCTTGGACAGTTTTTACTGAAAGGACAGTTACCTGCAAGAAAGGGATGAAGACTTGTTCTAAGAATGGATAGACACAGGTAATATTTCGACAAAGTGAATACACTACTACCTCAAAGTTTAGATCTAATTTAGAAACATGTAATTAGCATCTAAACCATACTTTGTTATACTTATTTTCGTACACAATACAGAATTTAAAGGCCGTTTTAGAGTATCATGATTGTATGAACACAAATATATTTTAACAGAATTGCAGTCCAAATTAAAGTACTATAAATGTGAACTTTCATTATTTTAGAAAATTTATGAATATCCTCTTCATAAATATTATATAATGGGACATGATGGACCGTTGCTGAACATATATGTCTATTATTGCAAACTTTTCAACTGACCTGCGAAACAAATCGCTTGTTGTTTTTCCGCCACACTCAACAAATTTTCAGTTATCTGGTGGCGTCCAATTTTTGTAGGTGGAGGAGAGAACCCAGATACAATTTACCCGGGAAGACACCACTGACCTTCCGAAAGTAAACTGGCAAACTTTCTCACATATATCGACGAGAGCGAGAATCGAACCCGCGCAAGCTAGAGGTGAGAGGTCTTGTGATTTTGAGTGTGATGCTCTAACCACTCGGCCACGGAGGCCCCTCCTCCGGGCTCGTGGAGAATTGTACGTTGAGCTTGGGTAAGAAAATCATTGTATCCGAGAAAATACTAATAATAGTGTTTTTATACGATTGAATAATTTAAATCATCGAAGTCCCCCCCCCCCCCACCCGGGCGTTGGAAAATTGGATTATTTTATAAAAAAAAAAAAAAAGAGACCCAGGAGTCAGTTTTCTAAATGTTTTACATAAAAAAAATTGATTCCCGTAGAAAAATTGCCCCAGTCCTAGCAGAGTAATATGATATTTAAAAGGGATTGATACGAGTCGTCAAGATATGGGTACTTTTTGCATTTTTTTTTTTTTTTTTTTTTTTTTTGCATTTACTTTTTACATATCATCTGATACAATTCCATACCATAATGGTATCATTGGCGGATACAGGATATCCAAAAGGGGGAGGGGATGTGAAAGTCAAGTATTAGCCAATTTTTTCAGCCTCTTTGGGTGCCAAATCTAGAGATTTACTCACATTATTTTGTAAATTTGTGGCGGAAAGGGGAGGGGCGGCCCCCTCTAAATCCGCCACTGGGTATCATATGAGATATATTTATTGGGTCTTTCAACCCTTCTAAGTTTGTTCTTATTTCGGATTTCCAACATTTTTTACTTGATCATCATTGAAGAGTTACATTAACCATGCAAGTCTAAATGGAGTAGGACCAGTAGTTACTTCAATATGTAATCAGATCCAAATCTTTGTCCCGCTTTCAACTACTCCAAAATATATCAATCAGGCTCCATATCTGAAGTTAGCTCTGTACTTCATATACATAGCTACATCAACTATGCAAGTCTGAATAGGTTAGGACTAGTAGTTACTATAAATATGTGACCTGCTCCAAAAACTTTAACCTGTTTTAGAAGGAAAAAGTAAAGGTAATGGACAGCGATCAATCTCAACTTCCATAAGGAATACAAAATAACGAATTGGGCAAACATGGATCTCTGAATATACCACAGGCGGGATCAGGTGCCTAGGAGGAGTAAGCATTCCCTTTCGACCAGTCACACCCGCCGTGAGTCCTATGTTTTGATCAGGTAATCGGGGCAATCCGTGGTCAAAATCAAAATGCCAAGAACGGCCTAACAATTGATATGAAACACGTCGAACAACATTTGACCCAGTGACAGATCGTATTGGAAAACCAGATTGTTATAACGAAATAGCGAAATGATGACTTTAGACGAGAGTGTCGAAACTCTTCTAATAACAACTTGTTTGTGAAGGTATGTAAATATCCTGACTGTTATCTTTTGAATAAAAGTTGTGTAGATATAAAAAAAAAATGTTTGTCAGTAACCTGTCCAAATAAAAAACTAATCATACGCAGAACAATCTCTTATGTATAGAATCGGTTGCGGGAAATAAACACCATATGCAGATGATAATGGAATATTACTATACAATATATTGGAAGTCGACGATGGAAAAGCTGAAATCATCCGTTTGTCATAAGGCTGAGTTGTTAGTTTTTCGTTAGTATTTATTTTCAATAATATGTCGAAATACGAAGCAGATGTGGAAGACCGTGGTATCTTTTATTTCAAGTTCACTGGGATATATAGAATCGACATATGAATGAATATTATTGATAGATAGAACGCCGTTGATACATCTAAACGTCGAGTTGAAAGCGCAGGAAGATATTTTGTCTTCTCATGTAGAAGCTTTTGAATAAATCCTGTCTCATAAAAATATAAAAGCAGGTCAGCTAACAAAGAAGCACAATTCATGCCCATGGGAATTCTATCAGATTGTTGGAAGACCTAATTGCCAAATGAAACCTTCTCCAGTATCCGAGACTTGTGGCCCGGATTTAGCATCCAAGCCTATGAAGTCCATTAGTATCACAAGACGCATCATCTATCCAAGTTTGGTGAAGATAGTTTGATAATAACTTGGATATGGCCATCACAGGACACCTGCTCCAAAAACTTTATAATCTTCCACCATTTGAAATGTATGGCTTAGATTCAGCATCAAAGTTTGTTAAATCCATAAGTATCCCTAGATGCACCAAGCAAGTTTTGTGAAGTTACATGTGGGACCAAACTTAGAAATATCGTATTAGACACATCAAAATAAAAGTACATACCATCTATCCTTCTGTGTTTAGTAAACCAGAAGTGATAAAAGAATTAAATAGGTTAGATAAGAAATACCTTTTGGTACCAGGTGATAAAGCGTGTACCAACATGGTCTTTTTTTCTACGGCTCACTATTTTATATGAACTTGGCATTTATTCCACATTGGCAATCGTACTTATACTCAACTGCCTTTTCAAAAGCTTCAAATTCATCCTTCAGTGTTAGACACAGTTAATATCCCAGTCAATGAGATGGATGAATATGAGTTACCTTACCTATACTGGACACCTGAACTTCACATAAACCCGTACCAAGATACATTCCTGGATCCAGTAAATGTTCTACCAAGCCCCTATCGTTGCTCCTCACAAAAATATTGACAACTGTGAAGGAGAAACTTCAAACGTATTGTGCCACAACTTATGTCATAAATGATGTAAATCATATGTGGATTTTATAAAATTCTAAAGAACTTTTAAAAAATTTGAAATCGCAAAAACTTTACTTTACCTAGTTGAAAGTGATTAGAGACGAAAGTTTTCATCAGGTCACAAAAAGATAATCAATTAAATAAATTTGGGAATTTCCTATTCAATTCTGGCCCGATGTTGGAAAAATGAAACGATATAATCACTATCAATGGCAAGTGGAAGTGAATATAATGTTTTATTTTTCTAGTTTGTTCGGTCTTAGCCAATCAGGCAGCTTGGAATTATTCAATAAATGTGTATACTTGTTTGATGCAGAAGAAATGTTTCATTTTCAAGAGCTCCGGAAAAATTATTCATCATTAAATTCTTAAAGAAGGGAGTGTTAATACATTTACCTGGAACTTTCTATTCTTTTAATATCGGTATCAATGAAAAACAATCTAATTTTTCATCTTGCAAGGCGTGATTGTCCATTATTTTAACAAATGAGACAATGATTGAAGTGGACGAAACGTCTCAAACGAATCTCTATCACTTTTTTCTCACAAAATGGAAATTTTGAAGCCTTTTCTCTGTACTTATAAAGGAATAGTATGTCGTAATTTAGTAAATTAGTTAATACAGTGGAGACATCAGTTGACAATAATACGAGAAAATAAAGAATTAAAGGTTTGACATAAAACGATTTCACGTAGAACACAGAAGAAAAAACACACAACAATAACAACAAAACAAAACAAAACAAACAAACAAAAAACAAACAAAAACAAAAACAAACAAACAAAAAACAAACAAACAAAAACAAAACCAAAACCAAATTAAAAAACAAACAAAAACAAAACAAAACAAAAAACCCCAACAACAACACGCAGAACACAGAAGAAAAAACACACAACAATAACAACAAAACAAAACCAAAAACAAACAAAAAACAAAACAAAACAAAACAATAAAAAAAACCCAAACAAACAAAAACCAAAAACAAATTAAAAAACAAACAAAAACAAAACAAAAAACCCCAACAACAAACAAACAAAAGACAAACAAACAAAAACAAAACCAAAAACAAATTAAAAAACAAACAAAAACAAAACAACATAGTCATATTAAAGTGATTTTATGTTAAACATGAAATTTAACTCCTCTTAAAACTAGTTCTCCCTACTCCGTTTGGCGCCTGACTGTCTTTTATTGTTGAATGTGTCCAGCCTGCAGGTCATCCATGCTTTTATCTCACTATTATCCACCTTATGACGTCTTGTAATCATGAATACTTCGAAATGGGGAGTTCACTATCCGATTCAGAGAATAAATGAATTATAAATTAGCATGACATTTTAATCTGATCGACCTAAAATGCATAATTTGCATAAAGTGTTTAACTTATATAGCTTGATATGAAACACATGTTTATATTCCTATGGTAATATCAAATTAATACGGCATATATCGCTTTAAATCTTATTGCTCGTTTGTTTTCCGCCACACTCAACAATTTTTCAGTTATCTGGTGGCGTCCAGTTTTTGTAGGTGGAGGAGAGAACCCAGATACAATGTATCCGGGAAGAGACCACCGACCTTCCGAAAGTAAACTGGCAAAACTGGATTCGAACCCGCGCCGACTAGAGGTGAGAGGCCTTGTGATTTTGAGCATAATGCTTTAACCACTCGGCCACGGAGGTCCCTCTTTAAATCTTATATTGCATTTTGGGACAAACATTTGAAAAGCCAAAAATGAAAATAAAATTATTTCGAAATCCCAAGCCCTCAGTGTAAATAACGGAATAGATAGCGAGTTACCTCATCTTCCCAAGTGGAAGGTTTGTGATCCATTACATTTTACAAACTCGAGACGATGTAAAGAAGAATAATGATTCCTAAAGAATAACGACGTCAAAAAATGACCACCCCCCCCCCCCCAGCCGTAGAAAAATTGGATTATTTTGTAGAAAAGACCCAGGGGTCAGTTTCTACATGTTATACCTGGAAAAAAAATTACCCCCGTAAAAAATGACCCCTGTCCTCGTAGAGTAATATGATATTTAAAAGGGATTGATTCAAGTTGTAAAGATATGGACAATAGAATAACATTTAATTATTCCATATAGTATGATGCAATTTCATCCCATAATGGTATCAGTGGCGGATCCAGGATTTCCGAAAAGTGGGGGGGGGGGGGGGGGGGGTGTAACATGTGAAAGTCAAATATTAGCCGAAATTTGTCGCCATTTCGGGTGCCAATTCTGGAGTTTTACTCGCATTTTATTGTAAATTTTTGGTAGAAAAGGGAGGGGCGGTCTCCTCTAAATCCGCCACCATGTATCATATATACACATCCACAGCCACATCATCCAGCATCGGGAAAATCAAGACTAGCTCCGTATCTGAAGTTAACTTTATGCTATATATTTATGGCAACATTAGCCATGGAAATTTGATGTGAGGATTTCTTGCCTGTTTTTTTTTTTTTTTTTTTTTTTTTTTTTAAAAGAATCCCGATAACTGAGATGAGACTCCGTATCTGAGTCTATGTCTTTGTTTTATCCATAGTTAGATTAACTATGCAAGTCCGATAATTTAGGACCAGTAGTTAATTTAATATGTAATCAGCTCCAAGTGTGTCCCGCTTTAAAAAAAAAGTTTAACCTGTCCTAGCAGAAATTTTATTCAGGGTCCGTATCTGAAGCTAGTTCTATACTTCATTTACATAGTTACATCAACCATGCAAGTCTGAATAAGTTAGGACTAGTAGTTACTAGATGTGTAACCTACTCAAAAAATTCAACCTTTAACTTTACGGTTTACATGATGAAGATATAGGGCTTACGGCGGGTGTGACCCGTCGATGCTTACTTCTCAAAGGCACCTGGTCCCACCAGGGATTCGTGTTTGCCCATCTCTCTAATTTGTATTTTCTTTAGGAATTACGATATCGAATACTATTCGTTATCTTAGCCTTTCCATGTATAATATTCTTTCCTATAAATTCAAGAGCATATGTGTGTACATGTATTAAATTATTTAGGTGCAACAACACAATAAGCGTGATTATACATTCTGACAATCAGTTATATCTAGGCTGGCATGCAAGTGTTTTAATTTCTCCTGTGAAATGATAGCTGAAGAGGTTAAGAAGCCGACCTTACATGTTCCCAGTTCAAGGATAGCATATACGTACGTCCCAGACTTACTTCCTTGTATCTTCCCACTCCTCCTTCTTCTCTAAACTAAACATGGGTGAAAATTTCCCAAACAGTATGGCATAGATAGATTTATTCGCCTCTATTAACTCGACCATCTCTCTCTCTCTCTCTCTCTCTCTCTCTCTCTCTCTCTCTCTCTCTCTCCAATACTTGTACAGCGATATCCTGCGCAAATTAATGAGAAAAGAAAAAAAAAGAGGCGGATGAGGTAAAAAAAACCCATCCACAACGCAACTGCTCTATTGTAAATAGTAAACATTGAAAGCAAGAAATGAATAACAACTATGTGTCTCATTGTGTGTCTTCATGAAAAGGCCAAGGTAACGAGCAGTACTCAATCTCCTAATTCTTATAGAAAATCAGTGAGATGGGCAAAAACAGACCCCTGGACATACCAGAGGTGGGATAAGGTAGCTATGAGGAGTAAACATCCCCTGTCGACCGGTTACACCCGTCGTGAGCAGTATATCTTGACCAGTAAACGGAGTAATCCGCAGTCAGAGTCAGTGTGCCAAAAACGGCCTGACAATTTGTATGAAACATGTCACACAGCATTTGACCTAATGGAAGGTTGTACTGGCAAACTAGATCGTTATAACGACCATACAATTTGCGAAATGCTTACTTTAAACGAGACTGTACAAACCTCTGTAATATCAACTTGTTTGTCAGTAGCCTGTCTCAATTTAAAAACTGATCATATGCAGAACAAGCTGGTGCACATCGAATTAGTTAAGAGATATAAATATCATATGCTAGTGATAATGCAATATTGCTACATAGTTATGTAAGTTTACTATGGAGAAATTGAAATCATCACGTTTGTCATACACTTGAGTTGATAATTTGCCGTCAGCATCTCTTTTCAATAAAATATCCAAGTACGAAGCAGATGTGGAAGACTCTGTTGTGTCTTTTATTTCAAGTTCATTGGGATATATCGAATCGACATATGAATGAAAATAATCATTGTTAACAGATAAAACGTCGACGATAAATCTAACTGTCGAATTGAAGACCACAGCAAGAGAATTATTCTTCACATGTAGAATCTTTTGAATGAATTCTGCATCATAAGAATAGAAAAACAGGTCAGCTAACAAAGAAGCACAATTCGTGTACATGGTAATTCCAAAAGACTGTTGGAAGACCCGATCACAAAGACTACGAAGATATTGTCAATGAGGAACTCTAGCATCTTTTTAATATAAGTTTCAGAGTACGAGTACGTGAAGTCGGAGTG
Source organism: Ostrea denselamellosa (assembly GCA_024699665.1). Lineage (NCBI taxonomy): Eukaryota > Metazoa > Mollusca > Bivalvia > Ostreida > Ostreidae > Ostrea > Ostrea denselamellosa. The sequence continues at coordinate 5,136,979 of JAMZEH010000110.1, read as the reverse complement.
GTGTCTGACATGAATTTTTAAATACGTACGTATTTCTCACCTTATCCGCCATATTTCTTTCAGATAGCACATTTTACTATATCAGTAAATACCCCAAATGTGATTGTCACATCCGAGCGATTTTCTAGCTGGACTCGACCAGTGCACATCTCCTACAGGAATGTATAGGAACATAAAACATAAACGGTACCAATTTTGATGCACCAGATGCGCATTTCGACAAATAATGTCTCTTCAGTGATGCTCAAGTCAAATATGTTAGAAATCCGAAATAAGAACAAACTTCGAAGACCTGAAAGAACCAAAAATACCAAATAGTGTAGCCAAATCCGGCAAAGTATCAGAACTATGCATAAGGGAGGTAATCCTTAATTTTGAAATGAATTTCGAATTTCTTAATTTTCTGACAGCAAATTTTTATCGGTAATTCACCGAAGTACTTACATGTAGCAAATGGGCTGGTGAGTACCCGAAGTGAGAAACAATGGAAATCAAATTTTAAAACATTATGCAATGCTGAAAATTACAAAATACATATTGTATTATAGTAAAACATTCTGAAAATTTAGATAAATGAGATAAAAATGCTATGAAAGTTTTGTTGCATACGTGTATGTGCATTCAAGTATTTGAAATTATCATATCAGCATGTCAATAACATGAAAATAATTGCATAGAAATAATTTGCCAGATGCATATTAATAGCATGGAATCAGCAAAAACCATGAAATTTTATATTGTTCACATTCAATCCTTGCAAGATACGGGTGCATACGTAATGCGCCTGGCATGCTTGCCAAGAAAACGTATTACAAATCGCAAAAATTGGAGCATAAATCATATGGTATTAAGATACAAGCATAATACAGGGAACTAGTAAATATTCCACTTTGATACTTCCCCTGGTTGAAGACACTTGACCGACACACGCAGTCTGTATAAAGAAGTGACAACGTGTTTATAAATAGAGTTTATCGTTGTATTTCATGGATTATGATAATAAAGGGAATTTTACTTCTACTAAAGATATTTTCGACCAGTCTACACGTACATATGCGGCCGTTTACAGATATTTCGAGACGACCAAGACAAATAGTCGTCCGTATTCGATGCGTTTTCATGGCGAGTATACATGCCATGTGTACAGATTATAATAGTATTTACGTATTTGCATTTTACCTGAAGTGAGTGTGAACAATGAATAGTACAAATTTTATGTCCTTTGCTTATTCCATTCTATCAATAGATAATTGATAAAATATATCTCCGCGTTTATTGCATAATTTTGACATCTTTACTGCAACTATACGAACATGCATATTTATTCTAAATATATTAAACCTATTAGAATGCTTTACTGATGTACGATATTTTTATTGTAAGTTTTGAGCACGGCATTGTGTTGTAAAATTTGAATCATATGTTTTTGATACCATATACATGACTATCGGAGATGTACGTGTTACCCGTCGAGCTACCCGCACTGGTAAATCGGAAACACTGATATGAAGTGAAGATTAGAAAACCTTGTTTTCTTACATGTATATCCAGGCAAACACCGATGCATATAACAATAGAACATTCATCGAATGTGGTGGATTCCGATAATTCTACTATATTTATTCACTCATGACAGCTTTAATATGCGAGGAATGACGGGGTCCAAAGTTATTTTCATGCCATGATGACACAACCACAGGCGCATTGTTGGGTAATGATGTAAATGAAAGCCTACAATATTTATGCTCTCTATCGTCGTTTGAACCTTCATGTATTGTTCCATCACTGCTTGTGAAATGATAAGGCTTGCTCTTGGTACATTCTCGATACACATGATTTCCTCTAGTGATCGCTTTATCTGTTTGTTGGAGTCTTCCTGTATGGAATGTACCAGCTCCCGTTATCTTCTACTGACTTTCCAGGACTAGAGACAATTTTGACCACTTCGCAGCATAACCCTCTTATGAACTTCGCTAACAATTTTTGAAGTTAATGACGTAATTGGCGTTAATAACAATAATTAAGTTTAAACCAATTATTCCACTTATAGATATTTTAGGGATATTTCTAAAAATTATCTTATTCGCAGTGGAAGTTAAATAACTAAATAAGCAACGATATCAATATAAAGTTTTCATATAAAGCATCAAGGAGGAAAATTTAATTGTAGAGGTTTATTAATATTTATTTGCTCTCTGTATTTAGAAATACTAGTACCTACAGGCAAAAAGTTTTCATTTGGCCTATATATGAACGGTAGAGAACCAGTTGATCTGCCATAGTTGTACTGGCAAACTAGATCGTTATAATGACTATAAAATTTGCGAAATGCTGTCTTTAGACGAGATTGTACAAACCCCCTGTAACATCACCTTCTTTGTCAGTACTTCGCTTCGATTTAAAAACTGGTCATAAGCAGAACAAGCTCTTGCATATCGAGTCAGTTGGGAGATTTACGAGTAAACACCATATGTACGAGATTGCAACATAAATAAGGGAAGTTGATGGAGAAATTCAAACCATCACGTTTGTCATAAAGTTGGGTTGTTAGTTTGCCGCCGGCATCTACTTTCATTAAAATATCTAAATATGAAGCAGAAGTGGAAGACTCTGTGGTGTCTTTAACTTCAAGTTCACTGGGATGTATCGAATTGACATATGAATGAAAATGATCATTGTTAATAGACAAAACGTCGTCGATATATCTAAATGTCGAATTGAAGGCCACAGCAAGAGATTTTTTCTTTTCATGTAGAAGCTTTTTGAATGAATTTTGCTTCATAAGAATATATAAATAGGTCAGCTAACAAAGGAGCACATCATGCCCATGGGAATTTCAACACTGTTGGAAGACCTGATCACCTAAGACTACGAAAATATTGTCAATGAAGAACTCTAGCATCTTTTTAATGTCAACTTCAGATTTTAAAATAGAATGTCTCAATTGTGAATCGTTATTTGTTTGTGAAGATTTTTTTCAAGGTATCGTAACTTACACAATTATGCATTTATATGTACACACTAAGATTAAATGAATTGTTGATGTTAATGACATTTTTTCATTTAAACAACATATGATATATATATATATATATATATATATATATATATATATATATATACACCATTAACTGAACCAACTAGAACTTTATGTATTGAAAATGTACACTAAAATAACAAAAACGGGTTGAATAAACCTTAAAATGATAGTTTAGTAATAAATATTTCCTATTCGAGACAATTAAAATAATTATTTTACAGTGCATTTAAAATGAACATGGAAATAAAAAATGTTGATTATTCTGATACTCAACTTTTCCAAGGCATAAATAATTCACAGTAACGTAGATTTCATCAGAATGTTGATTACATATATCAGAAACAATTTGATTTATGCATTGTACACATATACAAATCAATGTCTTATCTCTGAAATTCAATGCGTTATATATACTGGACAAAAAAAGTTGAGGATCATAATTTTGACCTCAAAAATTTTTATGAAACAAATAATTATTTTGACAAATTTTAACATGTATAGTTTCTCCAATGTGTCCTTAACACAATAGATTTACCTGGTTGCATATTGACGTCATAAGTGCACGATTTTTTCGCCCAAACACAAGCAAGGGGTCAAAATCAAAGTGTGCCAACGTGTATATTGAAATTGAAAAATTGTGATTTTCATTTTATTGTGGGTATTTATTGCTCTAATCGACTCTTAGGTGAACAATTATTGACATTAAAAGCAATGAGGCGCCATTTAACTCCTCTGGAAGCTGGTCAGGCAGTAGGTATGCTTCAAGTCGGCCAAGTCCAGAGAACTGTCTCTAGACATTTTAATGTGTCCCAAAGTGTGATTTCAAGGTTGTGGAATCGTTTTAGGCAGACAGGTAATGTTTCTGAGAGACCGAGATCAGGTCGTCCAAGGTCCACAACCGCTCGCCAGGATCGCTATATGTCACTTATGGCTCGTAGACACAGGTTTCAGAGTGATGTCCAACTCAATACTGACTTTCATGCAGCAAGTGGGCTGCACATAACACCACAAACTCTCAGACAGAGACTTCATGCTGCTAACCTTCGGGCTCATCGACCTGCTGTTCGTCCCATTTTGAGGAGAAGACATCGTGTAGCACGACTCAATTGGGCTCAAAATCACATAAACTGGCAACTGCGTCATTGGACGCCTGTTCTTTTCACAGACGAGTCACGGTTCTGCGTGGACTTTCATGACGGTCGTAGGCGTGTATGGCGCATGCGTGGAGAGCGGTACGCTGATTGCTGTGTAGCAGAGCAGGATCGTTTTGGAGGTGGCTCTGTGATGATTTGGGCCGGAATCAGTATTGGTGGATGTACTGACTTGTACGTGATTAATGGCAATCTTACCGGTGCAATTTACAGGGACGAGATACTGCATCCAATTGTGAGACCTTATGCGGGAGCTATAGGCAACGACTTTGTGTTAATGGATGATAATGCTCGTCCCCACAGAGCACGTATAGTGACAGACTACCTTGCTACAGAGACAACTGAACGTATGGATTGGCCGAGTTGTTCTCCGGATTTAAATCCAATAGAACATGCCTGGGACATGTTGCAGCAAGCTGTTTCCAGACGCCCTGTACTTCCGACAAACCGCAAGGAGCTTACGTTAGCTTTACAGCAGGAATGGGCAAGGTTGCCACAAATTGCGTTCCGCAGGCTCATCAGAAGTATGCAGAGGAGTTGTCGTGCCGTTATACAGGCTCAGGGTGGACATACACCCTATTGATATTGCCTTTATAAAGATTCAATCATTTGTAATGAAATTTGTTATTGTTGCTCATACCGATTTTCAAACTGTTTTTTTTTGGGGGGGGGGGGGGGGGGGTGGGGTGGGGTGGGTTACCTGACAATGGTTGCTCTGGCTGCTTAACGTATTGATGAATTTGTAAAAACAGGTTTAAAATGTATTGTTCGATTGTCGTTGAACATTTTAAGTATATATTTAACATAATTTATTTGGTTTTGTTATGAATTCTGAAATCATGATCCTTAACTTTTTTTGTCCAGTATATAATAATTTTATTACAAAAGAATAAACATTTTCGATTACATTTTTTAAAACATGAAACATTTCATTTTAATATGTCATCGAGCGACACCATTAATTAGATAAATTTTAGGTGTTTCCATCGATGTCATTTCATTTTGTATTTTTCATTCATTATTTTTTGTGTTAAAGCTGACATGATGGTTCTTCTTAAATAAAATAAATGCAATTTGAAAATATATTTATCTATATTTTTCTAAAACGCTAGCGACAACACTCAAATGGAAATGGACTGTTTAATGGAGAATAGGTGTAAAGTCAAAATGAAACTTACTTTACCCAATCAATTTAAACAAAAATGGAATTCTGACCTTCAAAATTTATCAAACACTTCGAACTTTGAATTCAAAAAAATATTTTTGAAAAGTGTAAATTTAGAATCTGTAATCACCACTTGCCTATCAAAAGTGGACTCTGGCGAAATGAACCCAACGAAGCAAGACTTTGCAAGAATTGATAATGAATTTCACTGCATGTTTAATTGCAAGTCTGTGACTGATGTAAAGAAACAATGTTTATCACCAAAAAAATTGTGTTTTATGAATAATATTATATTTAAAGATATAATGAATTTAAACAAGCTACCTCTCTAAGAAAATTGCATTCCCGTACAAGAAATATTAATAAAACATGTTTCCCAACATAATGACAATTCGAATCTTCAATTGTAATATATAGTCAATCTCCATACTCGCACATGCTTTTTAAAAGCATTTTGTGATTGATACATTTACTTCTGTATAATATACAAATATGATGAGATTTAAAAAATTCAGTTCAATTTAATGAATAGGTCAATGCTAGTAAGCCCTATGTAGTTTAAAATAGTTCTCGGCACCAGTTTCACATCTATCGTCCATCTAATAAATGGAAAAGGTGTGAAACTAGAATACATCTAGGTACCTAGCTGTGCAAATCACATACAAGAACCTCATGAAACTGTTATTAAATACTATGAGCTAGATCTTTAGAACAGAGTATTCTAACCAAACACCATAGCATATACTATTAAAAAAAAAGTCGGGGATATTGGATTTGTGATAAAAATGTTCATATATACAAAGGGATATGAAACCATGCTGTATAGTTCCTTTACGAGGAAGCATTTCCAAAGAAATTCATCATCCATACACATCAATCAAACTCTCACGATCTGCATGGGATGCTACTGATGATCAAGGGTGTTGTGATACAAATTTGCATGCCTCTGAATTGGAAGGTTAGAGCCACTCTAAAGGAAGATTTTGAAGAGAAAGCATAGATTATCAGTTGCTGTAGTTGTTAATTAAACAGAGACCATGCGCCATCTAACACAGGATGAGAGGTCATGTGCCCTTGGCATGCTACAGGTTGGCACAAGACAGGTGGCTGTGGCAAGGACAATGAATGTTTCCTAGTCTGTTATTATGGTCCAGACATCGTGCTACAGAGTCTGTTCAGGAAAGACCACTATCCGGTCGACCAAGGGCAACAACTCAGGCTCAGGACAGATTCATCTGCACTATTGCCTTGAGAAATCGTCTGGTAACAGCAAATCAGATAAGGTCTCGACTTCAAAGGGATACTGGCTTGGTAGTGAGTGGCCAGACCATCAGGAATCGACTGCACAAATTTCACTTACACGCATGTCCTCATGTCATTCCCTGTTTGAGGGATTGTCACATTATGACTTGACTCAAATGGTGTCATCACCATCAACGCTGGGATAATCGCCGATGGAACCACGTAATGTTCACAGATGAGTCAAGGTTCACTGTGGACTTCCTGGTCAGACGCAGGAGGGTTTGGCACCAACGTAACAAACGTTTCCATGACGTTAACGTCATTAGCCATGATCGGTATGTGGGTGGATCTGTAATGGTATGGGGAGGCATCACTATTGATGGCAGAACAGAGTTGCATGTTGTTGCTGGATGTGTCACAGGGCAGTACTACCGGGACATCTTGGCAACCCATGTTGTGCTGTTTGCATGTTGTTATGGCCGCCGTATCATTTTTCAAGATGATAATGCCAGATGTTATAGGGCCAAAATCGTTACAGATTATCTCCAACAGCAGAATATCACCACATTACCATGGCCTGTACTCAGTCCGGACCTTTCCACCATCGAGCATGTCTGGGACATGCTTGGACAGCGGCTACACCAATGTCAACGTCCTCCTGCCAATGTCCAAGAACTTGCTGCAGCATTGCAACAGAAATGGAATAATCTTTCCCATAATGTCCTGGGACGTCTCGTTAGGAGTAGGCCACGCCGGATCCGAGCTTGTCTGGCCAAATGAGGGGTTTTACCTGCTACTGACCGTTTCACAATGGTGGTAAATTTCCTGTGTGACCCTGTGTTGGTATCGACCATTATTCTGAAGAATCTGTCCTTTTCTGACTGTACACAGGGTTTCGAATAAATTGACAAAGGTTTCCTTAATGGTTTTGTTTTTGTCATTTGTTTCCTCCCTGACCTCATGATCTGCATTTCATTGTCCTTGTAAATCCAATATCCCCTACTTTTTTAAATAGTATATTTAAAAAATACTAGTACCAATCCACAGAAAGCTAGGTACTAGACCTTTAGTACTGTATATATAAGTACCTCAGATATTGCATCACCATATATAGGAACGATCTTTTCATTTTCTGAACAATTATTGGGATATTTTCCCAAAGTCAAGTGGTAGTACCTTGCATCGTTCGAGGTAGAATGAAAAAAAAAATGGCAAGGTCGTGGTTCAGAGACTGAAACCTTGGCTGAAACAAAAATTACAGTTAAATCCGGGACCCAACATATAATTTTAAGGTTTCGGCTGGAACGCAAAATAGCTGAAATGTTAATTATGCAACACCGGCTCTGTTAATGTTCCGCCGCATGCGCCGATAAAATTTACTTTGCGATCGTAATATCTGCATTCACAGTCGCAAATAAAAAACAAGATCGCTATTCCCTAATTCCAAGTGGGTTTTGTTAGAAGATACAGGCATTGAATATTTTAGTTTTCTACAAGTTCAAATGCTCAATATTGGAGACACTAATGTTACATCGAAAACAACACAGAGAGAGAGAGAGAGAGAGAGAGAGAGAGAGAGAGAGAGAGAGCAGACTTAAAACTATTAAAACTTGTGGGATACAATAAATAAGAACAAAAGCATGTTTATTTTCAATCTAGGGGCAACATGAAAATACATACAAATGTATACATATTCAGCAAAGAAAAATATGCGATTACATGACACATAATTTAGACACATTGTGTGTTTGGGATTATTGAATGAATCACACGATTTCACTTGAAAGAAATATTTTAGGTGACTGCCTGTTTTCATCAATGTTTTTATTTTCATTAGTTGCTGTAAAGTCATCTACATTTAAAGGCCAAAATCTCAAGGCCATGATTGTTGTTATCAATGTTTTTTTAATTAATTATTTTTTTAATTAAAGTATTAATTATGTCACTATAAAAGATGGAAATATCTTTCACAGAATATCTGTATATTACATTTGTAGATTTGAGAGAAAATAATTATCTACAATAAGCTTCAAAAGGTCATTTTGTAACTGTGACAAATTTTTAATTGCATCAAGGTATCTTTATTGCAGTACAATCCATCAATAGATATTGGTATCAGAACTAATACAATTGTCTTTTTTTTTAACATTCTTAAATTTCATTTTTTGTCAAATGATGTATGAAGAATGATCTTGCATTCCACCAGGGATCAAAAACATAAATAGTGATTCTGGTATCTGTATATGGGTAACATGAGACAAATCCAGCTACAGGTATACATTTGTGCTCGGGACAACAGCGATAACCTTTTCACAGGTATACAGGTCAACTACACTGGGGACAACAGTGTATATATATATATATATATATATATATATAATCTTCAAAAAAAGAAATGCATAATTTTTCATTTTGATTTTTTTTTTATAATTCTAATATATATTTTAAATTGTTTTGTATGCATTTGAAATCAGCTAATGTCAAGCTGTTTAATCAGTGTTGATTTACCTTAATGTCATTTAATAGGACTAGTTACTGATTTTGGTCAATTTCAAACTAGCTTGATTTCCATCAATAACACGGGCAAATCGATAATGCACGTTTTTCTCATGAAACACTGACGGTCAGAAACCGCCTACGAGATGCTGGGATCAGAGCAAGACGTCCTGTTAGAGCTGTTGTCTTGAACCAGCAACACCATCAAAACAGTTTGGTTCAGTGAGGAATCCAGATCCCTGCTACAGATGGTAGAGCCAGGGTGTACAGGAGGCGAAATGAATGTTTTGCTGCCAAGCAGTTATTGATGCTCGCGGTGGACATACGAGATATTGAAAAATGGTGACCTTGACCTGTGAATGTGCAATGAACTGTGGTGGGAAATGAAACTGAACTTTGATGTGTATTCCATGAATTTATTTATATAAATGATCTTATATTTTTTCACTAGTACTTGTTTTATATTCAACCGAAATATTCATTATGCGTTTCTTTTTTCTTGTTTTTTTGTTTGTTTGTTTTATTTATAGTCGCCTGAGCATTTTTTCAGCTATCCGGCGACTGCTTTTTTTTCTTTTTTTTTTTTTGAAGAGTATATATATATATATATATATATATATATATATATATATATAAAATAGGTGATGTAAAAATAATAAAAATGAAATGTATATACACTGTTTATCTCATAGATCATAATCTGTCTATATTTCCTCTGATTCCCTGTTGAATGCAATCTTGTCACGGATTGCATGATTTTTAACAGGGGCATCACGCATCACTGAAGTTCTTGATGTGTCCAGCACAGATGGAGGTTGAATTTGAGAATAGAATGCAGCATTTTCCCTCTCTGGTGTTTCTGAAGCATACATGGTGTGTGGCACATTTGAAGTCACAGGTCTGACTGGTTTAGAGGGAGAGAGAAAGGTGGGGTCTTCTGCAGGTTGTAGACGTAACTGCTGAGCTGCATTAAAGGAAATCTCCTGGAGTTCTGGAAGATACATATTAGAAAAATTATGCTGCAATTAATTTACAGACAATCAAGAAACTTTGTGAATGATATCAAAATATTATGCACTTTAAAAAGCAAAACAGGCACAAGTTAAATATTTTAAATCAGAATCTTGTTACGGAAATCTGTACAAATGTACCATACTTTTCAACATAACCTAGCTGTACAAGAGCAGAAAACATTTAGATCGATCGGTTTAAATTGTTTCAACTATGTATAACATTCAGTTGCTTCAGGACACAGTTGAAATGACTGATGACTTGAAGTAGACAGAGCATGTCTTTATATGAAAGTTTTAAAGGTCAAATGGACAAACCTTTGAAACGTGGATGATTTTTATTGATCTGTAAACATATATCAGTAAATCACATGCTATATTTCAGCTTCCGAAATCAAAGCATAGTGAAAAACGTCCATGATGAAACTAAAGTCTTACAATTATTGATAGAAAAAGTCAACTGCAACAAAAGTGAAACTTGATCTGTATCTACTCTTATCTAAGTTAAATATGGTGGAAAATGTAAGAAAACTATACTCAGCACAAAGTTCCATAAATCTTGTAAAAATCACTTAACTGTGACAAAACTTGTACTTGATCTGTAAAGATACATTAGTATATCAAATACCAAATTTCGGTTTCCCAAGTCCACGGAACATTAATTGACAAGATTCCAAATATGCAGTCTCCTTGACTGTCATCACTGCAGTCGAAACAATTGCCCACACAAATAAAAGGGCAACTACAATTCAGCATGGACAACTGTGAAAACATTGGATTGAAATTGTAGTTTTTGAAGTGATTGATTGATTATTTATTATTTAACGTCCCAAGCGAGGATTTTTTACTTTTATACATCACACAAAACTAAACAACCAATCACATACATTCCACAGTCCACAATGTGCAAACGCCATGGGCACCACACAGGCATCAGGACCTTGTCATGCCCAAAATGTGGAGGCAAACACAACTCCATGTACCAGCAAGACTAAGTATTGCAATTGGAGGAGGTCACGTGGTATGGGCTTAGAGTAGCTGTGTAAGAAATGGCTCCGCAAAACTTACCAAATAACTTATATATTTAGAGTCCTACAGAGTATTCCATGTGCAGTGTATTCGATAGTAATGTATTCTTTATGATCAAGGTGGATTTATTGTTATAAACGGTGCATTTGTAAAGTTATGGACTTTTGAAGTGTTCGTGTGAGTGAATTCGTACTCATCATGACAACGGACGGAACACGGAAATCAGAGAGACATCAGGACACACAAAAAACGTCGGAGAGAAGGTTAGTGCAGACGAGTTTGCATCCATCCCCAGTTGTTAAAGATGCACAAGATCAACCGAATTTAAGTAGTCCGGACTTCGTTTCCCCGTGTGGAACCCCCGACATCTTGACTGAACTGAATAGAATTCAGCAGAGTCTTGGTGAAATCCGTCAAACTATGGTAATAAGAATGATGTCAAGGAACTAGTTACATCCATTATCACAGAAGTGAAATTAGAATTAAAGCAAGAATTGAAACAAGAAATTCAGGCAGAAATAAAACAAACTGTGAAATCAGAATTCACGGACAAGTTCGAAGAAAAATTTGATCTGAAAATAGATACCAAGACCAAAGACTTCGAAAGACAAGTGAAAGAAATGACAGATGGGTTTAATTTGGAAATGGAAACTATGAAGGAGAAATTCGTCGGACAAAATCGGGAGCTAAGAACGCTAAAAGAAACTGTAAAGCAATGTCAATTTATGGCAAGGGATGCATTGCAGCTATTTAACCAAAACCAGCAGTATTCCCAAAAAAATAACATAAAGTTTCTGGTTGGAAAGAAAGTAGGAATTAAGATTTAAGAACGGACTTATGTACTATTCTGAAGCAAAAAACTGGAGTAGAGTTAGATCCAAAGGATGTGCTAGCGATACATAGACTCCCTCACGGAAAGCAAGGACCAAGACCCGTCATCGCAAAGTTCGTTTCGTCGGAAATAAAAGTGAAAGTCATTAAAAAACGTTCCAACGAGGATCTCAAAAAGTGCTTCCTGATAGTTGATCACATCACGCCAAGGAACGCAAAACTGATCAATGCCCTGAAGGAGGATCCAAGAATCATATCGGCTTGGTTTTATAACGGCAAGGTATTTGCCTTGGACAAGGACAGTACAAATTCGATATTCTTGAATCTGTGGATGACAAAGTTAAACGGTAATCACTAACACCATAATATTAGCGGAGCCAAACCCTATGTACTGTTAAGATCGGGATCGTTACGTGACGGGATCGAGATGATAGTGGTAATTTATGACTTTCGTTTTCGAGTGCGAGTGTGGAAGAGTGTGAGTGGTTTGTATGGGAAGATTGGTTTGTGTATTAAATGTATTGATTATTTATATAAGGCATTGCATACTTCATTATGTAAATCTGTTGTCAATTTCTGTATTATTAGTGTGAAGCGTAATGGGTGATGTGATAAAAATAGCAACTGTGAATTGCCAGGGTTTAGCTACAGATTCTAAGAGGCAAGATGTACTTAATTTTTATAGAAAACAAAATTATTCCATACTATGTTTACAAGATACCCATTTTACCCCCGAGGTTGAACCATATGTCGAAACTCAGTGGGGATATAAATGTATATTTAATTCCTTTAGGTCAAATTCGAGAGGTGTATGCTTCCTGTTTAACAATAATTTTGAATTTAAAATTCACAACGTAAGTAGGGATGATGAGGGAAACCTTTTAGCTATTGATCTTACAATTGAAGACAACCGAGTAACCATCATAAATATATATGGACCAAATACTGACAAACCCAGTTTTTATGAAAAGGTCAGGGATACTTTTTTAACCTTAGATAATGATTATTTCTTACTTTGTGGTGACTTTAATCTTGTTTTGAACCCGCCACTAGATACACATAATTATCACAATGTTAATAACCCAAGTGCTAGAGAAAAGGTCCTTGAATTGATGAATGATATACAACTTCTTGATTACTACAGAGTTCTGTACCCTGATGAAAAAAGATTTACCTGGAGAGAAAAAAATCCTTTACAACAAGCTCGTTTGGATTATATATTAATATCCGAAAGCCTCTCAAATATGGTCGAAAAGTGTTCTATTAAACCTGGGTATAGGTCAGATCATTCTGCAGTAGTGATTGAGTTTAAATTTAATAAATTCACAAGAGGTCGTGGACTATGGAAATTTAATAATACTCTACTTACTGATAAAACATACATAGATAAGGTCAAGGAAACTATACTCAGAGTACAAAATCAATATACAAACAATCTTGATCATGCTGACATTGATCTTGATCATAGCATTTTTCTTGAAGTTCTTCTTATGGAAATCCGAAGCATCACAATTTCGCATTCTTCATTTAAGAAAAAGGAAAGAGACAAAATTGAGAATGCTTTATTGGAAGAGATTGAAGTACTTGAGTCTGACAATAATTTTAACTTATCACTCTTAGAGCAAAAAAAAGCTGAACTTGAAAATATAAGGAAGGATAAATTACAATGTCATATTATTAGATCACGAGCTAAATGGGTGGAAGAGGGTGAAAAACCTAGTAAATATTTCTGTTCTTTAGAATCCCGAAATTTTCTAAATAAAACTATCAAAAAGGTAGAAACTCAAGGACAAGTCACATATGATCAGTCGCAAATTCTCCATCAGGTCAAAGTTTTTTATGAAACACTTTACTCCTGTAAAGATTCTGATCTTGTTGGTATAAATTTGGAAGATATTATACAATCCTCTGACATTCCTAGATTAGATAAGACAGCCCAAAGCTCTCTGGATGAAAAGATATCTGATATTGAAATTTATACAGTTTTAAAAAATATGAAAAATAATAAATCTCCAGGAAGTGATGGCTTCACTGTTGAGTTTTTTAAGTTTTTTTGGAAGGATATTAAGAATCACATTGTAGCAGCTGTTAATCATATTTTTGAGAAAAAGGAGCTCCCAATATCACAAAGACTGGGAATTATCATTTGTTTGCCTAAAGGTGATAAACCCAGACAATTTCTCAAAAATTGGCGACCAATTACTCTGCTAAATGTACTTTACAAAATTATATCGGGGTGTCGTAGTTACAGAATAAAAAAAAAACTCTTGATCGCTTGATATCAGAAACTCAGTCTGGATTTATAAAAGGTAGATACATAGGAGATAATACAAGATTTGTGTATGATCTCATGTCCTTCACTGAATCCACTAATACACCTGGATTACTTGTGCTCATAGATTTTGAAAAAGCTTTTGACTCCATATCTTGGAAGTTTATGTATAAAGTTTTAAATTACTTTGGTTTTGGAGATAATATTATCACTTGGATAAAAATTCTAAACACAAAAATTAAAGCATCTGTATTACAAAGTGGTTTCCTTTCTGAACAATTTGATATTCAGAGAGGTTGTAGACAAGGTGATCCCATCGTCCCTTATTTATTTATTCTATGTGCAGAAATCTTAGCTATTCTTATCAAACAAAACAAAGATATTAAAGGTATAATGATGAATGGTAAGGAACACAAAATTTCCCAATATGCAGATGACACATCTTTGGCTCTTGATGGTTCTTCAAAATCTCTTTTTGCTGCTCTTGATACAATAGATTATTATTCAACTTTTTCTGGATTAAAAATAAATAGCTCAAAACAAAAATAGTGTGGATAGGCTCAAAACAATTTTCTAAAGAGGTATACCACCACACAAGATGGAAATTAGAGTGGGGGTGTACTACTTTTAACATATTAGGTATAGAATTCTCTGTGGATATGAAAGAAATAGTGGAGTTGAATTACAATACTCAGATACCAAAAATTAAAGCTTTGATACAGCATTGGAAAAGACGAAAACTAACTCCCATTGGTCGAGTAACAGTTGTCAAAACACTTCTTCTACCTAAGCTAAACCACTTGTTTATTGCACTACCAAATCCTGATAAAGATACTTTGTCATCTCTGAATAATTGTCTTTTTGAATATATATGGAATTCCAAGACTGATAAGGTCAAGAGACAAATTGTTACACAAGATTACTTTAAGGGTGGCTTAAAAATGGTTGAGATTAAAATGTTTTTGATTTCTTTGAAGAGTACATGGATTAAAAGATTAAAAAACAGTCACAAACCATGGTTGGATATTTTTTTTTGAAATACATGGCAGCAGAGTAGTACAAAAGTTGCTAGATTTTGGTGATGAATATGTTAAAACTATTATGAATCATTGTAATGATTTTTGGTATGATGTTTTTCAATCGTGGCTGTCTGTGGTGAAAACAATGGATAATAATTTTATAATTCATAAACTTATTTCTGTCCCAGTGTGGTATAATACCAATCTCTGTGTTGGAAATAAAAGCATTTATGAGAAAACATGGTATATACACGGTGTAAAAATAATTGGAGACTTTTTAGATGAAGATGGAACGTTTTTACTACAACAAGATTTTTCACAAAAATTTAGACTCACCAATATATGTATAATGCAATACAATAGTATTATTAGCACTATATCTAATTTTTTAAAGATTATGTCTGTCAAGAGGTCAGATGTTAAAAAAGTTTGCAGCCCATTTATTCCTTTTTACTTTGAACCCATATTGTTGAATGCAAAATGTTCCAAGGTGTTATATGATATGATAAATAGCAACAATCTCACCCCCAAAGCTATCAAAAAATGGAACACAGAATTGTCTATACATCTGGAAAGCAATATTTCTGCCAAAGAGTTATTTAGAGTTTGCTTTAAAACAACCACGGATACTCAAATCCAATGGCTACAATATCAGATACTTAATAAGTTTCTGCCGACAAAATATTATCTTAAAAAGATAAAGCTCATACAAGATGATTGCTGTTCATTATGTAAGAAAGATGCTGAAACAATTCAACATATGTTTTTATATTGTACTGAAATTATAACACTTTGGAACAAACTTAGCATGCATATTTTCAGAAGAACATCACAAAGAACTGGTTTTAATATTACTAATGTTATTTTAGGTGAAAGACCTCTCAGATCATGTAATAAAGTGGTTAATTTTATAATTCTGTATACCAAACAATATATTTTCAATTGTTCAAAACAGAACAAAGCTCCTAATATTATTGGACTCTTACATTATCTCTTTTTCAAGTACAAAGTTGAAAAGTATGCTGCAATTAAGTCATGTGAAATTTTTAAAGAGACCGTTGCATAGAAGCGATCTTTCTCCCTAATCGGAATACCGAGCATTCTATTTAAATACTCGTGACGTAGAACTTACCTTTCGCTCTATTTAAACCTCTATTGCGTATTTGCCATTTAAATACCCGTAGGATTCCTCAGTACTGAGGGAAAGCCCAATACATTTTATGTTTCAAAAGAAGCATTATTTTAAACCTGTCAAAAATAAATGACAAATGAAATTGTCAAGACTTGATACATATATTGTCGGAAAACTGCTACAAATGAACAGTTGAATGCTCATGTACAAATGCCCTTTTCTTCAAATAGTTCTGTTTGTTATTTCTTTTGCGGGTTGTGTTTTTATTTCTCTGTAATATCTAGACAAACATTTTGAGCAAATCACTCCACTATTATCAACGTCAGTATCTTGTCTTTTTATCCACTCAACCTGTTTAACAGTTATTTTCCTTGTTTGGCCTTTTCCTTTCCAAGCTTTACATAGTTCACAGCGATTTTTCGTGAAAGGCATACTGCCTCTAACCGCATTTATAAGTTAAAAAAGTATGCAGGACCTCGTTAGCAGTAATGGATAATTGATAAAGCACAACTATATGTACCACACAGTCTTTGACGTGAATCCCACTTGCTTCTTGGACAGGAAGTAGATTACAACATAAACAAAACACTGTCCTTGTGAGGAAAATATTTCAAAGTCGATGCAATGTACATAATTTACATAAAAACATATTTATGTAAACTAAAAATGTGTATTTTAATGAGGAAGCAAATGCTAAAAAAAATCATATATACATATAATCATGCGTGATTCGAACTCGAGCGTTTGAAAAAATATAGTTAAAGTCCACGACCTTTTCCACTAGACCACGACATCTCTATGTAGGAAGGAGGGACATTTAACTTGTAGATGAATTTGACAACAAAGAAAGGGAAATTGCTTTGATTTTTTTCTTTTTGCAAAAAAATGCCTCCGTGAAACAAAATTTTGAAGCGGTAGACTTCTAGCTGAAAACTTCAAGAACGTGTACATGCTAAATTTATCTTGTTTCACAGAGGCATTTTTTCAAAAAGTCGGGGATTCCCCCGTATTTTAAAGCTAAATATCCTACAAATCGCTTTTTACAGGATTTGATATTGGATTATTTTTGCTAATTCTTGTTAATACACGTCTTATAAACTATTTTCATAAATTATGGAATGAAGACATGATTTGCACTCGCTTTTATTATATATTTGAGCAAGTTTAATTTATTGATCTTTCATGCAACGCCTGTAGGTGATTTAACATGGGACGTGCAACCCCTTCTTTGAAAAACTTTGGGCAACATGGAAAAATATTTTCGAATAATATGAAGTACTATGTACATGATGTAGGTATACAAATGACTATGCATATATATGCAGCATGAGTGTAGTGTGAGAGTGTGTGAAACGGTGCGAATGAAAAAAAAAAAATAAAATCAATATGTATGTACTGTTGTATTTACTGATGAATATAAGAAAAAAAAATAATAATAATAAAAAAAAAAAGTATTGCAATTGCCCAAACTGTAAATGCAACCACTATGCCTTTTATAAAGGTTGCACATACTATAAAGTACATTAGCTGGCAATGAAAATTTATGCCCAGCAAGGCAAGTCTTATGCAGACTGCCTAAAACAATCTTGGAACACCAGCAGGATTGCAATCCAACAATAAACAAATCCAAATGAAGCAACAAACAAATGTCACTGTTCCCCTTGAAAAAAATCATTCAACTCTTTGAAATAGGCCTAACAGTATACCTGTCACAGCCATAGCAGGAGCAGACAAAATGTAGTCTAATGTCACTAATATTTTTGGAGACCTTTTGAAAGCATCGTCCATAAAACCAAGAGCTCTGATCTCAACAAATATTAAGGAAAAGCCTCAAACCAAACCACAAGTAAAGACAATTACAAAACAGACAACACCAACAAAAACCAACTCTGTACATTCAGTGTCACCAACATCTGGCACGAAGAGGGGTCGATCTCCTGGTGCAGAAGTTGACCTGTTATCCCCCTGTCACAAAAAAGTCATCTTAACCTAGCTCACAATTTTGTAAGCAGATAGATGATTTCAACCTCTCCTTGCTGGGTGGTACGCCATCAAAAGAGAACATGATCTCTCACCTTTAATAACTTCCATACAAAAGTATCGTAGACTTAATAATGGACAGATTCAGTGTCTTGCAATGGAATGCATGTAACCTTAGGTCTGACATTGGACAATTCAAATGATTAATAAAGAACATATCTCCTTCAGTCAATTGTATATAGAATATGACTTACTGCCAGGGTATGACACTGTATGACAAGACTAACCTCATCGATAAGGTGGTGGGCTCATATTCATATCTAATACCCTAGCCTACTATAAACAACAAGTCAACTATGACCTTAGTTCAGTTGAAGTTAAACTTGACACAGGTTTCATGAACATCTTAATCATATACATTCAACCTAATGATACTAATCATCTCCAACCTGTACTCATAAAACTATCTCAAAGCCTCCATATAAACACAATTTGTATATGTGATTTTATCATTCACCACCTAGCTGCAATAATGTAGTCTCTGCTTTTTATTTTTTATTCTGACGTTTTCAGGAGAGGGCTATAATTCCATAGGATCTTTGTAATGGTGCAAAACATTTCAATAAATAAACAATAATAAAGCTCTGTGTATTCGTTTCTGATGATGTTTACACTAACAAGAGTACCATCTTTGCACTTGGACATATCTAATAAAGGTATTTTTCCTTAAATATCACACACACCATGTAAAATGTTTTGTCTGATCTCGTAGGTGATGAAAAACCAAAACGTTAACAATCAGCACTAAAATGTAGTTGTTTAACAAGGACTTGAGCCATTGCGACAACAGAAGGAAAATTATATGGTGGCAAAAAAAATACACTCTGTTGTTTAGTTTTTAAATTTGATATCAAATTCAATATAGATGACATCACTTTCTCATATGTACTGGCACTACTTAATATGGGCATTTGCAAATAAATTGACAACTAGAAGTTCAGCTTCAGAACATCAAATGGTAATGGGACATTTCAATCTGAAAGACGCTTCAACCTAGGTTTCGACCCAATTTTGGGTCAAAATGTCTCAACTTTGTTTAAGTAAAGAAAACCAGCAAATGTTTAGAATGATTGAAAATGTGGGAGTGAATCACTCTCACACCTGTACCATTACGGAGATCCTATGGAGTTCTAACCTTCTCCTTAAAAAAAGGGGGGGGGGGAGAGGGCTACATTATTGCAGCTAGTGGGTAGATGATCAAAACTTTGCCATACTTAGATGGATCTCCTGCTAGACTTGATCCAAATAATTTGAAAACCTCACCATCACACTAAACACCATATCTGCAATCTCAGAGTAGTTGTACAAGATCACTGTGAGTCAGATCAATTCCCAATTTCCACTTTCTCCCTTGCTCCATATATGGAAATCAAAACATTATCAAAGTCTTGGGTCTGCACTGAAGCTACCGCTAAATGGCCAAAATTAACTAGCTCAAATACTTAGTACAATCCAGGCTGTGCAAATTGCACATGACAACATAGACCAATGCCTAGACAACATCAACCAAATAATTCATCAAGCAGCTATACAATCCATTCCCAAGACACCTTCTTGCAAAATAACCTTGCATGAACTCACAACTACACCCAAGCCAGGAAAACTAGCAGGACAGCCTTCACAAAGTTCCAGCAGGGCCAAAATACAACAAAGCATGTAAATACACTAAACATGTTATCCTGCAGGAATAACAAACACATTTGCAAAGCTTTTTTCAATACTTCATTCATGTACAGACAACCATATCCTGGAAAAACGTGACGACACTTTCAGTCTTCATTGACATCTTTAAATCCTTTGATCTTGTCTGAAATGATTGACTAATATGCAAGCTTTATAACCAGTTCCACATCACTGGCAATACATTCTGCTTCATCAGGTCTTTCCTTACAGGCAGGTAAATACAGATCACTTTAAATAACTCGCTTTCAAATCTGCACAACTTGGATAATGATGCACCTTAAGGCTCTATTATCAGTCCAACACTCTTCTATCTCATGATCAATGACTCATCATCCATTATTCACCACAACAAACAACCATACCAAGTAGCTGATCTCTTTCACTTTGCAGAAGAAAAAATCCATCATACAAATCATTCTATCAAGATCATCAAAACAATCTGGACTCAATTTTTAACTGGCCCATCCAATGGGGTTTTTAAGCTGTCATGACCAACACCCACATCACTCACTTAGTCACTTTGGCCCATACTTAAAGATTTTCCCTATATATTTGCATGTAAAACTTTGATCCCCTACTGTAGCCCTACCCTACCCCAGGGCCATGATTTTAACAAATTTGAATCTGCACTATGTAAGAAAGCTGCTGTGTGAACTTGCACTTTTCTGGCCCAGTGGTTCTGGAGATTTCAAAATATTTTTTCCTATATTTTTGCATATAAAATTTTGATCACCTATTGTGGCCCCATCTTACCCATGGGGGCCATGATTTTAACAAATTTGAATGTGCACTGTCAAGAAACTGCCACGTAAATTTGAACTTTTCTGACCCAGTGGTTCTTCAGAAGACGATTTTTAATGAACCCCATCCTATTTTGCGCTCATCTCCCCTTTCAAAGAGGCATGGCCCTTCATTTGAACAAACTTGAATTCCCTTCACCCAAGGATGATTTGTACCAAGTTTGATTGAAATTGGCCAGCTGGTTCTGGAGAAAATTTTCAAAATTTGTCAGCAATTTTCCCCTCACTATTTCCCTATTATCTTGCCTTGGAGAGGGTGTTGCCCTTCATTTGAACAAACTTGAATCTCCTTCACCCCAGGATGTTTTTTGCCAAATTTGCGGTTCTAGAGAAGATGAAAATGTAAAAAGCTTACAACAAAGCAGATGACAACACTAATGACGGACAAAGAAAGTTTTGATCAGAAGAGCTCACTTAAGCCTTCAGTAGTCACTTCTCATAAGCATTTAAATCGCCCATATTAACCTGACCAAAAGGGCAATGAATTTCAAAATTTTGGTAAAGGGCTTCATGAACATAATAACCTTTCTTCCTACA
Source organism: Ostrea denselamellosa (assembly GCA_024699665.1). Lineage (NCBI taxonomy): Eukaryota > Metazoa > Mollusca > Bivalvia > Ostreida > Ostreidae > Ostrea > Ostrea denselamellosa. The sequence continues at coordinate 5,115,532 of JAMZEH010000110.1, read as the reverse complement.
TGTGTGAGAGAAAAGATTTTTAAAACTATGGCTTCTCTCTCTCTCTCTCTTTTAGTTTTGGATAAGGCTTAGCCCCCCCCCCCCTTTTATGAGCTATGATTGTAAACTTTACAATTTACATTCCTCTTATCCTAACAGTTTTTGCCCCACCGTTAGCACCCAAGAGGAGCTGGAGACCAGAAATTTTTGTGTCGTTCTTGTCCCAAAGATGCTTCAAACCAAATTTCTGAGGAATTGGAAAGATAGTTACCAAAAAAGTTAAAATCTTCAATTGTTAATATATTTAGTCACTGATCATTTTGGCCCCACCCTCATACCAAAACCCCTACCCCTGGGATCATGAAATTTACAATTTTGGTAAAGGCTACCTACTCATTCTAATTATCAAATAGTTTCAATTTCGTATCAATAGCATTAAAAAAGATGTTTCTAAATGCTTTACACTTAAAACCTATATACCACCCTGGGGTCAGAACCTCTGCCCTGGGGACCCTGAAATTTACAATTTGGTAGATAGATGCAAGGGGGGCAAGAGTCCTGAAATTTACAATTTATGTTTACTCAGGTGACCTAAAAGTGACATTAAATGTGACACAAATGGGTTTCATCATGGATGTATAACAGATGTGCATGAGCAGTTAGCCATAATCTATGTACATCTACCTGCACTTCGTCAAATTGTGTATTAAAATGAACTGTACTGTTTTGATGGTAATCATTCCCTCTTTTTAATTTGCACCTGTGTAATTTTGTAAAGAGTTGATTACCTATATATTAATACAACAAAGTGTAGGTATATCCACTCAGAAGGTGATTATGTGACTAATGAAATATGTTACCTATAAATGGACAACGAATAACAGAGACACAAATTTCAAACATTAAAAATTTTCTGAAATCAAAAATTCATGTTGGATTTAATTTCATTGTTTACTTCCAAACATGAAAATAATGAAATTTAATCTGACACAAAATTAAAAATGTGTATAGCAATTTCTTGTGTTACAGAGTGTAAAAGTTAATCATATATTATCTCAAGTTTCCTGCAATTGCAAGTAGTATTACTACAGTATCATACTTTGTACCTCTGTTGCATGTACATAGACAATAATCTTACTTGGATCAGGTGCTGATGGCAGTTTTCCATCTGTTGTGTCTTTGGTGGTCACTCGGACAATGGTTTTGCGAGTGATCTGTGGGTTATGATCTCCTGGAGGAGGATCAGTAGGATCTCTCTTGCTGTCTGCCCAAATTGTTTGATTGACTTGTGCCCCTGATTTTTGATCCACTGCTGATCGAACTAATGTACCCCCAGGAGGAGGAATATGAGGATCATCCAACACAGTTCCAGATGGCACTATAGAACTTTTGATGTTCATGGGACTCAGAAGATTTGAATTTGCAAGCTCATGGCCATGAGGCATTTGATGATGATGTTGGTGTGTATTGTATGGGGTGGAGGTGTAGCCTGGTATCCCTGGATTTGACACATCAGCCACAGGAACATAGTTTCCATGGGGATCTATCATATAACTCTGTCCACCACTTTGGTAATGTTGTGGGTTTCCATACACGGCATTACCATATGCATCATATCCCAATAAAACCATTTCATTCATTTGGTTATGATAGTTTTGTTGAGGAGGATAAAAATGTTGCATTACAGATGTGTCTGTGGCAAAAACAGGAGCTAATGCCTCTGGGGGAAGAGGCCCGTCATCTGATTTTGAGTGAAGAGGTGGCATAGAATCAAATGAGTTATCTGGAATAGAGTCATACTTGTCATTAGTGTTCTCCTGGTTGTCCCCTTTCTCTTTAATTGGATGTTTGTGAACACCAACATATTTCTTCTTGCGTTTTTTCCTTTTTGATCCTGGTGATTCATCCGTTTTGGACCGAAGTGAACTGACTGAGGCTCTAATGGCTGGATTTGTTTGTAGCATCGGGTTAATAATTTTGTCTGGTTCTCCTACTTCACTTTGTTGATCAATACCAGCATACTTTGACTTGTTAGTAGTTCCTCTCTCTTCTGATAATCCATCTGCTTTGCGGGAAGTCCTTGGTGTACTCTCAAAGGCTGGGCCTTCTGCAGAGTCTGCAGAGTTTCTGTTACTTGTCTCCGACTCTGCCTTCATTTCTTTCATGCTCTGTCGTCGTGACAGTTCTCTTTTGAGTTCATGCAAAATCCCACCTGTTTGTTTAGTAGTTTCAAACACATCATCAATATTAGTTTCCTTCTTTATGTTTCTCTCATTTTCTTTGTTGTAATCTTTATCATTGTAACCATGGTTATCATAGTTTTGCTTGGATTGGCCATTAGCTGCTGTTGGGCGACGTCCTATAGGTGGTTCATCAGTGCTCTTGGTCCTCCTCCTACCCCTTTGTGCAGAAGATGACAAGACTGGTACACTGATATCCCCGGCAATGGATGATTGGCTTTCACTTTCTAAGCTCTTTTCTTTGTTGTGGATAGAAGGCAGTGGAGGAGCTGTAGGGGTAGACACAGGTTTTACTTTACGTCCCATGGTCGGGGTATGTGTTAGGCTAGCCCACATTTGCTGATTATCCCAGTTTTTCGAGGAGAGAAACGATTCTGAGCCTGCACTTGATTCTATATATCCTGTGGAACCTCCATGTATGCTATGAAATACATTATCAGATTTATGAGACATGTTACCACCTCCTCGGTAGCTTTGTATTGACTTCTTTTCCAAAAATTTTAGCTTTCCTTGTTTGTAGAACCAGCACATTACAATGCAGAAAACAATGAGAGCGAAGAGACCAATCACAATCCCTACAACAGCCCCTGTTGGGAGTTTTGAGGTTCCTTCTGATAACTCAGGTGCAGAAGGGTCACCTGCAAATCAATACATTGAATATCTTTGTCAGCTCTTTTGTATATGTCTAAAATGACTCAAATGTATTCTCTCTCTCTCACTCACTCACTCTCACTCACTCTCACTCACACACACTAACTCTCACTCACTCACACTCACTCTCACTCACTCACTCTCACACTCACTCCCTCTCACTCACTTCCTCACTCATTCTCTCACTCACTCACACTCTCACTCTCTCAATCACTCTCACATACACTCTCTCACACACACTTACTCACTCCCACTGACTCACTCCCTCTCACGCTCACTCACTCCCACTGACTCACTCCCTCTCACACTCACTCTCACACTCGCTCACTCTTTCACACACACTCACTCTCACTTACTCACTCACACTCACTCACTCTCACTCACACTCACACACACATATACACACACACACACACACACTTTGTTTATAATTAAATAACTATTCAATTCTTTGATAAGGTGAGGTGGGGTCATAACATATATAAGGCCCATGGGCCACAATACTCACAGGAGTCACCTTGGCCCTACTATTCTTCTAAAGCTTTTAACTTCTTTGTTATCATCAAAAATTTTGACACCATAGTATGAAATCACTCTAGCCCCATCCTTGAATTCATGCAACATACGGATGCTTCAAAATCAATATTACTAACATGACTATGCTCTTCTGGAGAAAATTAATTTTCCCTATAATTATCATGTACTAATCGATCTCCCAATTTTAGCCCATCCTAGCTTTAGTAAACATGAATTGGAAAAAAAATCAACCTTGAATCCATATAACTTGGGAAAGTTTGTATGTTTAATATAATTTAATGTGGCCCTTCTAATCTTGGAAAGATTTTTTTTTTCAAATTCTCATATAAAACTATCCATATTTTAGTCTCACCCTAGTCTTAGGGACCATGATTTGATCAAATTAAATTTGCACTACATTGGAAAGCTTGCATATTGATAAAACTAATCATGGCCACATGGATCTTGAGAAGATTTATAAGAAATTTTGAAACATATATTACTTTATTGAGGCCCACTCTACCTCCCAGGATCATGAGTGACACAACCTTGAATCTGCACTACCTGGTGATGACTGCATGCTTATCATGGCCCTGTTATTCTTGAGAAGACTTTAAATTTTTTCCTATTAATTCCCATGTATAACTTTAACCCTCCATTGAGGCCCTACCCTCTGGGGCCATGCTCTGGGGCCATGATACCTGACGATAATTGCCTATAGATATGACTAATCACTGTCCTCATATATTGACATTTGAAAATTTGACCTTGTATTGTGGCCCCACCCTACCCTCTGGGGCCATGATTTGTATAAACTGGAATTTACACTACCAAGGCCATGATATGTACAGACCAGTATCTACACTTCCTGTGGATGTTTGCATATTGATATGGCTGATCATGCCACTGTTGTTCTTGAGAAAGGCTTCTGCTACATACAATATTTTGATCTCCTATAGTGGTCCAATCATACTACTGCAGTCATGATTTGAACAAAGTTGAACCTTCACCATGTCAAGAAGGTTCATCTTTTCTAGCTCAGTGGTTAATGATAAAAATTTTTTAAATGACGTCATCCTATTTTTTATGTCTTTTCTTGATTATCTCCCCTTTTGACCCTTCATATGAATAAGCTTAAATCCCTTTCAGAAAAGGATACGCAGCACCAAGTTCGGATGAAATTGACCATGTGGTTCTGGGGAACAAGATGAAACAGAAAATTTTATGATGATGTCATTGACAACAGAAATGGATAAAGGATTCTGTGCATTTGGGGCCAAATTTAGCCCCGCATCAAAATGGAATAACATTCTTCAAAATTCTTTTCTAGGGTGTATGTTTTTATAAATTGATTTTCATATGTTTGAAAGAAGATTTACTTACATATAATATATACGTAAATACAGTATAGTTTACAATAAAATGTACCATTTTAATGTTACTTATGTGACGTCATAAACAACAAGATTAAGTCTTATGTCTATGTTTTATTTAACAAATGTGCACTGTGATTTCTATTTCATTGACACTCTCCTAAAGTTTCAATTAACTGTAGATAATTCAATGCCATGGATGCTACAAATGGAACGTAAATACCTGAGGTCAGAACCTCTATGCCAGGGATATGAATTTACAATTTTGGTAAAGGCCTTCTTGCTCTACATTACTATACATTTAGTTTTTCTTACAAATGTGCAGTTCTAAAGACGGAAGATTTTTGAAAATTGGTAACTTTTTGGCAGTTTTGTCCCCACCCCTAGGGTGCCTGAAATCTACAATTTATGTCTGCCTTGTCCCAAAGATGCTTCATACTAAATTTGAAAAATTGGAATGATAGTTATCAAGAAGTTAAAAATGTTCAATTGTTAATGCACGACAGATGACACATGACAACAGACACAGACCAATTGCAAAAGCTGGTCACCTGAGTAAACTTACACTAAAAAGGATTTGGCCATTACATAGAATGTCAGGAGTTCTGTGAACCAGGTTTTTCTATAGAAAAAACATCATTTCTTACTCCCATTTCGGCCCCAGAGTGAAAATGAAAATTCCCAAACCTTGTTGCACATCTAAAGGATACCACCAATCATCTTCTAAAAGATGATTTAGCTACGCATAGAATATAAGAGGAGTTCTGGGACCAGATTTTTTGAAGGAAAAAACCTATGTTTTTTTTTTACCTCCATTTTGGCCCCAGGGTAAAATTTAAAAATCCAAAACCTTATTGCACATCAACAAAACAACTCCTGTCATATTACCAAAAGATAATGCTTGAAATAAAAGAAGTCTCAAGTTTGAGAAAGAAGAAAGTGTGACAGATGGTAACAATATACCTGAACTTTCTGTATAGAAAATGCAGGTATAACAGGATGTATTCTTAAAATTTAAAATGCCCCAAAAAGTGCTTATATTGATGAGAGACTTTACATACTAAAATATATATAACATTAACATGTTAGGACTTATTTGTCCTAGAGTCAAAACCCCAGGGTTGCCAAATTCACAATTTAAAATTCTCTGCTTTTCCTAAATATGTATTTAGTCTTTATACTGTATCATTAAACTTAAAGATGTCTTTCAAATGATAAAGGCAATAATCACTGCAATAATTTTGGTCCCACCCTGGAACCAAAACCTTTACCCCTGAAGATAATGAAATTTTTCCTGCTCTAAATCAGCATGCATATATTTTTTCATACAGATGTGTGGTTGTATAGAGAAGACAGTTTTTAAAAATTAATCATTTTTGGCAGTTATTGCCCTGCCCTTAAAGCCCCATGGGTGTAGAAGTCCTGAAATTTACAATTCATGTCCCCCTTGTCCCAAAGATGGTTCATTCCAAATTTGAATAGAATTGGAATGATATTAAAAGTTAAAAATGTTTAATTGTCAACCCATAATGGACAACAACAGAAGCTGACCAACTGAATCAGTCACGAGTTTACTCAGGTGACCTAAATATAGAAATATTTCTGAATTTGGTCATTTCACCTATTTGTTAAAATATGTTCATCTTTTTTTCTAACTGACAATATTTCTTGAAGATTTTTTTTTACCCACAGAATTAAAAAATATTTACAAACTCTTTTAAAACAAGAGGCTTATAGGCCATATCACTCACTTGAGTCAATTTGGCCCATACTTTTCCTCTATATAGTCTCATGTAAAAATTTGATTTCCTATTGTGACCCCACCCTACCCCTGGGGGCCACAATTTTAACAATCTTGAATTTGCACTATGTAAGGAAGCTGACATGTAAATTTGAACTTTTCTGGCCCACTGGTTCTTGAGAAGATTTTTAAAGATGCTTCCCTATATATCTGCATGTAAAACTTTGGTCCCCTATTTTGGCCCGGCCCCACCCCACCCCTGGGGTTTATGAATTTAAAAAAATCGAATCGGCACTATTTCAGGAAGCAGCCATGAAAATTTGAACTTGTCTGGACCAGTGGTTTTTGAGAAGAAGATTTTAAAAGACTTTTTTCTATATATTCACATGTAAAAGTTTGATTTCCTCTCGTGGCCACAGCCTACCCAAAGGGCCATGATTTTAACAAAATTGAATCTATACTATATCAGGAAGCTGAAATGCAAACTTGAACTTGTCTGGCCCAGTGGTTCTTGAGAAGATTTTAAAATGACCCCACTCCATTTTTGTGATTATCTTCCCTTTGAAGGAGGTATGGCCCTTTATTTGAACAAATTGAATTCCCTTCACCCAATATGATTTCACAAATTTTAATTGAAATTGGCCTGCTGGTTCTGGAGAATAAGATTTTTAAAAATTGTCAGTGTCTTTTCACAATTATCTAAACTTGGAGAAGGGTGATGCCCTTATTTTGAACAAACTTGAATTCCCTTCACCCAAGGATGTTTTTTTTTTGTCAAATTTGATTTAAATCGGCCCACTGGTTCTGAAGAAAAAGATGAAAATGCGAAAAGCCTTCAGCTCAGGTGAGCTAAAAAAATCAAACTTCTATCTGAACCTTCTAGACACTCATATCATGCATCAAATCACAGCAAAATTTGGCATTTAAAATGTCTTATTTGCTAACAAATCACTTATCAATATTCCAGAAAAAACACGAATCAACTCAAGAATAGAAATAGCTGTGTTGCTTTGAAATATGTTATCTATGATGGAGACAGTAGTATCACTCATTTGCTATTGAAAATCCTCTGAGAGGTGTTAAATACCAAAGTAGGTATGATATGCAGAGAAAATGACAAAGTTCAACTATTTGTTATTTTTCTTTTAAAAGTCTGAGCAAATTCAGGAAGTTACTTGTACATTTTCAATGTGTCTATAACAAATGCACAAAGTCTGAAGGGTGCCAAGTCAAAGCTGTAAGAGGAGTTGTTTACACAAAGTAGGTACCATCAATCTTAAAGATGCTGATAAATGTGTCAAAGTTCAACTACATGTAAATTTTTGGAAAAATGTCTGCACAATTCCAAAAAGTCGCATGCACACCTTCGATGTGTCCTTAATAACTGTACAAAGTTTGGAGAATGTCAGCTTAAAGATACATTAAAGTAGGTACCCTCTATTCAAAAAATGATGAAAAAAATGACAAGTTCAACTCCATGTAAATTTTTCCAAAAATTTCCAAGCATCTCCAAAATGTCACATGCACATCTCCAATTTGCCCATAACAACTGTGCAAAGCTTGGGGAATGTGAGGCTAGAGGTGAGTGAGGAGTTGATTACATAAAGTAAATTACATAAAGTAGGGCCCTGTGGGAATCCGGGTTAGAATAGATCTCCAGTACCTCTTGCTTGTCATAAGAGGTGACTAAATGGGATGGTCCTTCGGATGAGACCGCAAAAGTTGAGGCCCCATGTCACAGCAGGTGTGGCACAATAAAGATCCCTCCCTGCTCAAAGGCCATAAGCGCAAAGCATAGGCCTAAATTTTACAGCCCTTCACCATTAATGGTGACGTCTCCATATGAGTGAAAGATTCTTGAGCTGGACATTAAACAATATACAATTAATAGTAAATAAGTAGAAACAGAAGACCAACATCCAAGGAAATGCAAAGAAGTGGTTCTGATGAAGGCCGCCTTAGGCCGAAACCGGTAAACGTAATAAAAATTTTTCCACCGCATTTCCTTGGATGTTGGTCTTCTGTTTCTACTTATTTACCATTTGTGATTATCAGAGCCTGTTGAATACCAAAGGTATCCATCCAAGGAAATCTTCCGCAATTTAGACTTCAAGGCGTTAGATCCAGTATATTATTCATAAATATACAATTAACATAAAGTAGGTACCCTATACAAATACAACCACCTGGCATTCACCATGCTATAAGCCAGATGCACGCTGTGCAACCCGGCCAAAAATAAACATGAGCTTGAATCACTCTTTCAGTGCTGAAATAAGGCTTCATATGAAATGCTTTAACAAGCCATATATTAATCCCTGATCCTTGGGCCATGAATTTCACAAATTTGGTGGCTATAGGCCTCTATGATCATTTTTACAGTGCGTTTGGTTTGTTCATTTGATAACCATGAGTAGTCTATGAGAAGATTTTATTAGATTGCAGAACTTTGGCTCAATCGCCAAGAACCATGAAATATTCACAATATTGATATCCCTGCCCCTATGTATAGTAACAATGGTACAAAACAAAGTTTATACATTATATACTATGATCTATCAGGCCAAGGTCCATGTATCAGTAAAGGGGCAGGGGTCCAAAAAACAAAAACAATTAGCATCATGGCATGTGATGAATTATTGATGAATTCACTGAATTCATTCTGCTGGGTAAACTTATATATTTGATAACTTACGATATGTAGTAATACGCAGGTTGAATGTATTATGGGGTTGGAAGAGATCTCGTGCCTGTGTTAGATGTACTGTGATGTCAGACTCCCTGACTTCAATAATACCGGTGTTTTCCTGGTCCCCTAAGCAGCGAAAACTTTTCTGTAACATGAAAGATTTTACTGGTAAGTCTGCAATATTCCAATCATTTACAAATATGTAATAACATGTATTTTGATAATGTAACAGTTTCAAATGAATGGTAGTCTTAAACATTTCCTCCATGTCAAACTAGTTGGCAATCTAAAAGTAATGCATTGGGTACAGAGAATTTATCATTGTGTTTTACTACTGGTTAAAGGCACCTTTTCCCTTTTACAAAAAATTTTTTTTTATCAAAAGAGTAAAGGTACCTTGAGTAATCAAAGTATTGATAGTACTGATAGACAGTGGCATGGGTTTCGAAAAGTTAACTAAGAAGAGCTTAAAACAGTACTGAGATTGTAACCGAATGAGCAGTCATTTATGGTAATTCATTTTCATAATAATAATTCAATAATGGTAAAAGAGGGTAAAAAGTTCAAAGATAGTTTATTTCAGAAAGAAATATGTACATCTGAACTACTATATAATAATTATAAACTCAATTTTTTGTCCTTTAATGCTGGCTGATTGGAAGAAAGCTGTCTTTTGCTTTTAATATACACTGGAACCTGTTTTAAGTTCATGGTTTATTACATTAGACTGCATATTACATTGGAATTTAAAAGCACAAAACTATTTCTTAACAAACCTATATAAAATAGACTTAGTTTTTAAATTGTCCCAAGATATTGCAATTTGGTATTGCATTATAAAAATTCTGCAAAAAAAGTAATAAAACCCCTACATAATCAGTGTTAATTAAGATAATCGCCCTATCATCAGCTGTTCACACCTAGGCTGTCCCAGGCTATCAGTGTGCACATTTCCTAGTCTGTCAGGAGATTAGTGACACTTGACTGATCATGCTTAAACAAATCTAGTGGCCTCCCTCAAAGCAAAGCAAATTGATACAATTATATGTAAATAGTAAACTGTGTAAAATTTACTTCAACAAACAAGTGGAGTATCAGAAATGATTCAAACAAATATCCCCTGTTGACACCAGAAATAAAAAAATCATATTTCTGGTAAACTTGTGTGATCAGTGGGGGTTTCCCCATTGGTCTGATCACAAATTAAAAAGAACAGATTTATTTCTACAAGCACTGTCACAAAGTATTCAGCATTTACATAGCATCTCACATGTGTAGTCTGGCCACTGTGTTGTCACATGGATCTATAATAAAGCACATAGACAGAGCTAAACAAAAGTTATGGCACAGTGAATAGGGTCAAAGGTTAAAGTAAGCAGTTCCTTAGCAGCTTTTTAAGTAGTTCAAATGAATATTCATGAATGAAGGCTTGCAGAAGTATCTAATTTAAAATTTTCAGCCAAAATAACTGCCTGAAAACTGCTAAGGAACTCTGAAGGCTAAGAAGCTGCCAAGAAACTGGTAGATGAATGCTCTTATGCAAATGAGACATGCATACTAATGAGGCTTTTTGATGACTAAAGAACTGCTTATTTTAAGTGAACTGTGAAGGTTAAGAAACTGCTTGGGGAAGGCTTACCACTTTGACTTTGGTATGGAGAATATGGTTTCTAAGTGATGTTTTTATTGGATTTGTTTATTACATTAACTGTCCCCTGTATTATGTTATTTTATCAGATATGAGGCATGATAACAGGCTTTCACTGTAATAAACATTGCACATTACTGTAGTTTTCATATTTGAAAGCATTTGTTATCTATTACATTTGACTAATTAACAGTCACCTGAATACCATAGCTCATACAGGGAGTCTCATATTTCTATATAAGCCTCAATATGGAGTCTTCTGTGCATATGTTCAAGATTTTCAAAGCACATACAATATCATATTCAATTACAGAAGTTTGAAGCATATGAATCATTTATCATAACATTCCCTTATTATTTTTATACATTTTCATTATGTGGCCTTATTGGCCCTGCCCAAGGACCTTAACCCCTGATCCAGAGACATAACTTTTACAAATTAGGTAGAAAGCTTCATGGACATCATAATCATACATTTAGTTTATATATATATATATATATATATATATATATATATATATATATATATATATATATATATATAATGGATTTAGAGCTAGAAAAAATGAATCTCATCTTATGAGGCCTATAATTGCACATCTTGCAAACTGACATTGAGGGTTAAAATGTCAGACACATCATAAGATCAGGAACTACATTGTAATATGTGATCACCCTCTGATGCATTTTGGTCTGTTTTTATTTCCAATGGGTAGGTCTATTCATAACTAACATAGGAATTTCACAGGAGTGGGGTCAATCTATTTCTAAGTCACATAGGGGTGGCAGCATCTTAAGTAGACTGTATCTTCATGGTAATTCTCACCTTCTCAAAGTTCAAAACATTAATCAAAAATTGTTGAGTGTGGCGGAAAACATCAATCAATCTATATTCATACCTATTAGTTTCATATGATGAATTTTTTGGGAATTCTACATTTTTCTTAATTAGTAATGAAATAGATTGTGTGAATTTCAGATATTTGATATTATATTTTTTATATTCTATTTACCATTGTTATAATTTATTTTCAGGCTATTATCATACTGTATCATATTACATTATCTGTAATAAATAAATCAAGGAACCTGAGATCAGAGTTTCAATTGTATTTTCAACATTAACATGACCAGTACTATAATACAATTAATCAATGATCAGTCATTCAAAATACATTTCTTCTGATCGAGGTATTGTAATCTGAGAAGGGTTGTCCTTGCTCTCTCTCTCTCTCCCCCCCCCCCTGCACCTTCAATTCCCCTTAAATATATTCAAATATTAACACAAATACACACTCTACAGGTTCAAAAATACTTTGTACATCAAAAATAAAGAAAAACTAACAATTGGAGCTCCAGAAGCCACAGTTCCTCCGTAGATATTAAGAGCAAATGCGCAGTCTTTAATGGTTGCAGTCCATTCCACTTTGATATAGTAGTACGAATCAGTGTAGCCAGACCTGAGAGTTGTTGTGCAAATTGGTGGTGGATTGGGGGTGGAGATGGGGGAGCGGGCTGCCAGGTTTATGACGTTTTCATATATAATGATTGTCTGTCCACAGGTACTTGGACCATCCATGTAGTCTAGTAATTATCACAAAAAAAAAAAACACCAATTAGTTGAAACCAAGTAGTAAAGTAAATGAAATCAACATACATAACTGGATTGGCATTTAAATTGACAACTTGCCAATACACATAGGAGTCCTTTTCTTAAATTAACTCTATAATTATAAAATTCATTGTTTTGGAAATATATATTTATATACAGAATATAATAATATCTCAAAAATTCTGACTCCACAGATTTTGTGATTAGCAATTTATTGAATTCTACCATATGCATATATATTATGAGGGCATTCCTGTGTGAAGTCATCTAGGCATTAAACAATCTTAATTGAAACTGATGATGTTTTTGTCATGGACTTGTTTATCATTGATTAACTCAAAATGACATCTATACATCATTCATGTTTACATACATATTCCCATTTATATTATTACATATTAATACAACTGAAAAATATAGAATACAAATGCAAAACTAGATAAAAAAAAACAAAAAATAAACAATACAAATAAAAAAAATGATAAAATATAAATAGAAATGCAAAATTATCCAATACAACTGAAAAATATCAAATATTGCTACGTTTGACATGCTATAATATTTGCTTTTGAAGCATTAAATGTATGTGAGGTTGTCATAATTGTAATGACCTTTGTTTCTAAAACCCTAAAACATGAAACTCATAATGGTAGTTTTCTATCAGCTGGAGGATGTAAAAGGAATGTTGCCTTTGATGTCATCATACCATGTGAAATCCTTATAAATGATCAATTACTCAAAATTAGCCATTGATCATTAGGCATGATAAAAGCATTTTCTGAGTAAAATTTTCTTTTTGTTTACGTTAAATGAGTACCTGCAGCTCTTTAGCCTTGTACAACACAAGTTTGTTTATGTTGACAGAATTAAGTCTTTAAAATGGGTATAAAATGACATATCTATCCTCACATGTAATACAGATAAACAATAAGGTATGGGGTACTATTAAAAGTTATTGACTAGATATCAGGAAATATGCCTGCCTTTACAATGTCTTTGCAGGGTAAATTGGACTAAAACTGTGATGTCTACCTCTGTGCAAAGACAGTGAGTAGGCAATGTTCCCCAATTATATTCAGTAAAAACTTTATTGCATACAGGTGATTTTTAATGACTCAAACTTCAATCTCTCAAAGTGAAATCATAGTCCCAATTTTTTTTTTCTCTTAGTATAACTTATAAAGCAAATTTAGTCCTGATCTCTCAAACTTGATTACTCTTGAAGTTCTTGGTATCTCAAAGTGAACTTTGGGTTCCATAAGACATTGTTTTTCACTCTTGATCTCTCAGTGATGGTAGCACATGCATCACTCATGCATATAATTACCTTACCTGGATGGTGAATGCCTGAGACTAGCTCTGGCATTTTAATTAGGTATTTATATAGCTGACAAATTGTTTACCTTGTTTTCTCTGGGAATGGTGGGGTGGTGGTAATTGTTTAATTGGTAAATTTAACCCTCCACCTGTGCTATGTTTTTGTTCCATCATTTGACTATAGATAAAGACTTATTTAGACTTGACAATGAGACAGTAATTATACTTGGAGAATTTAATTATCATTAGAGACATACCAAGGAAATTTTTATTATTCAATATATATATATATATATATATATATATATACATATATATTCATTCATCAAAATATTCAATCATTCATCAAAATATCCAAGTATACAAATGGGGTGATTTCAGCTTCTCCATCGTCTACTTCCCATATCTTTGTAGCAATATTCCATTATTACCTGAATGTGGTGTCTATGTCTCTCAACTGATTCGATACACAAGAGCTTGTTCTGCATATGATCAGTTTTAAAACTGAGGCAGGCTACTGACAAAAAAGTTGATGTTATAGGTAGGGGTGTCAACAGTCTCTTTTAAAGAAGTTAGCTCCTGAGCTTTTGAGCAGCTATATTAACACATTTATTACTGAACCCTATCAAGTTGAACAAAAATGTGTCCATTCAAATTTTGAAGTGGTTTGGTAGGGACTATATTTTGCAGTGAAAGGTTTGTTTAATCAAAAAGTTCTAAATCTGAATTATTTCAAAGTTTCTCTATTATCAAACATATCGTCAATATTTATATCCCTATAGGTGTATTTCAGTTTTATAATTCATGATACAAGTAGCTGAGACTTGGGTCTAATTCAAATGTTGAATTTGGTTGATATATGTTTCGAAATAGAACACCAATTCTTAAAAAAGTCTAAATTAATTTCCTCAAAATTTTGTCTAAAAATTTGGTTTGTTTGTTTGTTTGTTTATAGCCGCCTGAGCAATTTTTCAGCTATCCAGCGGCTGTCACCATTACCGGTGACAGGGCTGCAAATTTAGGCCTATGCTCGGCACTCAGGGCCTTTGAGCCACACCTACTGGGACACGGGACCTCGGTTTATACGGTCTCATCCGAAAGACCGGCACCCACGTCCCACAGTGGGATTCGAACCCCCGACTCAAGGATCATCAGATCTTTGAGCCCGACGCTCTAACCACTGCGCCACGCGGGCGGCTCTAAAAATTTGGTAATTTGGCCAATAATTTAAAACTTTGATCTCTAACCCCCACTTTTTTAAGTTACATTTTAAATTTTATGACACAACTTTGAAATTTATGAGAAATTTAAGAAATTAACTTTACTCCTAATATGTTGTTTTATACTCTCAAATTATATATCATGAATTTTTCCATATATCAAGTGCTAAAGGGTCATGATCTGTATCTAATTTACTAGTTTAATCTTTTTTATACATAATTTATATTGTTAGAAGGCATGATTATGTATCTATTTTATGTAATGATTGATTTTTGTTGCTTATGTTATGTTGACACTAACAGATAAATGAAATTTACATGAATAAATTTTGATTAAATTTTAAGTGCATAATTTCCCAATTCTCCTTCAATGTAGAAATAAAAATACACTTCCCAAAAAATTGACATTACTCCAAATCTCAAATGTGAACCTCTTTAAAATCAGCATTTCGCAAATTCTATGACTGTTATAACAATCTAGTTTGCCAGTACAACCTGTCATTAGGTCAAGTGCTGTCTGATGTATTTCATACAAACTGTTAGGTTTTTCTTTACACAGAGAATTTGACTACAGATTTTGATTACCAAATATACAACTAAAATCAGTTACAAACTGTGCGTCCAAGAATTGTCTTTCCTTCAAAATTCCTATGAGTGATCAGTAAAATCATTAAAACAGCTAAAAATTGCAAAAGTATGTCCAAATTTTAATTCCTTGTGTAAAATGAAGCTTTATGAATGAATAATGTTTAAAGTTGACTTTTCAATGATCATTGTCAAGATATGAAAATAACGACTTTACGTTATATTTTTCCTCAACTATTTTCAATGTAGACTACAGATAATCCTCCATTTACCTGATCGAGATATAGGGCTCATGGCGGGTGTGACTAGTCAATATGATTTTTGTATTATAATTCTATATTTACGTCTGATGTGTGAAACTTTGCATGATTTGAAAATGCACTGCATTAAAGTCATATAATGAAATATGCCGTATTCCAAATTAACTGGTCCTGTATATATATCTGTATGTACATTTGTACACCTTACTATATAAGTAGTTGAAATTTCAATTTTCAATATGCAGTATTCATTGTTATAAAATTGTGAAAATAAACTATATAGCTATAAAATCTACATCCTTGGTAATGAACATGCAATATAACTGCATGAATATAAAAATGTCCTAGTCGAAGTTTTATTATCAATTCATTTCATATTTTGTACGATTCATCATTTTCCCCACACACTAATATTTACAATGCATTTCCATCTTTCCATTTTTTTTTTTTTTGTGTGTGACAAAGCTGGACCTTATTCAACATGAGCACCTTGTGTATTTTGCTCTATTGTTCCCATGAATGAAAAAAACCATGCAATTAACATGGAACTAACAATAAATATATACACAAAAGGATTAACTGCCACAGTATACACAGTCATGCTACCTTATCACACTTAACAACACACACAGTATACACTACTGTATGTTTTCTGTTATCTCATTTCATTTCAGATTTGTTAAACCCTGTTAATTCTAATAATGATATGATATAAAAAGTGCTTAATATTCTTTTCTCAATTAACTGTCATAATTTATTTTAAAAATCATATTTGAATCATTGTATATTATTAACTTAAAAAACTCCGAACTTGAGTTAACTTTCAGCACTGCAGAAATCATTAGGAATCACAGTCTATAGTTTCTGCAGACTGAAACTTGACTGAAACTATATAATCGTTTACGCACTGTGGAAACCATACAGAAAACCTCAACGTCAGATTTCCGCAGAGTTTCCATACGATTTCAGTTTTGCAGAAACTAGTGTTTTCATCCAGTGAATGTGTTTGTAAAACACTGTATTCACTGCCTTAACAATTGTTAAGAAAATCTTAAAATTACGAATTCTAAGAATGGTTTTGTAAAATAGTACATCTCTGCATTTACTTCAGTAGACCACCCTCTCAACAAATGCTTGTTAAGAAAATCTCCAAACTGTTAAGGAACACTTTGATAAGACTGCCTTAACAACTGATTGTTAAGGAACAAAATTACAAATCACAGCTTTATATCTAAATCTAAAACATTCTTTACATTTCTGTCATGATATTTTCTGCTGGGTAAATTATGGAGCAATTCCTTTCTTAATTTTTTAACAACTGATTGTTAACATCAGCTTCACTTGCTGCTATCCTCACAAGTGCTTGTGAGAAAAGATAATTATGGGTAGAACATCTATATATTGAAAACAAAATGGACTAAATACTGTAGATTAAAAAGTTACTGTGAACATTAATGGTACCTTAGAAATTTCAATGACATATACTTTAGTTTTATAGTTAAAAGTGATATTTTAATATGACCAGTTGGGCTTCTTCATTCAAAATAAACTAGACTGGACCAAGCTTTTATTAATCTGAATCGGTCGGAAGTGCCTGAGTGTTGAGCCCTATATAATAGCCCAAGAATGTATGATGGGACCTCAGTAAGAGATTGATATTTTATATGGTAATATAAGGGACAAAGTTTCTTAAAATCATGACCCAGGGAAAGGGGATCAAAATTCAGCATTTGAATGCATACATTCTTCAAAAATTCTACACAACTCTAAAATCAGATACTTTTACTAATGTTAATCTGAATAAATATCTCCATCATCTCTATATTATGATAATCCTCAACAATATATATCTATGCACCTTGAAAGTGATATAGTTCAAATGAACATATATGCATACAACAGTTGACAAAATCAGGTCCTAAAATGTGATTTTTGTTATATATATATATTTAGAATCATTTTATTTTGTCTGTTTTTGATTTTAACGTATTTTACTGATCAAATCAAATGATTGGGAACAAGTTCTAACAATTTACTAGTCCCTCTCTTATAACATTATGATATGTCATGAAAGATAAATAATTAACAGGTAAAACGTATAATAATTAAATGAATCTACAAGTACTAGACATTGATTCAGTTTTGTAGAATGTATGTACTTGTATGTTTTATTTACTTATTTACTTACCTATCTTATGCATCTACTATTACCTTTTATGCATATCATTTCTTTTACTACTTTATTGTACAACGCCAGTGAATACATGTATGTAAAATTAGGCATTTTAATCAAATAAATTAGTTTCAGTTTCATCTATAAATTTTTGAAAAGCTGCAAAATAAGTACTTTTTCAAGATTGTCATTATCGAGAACAAAACAGCCACCACCAAGCAATTGAAGCATATTCAAGAGGTCTAAAAAAAAAGTTATGTACAATTTTGACTGATGTTTCCTACCAATTTTGAACATAAGCTTTTTCAAAAGCCCATTTTTATAAGCTTTGTCTACTATGGAATCAAGATACACAGACCAACTGAGGTTTTGTGATGATAATAAGTCTAACTGAGGATACGCTGAAACACACTCCAGCCTATCACCATGAAAAAATGATTTTGATATAACAGGGTTGTTTTTGTTTGAAAAATAAACAACTTTAGTCCAGGATGGATTGAATTTGAGTATAACCACGTATATGACCATATTATCTGGACTGAGATATTAGTAAAAATACACAAATGTAACATTTACTGTCTATTTTCAGCTATCATATAAGAATTTCTATGTTTTAGTTCAGTAAACATTGAGTGTCCAGAGGGTAAAAAGCCACATTAATTCCTCATCCTGCACATTTTTATTAATTGAGACTTTGAGAGTCAAATGTACATGTATGTGTAAATATTCTTAACAATATTGTGGCAAAAAGGATGTGTTACTAAGTATTTAATCAGTTAATTATACAAAAAATTTAAATGAAGTGGAAAATCTTGCATGTAGGATATGTCTTGATTAGCTTATATTTCAAGAACAGAGAACGTTCCGGCAGAAGAGGGACACCTTATAGTATACCAAAATAAGAATGCAGAAGTTCTGCGTAACTTTGTGTTATACTGATCTTTCAGCCGTCCGATAAATGTAAATTTTTTATTGTATGAATAATGCATAGTACAGATTGCTTCCATTTTTAAAAATGTAAACAAATGGGCATCCATTTTGAATGTCTACACCATCGTATGGCAGCTATAGAAAAAAAAATCTTGTCAAATAGAAAAATGATGCAGAAAGTTCACACATGTATGATTTTTAAAAAATCAGACGTTTGTGACACAATTTATGTGCAAAAAAATTAAAATATTTATAAAATCTTGTTTTCCCCATAATCCTTTCCTGGTCACTGATTGGTTGTTGTTTTGAGCGGGCAAATTTGATTGTTGTTTACAAGAGAAAAACTAGCATAAATGAAAAGGAACCGTGCTATGTTTTGATTGAATAGAAGATCCATTTAGATGTTAACCTTTTCTGAGTGTAGGAGACGTTTACGGTTGTTTGGCACCATTCAGGTATGTCTTTTAAAGAATAAATATGTCAAAAATCAGCTTGAACTTTTCAAAATAATCTTCTATTATTGCATCCTTACTGAATATTTAGTATGAAGTCGTCCATAACAAATAACTGGCAATATTTTCCTTTCATGAACAATGGATGGGTCTATATGCTATCTCATAAACATTTCTTGGCTTATTCTGGTTGAATGTATTAAAAATATAAAATTACCAATGTTTAAGGGACATATAAAATTTTCTGATGCTTGAAAGTTGGAATATAATTAGCTCTACCAAATTTTCAACCACTTTATTAGATGTAATTGAGATATACGAAGAACAGAATTTGGATTATATCAGCTGGCTTCTATATGGTAAAAAGCATTCAGTTTACTCGTAATATCAACATAATTCAATATCCATTGTCATCATTTCTGAGAAAAAGTTTTGTTTGAAGCGAGTGTCATTAATGCAGTCTCCTAGACAGTTACACATTTTTGTACATGCAGTAGTTCATTTTTTTTATTTGTCTCACAGAACAGTAGAATTACTTTTTTATTTCGGTCAGGTCTATTAAAATTATGCTTTTTTCCATCTTTTGAAATCGAGGCATATTGATTAATTAACACTGATTTGTTGACAAAAAATAACTTTTGTTGTCAATATCTCAGAAAATAAGAATCAAAAAATAACATCCCCTACCCAACCCACACTTTTTGGTGACCTGAATGTTAATCTACTTATTTACCATTGATTATCTAGCATGATGAACTTTAATACTGTAATGCATTGAGATAGACAGTTAAAAATGATAGTAAAAATTAAATCTAATACAAACTGGTGCATCGTCAGTCATAATCATAGTCTTGTTGGCCTCTAGTCAAATACTGACAAATAGTGTGGTCTTTATATTAACAATTTGTGTGCTACATTTGCAACTGTTGTCGTGCACAGATCACTTTTCATAATTTAGTCAGCACTTTAAGCAAGCCTACAGCACAAAAACTGAATGAAATCCCTGTAGTGTTTTATGTAATCATGTGCACAGATGAAAACACATGCAAAAACAGTCACATGTAGACAACCTCAGTCTAATTAAAATTACAAACGGTACCAGAAACATAACCTCCTTGAAGTACCAGTAAAATTTGCTATCTTAGAATCCTGAAATGATCATGTATATGTAAATGCAATGAATGGTGGATCCAGGAATTTTTAAGGGGGGATAGACTGTGGTTTAGGATCTCCAGTGTTTTGAGGCTTTTAAGTAACTTGTATGGGTTATTGTATCTATACTTTGCAGTTTATACATGAACATAATAAACTTAATAACAAATATTTGATCTGGTTGCATGTTAATTTTTTAAATTATTTTATTTTTATTTATTTATTTTGACTGGTCGCAGTAGCTCAGTGGTTAGAGCATTCGCTTTGCAACCGGGAGATCATGAGTTCAAGCCCCGCTCATGCCATGGCTGCGTCAAACATGAGACTGCTCTTTCACCAAACGCTCGACATTTAGAAGTGAGAATCGCATGTCTTTCAGGTATATGGAGGTCCTGTGTCACGGTAGGTGTTGGCACATTAAAAACTCTCACTACTACAACCTGAATGCTAAGCATAGGTCTAAACTTATGGTACTTCACCTACAGCTGGTGACATCTCAATATGAGTGAAAAATTCTTGACGGGACATAAAACAACCAATCAATCTTTTTTTTTTTTTTTGGCCATTGACAAAGTAAAGCAGATTTGAGCAAAGTGAACTAGTTGTGTCCACTCAGTGTAAATATACCATATGTTATGTAGGATGAATTTCAATATTTTTTAAATGTTTTTTAGAACCAGATGAGCAGAAGATGCATTCCATGACTGATATAGAAGAAAACCCTTAAGAATGGAAACAGTTTTCAGTTGATGAACATTCCTCATGACACAAGTCCATTTTAATTCAGTAAAGTGGTAGTCCATTCTCCTAGGGAGGAAGAAGAAGAGTCTGCACAAGGGCCATAGTGACCCTGTTAACTAGTGTTAAGGTCAAGTTTTGGTGTCAGAAGACCATGATGATTAAAAGCATCAGAGAAGTAACAAGCTAGGGCACCAGTCTTATGTGAGCATACCACAAAGGGCTTCATTACTGAACAGTTGAAGGTTAATCACTATGACAGGAAAATGAAACAATATTGTAATCAACATTGAGGTCCATATATTTAAGGTTTTCCACTTTTCTGTGGAAAGTGATATTGTTCTGTATATTATTTTCTTGTCATCAAAATGATTTCATGCCTCTGGACTTATCGAAACACTTTGTTGTTCAAAACAGTACTTCTTGAGAAATATTTAGATATCAACCTACATACTTGAATTTCGACCCCTTTAGAATTACTGGACCTTACACAAAATCCTCCTTTGGGCATTAACAATTGAACATATAACTTCTTCTTAATAATTACCATTCCAATTCTTTTCAAATATGGTATGAAGCATCTATGGGATAAGGTGGACATAAATTGTAAATTTTAGGACTTCTGCCCCTGGGTTCTTAGGGGCGGGGCCAAAACTACCCAAAAATGTCCAATTTTCAAAACTCTTCTCCTCAAGAAATGCACATTTGTAAGAAAAATGCATAGTAATGTAGAGCAGGAAGGTCTCAACCAAAAATGAAAATTTCATGATCCCCAAGGTAGAGGTTCTAATACTAGGGCAGGGGCAAACTTGGTAAATGGTATTTATGTGTAAAACATTTAAAAATATCTTTAATGCTATTGATTAATTATATATTGTTTAACGTCCCGCTTGAGAATTTTTCACTCATATGGAGACGTCACCATTGCCAGTAAAGGGCTGCAAAATTAAGGCCTATGCTCGGCACTTGTGGCCTTTGAGCAGGGAAGGATCTTTATCATGCCACATGCACACCTGATGTGACACGGGGCCTCAGTTTTTGTGGTCTCATCTGAAGGACTGCCCCATTTAGTTGCCTCTTATAACAAGCAAGTTTCAGTAGTGCATAAACCATGCATAAACCTGGGGTGGCAACTAGTTTCAGCAGTGCGGAAACATTGCGGAAACCTAAGGTTTCAACAAGTTTCCATTCCGTAAACCACCTGGAATCGGGGACAGTCTCAGTTTACTGAGTGCGTAAATCCTTGTAAACTTGAAGTTTCCTGCGTAAACCATTTGTTTTCTTAAGTTTCCACATAGTTTACGCACAGATTTCGCATCATGGAAACAATAGTTTTCATGTAGTGATTATTAGAGTTTGTAACTCTAGATTTTCTTAACAAACATTTTTATAAGGCAGTGAATACATTGTTTTTCAAAGAAAGAGTTTGTAATTCCAATTTCTTAACAAGCAACTTTTACAGCAGTGAAGTACATACGTCCAAAGATTCCCATTTTACTAAGCCAATCTTATAGTGTGTAACTCCAAGATTTTCTTAACAAGCAATTGTTAAAACAGTGAGATGCCATGTTTTATAAAGATAGTGTTAGAGATCACAATTCAAACAGTTGTTAAGGCAGTGAGATGCAGTATTTCACAAAGAATTGTTAGAGTTTAAACTTATTAAACAAGCATTTGTTAAGCATTAAAATGAAGCTGATGGTTTATTTAGTAATTTCTTAACAGCCAGACAGGGGTTTTGATCAAATGGAATTAATCAATTTAAAGTGGAACATGTTTAATATAACTACATACTGTAAATGAAATTTCTTCTCCCATGATATTTCTAATGATAATTTTCCTGTGCACTTGCTCACATCCATCATAAATATCACTCCTTTATAAATATGTATACATACAAAATCACTGTTTCCCCCTTGCATTGAATAGTACGCCGTTAATACCAATATATAGTTTATCGACGTTTTCAGTTATTATTTTTGTCGTTTACCATACTAACAAAATTTTGGTCTTGTTTCCAACATAAACCACAAATGCTGTTTAATATGGCATATTTAGCTTTGAAAGATGCCACCACATTTTCATTATTTCTTAATTATCTCCCTTTGAAAAAAGGGTGTGACTGACTCTTCATTTGAACAACTTTCAAATCCTCTCCACCCAAAGATGCTTTATGGCAGATGTTTTGTTGAAATTGGCCTTGTGGTTTTGCATTTCTTTGTACAGCCCAAAATAAGTAATTCATACCATGTGAAAGAAATTACCTAAATACATGTAATAAAATGAAAATATGTTTTGGAATATATCTGTAGTTATTGGAACAATTCAAGATATATATTCACAAGTCACTTGCAATGTGCAATAGCATACATGATATATGTAAAGACTGTACAAAAAATATTTAAATCATTAATATTAGAAACAAAATAAGTATTCATATTAACTGTGATGTAGCTACATTTTATGGGAAAAAATGTGTATTTCTTGATGTAATGATTATTGAATAGCACCTTACTGCATTACTCTCTAACATATGTAGGGACTACCTCTCTTAAAAAATTGTTCTTTTAAAAAATCTTCCAATTTTTAAAAGTTTTAATGACCTACTTTTAAGCTACAATTTACATTTCAATAAGTTGACAGTTTGTTGATTCTAGGACTTATATCTATATGTGCCCCCAAAAAGGGATATGACATATATGGCCATATAATCTTGATTATAGGTCACAATGACCTTGATTTAGGGCACATCACACCTTTTTCTTAAGATACCTTAACTGACCAAGTTTGATGACTTTAAACCAAATAATTGTCCAGTTATGAGTTGGTCAGGATTTTGTCATATTTGGACATATTGTCTTAATCAAAGGTCACATGACCTAACTTTAAAGTGCAACCTACCCCTCTACTCAAGATGTATCAGCTGGAAAAGATTCATGATTCTAAGTCACATAGTATTTAAGTTATGAGCAAAAAACAAAGCAGGATGGATGGACAGACAAACAGACATTACCACCATACCATGATACTTCCCATCTAAAGATGGACATAACCCCCCCCCCCCCCAAAAAAAAAAAACTGACCACAAATTGAAAAATACGGATGAGTGGGAAATCAGAACTATGTTATTGTTTTCCTTACACACCATGAACACATGGATGGACAGATATCTCACAGAATATGATCAGAAAAGATCACTTGAGCTTTCAGGTGAGCTAAAATATATTACAATGTATGTAGTTATATCAATAGTATATTACTGGTATATCCTGATACCCTCTATATCAAGCATGATAACAATATCCCTGTGGTTTGAACAGGGTCTAATTGGGAAGATAATTCTGGATTTTTCTATGGAGTACTTTAAAAAATAAATTCTTTGTCAATTATTATTTAATAAATACTTACATTCTCTGACGATTCCATTTGCTAACTTTATGCAAGATATGGTGTACCAGAAGGCAATTAACAGATACATCATGAAATATCAGTGTAGTAGTCAGCAATCACCTCACAGGATCTACAATTATATACATATATATATAAATCAAATCTGCACAATGAATATTTTTTGAATGAATGATGACTTAAATGTTTTGTCTTTCTATCCATATAGTAATTCTCTCAAAGTCATGCGAATTGAGGATATTTGTCAGAAATTTTTTAGCTTCAACACAACGAATTAACAATATGATAATAGATAAATTAATTGGCATTCAAGGATATAAAGTCATAGTACAAACAGTTATACATAATAAAGAGATAAGTATTTCAAACATAGATAACAACAGAGGATACCAAGGGCTATGCTTCACTGATTTTTGTTTTCTGCCACACTTCATTTTTTAGTTATCAGGTGGCATCCAGTTTTTTTCTTGGTGGAGGAGAGAAGCCTGATACAATGTACCCGGGATGCTTCAAGAACATTACATGGTTGTATAAAAGACATGTAAATATTACACAATTTTGTATATTGTAACAATTTATTACCTTGTATGATTAATTGATTATTTATTGCTTTCCGCCACACTCAACAATTTTTCAGTTATCTGGTGGCGTCCAGTTTTTGTTGGTGGAGGAGAGAACCCAGATACAATGCACCTGGGAAGAGACCACCGACCTTCCGCAAGTAAACTGGCAAACTTGCTCACATAACGCCGCGGCCGAGATTTGAACACGCGCCGACAGAGGTGAGAGGCTTTGTGATTTTTAGCCCGATGCTCTAACCACTCGGCCACGGAGGCCCCCTTATTACCTTGTAAAACTATAACAGTATTAATTATTCTGCCTTGTACCAAAAGTTGTCATCCCAACTATTGATTACTCATACATAAAATGTAGATCAGACTTATCCATGAAATTCAAGAGAGTGAGGTCCACTGGTTTGTGGACTATCTTGGAAGCCAACCCCACCCCTACCATCCACCTCACTTTTAACACGATTTGCATTATTTTCTTCTTTCAGTATTATCACCACTCCTTTCTCCTGGATCCTCCCTTGTTATTTTTTTTCCTATCTTCTTATTTAATATATTAAAAGAATTAACTCAATTAATATTGAGAAAAAGATACTACAGTACACATTTTTCAGGTAAAAGGTGAGTAACTCTTATCATCCATATTACATAGTAAACTCCCTTGATTTCCTCTTGCCTGACTATCTCAAACTCAAAGTAGACAATTGCAAAGGTATGTATCCAAATGATAAAGTGTTTTACATTTTTTTTTTCAAAGGACACAATGATGAAAGTAAATTTTCCCATCAAAAATCTATGTATAGTATACTTAAGACAGGTTTAATAGAGATTATTGAACCTTTTTGCTCAAATGAGTGTTTACGTTACCAGTGCTTCCTTGGTTTACGGCTTCCCTTGGATATTATATATATCTAGTACTATCACAGCATATATGTTATAAAGTGTCACGTGCCATGAAACTTGCACTTTAACTATTATTTAAAAATTATCACACTGTTAAGTGAATTTTCACTTGTATTTTATATTTAACTTGTATTTTTCTGAACATATTTTTCTTTTAATGTTTGTCTCAAAAATATATATCTCACAAGTTTTTGTTTACATTGTCTGTCATTACTGATGCTCAAGTGTGTGATGTATTCTGGAATCACAAGAATAAACCATGTGATGCCTTGCAATCACTACTTTAAAGATATCATCAAATCATTTATACTGAGCTCTAAATAAATTTTTGGGAGCAATATTTCCACTACATTAATACTCTCATCAATTGAATTGATGAGATTGATTGATTGATTATATATTGTTTTACATCCCGCTCAAGAATTTTTCACTCATATGGAAACGTCACCATTGCCGGTGAAGGACTGCAAAATTTAGGCCTATGCTTGGCGCTTATATGGCCTTTGAGCAGGGAGGGATCTTTAACGTGTCACACCTGCTGTGACATGGGACCTCGGTTTTTGTGGTATCATCCGAAGGACTGCCCCATTTAGTTGCCTCTTACGACATGCTAGGGGTGCTGAAGATCTATTCTAACAACCCAGATCTTCACGGGGTTGAATTGATGAGAGCAATAATTGAATTGAAGTGCACATCAAATCAATTGATGAGAGCAACACTTGAACTGAATGGTATCTTCAAATCATTAAAGATATCTTTAATTATTTATGTTTATATTAATTTGGTGCTCCATACACATTAATTCCTTATACAAAAGCATTGTAAATAATTAAAGATATCTTCAACTGAATTAAAGAGATCATCAAATCATTTATACACCCATTCTCAATAAAGATGTGCATTTAAGGCTTTACTTTTTAAAAATAAAATTGTTGAATTCATTGGTTGGTGTTAATGATTTTTGATAATGAATATTTAAGGATTTTAATTTATAAGTTTTCGCATGTAAGCCATCGTCATTCTTTAATTATTCTACAGCAAAAAATGTGTTGTAACTTGTAGAAAATGCTATAAGAATCAATATTAGACAAATGAAAAATGAACATACATTTAAATGTTTTTATCATTTTGTTGATTTGAATTTTTGTAATCTTTAATATGTGTTGCTTTTAAAAAAGAAAGGAATTGTGATATATCAGGGATTTTTTTTTCCATGAGGCAATTAAAGAATCAACAATTTCATATGTTTTAGTGTGAATGAATTCTGCATAAAAACCCTTTGCAATCAAAAGCTAGTATATATTTATTTGAAGGTGTGAGCTCCAAATGCAACTTTTTGGGAAAGGATAGAAACCACAAAAAATATATTTACATTTTTCGTACAAGAAACATTAAACTGGAAATCGTATATCAAAAGTAACTTACATTTCAAAATTAAGTCTCATTCCAAAACTTTCAAAAATCTGACTAGATTGCTATGTAAACATAAGAAGAAAATGCAATTTGAAGTACCTGACATTTTTTAATGAAATTGTAAACCAATAAACAAAAACACACTTGTTTCAAAATGGCAACATATATTAACAGAACATGAATTAATCATACGTTTTGCTAATTTTCACATCACTTGAAGACCTAAGTTTATGTGGATTATCACAACTACATATATTCAACAGTTCTGAACATCAAGAGATTGATATATACAAAAGATGAAAAAGTGAAGACAACAAATAGTGATCTATCTCATAACTCCTATAAGGAATACAAAATTAAAAGTTGGCAAACATGAACCTCAGGACATACACACCAGGGACGGGATCAGATGCTTAGAAGGAGTAAGCACCCCCTGTTGACCAGTCAGAACCGCCCTTAGTCCAATATTTTGATAAGGTAAACAGAGAAATCAGTAGTCACAATCGGTGTGTAGTTTGTTCTTGATCGCATCCAGGACTCTCGCCTTGTGTTCGGGCAAGAATCTTAGTATTCTTTTAGATTTTCCTATTATATGTAGGTTCAGTTATATTACAAATGACTTTTGGTTGCATCAAAAGATTTGTTGGCTTGATTAAGGAGTCCAAACTCAACAGCATCAAACATAATATTTCCTTTTTCTTGTTCTCTCCTACATTGCTAACAGCAATATGTAATATGCAATAGCTAAGAGTCATTTAGCTATGGGTTTATCAATTCTATATACTTTGTTTCTGTTAAAACATATATAAAATATAGCAATAATGTTTATGAGCACCTTAAATCATCTGTTTGATATTGAATGACAACTCTGTAGTTCTCTTCATTCAGACAGCTCTTTAATCTCATGTTTAGTTTATTCAAATTACTTATTGTTCTTTTCTTTCTTGTGTTTAATCACCTTTATTGCTTTAAAGAGGCACCACAGCTCATTTTGCTCCAAAATCATAAAATATAATTTCCAAGAGCTTTCTCTAATTTTGTTGCATTGTTTAATGTATAAACTTTGCAAACATTACACATTTCTAAAGTTAAAAATTCTTGTTTAAATGCAAAAATTAGTTTTTGAAGACCCTTTTTTAACAACACTGAGACTTCCTCTTTCAGTCTTTGGACGCATGCACACAGAGGGTAAATAATCCAGTGAGAGTTAGCATACAATGACTAAACCCAGAATTTTGACAGATTATGCGAGAAAAGGGTTAAAATAGAAAGAGATACAACATGTATGTATACTAGAATTTACATGGGGATATCACTATGACCCTCTAGCTAAGAGACATGCACACAGGGGTTTAAAAGTAACTGCTATTTTCATAAAAAAAATGTGGCATGCTTTAAAAAAACATTTGGTTATAGGGACATGAAAGGTTTTCTTTTATAATAATGATTTATAATTACATAATTATAAGAAGCAGGAAATAATCCCATACTCGAGAAGTGAGGAGTATTTAAATAAGTTTTTACACAACATGTACACTGTCATAATGAATCATGTGATGTAAAATGTCTGAGTCAGAATGAAGAAACCATTGAATTCTGGATGATCTTTAAAGCATGTTTGAGAGCAAATTAATGCATCCCTAATGTTCAAAATTGTTAGTATTGTTGTGATTTTTATTATTTTATTGATACGTGTTTTAAAAAGCACTCGATTAAAATGTGCAAAATGAGCTGTAATGCCTCTTTAAATTACCATATTTTGGCACACCAATAAAGTAAAAGTATTTAGAAAATGGTTCAAAAGGCATTTTATATCACATTCAAACCACATTAATATATTGAAATGTACATTACTAGTTGTATCGTACATATATCCCCAACTGATGTTCCATAACATTCAAACTTAGCAACATTTTTCAAGTTTTTGGTGGATGCGTAGTACTCATAAAACATTTATGAAAAAAATCACATGATAATATACAACGCAGTTCTTGCTGCACAACTTTTTAAAGTATGTTCTATATGAACAAGACCACTCACCTCTTTCTTTAAGTCTATAAATCATTTATTTTTATTCAATTCTATTTCAAAACAACACAAATTCTGTAATGACTGCAATAGAAAACGATGTGAAAGTCGATCCCTGCTAAAAAGCTGTTTTTTAAAGATGGCATGTAGTGTACATTTCAGTAACGTATGTTTCATGTAAATTTAATTTCATCGTCAAATCAGTTGCAAGGCCTATCAATGAGAGTGGCAACCATCTCTCTATTCTGGAAAACATTATCAAATAATAGCAAAATGTTAAAAATTTATCCCAAAACTTGAGTACAAAGAAAATTTTACCGTCTAGTACATTATATTCTTATCCATATGATTCTGGCTTTTATACTTTTTCATGATATAAAATTTTTAGTCCTTCTCCATAAATAGAAAATGGAAATAATTACAATCTTGCTATTCCTTCTGTGTTAAACAAATACAGAATTTTGCTTCTATATGGTTTAGAACTGTTTCAATGTTCATTGCTATCACTGCTATTTGCAAAGAAACTCATAAAACTGATAACTGCCACACCATATGTTACTCAATTTTTGTACAAATAGTGATTCATATTTACTTCTTCGTTGCTTTTTATAAAACAGTCATTCTGCTGACATAATAGCAATAAAATTTTGTAATGAATAAAATGCCAACCACCCCCCCCCCCCAATAAAAAACAACAAAAAACAAACAAACTTTGAATACCTGTCTGTTAGATACTAATGACTGCGATAACATACACGTCATTTCACTATGTTAAAGACGAAAGAAATACCTTTGTTATTGGGGTAAGGAGAATAGTTTTTCTCCAAAGTCGTAAATAAAACTAATGTAATGAAATATACAAAGAAATCAAAATTTTAAGTCCATAAGCAGTTGCGACCGCATTTGCACACCTTTATTGAGAATGGGTGTATACCAAGCTCTAAATTACAAATTTTTGCGAGAAATATTTAAACCACAATTGAATTGATGAGAGCATGAAATTGAATTGATGTGTGTATTAATTCATTTCATGAGAGCAATAATTGATTTGATGTGCACATTAATTCAACCGATGAGACCAACAATTGAATTGAGGATATCTTCAAATAATTAAAGATATCTATAATTATTTGAGTTTATGTTAATTTGGCACTCCATACACACTAGTATGTATATATATATATATATATATATAAAGTACATATAAAGTATATGTGTGAGAGTCTGAGAAAGGGATGAGTCGGTCAGTTTTATGTTATGCTTAACTTGCATGATCAAGAGAGAGACTATAACCACAAGTGAACTCTGTACCAATTAAGGCAACAGAAGTCCATTAGCTCATGGCTTGGTCATTCAAGTGAATTTTATTGACTTTTTTGATAAAATTTCTAACTCTTTTGCCTGAAACAAGCCTCCCACACCAGAATCACTATGCTGCCACCACTGTGTAACATGCAGCAGTCTGATCATCACTATGCTGCCACCACTGTGTAACATGCAGCAGTCTGATCATCACTATGCTGCCACCACTGTGTAACATGCAGCAGTCTGATCATGCTTGCTGTTGCTTAACACTTAACGTAGTCCCAACATCGGAATATGTCATGAATATCAAGGGTGAGATCGTATGATGTCACAATGGTTTTAATTTATAATCAAGACTGTTTTTGGTTTTAAAATTTCTCTGTGAGTGTCAGATCTGGGAAATAAAATGGCGCACTAAACGAGATTTACCATGACAAAGAATTTTGTAAAAGCATTATGTCAGTTGCAAAGAAAAGGATTTGCGAATTGAAGAGATGCGCAAAAGAAACATAACACTGTTGCTAGTACCGAATCATCTGAAGAGCCAGTCGGTGGAACTGACCACAGTTATATCACAGGAGTCAGGAGTTTTAACTGTATAGGGCTATAATACAACAGACACTGAGATTTGTGAGCAAAGCGACAGGAATGCAACTCGATTTCGGCATACTCTTCTCTGGTGCTTTATTTAGTCAAAAAACACAACAGAATGCAGCATAATTAACATCACCTGATTCCTAGAACAACCCCTCCTTTTAATTGCTATGATCAAGTGATTAACCTTAAAATCTAATATAAACAACATCTTGGAAAGAATCAATGACCTCGAGGATTATTTGATGTTTACTAAAATCGATAGAAAATTTTACATATAAACATTTGATCATGAAAAGTACCAGCTTTATTTGTTTGAAAAATAATTGGATGGAGTTATATATATTGCAGTGGCGGATTGGGAGAGGGTGAAAAGTCTAGATTTGGTACCCAAAATGGCTGAGCATTTTGCCTAATGCTCGACTTTCAGATGCCCCCCCCCCCCCATTCTTTTCTTTCTTTTTTTGGAAATCCTGGATCTTCCACTACATTAAATGCCAAAGAATTTAATTAAATATAGAAAGTTATGGATATTTTGCAATGGAAAACTTTCACAGATACACATCTACAAATATCAACAGAAAATTTTATATGTAAAACATTTAATTAGAAAATATTTACACCTCAGTTATTATATTTTTGAAATTTGAAATTATAGAAGCCATAGATTTGAAATTCTGTAGAAAGTTATGGATTTTATGTTATAAATAGTTGTGGTGGACATACATCTACTGATATAAACAGAAATTAAATATATGTATACCATGTTATCATGAAAATTTACTCACATTTTTTGACTTTCTAATATTTGTTAGTGTTGTGTCCTTTTCAATAATTGTGCATGTATTTTTCTTCAGAAATCGATAACATTTTAAAATTGATATATATACCAAATCACTGACATGTTTCCTGATAAACGAATGCAATTTTAAAGTTGTCTTGCATTATCAATTTAAAAAAAAAAAAAAAATTAAAACAAAAACGTTTTCAACAACATTAATAAAATTTGTGTATGGGTGCAGGACGTCACTAGTGTCTGTAATGATATAATATGTAACCCTTAAATAGTTTGCTTTTGTTCATTTCCCTGGATGTTAACCTCTTGATTTCAAACAAAAAACTCCTACACTTAAACCAAAAAAAAAAAAAAAAAAAAAAAAAAAACATTCCAGGAATAAGGACCCACCTTAAGCAACCATAGGCCGGGTTTTGGATCAGATTATGTCAAAACCTAGTGCAAGTGTAAGCAACAGCGTCTCTCTCTCTCTCTTGATCACGCAGTTCTATTTATTTAAAAACTGAGACTCTTCTCTACCATATCGCTAGTAAAGCTAGCTCATTAGCGAGGCAGTACTATAACTTCCCTATATACTGTCCGCTACAGTTCATACAATCTTACCTTTTTTCCAATTTTTTCAGTTTCATGTACCATTGTGTTTGGCCGCCATGTTTTTAGTATGCGTCAACAACATATTTACCTGAGTGACCTAGATTAGTGATAGACATCAGGTAAATATAAGCGATAAATTTTTACAAATACCTTCGCGGTCTCGTTACATGTTAAACAGGAAGGTGAATCATTCAAAATTGAATCTATCGCTTATCTTTTTACCAGGTAAAAAAAGAAAAAAAATGGCGTTCAGGTACGTAAATGATCATTATTTTCCAATTTATGGAACGAAATATCAACTAATAACAGAAAAAATCATTAGTATATTACAAAGGTTTTTTTCTCTGTAGGATCTGTTAAAATGTAGGTCCTGTAGGATTTGATGAAGTGTATATAGATACTTAACGAAGTTCAAGATGAAGACCACTGTGGTTGTCAGTGTTCTCATTTGCCTAAGTTTCCATGGATCAAACCAACAATCCTCTTTCAGCGGTCAAAACCCACAGGCAAAGGTGTTTGAATGTAAGTATCATAAATGACTCTGTTATATATATTTCCAAATTACGTACCAATATGTCTTTGTAATAGCCTTTGATTATTTTGTTGATCAGTATCAGAAATGACAACTGTGGCTACTTGGGTTCTGTATTTTATTTGACACAGTATAGGGAATAGAAATTAAAACCTGTGACAGAAACAAGAATAAAGTAAATCAAAATACGATAGACTGAAACACATAGATTTCAATAATGTGCAAGGTGGATAACTCTTGTCATGAAACATCTAGATGTAACAAATTTTCCCTTAATGATAGATGACAAGGAAACTGTTTTGGGGGTTCTAGACAAGACGTTTATTCCGTTGATCCAAGAGTCTCATCAAAAGATGGATTGTTCATTGAATCATCAAATCATCAAAACCCTATAATAATAAATATAGGCTAAATAAAAACACTAATACTATAATTTGACATCAATACTGATATATAGAACCAATATATGATTATAGTATTACATCTATGCAATTTACATCAAGGGAGATAACTCTATCTGCATGCATTTATCACATAATAAATCTCCCTAGTCATAAAGATTTCTTAATTTCATAATAAAAACTTTACAATAATTATCCTTATAATATGTATTAACATTATTAATTATTGAAATAAATAAAACCATAGGTGTTCATACCATTCTATGGGAACAGGCTCTTGAACAGTTATAGACAGTACCAAACTGGTCTGATCTATATAAATTAATTACAATATCTTTGATACATTATTCCTATAGAAATATTTACATTATAGAAGTCTCACCCTCACTGACCATTTACTCAAGGGATGTTGAAAAGGGAACTTTATGCAAAATTACTGATTTAACATTTAGTAATGGAATTATAGAATAGATTAGCATTAGTAATACATAAATAACTTATCATATAAGAGGAAATATGTTGGTCTATGTGTCTAAATGTCAAATATGTCAGGTCTGAATTACAACTTGCTCCTTCAAACACTGAATCAAGACTGGTCACAAAGGAACAACTTTTGGAGGGAAAAATCTCCAAGACCAATCCAAGACCAGAAAACAAACTAAAGCACCAATGAAATTAAAAGACACATGGAACATTTAGCCAAAGCATAATTACATACCCCAAGGCATATCACTGGGAACTGACCAAAATTTTCGTTTGACTGCATGATTAAATTATATTAACTTGCATAAGCATTATATTGAATACAGTCAACTTTTGTGTTTAAAATAATTGAATTCTATATACATATTTATATATCAATATACATGTATAATACGAGTCTATCACATAGATATTCAGAAATACAAGGGATTCCCCAAGATATTGATAACATTCAAATTTCTAGTCATAATGAATATTACTCAGTATGAGTTGTAAACAGGTGTAAATTCTAAAAAATAATAAATATTAATATCCTTGTAAAGCTGTTACATTACATCTTATGTTATTATGATAAAAAAAAAACAAACAATAATGTGATTCAATCACATGTTTGTTTGTTTGTGGAACAAGGTTCCTCTCAGAAGGTAACTAGAACTAATAATCTAGCTCTTTCAATTCAGTACTACAAACAAAAAAGTACTTAGAAGGAACTCAGCTTTGTTTTTCCATTCAGGCTCAGTTACTTGTTGTTGAACAACAAATTCACCAGATGTAATCCACTGTGGTTTAGTTCTGGTCCTTGTAGATCTTTGGGATTTCCTAATGTCATTGGAATCACTCAGATTTCCTAACGTATCCATGTATTGGATATCCTCTTGAGTGTCCTCTTGAGCGTTCTCTTGGACATCCTCTTGAGCGGCTGCAGCCATTTCTTTATTATTGTCTGAATCCCTTCAGATTCTGTATCTTGAAGTTCCTGAGAGACATCTTCCACCAGATCCTCAGATTCCTTCTTGATCCCTGTATCCCTATCAGTGTGTCGTGTATCCTGTATCACAAGGTTATCATCACTGTCGGATTCTGAATCGTCTGAACAGACTGGAATGATAGCTGGTATATTTTGCCGAGTCTTGAGTTTTAATGGTCGCATCATTCCTGACATAGGTTCTTGAGCTCTACTGTTTACTTTGGATTGTCTTTGTCTTGGTGTGAGTGTTGGAACAACATTCACTCTGTGTTCAGGAATAAAACTAATTGGAAGTAAGAGATTTCTGTGAAGTGGTCGTATTTTTCCTGATTTATCTTCTTATTGAACATTATAGACAGGAATTTCTTTGTTTGGTTGTGAAAGAATAACATATGGCCCACTTTCCCATCTGTCAGATATCATGTTCTTTCATAAGCAACTATTTTCACCAGTACTCTATCTCCACTGTTCAGAATGGCTCCTGTAACTTTTTTGTTGTATTGTTGTTCTTGTTTAGATTGTGACTCCTTAACATTCTGTTGAGCTAACTTGTATGACATGTTTAATCTGTCTCTTAATTTTTCAACAAATTCGGTCATCGATTCTTTCTTATCGTCATTTGGGTTTGTTCTAAAAGCTTAATCAACAGGTAGTCTGGGTTCTCTTCCGAACATTAAATAGAATTGTGAATGACCAGTTGATGACTGTTTCATGCAGTTGTAAGTGTGCACAATAGGACCGATGTGTTGTTTCCAGTCTGCTTTCTGGTTTGGCTGTAAAGTTCCAAGCATTTTCAATAATGTTTGATTAAATTTCTCACAAAGACCATTTCCCATTGGATGATATGGCGTTGTTCTTGATTTGGTGATACCTGTAATTTGACAGAGTTTGTAAATTAAATGGCTTTCGAAATTTGCTCCTTAATCTGTATGGATAGTTTTTGGAATTCCATAATGAATGATGAAATTATTAAATAAAACATTTGCGGTAGTTTTGGCTGTTTGATTTCTTTTGGGAATAGCTTGTGCATAACGAGTGAAATGGTCCATGATAACTTTTACGTTTTTAAATCCACCTTTGGAAGTTTCTAATGTTAAAAAGTCTAAACACACAAGTTCCAATGGCTGAGCAGTTCTAATAGGTGGAAGTGGAGCTCTGTCTTTGTCTGATTTCTTAAGGATGCATCTTTTACAAGTTTTTATGTAGTTTTCTATATCTGATGTCATTCTGTGCCAGAAAAATCTATCTTGTATTAGTGACATTGTTTTATCTCTGCCTGGATGGCCCATTTCATCATGAAGTAAATGTAAAATGGTTTTTCTGCATGAGGATGGCAACAGTACTTGAAGTTTCTTATCTTCAATCTGAATTTCTCTGTATACAATTTCGTTGATTATTTTCAGTTTGTCAAAGTTTCTAATTAAGGTCAAATGTTCTTGATTTCCTGGTAATACATTCTTGGATGGTTTTGTATTACTTCTGATGTATAGAATCCAAAATTCTAGAACTGGGTCATGCGATTTTGCTATCATGATGTTGAAATCATTTGTTAAGTTGGTATTTGGCAAGTCTTTGTCAATGATGATGTTGCCTGACATGACAAAGCATTCCGCATATGGAACAAAATGAATTGAATTGCAAATTGACTGAATACTTTCTCTTGAAATGTTGCAAGTATCTTTATCAGTTGTGAGTCCAGGTAAATGACTTAAGGCATCTGCATCAGTATTCAATTTGCAAGGACGATAAATGATGCTAAATTAGCAATCCAGCGTTGACTTGCTGCATCAAGGTGAGCTGTTGATAA
Source organism: Ostrea denselamellosa (assembly GCA_024699665.1). Lineage (NCBI taxonomy): Eukaryota > Metazoa > Mollusca > Bivalvia > Ostreida > Ostreidae > Ostrea > Ostrea denselamellosa. The sequence continues at coordinate 5,078,456 of JAMZEH010000110.1, read as the reverse complement.
GATGTATGTCAAAGGATTGTTGTCAGTGTAGACTGTAAAATTCTGTCCATATAGATATTCTTTGAACTTGTCACAAACACTCCGTTTTAAAGCTAAGAATTCTAGTTTGTGTACAAGATAGTTCTTTTCAGATTTACTGAGTCCTCTAAAGGCGTAAGCTATAACACACTTTTGATGGCCCAGATTTTGATACAATACAGCTCCTAATCCTAACATAGATGCATCTGTGTGGAGCTCGATTGATTGATTGATTAAATATTGTTTAACGTCCCGCTCGAGAATCTTTTACTCATATGGAGACGTCACCACTGCTGGTGAAGGGCTGCAAATTTAGGCCTATGTTCGGCACTTATGGCCTTTGAACAGGGAAGGATCTTTTATGTGCCACACCTGCTGTGACACAGGACCTCGGTTTTTATGGTCTCATCCGAAGGACCGCCACATTTAGCCGCCTCTTATGACAAGCAAGGAGTACTGAGGATCTATTCTAATAACCCGGATCTCCACGGGGCTCGAATGGTTTGTTGTAATCTGGATATCCTAATATTGGTGGTTGTAATACGTACGCTTTCAACTGTTGAAATGATCTTTCCTGTTCTTTACCCCATTTCCAGGAAGGTGGTGCCTTAGAATTCTTTCTACTTTTCTGTGTTGTTGGTGGTATCAATTCATTTAATGGTTTTACTATTTTTGTGAAGTATTTTATGAATCTACGATGGTAACCCACAAATCCAATAAACTGTCGAACTTCATCAGGTTTTGTTGGTGTTGGCCATTTCTGCACTTTGTCAATTTTGTCTGGGTCTGGGTCTATTCCATCTTTAGTTACAATATGTCCCACATATTTTATTTTATCCATGAAGAATGCACATTTTTTTGGAGACAGTTTTAAATTGTTGTTTCTAATACAATTGAATACTTTTTGAAGTCTTTCAATGTGGTCTTCAAATGTTTTTGAAAAAATGTTAAGATCATCAAGATAAATGAAGCAGATATTCAGATGCAAGTCTCCTAGACAATTTTCCATTAACCTTTTGTATATCACTGATAACATAATTTTTACTAATACATGATAGAGACAAAAAATAACATATTTAATGCATATTTACAAAATATAAGTAGGAAAAAATATTAGTGTGTCTATTTAAGATCAGAAAGAAAAAAAGAGTGATAACCTTGGTTGGGGGGGGGGGGTGCGAAATTCCACATTGAAAATATTTATCATATAGGAAAATTCTATCTTATAACATATATAATATTCTCTTGGAAATAGGTAATTGTTATTTATCACGAAAATGAAAGTCAAATGAAACATGCACTAACGGTTAATATTTTTGGTAATTCTTTAATAATTACTTTTTACTCATATAGACTATAATGTTATATTATTGGTAACAAAATTTGAAAATATAAATGATCAGTGTGTCCATGGGAATATTAATTAATTTATTTTCATATATTAATATAATATTATTTCTGCATTACATATATATGTTATTAACAAGGTATTATTCTATGAATTATGTTCACTCAATGAAATTCAATTTCTATGCTTTTAAAAATTAATTTGATAGATGTTTTTAATAGCTAAATCAAGCTATATCAAATAGCTTTATAAAGCTATATAGCTAAATATGGAGATTGTACTGGAGACATGCCTATAGCAAGATCTCGCTAAAACACGATAATCCCTCTTTAGCAAGAGTAAATATATCCAGTATAACCGAAAAAAAACCCACCCAAGGCATATGTCTTATTGTGTTTTAAGTGAAAAGAAGAAAAAGTGCTAAAATGTCCAATACTACTGCAAATATATAAATCAAAACAAAAAACACTCATGATATGCATTGAATTACAGCATCCTGCCCTCATATGCAGCAACATTGATAAAATGTCTTGACTGTGTTGTCAACTTCATTGAGACAATTTGCGCCATGTTGAGTGTATGTCACACTCATTCAGCATTGCACGAAATTTGCCATGATTTTCAATCTAAAAACCAAAACACCCCTTTAAGGTAATGTTGATTTTCTCACTAAAGATGGATGATCACATTTTTGCAAGATCTCACTATTATATAGGGGAAGCACTCCCAACCTGATCAAAGTACTGAGAAGTGCTAGGCTTGGTTTGTAATGATATGTTGTATAGATTTACAAGTTATAATACTTACTAGCATATTAATTAAAGTGTAATTTTCAGTAATCTGCTGCAATATGCCAAGAAAGAATTAAATATTGGAACACTTTTCTAAGCAATTATAAATGTTTGCTATTCTGTATATATTTTATATATGTTTCCTTATGAAATGAGATTTTTATGAAAATGTAGAATGAAAAAATGAAGATAATGAATGATGATCAATCTCATAATTCCTATAAAGAAAACAAAATTAAGAATAGGGCAAACATAGACCCCTGGACATACCAGAGATGGGATCAGGTTCCTAGGAGGAGTAAGGATACCCTGTTGACCGGTCACATCCACAGTGACTCAATCTTGATCAAGTGAACAGGGTCATCCACATATTCAAATTCAGGGTATAAAACACAGGGTAACAATACCAACTTTCGAGATACAGATCCACTCTGACTTTTTTCGTGTGTTGAATGTAATTGTAGGGCATATGTCACTTTTGGAAATCTCACAATGACAGCTACATAAACAAAATTACAAGACACTAGCTTTCCAAGAAAGGAATCACTACAACGATTTATAGTAATATGTATTTGATTAAATTATGTGAGTTGGTGAGGGAATTAAATCTCGATCATTTTTATATGAAAGAAAATTATGCTGACATGGATAAACTTCACCTCTTGCATCCAAAGATATGCATCTAAATGCGCCTTTTTTCCTTCCATCTGCTTTACACCCAGGTACTGAGCACCAATAGTGACTTGGATCGTCAGTGTTCTTTCTCCTTTTAGGACTGTGCATAGTTCTTTTACGGACTGTCTCTAGCAAAACATTTGTAACGATGTCAAGTTTGCCCTACAATTAGTTACTATCATGTGACCATGGTGTATTAATGTCAATTGTAATCAGTCGTTCCGGCACTTTCCGAAAGTTCCGTACTGACATGAAACTTGTCAGACAGTATTTGCCCTAATGACAGGTTGTATTGGTAAATTACATCATTATAACAACCGTAGGGCATATAATTTGCAAAATGCTGACTTTAAATGAGGCTGTTAACATCAACTTATTTGTTGGTAGCCTGTTTCAAGTTTTAAAAAAAAAAGGGGGATTATACAGAGAACATGCTCTTGTGTACATCAAATCAGTTGGGATACATAATCACCATATGCAGGTGGTGAAAATTAATGGAATATTGGTACATAAATATGTTAAGGTAACGATGGAGCAGAAAAGTCATCTTGTTTGTCATAAAGCTGAGTCATTAGTTTGCATTAACAAAATATCCAAGTATGATATCATTTGATATCTTGTAAATGAACAATTCCAAGTTGTTGTTCAATCTTGGTTGATCCTTTATGGTAAGAATGACTCATAATGGGACTGTTAGCAAATGAAATGACTGTATTTTGCAGTGATATACACATTATGCTAAAAATAATGCTTGGTTTTGCTTCAGTTATAGAAGAGAATTACCATCATAATTCTTTGCATCCTTTTTGTATTTTTATATGCCATTTTCACAGTATTGGTGATAATTCATACTGACTTATGTTATAATACATTCTACATCAAAATATGTGATTAAACTCATTACAGTTATAACCAAATACTGACTAAGTGGTACCCCTAACAAGTCCTTGGAGAATTCTTCAATATCAGGAAATTTACTCTATAAAATCATTACTTTACATCTGTAATACAATAAATATTGTTTACAGCTGCATAACAATATACATCAAGAAATAATTGATGGTAAATGTTATATGGCAATTCCCTTCTCAAAACAACACATTCTACATCTTTTATTATCCAGTGTTAAAGAGTTGATCCTATGGCACATAAGAAACATATGAGTGCTGATTGATATTTTTTGAGCCTTTTATTGAAGGAGGTTAAAATTGATGACCTTTTTCAGCCCTACTATTCCCTTACTATTTAAGGCGTGTACCTGAAGACTGGTGTCATTTGGTCAGTTTATATTGATGAGGTAGCACTCTAATGTAAACAAGACGTGACTTTTGCAAAATGGACAAATTCGGTGAAAGAGTAGTGATCCAATATTTGCATAAGAAGGTTTAGCACCTACATATATCCATACTGATATGGTAACAACACTAGGGAAAGATGCCCCTTCATATGCTACAGTGAAATTGTGGGTGGTGGAATTTAAATGTGACAGGCAGAGCCTTGAGGATGACTCCATTCTGGAAGGCCTGTCACTGTTGTAACCCCAAAAATGGCCAATAAATTCTATGATATTGTTATGATGGAAAGGTGAGTTACAGAAGATATTTAGCTAGTACAGTTGGCATTTCACAGGAAAGAGTACATTCCATCCTGACAGAGGATCTTGCAATGAGAAAGCTTTTAGCTCATTGGGTACCAAGACTGTTGACAGTCGATTAGAAGCACACCAGTCACACTTTGCTAATCTAAACCTTTTAGAAGTAGATTCAACTAACTTTCTTCAGAGATTTGTTACTATGGATGAAATATGGGTCCATCATTTCACCCCAGAGGCCAAACAACAATCTAAACAATGGAAGCACTTCGGTTCATCCCTGCCAAAGAAGGCAAAGACTGTTCCATCACCTGGAAAGGTTATGGCCTTGGTTTTCTGGGATTCTGATGGTAGATTATGTCCAAAAGGGACAAGCAATCAATGGCACATACTATGTATCACTTCTGAGGCAGTAACAGGATAATATTAAGCTCAAGCCCCACAGAAAACTTGATAAAGGTTTGTTGTTCCACCAGGACATTGCCCCTCGTTACAAATCTGGTATTTCCATAGCTGCCATTAACAATTGTGTCTTTAAATTGATCGAGTATCTGCCTTATTTGCCTGATGTCGCTCCATCAGACTTTCATATATTTCCAAAACTGAAAATGGCCATTTTGGGTACTCACTTCCAGTCAGAGGATGACGTCATACATGCATTGAGGACTTTCTGAATGGTCAAGAAAAGGACTTCTTTAAAAGTGACATTGAGGCCCTTAAACATTGCTGGAAAAAGTGTATAGATACTGAAGGGGATTATGTTGAAAAATAATGTAATATGCCCGCCAAAATTCAAACCCTTACATATGAGGCTCACAATGTATCAATCAGCCCTCATATATCAACACTGATTTTAAAATAAATGACAAAAAGATTGGATATGCAATATATGGTTACTTGTGTCTACCTACAGCAGGTGACATCTCAATACGAGTGAAAAATTCTCGACAGGACGTAAAACAAACAAACAAACAAACTTGTATCCACAACAAAAATGCTATGTATTTTCAAAACTTACGAAGATGTAAATGAAGACAGACAGGATGTTATGATAAATTTATTTGAATTTAGAAATATTCAATTTAATTTTGACATGAAAATCATGTAGGTCTTATGAGTAATTGTGAATATAGTTATACTTAAAAAAAAAAAAGAAATAAATTGGACAAAAAAAACCCAAAAATAACAAAACAAAACAAAGAAAACCCCAAGACATTGAAATAGAAATTTTTCTTATTTTCAAAGAAAACTACAATATTTTTCTTTTTTACAAACATAGTCTAAAACAGTAAGAAATTTGGACTTGGAACATTATCTTTGCATAATTTTTAAAATAGTTGTAATAGGTGTGTAGTGTGTGCAACACAGATTCTCACCCAAAATAAGACTTGGCATAACTTTCTTTACAAGAATGCTTATACAAAAAAAAGAAGTGATACGTACATGCAGAGGTAATGCACTTTCTTACATGCAGAGGTAATGCACTTTCTTACATGCAGAGGTAATGCACTTTCTTACATGCAGAGGTAATGCACTTTCTTACATGCAGAGGTAATGCACTTTCTTACATGCAGAGGTAATGCACTTTCTTACATGCAGAGGTAATGCACTTTCTTACATGCAGAGGTAATGCACTTTCCAGACAACATGTCAGTAATGTGAAGTTTTATTTTTTGGTCCAAGTGCAACATAATTTGCAGAAGTACTGCAAAAATGGCAACTTTGATTTTAACATTTCAATTCTAAATTTATTTTACTACATGACATCATTAATTCCATGTCACATTATTATGTTTAAATTTAATTTTCATTTGCTTTCATCTTGCTTCGTGCTTACATCTTGGATTATCATTATTATTATTATTATTATTATATATATATATATATATATATATATATATATATATATATGATATTCTTAATTCCATCTTACCTTATTGCATTCTTCCGGAAAGTCGGATCATGCTCTGGGTTTTAAAGTATCAAAACATGGATTATTGATGAGTATATAATAAAAGTGTATATCTCAGTAATCTCCTAAATGTTCTCAAAGGATTCCAAATGAATTTTCATTCATCTGATAAAATATCGGAACTATGTCTCATCATCTCATCTCAATCAAATCTAAGACTAGTGAATTTTTCAACAATCTGAAGAATATGTTCTGAAATAATTTTGAAAACAATTCTAAGTATATAATAAGTTCATTTCCTAACAGCATCTGATATCATGAAATTCAATGTTCTCAAATGATTCCAAAAGTATTCTCATTTGTCTGATGAAATCTCTGAAATATGTCTCATCTAAGTATGTAGTCTCAATATATCTCACATTCTTAAGAAATTAGATTAATCTCACATGGATTTTTAAATAATATAGTTTTGCATATTTTAAAATCTTTTTTACTATTAATCTACAAGTTTTACACGTCTTAAGACTCGTAAAAATACATCCCCTTTTCTCAAAACAAGTTTTTAAGGTTAAGATCACTACACTAAGGCATATAATCTTTATGACACAATGTCACAAGATGGTAATTTAAATGTTTTGTGAAATTGTTTGTATCAACCAATTTGTTTGTCTATCGTCATAGTTCAGTGGTTAAAACTTCGGGCTAGTGAACTGAAGATCCTGAGTTAAACCTGCCAGAGGCTTTTGTTCATATTCACTGAAATACATTTTTGAAAATCATGTTTTTTATGCCCCCGAGATCAAAGATCTGGGATATATTTTTGTCCTGTCTGTCATTCTGTAATTCTCTCAATCTGTATGAAACTTTAACCTTCCTAATAGCTTTTGAACAGTAAATGCTAGGCTTTAATATTTCACATGAGTATTTCTTGTGACAAGACCTTTCTGTTGGTACCAAATTTTGACCTTGACCTTGGTGTTTGAACTACTTTTTACACACTTAAACATTGGTCCTAACTTGTAAATGGTAAATACTTAGGCTTTCATGTTTGACATGATTATTTCTTGTGACAATTTACGATAGCTCAGTTGCATTCAACTTATGGGTAATATCAGTTTGGTATTTGACTGTAATGATTGTGATTATACTTGTGAATTTGAGGTGTAATTTCACACCAAAATTATTGTACATTTTACTATGGAAGCCCTTAACCTAGTTATGTGTACATTAAATTCATATATACATTATGCAGGAAAATACTTATGTTAATTTTGCAGATTACATGGACAGCCATGCAGAGTGTGGAAAGACCTTTGAGTTGGGATTGAATTCAGCCACTGTGTATGGTAAGGGTGCTGTACAGACTGGGGATAGTCCTCTCAGTTGTACTATAATCCTTTCCACAGATGGAATTAGAGAACACCGTAGATTTAGCATTGAGCTTGTCAGCGGCTTCATCAAGTCGCAAGGGATCAACTTCTACATATATGATGGACAATGGTCCCAGAACTCTGGAGCACAAACCCTGGTAATTACTGAGTATATTTGATTCACCAGCTCTGGACAGTTACGGAAATGACAGCATCAATTTTCTTGTATATATTATTCATTTGTTTTGACAGGCTGCCTTTAGTTACTACAACAACCCTCCCACAAATATGCAGAGGCTGATCACTTCAGGGGGATTTGTCACATTCTCCTTGACCAAGGATAGTCCTGACCTATTTGGATATGGATTTGTTATCCGTGTGCAACCTATACCTGGTAATGTAAAAGAAATTTATATTCTCATGTTTCAGTTTTGAAATACAGTACTTGACATTAATGAAACATTAACTGAACTGTAAAAGAAATGGTAATGAGAAGTTAACAAAATTTTGATTTTTTATGCCCTCAGAATTAAAGATTTGGGGGGCATATAGTTTTTTGACTTGTCCTTCTGTCTGTGACAGAAAAAATAACCTTGCTCTTATCTTTTACAACATAAGAGGTAGAGCTTTCATATTTGGTATGTGCATTTCTTGTGACAAGACCTTTCAAATGACACCAAAATTGTTTACTGGTGACCTTAATATTGACTTTTTACCTATATTTATAACAATACAATATAAGGCATATCTTTCAAATGGTAAGAGGTACTGCTTTTATATTCAGCATGTCCATTTCTTGTAAGAAGGCTTTTCTAACAATATCAGGTTTGTTACCTTGACATTGACCTTTGACTTAGTTTTGGAAATTTAAAAAAAAAAAACAACTTTAATCTTGCTCACATCTTTTATAAGGAAGAGCTTTCATATTTGGCATGTGTATTCCTTGTGGCAAAACATTTTCATCAACGCCAAATGTTTTTGACCTGGTGAATTAACATTGACTTTTTACCTACTTTGAGAAAATTTGAATACAGTGAAACTTCTCCAAACCAGCCCCTCAGAAAACCGGTCATCCCTAAAAATCGGTTGATTTTCAAAGTCCTGGCAGAAATCTTTCCTTACTAAGAAATTGTCACAAAGCTGGACACCCCTAAAAACTGGACACCAGCAACTTTTTACAGAACTTTTGGTAACAAACATTTGTAATTTTCCCTCATAATAATGGCCATTTTTATCAAGATAAGTCTTGTGTGAAAAACTAATTGACAGGGCAGGTAGGAAATTACCAACAGGAAGTGTGAAAAATTTCAGTGGTTTTTACTATGGTTTACCTATGATGTCAAGAGTGTTAGTGACACCTAGCCAGTCCAAATGACCCTTCTAAATTCTGTAGATAAATGTATTGAACAGATGTTGAACACAGTATCAAATGCCATATTGTTGCTCCATACCATCATATGGATATAAGCAGCTGTGATAAAAGAACAAATTCATGACTGTTAATGATAATTATCATAAGATGAATTATTTTTCTTGGGGTTTCCATAGACTTGAAATTCCTAACAAATGTTCAAATTACTATTTTGTATTACTTTTCACAACCGTCAAAACAAATTTGTTAAATACATAAGCGATGGACATATAGGTAAAAGGAATGCCAATAATAAACGTCTTTGTTTTTTTATGTATTCTATATAAATTTTCAATTTGAAATTAGATGATTTCCTGTAATATTTACCTATAGGTGCAAGCAGATTAATTTGATCTTCACCAATTATTTATAGTTCACCAGATCAAAGGGAACAGTACCTACTATGCGTATTAATGGCAACCATCATATGACTTGGGTTGTCCTCCAGACATGATGTGTATGTTTTGTTTATTAAAACATGAGGTAAATTCCTACATAAAGACTACTAGTCTGCAAATTTCTGCATCAAACGTGTCTCATCCAGCAAAGTGTCAACATCTTGAGTTATCACTTGGTGATAAAATTAAGCTACATGTAATAAAACATGGATTTAAAATCTCTCAAAGTTCTCGGTAAACTGGACGTTTTCTGTCTGAGAGCCAGACAGTTTACAGAAGTTTCACTATATACGCCATATCTCTCAAACTGTATAAGCCATATCTCTCAAATTGTAAAAGATGTTGCTTTTATATTTAGCATTACTGTGTATTTCTTGTGAGAAGCCCTTTCCAATGATACCAGATTTGTTGACCTTGTGACCTTGACATCAACTTACTTTTGGAAATTTAAAAAAAAAACTTCAACTTTAGTCGTATTTTTTACATCATAAGAGGTAGAACTTACATATTTGGTATGTATATTCTTGGTGGCAAGACCTTTCTTTCAACACCAGCATTTTTGATCTAGTGAAATAACCTTTGACCTACTTTTAGAAAATTCAATTGATTGATTGTATCTTTAACGTCCCTCTCGAGAATCTCTCACTCATATTGAGATGTCACTATTGCTGGTGAAGGGCTGCAAAATTTAGGCCTATGTTCGGCACTTACGGCCTTTCAGCAGGGAGGGATCTTTATCGTGCCATGCATGCTTTGGCGTGAGACCTCGAATTTTGCAGCCCCATCAGAATGACACCCTCTCTGAGTCACCAATTATGACAAGCAAGGGGTACTTAGGATATATTCTAACCCGGATCCCCATAGGACTACAAAATTTGAATATAAGTCATAAAATGTATTGCTTTTGTATTTAGCATATATATTTCTTGTTAGGAGACCATTCCAACGATACAAGTTTTGTTGACCTTGTAACCTTGACATTGACCTTTGACCTGGTTTTGGAAATTTTCCAAAAAACTTAACCTTTGTCATATCTTTTACACCATAATAAGTAGACTTTTCACATTTGGTATGTGCATTCAAGACCAGACAATTCAAACCTTTTCATTCACTCCAAAATAATTGACCTGGTGACCTTTACAAGTCTTACAGTTCCACTTTGTTGTAATCTTGGGGTATCAGTATTTCACAAACACATCTTGTTATTTCTTCTATCATCTATCTTTGTATTTAATTTTTGTAAAGATCAATCATTGTGTGAGGAAAAGGTATATGCTGGATGTCATGATAAATCTTTACAGTTGAAAAACAAAACAAAAGTGAAAAACATGGTTTTGTGAATGTATTTGAACATACAGTTTATTCAGGTGATATCAGGTCCCTTCCATCCATCAGTTTGTGTGTCACAACTTCTTAGCTCAACTGAGTAGAATGGTCTCAGGAGTTTTTTTGATCACCCATTGTCCATTGTCCATCCGTAAACCTTTCACATTTTCAACTTCTTCTCCAGAACCACTGGGCTAATTTCAACCAAACTAGGCAAAAAGCATACTTGGATGATGGAGATTCAAGTTTGTTTAAATAAAGGGCAACATCCTTCTTGAAAGGGAGATAGTGAAATAGCAAAAATATACTGACAATTTTTAAAAATCTTCTGCAGAATCAGCAGTCCAGTTTCAATCAAACTTGGTACAAATGAAGCTTTTACTAGTGTATTTAACCTAATGTAAACAAAATAACATGACATGGAGCCTTGTTTACATAACAAAGAATAGTGAGCTCAGTATCTGTCTTGCAACTTGATGACTGACACTCAAATTTTGGTTGACCCTTAGAAATAAATTAGTTAAGAATTGTAAATATTAATAATGGAAAAATGAAATTTAAAAATTTTCAGCTTAAATCATGACCATGATGCCCCTTTAAAAATTTTCTCAAGAACCACTATGTCAGAAAAGTTGATATTTACATGAAAGCTTCCTAACATTGAGAAGATTGAAATTTGTTCAAATTGTAGTCTCCTGAGGTAGGAAATAGGAAATCAAAGTTTTATATATATAGGGAACAAGGCTCCTGAAAAGTCTCCGACTGATTTCGGTCATTTCATAAGCCCTTAAAAATGCATGTCAGCTGGACCATTCAGGAAACTGACAAGGTCTACTACCAATGCATGGAGAAGGATTTTTCATAATGTATAAGAGTACCACTGATCCCTACTTTTGGTATCTCCATACCCTAATGTTGAGACCAACCATCGTTATCATGTGTTGTGTATTTACAAAAAAAATCAGTAAAGTCCTCTTCAGAAAAACTGAAAGTTATTCAATTCCGATGCACAGACGAATTATTGAAATATTTTAAATAAAGCATAACAGGAATAAATAACTAATAATAAATGGAAACTAAATTACATAACAAATATTTTGTTGATACATTTTTTTTTAGTCATAATGGTTTTTTTAATCTCTCTTTTAGTCGCACACGATGACTACAGCTATACGCACGTTTTTTAAACTGAACGTATTTTCTATGCAGTCAGTAAGAAGAATATTTATAGTACACGTAGATAAATTTTAAAAGATCGACTTTTACTTACAAATGAGATTATTTTTCATACAATTCCCCAATATTCCAATTGATACATTTGTTACATTTATCCCAAAAGAGCCCCCTATCTATACGCGCAGACTCTGTAAAACATTAATGTGGTTATTTATAGATCGTTTGTATGAACTTGAGAGGAAAATGTGTGCTGTAGATGGAGTCAAATAAAATTGAGAGTTTAATTTTGTTCTTTTATTTGTTTCATTCAATTACACTTGTGTACATTGTGCATAATCCTTGGAATAGATGTGGAATGTCCAAGATCAAATTGATTGACATTGTTGTGTACTGTGTGGGTCAGTGAAGAGACAACAGGTGTGCACTAATCATTCACCTGTATGGGTTTTATCATTCAATGACAAGCCATAATCAGAGTAACTGACATCCATGGCCACAGTTGATTGTTTTATTAGTGTAAATTTATTTACTGTAAAAATTATATTACTGTAAAAACAAACTTTTATATTGATCTGGGTTCAGTCTTTTTTCCTACAAAAAAAATTTTTTTTGTCCAATTTTGAACAATTTGTTTAAATCATTTTGGTCATGTCCGGCAAATATGACCGTTTCCGGAGCCTTGATAGGGAATATACACGAAATTAATTTAAACAAGTTATTTTCAAAAGTGACACACTAAATCAAATGCAAATGTTCCCAAGTTCTATGGTTTCAAGATTTTTTTTATGCCCCTGCAACTATAGTTGAGGGCATATTTTGTCTTGTATGTCTGTCCAACCTTTAACCCAGCAAGTGCTTTTAAGTGATAGGGCTGTCATATTTCTTGTGAGATGACATTTCCTTTGGTACTGAAGGTTTGGCTCACATGAGCTGAAGGCTCAATTGAGCTATTTTGAATACTCTTTGTCTGGCTTGAGTCTTTTCATCCATCTGTTCATAAACTTTTAACAGGTTAAATTGTGTACTTTCTAAAAATGACATATAAAAAGTAATTTTTGTTGCCATGAAACAGAACTGGCATAATTAAGCTGCTAATGATATTTACATGATCAAGAGCTACGGCAGCATTAAAAATCACTGGTGACCTGACCTTAGTCCTGAAAAAAGGGGTGATCCTTATGTTGTATGGATTGTATGCCCTCCCTATTTTCTGGGATAGAATTATTGGGAGGAAATATACTACACACAATACACAATAATTTATGGTATATAACTAATTAACTGGTTAGGAAGTCTAAGTTACAGTTGAAATAGTTAGAGTTTTACTCTATGGTTAATTCATTTGCAGGCTGAGGACAAGTAAACTTGTCTTATTTGAAGCATGTTCACTGGTATCTGAGTTTTAATGCTCAGAGGCAAGTAATGCTTACACACATAATGCATCATTTAAGATAGAGTCACACATTTGCCATTGAAAAACCCAGTATTCCTAATTTTCTTCTCTGTTAGTACTCAGTACCTACTTTAGACTTGACATAATTTTCTGGTTGAACATTATTATTGCTGTTATTGAACAGATTTACTTTAATATCATATCAAATGAAAAGGATTTGCCCTTTATGAAATTTAAGGATTGTGTTTTGAATTATTGTTTTTATTATCTGATTGCAGCTGACATTTCGAACCCTAACAATTGTGATGAGGGGGCCGGCTATGGCTGTGAGAGTTATTACTACAACCCCATCATCACCAAATCAGAGGTCATTTACATTGTGGGCATCATATTTGCGGTTGTTTTGGTTATCATAGTACCAGCAGTTCTTATCTACTGTTACTGTCGACAGCGGGGGCTGAATCGACGGTGGCAGGAGAGACGTTTAAAGGATGGGGCTCCAAAAACAGCAGCTACCTCACTGAATGGCAGCGTTCGTTCAGCTCCACACAGCAGAGCCTGGCAGTCTGAGGGATCTAAACAACCATTTGCTTCCATCAGAAAATCTCCTGTCTCTTCACGTAGGTGGTCAAGACCCCCAACTGATGAGGACGATAGCGTCTTTGATGGTATAATTTTTTTTTCTTAATTGATATGCAGTGTAGTATCTGTTTACTGTCAAATTTTGATTGATAATCAGTTTTATTGAAAGTATCACAGATATGAATAAAGTACTTGTATGTGGATAAAATATGAATACTCTAAAGTGATGCTGTTCACAATTGCAGACCTTCCCAAGAAGCCTCCTCCTCCACCTCCGTATGAGGAACATGACAGGTATAGAGCTGCAAGAAATGTGAGGAATTATCCACCAAGAAGAAGAGATGATTATGAAAGAGATCACATGAATCGCCACCACAGAGAGAGGCAATACAGTGATTGCAGCAATAACACCTCAGCCAGAGACAGCTACAGTGATGAGAAAGATGATTCATTTGTACAAGCTGATGATGACCATCCACAGGAAAATTTTGTTGAAAGAATTATTGAACCAAGAGTACATCCAAAATCAGCAGGAAAAGTCAACAGAAGTGCTAAAACTGATCATGATGATGGCTATGATTCAATTGAAAATGTTAATGCAGTTAGAAACAACATTAAAAAGACAGACAGTGAGACTCAGTGTAACAAAGAATCAGACAGTGAAGTTGAAGGTTGTCCTGAAACTGAGAGTGAGGTAGAGAGTTCAGAGGAAGTGTCTTCTCAATCTGAGGTGGAGGAACAGGATCCTCAAACTGCACTTTATGCAAAACCTGATAAATCTCTTAAGAAGAGAAAGAAAGAAGACAAGTCCAATGCAGGTAAACAAACAGTTTTACAGCCTAAACCTACGAATAGTAATCTTATGGAGCCAGTCCACAGAGTGTCATTTCAAGCCAGGCCACCCCAGGGGATGGTCATACAAAAAGCAACATTCCAGGGATATCCCATGATGCCTTCCAACCAGCCCAGCAATCCATCTTTTAGGTTTATGCCTCCAGTGGGGCAAATTGTTCGACCAGCTTTTCCTGTTCCAAACCAAATTAACCCTGTAGGCCATTTTCGTCCAGTTGATGCTAGAATTTCAGTGCCAGGATCATCAGCACTTCCAAATCAAAGTCATGCTGTAACCCTGCAAAATTTACCTGGTTCTCAACCAAGGCCACTGGTACAGCAGGTAAACAATCCAAATGAGGCTCCAAAGTATTCCTATCTAGTTAACCGTGGCTATGACACTGGTAGAACCTCTCCTGTTAGCACTTCAAGTTACAGTCAACAGAGCTATGTTTTGGATGACTCTGCTGTCAATATTGATCTAGGAAGTGGTGTTGAGCTTATGAAGCGAACCACAGAGGTGTAAATACATGTAAATGATTTGATTTTTGGTATTTTTTACGCCACACTCAACAATTTTTCAGTGATCTGGTGGCGGCCAGTTTTTATTGGTGGAGGAGAGAACCCAGATACAATGTACCCGGGAAGAGACCACCGACCTTCCGAAAGTAAACTGGCAAACTTTCTCACATATATTGGCACGAGCGAGATTCGAATTCACACCGACTAGAGGTAAGAGGCCTTGTGATTTTGAGCGCGATGCTGTAACCACTTGACCATGGAGGCCCGACATGTAAATGTATTCTGTATAGACTGGTATAAGTGCTTTGACAATGTAGAATATTTTCAGATTGATTAAGGAATAGGATGAAGTTGTTCATGTCTTAAGACAGGTTGTATTATGGTACAGAGATATCTATAGATTAAAATATTTTTTAAAGTAGCATTGAATATTGGGTAAAATAAGACTGTAACCCCAACACCCCCACCCCTCCACCCCCATTTGCTTATCAGTAATTATGAATATTTGTGAAATCAGTTTCTTCCCATCCAGCCATGAAAGAAGTGGTTGAGGAGGCCTTTGAAGGAGGAGGTACACTGTTGTACCATTAATGCACATCAAGATTTTTTCTTTTTATTTCAGTGACATGTACATTATTTTTCACTGCTGTTCTTCATGTCATCACAAAATGCCTTATATAAATTCTTGCTGTTATATGTACCGGTTTTTCACAAAGTACACAACCTTTTCTTTTACATGTAGAAACATTTTAAAAGCCTAAAATAGACAAATTTGCATCAACTAACAAAGTACCACTACAAGTTTCTTAATTAAAATTGATTATTAATGATATCTCATTTAATATCAATCAAAACCAATTTTTAACGCATGGAATTCACAACTGAAGATTTATTTATCAAAGTACCAATTTCTTGTATATTTGTACATGTATGTACAGATGTAATCAGGCCAATAATACTTCAGATATACATGTATATAAAAAAAACCCAGCCAATCCCTTGAATTGATTGTATATTAAGCATACATTATGTCATCACGATGTGTACAGTAGCCCTTTATATTGTGATCACATTTGCATATTATTTGCTGTATATTACATAATTTTGATCATTACATGTACATATTACCTACTATATATTACGTACATTTTTAATGCAAAATTGTAATAAATTTTTGTACCAATTATTTAGTGCTTAGTCTTCTTGAATTTGAATTTCAAGGGCTGATTGATATTTTGTGAGCCTTGTATTGAAGGAGATTAGCATGTTCTTTTCAGTCTTATTATTCCCTGACTATTTAAGGGTGTGTACCTGAAAACTGGTGTCAATATGATCAGTTTATATTGATGAGGTAGCACTCTAAAGTAAACAAGACATGTGACTTTTGCAGAATGGACAAAATCGGTGAAAGAGCAATGATGCAATATTTGGATAAGAAAGGTTTAGCACCTAAGGATATCCATACTGATATGATAGCATCACTAGGGAAAGATGCCACTTCATATGCTACAGTGAAAAGGTGGATGGTGGAATTTAAATGCAGCAGGCAGAGCCTTGAGGATGACTCTCATTCTGGAAGGCCTGTCAGTGTTGCAACCCCAGAAATGGTCAATAAAGTCCATGATATTGTTATAACTGACAGGCGAGTTACCGAAATATATAGGCAGTACAGCTGGCATTTCTCAGGAAAGAGTACATGCCATTCTGACAGAGGATCTTGCAATGAGAAAGCTTTCAACCCGTTGGGTACCAAAACTTCTGGCAGTTGATTAGAAGCACACCAGGCACACTTTCTCGCGTGCTAATCTTTAGAGTAAGATCCTGCTAACCTTCTTCAGAGATTTTTTTTCCTATAAATGAAACATGGGTCCATCATTTCATCCCATAGGCCAAACAACAGTCTAAACAATGGAAGCACCCTGGTTCACCCCTGCCACATACTGTTCCATCAGCTGGAAAGGTTATGGCCTCGGTTTTCTTATGTTGAAAAATAATAAAATATGTCAAAATTCAAAGCCTTGCATGTGAGGCTCACAGCATGCCCTCGTAAGTACAAACATCACCATTATCATTATTATTTTATAATATTTATCTTTGGCACATTTATTAGGTGTGGATTTAAGTATGTTACTACTCAGATTTGAAAGCAAATATTGGACAAGGGGACAAAATTTGGGTAATGATTAAAACAAACCGATCTCGATCCCTTGGATTGACATAAAAACAGTGCCAAAAGTCGGTCTCGACATTTTCCTGCAGTAGCTGTTTTAATCTACCTTTTCATTAATTAAAAGAACAGGATATCAAGGGACAAACAAATATATATTTACTGAATGACAAAGTTTTGGAACATACTGTTTTTATTCTGTTTCTTCTTAAGGTCGTATTACTAAAGGGAGGTCGGTGGTCTCTTCCCGGGTACATTGTATCAGGGTTCTTTCCTCCACCAATAAAAACTGGACCCCCACCAGATAACTGAAAAATTGTTGAGTATGGCGGAGAATAACAACAATCAATCAACAATCTTAAGGTCTTGCGTTTCCATTGGAAGTTCTTACTAAATCTCTCAAGCGAAGTTTGGGGACTTACTGTTTTTGCTGATTCTTATTGAGTCCGCGAACACATAGTGTTGGGATATATTGTTTTGCTCTGTTTCTTAATATTCTTTTCTACTTTAGTGCTGAATTTGTCCACACGATTTTAGTGCTTCAACAGCCCCAATTCAAACTATTCACTGATAGGGGTCGTAAGGAGGGCGCAGTCGCTTTTCTTAAGGGTGCCAAAAATGTCCAAACAATCAAGATTGGATTTCAACCAAATTTTATAAATAGGGTAATTTGAAGACCCCGAGTCTATTTCCAGCATCAACGTTTTTGTGCTGTCATTTTCAAAATGACCGACATACAAAAAATATTTCAAATTGTTAAGATCTCGACATTTGGGTTCCGAGGTCATTCGAGGGTCGACAGTTTATTTCTAGCATCAGTATTCTCTCCATTCAATTATGAAATGTTTCGATATATCCGGCATTTCAAAATGGCTACCAGAAATCAAGTTTGTTGGATTTCTAGGGTGAATTGATGATCCTTAGTCCATTTCTAGCTTCAAAATTCTGATCTGAGCATCATTTTCAACACTGGGAGACAGTTGTGTTGGCATTTCAACACAGTTATGGTTGGTTATTGGTCTCCTAGCGGCTTTGCTGAAGCGGACTAATAGTTCACTGTCTGTCTGTCACAACGAATCAGTTTTCCGGACTTTTCTCTGCATTGAATGAAGATATTGATTGATTATATATTGTTTAACGTCCCGCTTGAGAATTTTTCACTCATATGGAGACGTCACCATTGCCGGTGAAGGACTGCAAAATTTAGGCCTATTCTCGGCACTTGTGGTCTTTGATCAGGGTGGGATCTTTATCATGTCACACCTGTTGTGACACAGGGCCTCGGGTTTTGCGGTCTCATCCTAAGGACCACCCCATTCAGTCGCCTCTTACGACAAGCAAGGGGTACTGAGGATCTATTCTAACAACCCGGATCCCCACGGGGCGTATGCAGATATTCAACTGAAATTTTATATATGAATTTTTTTTATTAGTTACAGAGTTTCGTTATGCTTGACATACTTTTTACTGAATTATCCTATTGTTAGGGGACCTTTTATTTTGTTTATAAGTGAGAGTCTTAGGTCTTTCGGAAATGGCCTTAGAAACGGAGGTCCCGTGTGACGGCAGGCGTTGGCACGTTAAAGATCCCACACTGCTACGGCCCTGGGCTCTAAGCATAGGTCTGAATTTGTGGTACTTACCTACAACTGGTGACGTTTCAGTATTAGTGAAAAATTCTTAACTGGACATAAAAGAAATAAAAAAAAAATCAATCAATTGTTCTTTATTATTCTTTTTTCTTACATTTTATTGTTCTGAGTCACTCTGGTGACTATTGCCGTCGGTCGTCGTCCGTTAACAATTTAAGATCAATTCTTTGTAAGAATTAAAAAACTGAGATGGGGTCTGGCCACTCAATGTCACAGATTGTTTTGATTTTCACAGTGTTAACTTTACTTGCACTGTCTTACACAATTTTAACCCCATCGCCAAATTTCTAAAAATCCGTTGCCATGGAAACCAACAACAGCCTATGAAGACTAACTGAACTACAAAATTCAGTCTATTTTATTCATGTTTTGTCCATGTAGTATATAAAGATTAAATATTGAAAACAAATTCTCTCCATAAATCTTTATTTCTCATAAGATTAAGATTACCTTCTTATTTATGATATTTATAGCCATCCACGGTAAATGTGTTTGCTGACCTTTATACCAATGTATTGCACTTTGTCAAGAGGTGATTTTTTTTTTTGGCTGCATTTCATTGATGAATTTAACTAATTTGGCAATGTATTGCAATTTGGCACTTTGCCAAGAGGTGATATTTTTTTTTTTTTTTTTTTTGCTGCATTTCATTGATGAATTTAACTAATTTGGCAAATGCATACAGCGTAATCACCTGTCATCAAAGGATGTTCACGTCAAAGATATTTAATACATATAAAAAGATTAATGGTGAAATGTAATGCAATTGATTTATAATAGTATGAAAACTGAAGGTTTGGGCATTTTGCCAAAATTCATTATAATGGCAAATAATACAAATCTACAGCAATTTCAGTCAAAATGAACGAAATATGCAATTCATATTTCAAAATAAACACGAAGAAGCTTAACATATTGATAAATAGTTTAAGTGATAGAAAAAGCAAGAACTGCAGTCCAGTAGGATGAACTGCCTACCCCCCCCCCCCCCTTCCTGACAAACACCAAATAGCTTGTCAATCTTTCCATAACCAAGCTATATACAGTAATGCAATGTCAACTATTATTAATTTCTATAAAAAAGAACTAGAATTAATTATATGAATATCATAACAAGAAATGTTTGTAAAGCATATACATATATTACCCCCCCCCCCCCCCCCCCCCCCCCCCCCCCCCCCCCCGCACACACACACACCTCCTTAAGCCTTTTGTACTGGTGAAAATGTTCGTACTACCACAGTCAAAGCAAGAAAGTGCAGAGGTATGCATTAAGGTATTCAGTGTATCAAAAAAAATGATAATGAACAATTTTGAATGATATAAATGAACACATATATGTTTATTATTAGATAATAAAAATTCTCATGACTGGTACAGGATTAGAAGTTGACCTTTTTGCACTTCAGATTGACGAGTTATCTGCCCTTGGTGAAATTAAGAAATATATCATTCTTCAGAAATGTATGCGGTAAACGATTAATTTTATATTTTAATACACAGAAAGTGTATGTAACTTTTCACCAAGAGAATTGTATGAAAATATAAATTCTTTGAAAATTTTTCAAATAATATATATATATATATATATATATATATATATATATATATATATATATATATATATAATGTTTTGAGTAAGTTGTCAATCTTTTGCTTCTTTATTACATTTTATCAAATGTTGGTGAATGTTAAAGGTGTGAAATTCCCCCATTTCTTTGAAGGCATAGCAGACATAAATTGCATTAGTGTACTCTTCCAACCGACATCAAAATATATGTAGTACATCACTGCACTCAGTTTTCTTTTGAACTGAAAATCACCAGAAGTCTCTAATACCAAACCCATACATGAATTATCATCACTATCAAGTAAAGGTTTCTCAAAGATATTGGGCAGATACCATTGTAACTGCATTGCACCATCTGACCTTTGACCTGAAAATCATTGGGGTTATCTACCACTCATAACCAACCACAAATGAAATATAACAATTAAGCAAAATGTTCAGAAAATATTTGGGAGGACACCAACTGTACCAAGTACTGCATTGCACATGGTGATGTTTGATCTGAAAATCAATGGGGGCCATCTACTGCCAATGACCAACCCTTGTATGAAATATCATAACTAACAAACAAAGAGTTCTCAAAACACTGAGCAGACACCAATTGTGCAGAGTACTGTATTACAATGCACTGGTTTAATATATTTATCTTCGATTTCTCCATCAATGTATTTTTATCTGTTTAAAGTAAGATTGAATAAGTTTTTCCAGCATGTAAGTTTACATCAAATGATTGGGCATATATATTTTATTTCTTTCTTTTGTTTGTTTGTTTGTTTGTTTTTTATTTATAGTCGCCTGAGCAATTTTTCAGCTATCCGGCGACTGTCACTATTACCGGTGACGGGGCTGCAAATTTAGACCTATGCTTAGCACTAATGGCTTTTAGCAGTGAGGGTTCTTTTACGTGCCACACCTGCTGCGACACGGGACCTCCGTTTATAAGGTCCCATCCGAAAGACCCGTGACTCTCACTTCGTTATGCCGAGCTCTTGGCGAAGGAGCAATCACTACCTATTTTAACGTCTTAGGTTTGACGCGGCCGGCCCGAGCGGGGCTCGAACTCACGACCTTCCGTTCACGAGGCGAGAGCTCTACCACTGAGCCACCGTGATCGGTTTTTATTTCTTTCTAAAAAAATACATATATTAAGCCCTTGTATATTACAAAAAATATTATTTGCATTGTGTTCATGGGCTGAATAAATAAAAATGAAATTTAAAAAAATTGTAACTAAGATTTTCCTATTATTATTTTTATCAGCAACAGCATTTTTTGGGAATTATTTTAATTATTACATATTTTGCCCTGCCGTTGTTAGAGGATAGGTTTCCATGGCAACCGTTGCTAAGTCAAATCTTTACATGCTATTTTTGTCTTATACCTATTATAATATCTTCATATACAAAGTTTCATCAAAATCCACGACATGTCGTGGCCACTGAATTTTGATTGTTGCAGAGAATCAGTCTTAACTTCTTGAAAACTACAAGACCAATTGTTACCAGTTTTGGTGTGAAGCATCTCTAGACTACGAGAAATATAAATTGTGAAATTTATGACCCTGCCCCTCTGGGGCCTCAGGGACAGGGCCAAATATGCTAAAAAGGTTATATTTTCAAAAACTTCTCCTCTACTCCCAAACATGTGGGGAAAAAAACTAAATACATGGTTATGATATCCATATTTTTTTTAAATTGCCGTATAGTGAAAATGCATAAAATCTTAGATCATCTTCTATACTTCCATATATACTTGAGAAAAACTATATACATGATAATGATTGATTGATTATATATTGTTTAACGTCCCGCTCGAGAATTTTTCACTCATATGGGGACGTCACCATTGCCGGTGAAGGGCCTTTGAACAGGAAGGAATCTTTATCGTGCTACACCTGTTGTGACACGGGACCTCGGTTTTTGCGGTCTCATCCGAAGGACCACCCCATTTAGTCGCCCCTTACGACAAGCAAGGGATACAGAGGATCTATTCTAACCCGGATCCCCACCGGTCTATACATGATAATGATGTCCATGAAGTTCTGATATTGTGAAATTCGTGGCTTCTGGGCCAGGATGCAAGCCTAGGATGGGGTCAATATGATGAAAATGCATTAAATTGTAGAAAATCTTCTATACTTTTGTATAAAGTTGAGAAAAACTATATGCACGATTATGACGTCCATGAAGCTCACTACCTAAGTTATGGCTCCTGGGTCAGGGATTCAGGCCTTAGGGTGGGTCCAATATAGTCATATAGTGAACATATTCTTTACTACTATATATATTTAAGTAAAAATAAATGCGTGATTATGATGTCACTAAATTGTGAAATTCATGGCTCCTGGGTCAGGGGTTCAGGCCCTTGTGCATGGCTAATATAGCCACATAATGAAAATGTATAAATATACGTAGGGAATATTAAAATGATTTATATGCATCAAACCTCCATTTTTCCTTCTTCTGTAATTTGATAGGGATTGTACGTATTTTGAAAGATCATAAACATGTGCACAGAAGACTCCATATTGCAGCTTATATGGATATATGAGACTGCATGTTTGGGCTGTGTATGGACCATGATACTCAGGTGACCTTTAAGGTCCATGGGCCTCTTATTTTGATCAAGTCATGTATTACGAAAGATACTGAGGGTTTTCTGAAATTTAGGGGGTCAGTCCAGGAGTGTTATCAGAAATTATTCAAGTTGAAACTTGAAATTTTCAGTGATTGTAGAGTTGAGATAATAGCTGTGCCTTGTCACATTAAAATTTCTTTAATGTAAAAATTCGTAGGGCTCGAAAAAGAGTCTCGGTTTTTTCTTGCAATTTGGTGCACATTTTAGTCATTATCATCGTTAAAAAAATAATTTGAAGTCATGTAGAACACAATTTGTAGATAAATGACGAGACCTATTCGACGATATCAAAATTTAAGGATTAGCCCCTTAAATAAAGGGCTGAGAGGGGTCAAAAATATTTTCTAAATATCTCAAATACTAAAAAGAATTTCTTAAACAATATTGAAGCAAAGTTGTTTTTTTTAAACGTTCTACAACTGCTGATATCGGCAAAATGATCACTGACGACTTAATAAGGGATTTCTAGGGAAATAATGTACGAAATTTGGTACTTTCTATCTCTTCAAAAAATATTTTGTAAAAAATTATAGACATGAATTGGTCAGAATGCGAGTCTTAACAGTATGTCACGTTCATATTTTGTCTTACGTTCCCTTTTAAGAAATTCAGGGGATGGTCCCTAAAACTGATTTTCCTAGATATGTTGAAAACTGAAAACATTTTGTTAAACATTGTAGAACAAACGTTGTAGATAATGAGATATGTTGGACGATATCAAGTTTCAGGGACCAGACCATAAATAAGAAGCCGAAAGGGGTCAAAAGTATTATATGAATATCTCAAAAACTGAAAAGAATTTGTTAAGCATTATTGAAGCAAAGTTGTGAATTTTGACCTTGTGCAACAGCTGATGTCAGCAACATAATCATTGATTACGTAATAAGGGATATATTGGGGAATAATGCACGAAACTTAAATGCTTTTTATCTCCTAAGCTAAAACTGTTTTGTAAAGCATTACACAAAATTTGGTAAGAATGTAATTATTAACAGTATGCCTCCATCGATTTTTGTCAAGGAATTCAGGGAACGGTCTTTTAAACTAAATATATTATCCATGTAGAGGGCTGATTGATATGTTGTGAGCCTCACATGCAAGGCTTTGAATTTTGGTGGACAGATTGCATTATTTTTCAACTTATTTTCCACTTTTAAAGAAGTCTTTTTCTTGGCTGTTCAGAAAATCCTCCATGTATGACGTCATCCTCTAACTGAAAGTGGGAACCGGAAATGACCATTTTCAGTTTTGCAAATAGATGAAAGTCTGATGGATCGAGATCAGGAGAATAAGGCGGATACTCGATCAATTTAAACCCACAATCGTTAATGTTGGCCATGGCAATGACAGACTTGTAAAGAGGGACATTGTCCTGGTGGAACAACACACCTTTACTGAGTTTTCCTCGGCGCTTGAGTTTGATATTTTCCCGTAAGTGCTTCAGATAATATTTAATGTAATTCTGAAGAGTCAATCTACGGTTTATTTATATTAAAACAAAATTCAGTAGAATTCTACTTCTATAAAGGATACAGTACAAGTAAACCGGTTATTATGTCACCTTTGTATTGAACTCTCCCAAACATCGTCAAATGTTGCAATATCTAGCACGCATGTACTACAGAACATCTTCATAGGCAAATATCTAACTATAGGACACACTAACTGCTTCAAGATAAATTAAAGTCACCGCGAAAATTTATGAAGGGGGACTGTGACTTGCTTAACTACAAAAGTGGCTGGTAAATAATCAAAGGTCTAGGGGCTCAAGGGAACAAGAGCAAGAGCATCCAAGCAGCTGGGATATCCGAGACTCCAAGGACTTGTAATGATACTGGAGTTAAGACAATTCGTCGTCCTATACGAACCCGCCCATATGTGGGTACAAAGATTAAGTTAAAATAACTTCAACGGAACCCATTTACACACAAAAGGGTAAGGCTAAGGCCGTTAAACAGTACTTTGTTTGTAAATAGAGAAATTCTAAGGGCATGATGGTCCATGCAACAGATACTGGGACTAGTTTCATCTCCAAGATATGTACGTAGGCATTATCGCGATGACACAGAGTCGTAAGTGTACTTAGTAGTGTCGTAAGTGTACGTAGTAGTGTCGTAAGTGTACTTAGTAGTGTCGTAAGTGTACGTAGTAGTGTCGTAAGTGTACGTAGTAGTGTCGTAAGTGTACGTAGTAGTGTCGTAAGTGTACGTAGTAGTGTCGTAAGTGTACTTAGTAGTGTCGTAAGTGTACTTAGTAGTGTCGTAAGTGTACGTAGTAGTGTCGTAAGTGTACGTAGTAGTGTCGTAAGTGTACGTAGTAGTGTCGTAAGTGTACGTAGTAGTGTCGTAAGTGTACGTAGTAGTGTCGTAAGTGTACGTAGTAGTGTCGTAAGTGTACGTAGTAGTGTCGTAAGTGTACGTAGTAGTGTCGTAAGTGTACGTAGTAGTGTCGTAAGTGTACGTAGTAGTGTCGTAAGTGCACTTTAGAATATGATTGTAATCCCCGGGGTAGGTCAGGAAAGGTAAGCGGGTTAGTCCCAATGAGGAGTGGTCTTGCTGCTGTCCGAGCGTGGACTGGACTCTAAGGAGCATCTCCGATATTGTCAGGCGGTTCCAGCAGCGTAATATGATATTTAAAAGGGGTTGATACGATTTGTCAAAATAAGGGTAATTAAATATCATTCAATTATTCCATATCATATGATTCTATTTCATACCATAATGGTATCAATGGCGGATCCAGGATTTCAGAAAGGGAGGAGGGCACATCTGAAAGTCAAACATTAGCCAAAGTTTCGGCCATTTGGGTGCCAGATTTGGAATTTGAATGTGATATGTCACGTATCCACAGTCACATCAAAAGAGCAAATTTGAGTGAGGTAGGATAGGGCAAAATCAATATCAGGCTCTGTATCTGAAGCTAACTATGCTGTAAATTTATAGCAACATTGACTATGCAAGTCTGATGTGAGATTTTCTTGTCTGGTTTTGCTTGTTTGTGTTTTTGTTTTTGTTGTGTTTGATAACCAAGATCAGACTCCGTACTTTGTTACATATCCATAGTTACATTAACCATGCAAGTATGAATGGATTAGGACCAGTGGTTACTTCAATATATAGTCAGCTCTAAGTCTTTTTTCCGCTTTGAACTACTCAAAAAAGGTTTAACCTTTCCAAGCAGAATATATTCAGACTCCGTATCCGAAGATAGCTGTATACTTCATGTACATAATTACATCAACCATGCAAGTCTAAATAAGTTAGGACTAGTAGTTACTAGATATGTGACCTGCTCCAAGCACATTAGCCTGCTTTAAAAAGGAAAATGTAAAGATAACGAACAGCAATCAATCTCATAGCTTTCGAAAGGAATACAAAATAAAGAACCCCTGGATATACTAGAGGTGGGATAAGGTACCTAGGAGGAGTAAGCATCTCCTACCACAGGTCACACCTGCCGTAAGCCCTATATCTTGATCAGGTAAACGGAGCAATCCGTAGTCAAATCAAGTGTGCCAAGAACGTTGTAACAATCGGTATAAAACACGTCAGATCGTATTGGCAGACCAGATTGTTGTAACAACCATAGAATTTGCGAAATGTTGGTTTTAAAGGAGAGTGTAACATAAACTTGTTTGTCAGAGCATGTAATAATCCTTACTGTTATCTTTTAGATAAACAATATGTAAATTGAAAAAAAAGTGTTTTTCAGTAGCCTGCCTTGGGTAAAAAACTTATCATACGCAGAACAAGCTCTTGCGTATCGAATCAGTTGAGAGATATAAACACCATATGCAGGTGAGAATGGAATATTGCTACATAAATATTGAAGGTTGACAATGGAGAAATTGTAATGGTTAAACTCGTCTCTTAGCTCAGAATTATGATCGAAAGTATAGTACATTTCAAAGTATAAATTCACTTTCCCTACATGATAAACAGAGCCCGGCCTAATACCAGATACCACAAATTCCACAATTTTGGTAGGGAAATCCTTTCTCATCTTAAACATGCACTCATTTTGTCTGCTAAATGTCCAGTAATAGAGAAGAAGATTTTTAAACAATTAATGCATGTCAACTAGTACTATATGATCCATAAAGCCCCCTTATAACACTAAAAACCCAAACACAGGAGCCAAGAATTTCACAATTCTGGTGTAGGCTACATTATTCACCTTAATTATTCACTCTGTTTGCATGCTCTGTACAAAGTAGTAGAGAATAAATTAATACCAAATCATGTTCACTTTATGACCAATAGAGCACCCCCCCCCCCCCCCCTCTCTCCTTCCAACGCCAGAGCCCAGAACATCTTTATAACGAGACAATTATCTCGATATAACTATATACATGTATTCATTCGGAATAAGGAGATAACTCGTTATGACTAGATAATTATATGGGTACAATTAGTCAGTATATCGTCATAATATGTAAATTCTTATTTTCTAAAACAAAAATTATCTTTCTTAATCATTTTTTAAAGTTTTAGTTATTTAAACAGAAATAATAATTCTCTTACTGTTTACTCTCATTAATGCGATGATATTGAACAGTCGTTCCTTAGATATCATCAGGAAAAAAAATCCTTAATAAAATTTACAAGGGGTCATTATTTTATGGGGGTAATTTTTCTTCACGTAGAATGGGTTGAATTTTATGGAAACGACACTTTTTCTACGGGCAAAAGGAAACCGGTCGCGGTAGCTCAGTGGTTAGAGCGTTCGCTTCGTAGCCGGGAGGTTGTGAGTACGAGCCCAGCTCGTGCCATGGCCGCGTCAAACCTAAGACGTAAAAATAGGTAGTGATTACTCCTTCGCCAAACGCTCGGCATTTAGAAGTGAGAATCACGGGTCTTTAGGATATGACCTTAAAAACGGAGGTCCCGTGTCACAGTAGGCGTTGGCACGTTAAAGAACTCTCACTGCTACGGCCCTGAGCGCTAAGCACAGGTCTAAATTTGTGGCACTTCGCCTACAGCTGGTGACGTCTCAGTATGAGTGAAAAATTCTTGACGGGACGTAAAACAAACAAACAAACAACGGGCAAAAGAGCCATTTCTCTACGTCGAATAATGACCGGCGGTCAATTTTCGACGTCGAAGATTGACTCCCGGTCATTATTCTATGGGCCGGTCATTATTCTATGGGGGTCATTATTCTTCTTTACACCGGCTGTTGTAATATTTGGAGGATAACAGGAATAAGTAAGTTTTTTCAGGATTTTTGGCATACCTCCTTAAAATGGGTGTAGTGAAAAAAAAATTGAGAATGCTTTATTTATACTTGAATTAGGGTCCGAAATATCAACTCTTCTGTGACGGTGGCACGTTCAGTATTCAGTTCAACGCTTTGGTGGGTACAAGATGTATACAACAGATATATAGATTGATTAAATATTGTTTAACATCTCGCTCGAGAATCTTTCACTCATATGGCGACGTCACCAATGCCGGTGAAGGGCTGCAAAATTTAGGTCTATGCTCGGCGCTTATGGCCTTTGAGGAGGGAGGGATCTTTTACGTGCCACACCTGCTGTGACACGGGACCTCGGTTTTTACGGTCTCATCCGAAGGACCTCCCCATTTAGTCGCCTCTTACGACAAGCAAGGGGTACTGAGGATCTATTCTAACAACCGGATCCCCATGGGGTCAGATATATAGATGTAGATAGCATTAAAAATTATGAAATCGTAAATTTTGCTTATATCAGCATATTATTTATGATTTATGATGCACATTAATTGACCATACAAAGAATAATTTGTTTGAATTAAGCCATAAATTAATCATGACTTTTTTTCTTCGATACGAATGCTACTTTTTATCAAAGAAAGGTGGTAATTATCGGTTTTTGTTTAAGCTATTTTATTATCACATACTCATAAGCTTTCTAAATCTGTGTGTCCCTGCATTTCGGATGTTAGCATAACAGCTGGTAATCGTTCACCTAAGAGAAATGTTTCAAGATAAAAGGAAATGTATTATATGTACTTAACGTTCAGCTTAAAATGCAAGCTTTGATAACTGACTTTGATTTATTGAGAAATACTGACAACTTGATGTCATAGCCATAATCAATCCTTCAGTTTTCTACATCAATAACATCAAATGTCATCTGAAACATCGCATGTACAAAGTCTTATGATGGAGGCCTCTTAACTCGTTCATAAAATAGTAGATAGATAGATAGAACTAGCTAAAAAAATCAATTGCAGTTCCGTAGAACTTTAAAACCTCCATATGACGTTTTATATTTCCAAACAAGGAAGTTTTAAATATATTGGAATTGTGCCATTCTCATTTAAATGCCGTAAATCGACGGTAAATACCCGGAGAAACATGCGTAGTAGGTAGTTTTTTGTTTATCATATTCAAAATTGCACCCAGTCCGAATCAATGACATTAACAGTTTTATTGAAGTGATAGCAGCTAATGTTTAGTATATTATGGATAAGGAGGAGGGTAAAGTTTACGGGGATTACAGACTGGAGAAGCTGATAGGACAGGGTACTTATGGCTACGTGTACAAAGCCAGGAGGAACGGGAAATCTACCACTACAGTGCCATCGGTACGTGTACAGACCTACATACAACTAAATAAAGCAGTTCTGAGATTTGAATTATAGGTCTATACTTGTACTGTTCTAAAATTAGTATTTCATTTGTAAATCATTCATTACGTTCAGCCATTTTCTTGTTTACGTGACTATCGTCCTTCAGAGTGAGAACAAACTTCAGGATCTATTCGATAAGGTATTTTAAATGAACAAGAGGCCACAGGCCTTATGAGTCACCTGAATATCACTTAAAGGTATCACAAGTCCTAAGGGCTATAAAGTATAAAAAAAAATTCCTGTTCTGAATATCTGTGCTAAATTCAAATATTCTGCAAAATACAATTGTAAAACAAGATGTGTTCTTCTAAACAAAAGGCCCACAGGTCTTAATAGTCACCTGAGTATCATAGCCCACACATAGACCTGTCTGAGAGTCTCATATTTGCATTCGAAGCATATTTCCCTGACCAAGGTGTAATGAATTTCACAATTTTGGTAAATAGCTTCATAGACATAATAACCATGCATATGGTTTTTCTCCCACATATGTGGGAGTAAAGAAAACTTTCAAAACTTTCGCATTTTTTTTTTAGTTTTAGTCCCAACTTTGAGGCCATGGGGGAGCTACGAGGGACACTTTTTAAGTTCGTAGAGTAAGCCTATAACTTTTTAACGCGATTATGAAGTTGCACGATTTTTCACACAGAACTTGCGTAATCATTCCTCTCTCGAACGGTATCACGGTATGCAGCGCACGAGGTCTACGTGCGCGCTGCGCTGGGTATTTTCAACACGTGGTTTTATACACTACAGTAAAATATAGCGTTCAATATGGATGGAAAAATCTCTGAACAAAGGGTATATTGTAAGATTCGAGCACACCTCGGGTTTCCGTCAACGGAAATTCATGCTAATTTGCCAAAGGTTTATGAGAATGATGCTTTAAAATATGCTACAGTTTGCAAGTGGGTACGTTGTTTTAATGATGGTCGGGAGTCAATTGAAAATGACCCTCGAGTGGGTAGGCCGGTTTCCGTTTTGACGGAAAAGAACGTTGCAACTGTGAAAACGTTAATTGAGGAAGACGCACATTATACCATGCAAGAGATGGAAGAATTAAGTGGCATTCATTCGTCAAGTGTTTTGAAGATCTTACGTGAATGACTTGGGCTACGTAAGATCTGCGCGCGCTGGGTGCCCCATTTGCTCACTGACGAGCAGAAATAAAGTCGGGTTAGCATCGCAAGTTATAAAAAATATGATAAATGTGATCCACGTCGTTTGGAAGAGATAGTTACAGGTGATGAAACCTGGATCATTTTCAACCCGATTATGAGGCTAAAAATAAGGTTTGGGTTTCATCTGAGGGCGACAGACCTGTCATTGCGCGCCGTTGCAAAACATCAAATGGCATGTTGTATGCGATATTCTTTGATTCGAAAGGTCCAGTCCTTCAAATTCCGGTCCCGAAAGGTAGTTCTGTCACTGGAAAGTTTTACAGAGAAAGTGTTCTTACTCAACTTGTTGATTTCTATCAGAAACGCAGACCGCGCACCGGTGTCCACGGCATCAAATTACTCCATGATAACGCACCGGCCCATAAATCCGCTACGGTACAGGAATATCTGAAAGAATCTGGGCTCGATGTCTAAGATCATCCCCCATACAGCCCTGACCTGTGCCCCTGTGACTTTTGGTTGTTCCCAAGACTAAAGGAAATGCTGGCAGGGCACCGTTTTGAATCCCGTTGTCGTATAGGCAGTGCGTTCTACCAGTGTCTGCAACATATACCTACTCTACGAACTTAAGAAGTGTCCCTCGTATGATAATAAATTTACAATTCATATTCCTTTTATCCTAACAGTGTTTGTCCCGCCCCTAGGGCCCCAGGGAAGCAGGAGCCCTGAAATTTATAACTTGTATCAGATGCTTCATATAAAATTTCGGAGGAATTGGAAAGGTATATTTATCAAGAAGTTAAAAATGTTCAATTGTTAACATTTAGCCACTGATTATTTTGGCCTCACATTCATACCAAAACCCCTACCCATGGGATCAAGGAATTACAATTTTGGTAGAGGGCTATCTGTCCATTATAAATATCCATGTAGTTTCAATTGGGTATCAATAGCATTAAGGAAGATATTCTCTAAATGTTTTACACAAAAATACCATATACCAAGTTTGGCCAAGCCCTAGAGTCAAAACCTCTACCCCAGTGATCATGAAATTTACAATTTTGGTAGAGTCCTTCCTGCTCTACATTACTATGCATTTAGTTTTTCTTGCAAATGTGCAGTTCTACAGGATTTCTGAAAAATGGTAAGTTTTTAGCAGTTTTGGCCCCGCCCCCAAGGCCCCAGAGGGACAGGAGTTCTGAAATTTACAATTTATGTCCAACTTGTTCCAAAGATGCTTCATATAAAATTTGTTAACACATTTAATAACTGACTATTTTGGCCCCACACTTATACCAAAACCCCTAATCCCCGATTCATGAAATTTACAATTTTGGTAAAGGGCTACCTGTTCATTCTACATATCCATTTAGTTCAATTTGGTATCAATAGGTTTTTAGACGTTTTACACATAAATACTGTATATCTAGTTTAGCCCCGCCCTGGAGTCAAAACCTCTACCCCATGGATCATGAAATTTACAATTTTGGTAGAGGCTTTCTTGCTCTAAATCACTATGCATTTAGTTTTTCTTACACGTGCAGTTCTTTGAAAATTGGCCAGTTTTGGTTGTTCTTGCCTAGCCCCTAAGGCCCCAGTTCAGTGGGTCCATTAATGGAAATAGAAAAGAATATTAATAGGGCTATGCTCCTCTTATATTTGGAAACTATAATTTTGACAGTTTTTCCAAATATAAAGTGATTCCAACAAAACTAAATTCATATTTTGAATAAAATAAATTTTGATAATAGAATTTGTTTTTATTTTAAAGAGTGAAGTGTTTGCAGTGAAGCTTATTCACGTTAAAGAAACCAAAGACAGACATTGGGAGTTAGTAGAAAGAGAAGTGGAAGTGTCACAGAAAGCCAAGGAAAGGAAACACCCAAACATTGTGTCGTTCAAAGAGCACTTCAAGCAAGGTGGAGTGCCATGTTTGGTAATGGAGTATTGTGACGGAGGGACTCTGTATCAGAAAATCAGAAATCTGAAGCGAGAAGACAAAACTATTAATGAAGACGAGTTTATATCGATATTACAGCAAATAGCCTCTGGAGTGGAGGTAAAATATGTGTACTCGCACTGAAAGAAGAAATGTTGTAATACGGATGTTTGTTAAAAGATTAAAAATGTTCTATGTCTTACTTCAGGTTTTACATGATAAGAAAATTCCTGTCTTATTTCACGTTTTAAATGATAAGAATTTTTCTTTTTTATTTCGGGTTTTAAATGATGAGAATTTTTCTTTCTTATTTCGAGTTTTATATGATAAGAATTTTTCTGTTTTATTTCAGAGTTTACATGATATAATGTTTCTGTCTTATTTCAGGTTTTATATGATATAATGTTTCTGTCTTATTTCAGGTTTTATATGACAATAATATTTCTGTCTTATTTCGGGTTTTACATAATATGAATTTTTCTGTTTTTATTTCGGTTTTACATTATAAGAATTTTTCTGTTTTATATCAGGTTTTACATGATATGAACATTATACATCGCGATTTGAAAACTAAAAACATCCTGTTGACAGAAGACGGGACTTATAAAATAGCCGATTTCGGAGTTGCCAAGTAAGATATGATCAATCAGCACTTTAATCTTGTTTAGAACTCTACTAATGTGAGAAGGATATTCACTGAAAATTCAATCTTCATCACAATACACACACACACACACACACACACACACACACACATATATATATATATATGTGTGTGTGTGTGTGTGTGTGTGTGTATGTATGTATGTATGTATGTATGTGTGTGTATGTATGTATGTATGTATGTATGTGTGTGTATGCATGTATGTATGTATATTAGTTGCCAATGGATTCTAAGCAGTGGTTTACGTTGCTCTAGTAGGTCAATTTTATCTTTCCATGCATTTATTTTCATGAAATTTGATAATGATTCGATTTTGCAATATTCAGGATAATTGAAATCGCAGAAATAAACACTAAAGGAATCGGTACCCCGTTCTATATGTGTCCGGAAATAATACAGGGGAAACCCTACGACCAGAAGGTGACATTCTGATCATTTTTAAGGAGGAATAGCACACCGTTATAATGACTGAGTTCCATTTGAAACATGAATGAAACCATGAATTGTATTTTCCTTTTAGATCTGATTGCCTATCTGGGTGGCTCAGTAGTTTAACGTGACAACTGCTGATCTGTAGAAAGTGGGTTAGAGTCTAACAGGGGTTTCATATATTTTCTATGTATCTGAATTTTAAAACTAAATAGGGTAAATTTGTCAGTTTATTGTTCATATCCTTCACTTTCTATCCATATCAGATTTCTCAGTTGTGTTATTCCTCCTTAAAGAGACATTTATTGCATACATCCTTGAAAATACTGTATACGCTATGGTTTAAGGATTTTTCTCATAATGTTAAAGTGCAAATATAATTCTGTGTTTATTAGGCAGATATATGGAGCCTTGGATGTACATGCTTTGAGATTGCTACAGGTTCTTATGCATTTGAAGGAAAATCTGTCCAGGAGATCAACAAAGTTGTGGAGTCTGGCAAGGTATAGCAAGTGTGTTGCATTTCTATATGCTGAAATCAATATTTCTTTGAACTGTTCGGTCTTAATTCATGCTTTCAATCCTTCAAACTAGATACCAGAAACAACCAAAATTCAGTACAGTGACGAAATTAAGAATCTCATTGTACAAATGCTGAGTCATGATGGAGCATCGCGCCCAAGCATCAAGAGTATACTTCAATTCATTAAAGAATACAAAGAGAAGGGAGTTAGGCCTAAGAAAAAGAAAAGCAAGAAATCTAAGCGACAAAATGGTGAGTGCAAACACTAGCAAAACATTAAACTACTGCATCATGAAAAATTCATCCAATTTTTAAAGTATTATTCATATTTCAAATGTTGTCTCTAGAAAATTAGTAAAACTCACTCGCTATACTTGTAGGACATATACTGTTCGAACTTGTTTGTGTTGAGTAAGTAAAGGAGAGTTATTTCATAGCATACTTATATCTTTTCAGCTTCAGAAGATGCGATATCACTGCCAGACCCAGGAGTGGAGAATGATAATTCTATACGTCTCGGTATATAATGTGGAATCATCAATGTTCGTGGAGGATCAATGTTCGCGGATTTCGTGGATCACCCGTACGAACGATTTAGATCCCCACGAACATTGATACACAAGTTTAAGTTTCTTTTTTAAATCTAGAACCTTTTATGATCGCATTAGGTATATTTATTTGTCATACTACTAATCTTATAAAGACAATAATTTAGATATTCATTTTAGAAAAAAGTAATTACTTCTAAATATTATAACGTGTTGGCAATGTTAATACAAGTAGTCTCACATTTTAATTGTACAATATATTATATGATAATAATCCCATGTAAATTATTCCGTCCTTTCCTTAACAGAAATACCAAGCTTTACATATGAATGTCTCTATGTTCTATAGATCCAAGAAAGGCGTCCGAATGCAAGGAATTCCTCGAAAGGGAATCGGCAAAGTTACAGGCGTACGTTGATGAGAATTTAAACACAGGCTGAACTTTGTGCGAGTGTTTTTAGTAAGGCGAATGTGTAACAAAGTCTGTTATTTTGTAGCACTCTCGTGATGGAAATCAGAAGTCACAAAGCTGCCGACATTGTATCATACATTAAAAGTCTACAGAAAAAAGAAACACCCGAAAAGGAATTCAAGGTATAATTTTGTCGTACATAAATATATTTTTCTTTGTTTATTTGCATGTTATTTTACCATCCATTTGAGAATTTTGCATACAAATAAAAGCCTTAACTGACGAAGTGCCACTTTCGACTTACGCAAGATTCTCAAGGTCGTAGCAGTGATGGTTCTAATTATTTTGTAAATGCTTGTGAAATCTTACCTCTGTGTTTAAGCCTTTCATTTTCAATACCGTATGCCTGGTGAAGAAACAGTCATTATGTATAGGAGAGTGTCTGAGTATCATTTCATTCCCTAAAACTAATGGAACCCAGGCCCATTTCTTTTAAGGAATTAAGAGGTATGAGGATATTGACCTACGTAAAATCTACTCTTAGAGTAAATTTATAAAAAATACATTATATAATCTTCTCATATTAAAAAGAGAATTTTATTTTAAATCATAAAAATACAATAGAATAGCACACACACACACACACACACACACACACACACACACACACACACACACACACACATATATATATATATATATATAATGCACTTATATAGCACTTTATCTAAATGTTCTCTAAAGCGCTTTACACTATACTAAAATGCAAATCAAAATTATACAGAATATATAAAATCACCTATAAATGCAAGATATCAATGAACAATTGAAACTATGAAAGAAATAAGCTAGAGAAAATTAGAAATTAATTCATATTATAAAAATCATAAAATATAAAATATGTGCTAGAATTTTTTTTAATACCGTTCTTCGGCATGTTGCATAAAATACTGAATATAAAATACGTCAAATTAAAAAGATCACACATTAAAAGCCTGACGAAAGAGATGGGTTTTTAGATCTTTTTTAAAATTGTCAAGTTTCTGAATCTTCCTGATTTTAGATGGAAGACTGTTCCATAGAATGGCCACTGCTTTATCAAGCCTGCGTTCTCTGTATGTCTTAGTCTTGGTTAATTTTGAATTCAGTAATGCAAACCTTTGTTTACAATATACCTGTTACCTGTATTCAGTTGTCTATTGTCCACTCTGTTGGCCGAGAATCGCTCGTGTGACTATTGTACTCACTTTAAATAGAATTGCGAGTTTAGTACTCGGTGCTCTTTATTAACCTGTACAGTTTGACAAATTAGGTTTACTTTTCTTTAACATCGAAATTATGGATCCTTAGCAAGTCTCAAATGTAACCCGATGGCAGATTGTTAGAAGTATGTCACTGAGACAATGTGGGCGTCAGGTGGGTCATTGCTATTCAACTACCTGTAGAATTGTCAGAAAATATGAAGTAAAAAATGATGTCAAAGATCGTGAAAGATTTAGAGGATCCCGTTAAACATGTTCGAAAGGACTATGCACTAAGAAGGATGGTTAGACGAAGCGTTTTTACCAATAGTTCCTTTTAAAAGGGGAATAGTTGTCACATTGCATTTCAAAGCGAACAGTGCGGAATCGACTGAAGTCATTTGGCTATCTTATAAGCAATTCGGAATCGACTGAAGTCATTTGGCTATCTTATAAGCAGTGCGGAATCGACTGAAGTCATTTGGCTATCTTATAAGCAATTCGGAATCGACTGAAATCATTTGGCTCTCTTATAAGCAATGCGGAATCGACTGAAGTCATTTGGCTATCTTATAAGCAATTCGGAATCGACTGAAATCATTTGGCTCTCTTATAAGCAATGCGGAATCGACTGAAGTCATTTGGCTATCTTATAAGCAGTGCGGAATCAACTGAAGTCATTTGGCTAATTTTGTAAGAAAACCTATATAGATACCTTTGCATACATCCAACCACAAAGCAGCAAGTATGCAACGGTGTCAAGCTCGCCAACGTTGGAACCTACAGTAGCCTATTGGAGGAAAGTCCATTGGTCGGACAATAATCGCCTTTTGCTACATATCTCAGATGGATAAAATCGTGAATGGCGGCAACCTGGACTGCATACGCTGCACGAAGTGCTGTAGAGGCGATCCCGTTCAGTGCTGGATAAGTTAAGGTGTTGGGCTATGTTTCCCCTGTGTTCGTGAAATTTACCACTCCGAAGGATTTGACAGGTTAAAACTTCTTCGGATTGGTAAAGTATTTGGATTGATAAAAACCTTGAAATATCTGATACCACAGAAGTAGATTTCAAAAACTGTTTCCTACGACTGTAAACTGGATCTCATCTCCGTCACAAATTGCCAAAGGGACATTTTTGCTACAAGTGTTGTGCCGTATTTTGATAATCACCCTCTTCGACCAAGACTACAGTTCATGGATAACAATGCCAGACTACATCATGCTGGTGCTGTGCAGGATTGTGTGTGTGTGTGTGTGTGTGTGTGTGTGTGTGTGTGTGTGTGTGTGTGTGTGTGTGTGTGTGTGTGTGTGTGTGTGTGAATGTGTGTGTGTGTGTGTGTGTGTGTGGAGAGAGAGAGAGAGAGAGAGAGAGAGAGAGAGAGAGAGAGAGAGAGAGAGAGAGAGAGAGTTGTGACACTAGTATAGCCTACTCGACGTATACGGTAATTCGAACCTTATTGAACACATTTGGACATCACTGGTCGTCGAATTCGTCAAAGGACATCACGAATTTAAACATTAGATGAACTGACACAGACACTTAATCAGGCGTTGTAAGCTCTACCACAACTTTCTTCAGAGACTTAAGAAGATGTCTAGAGCCGTCATTCGTGTGATCGGAAGTTGCACTAGATACTGAAAATAGCCTGTTTAGTTTGAAGTTTACATCATATTCATGTTAACTTTATTTACCTTTATTTCATTCATAATAGATATTCAAATCAATAGATAGAGGCATAATAATTTTTATTTAACATAGTTTATACTGTAAATTTTCCTTAAAATGTCACATCTTTATATGTTTGAAAAAGAATGGCTGATGGTGTTTTTATGTTTTAGATATCAAGTTATGCTGTTTTTTTTAATGACGTCATTTAGTATGAAAATCATCATACTTAGGCTAAGAGGAGAAAGCTGGTGTTGCGACATCTTTTCCATGTTTATATTTATTCTAAACGTCTTACGTTTAACAAGACGCCGGGATTTACAATGAAAGCTTGGCTTCCCCGTTACAAAGTGTGAGTCCTTACCGGTAGGCTACCGCGACCTAGCTTTCGTTTTATGGACTTAGCGTTCATAGAAAACAAATACAGTATATTGATCCTCATTCCACTAAACATTTGTACATGTACTAGAATTCTATTTCGATAAACAGAACTTTTTATTCATCAATATTTTTTAAAGGAAAAAGTGATGAAGCACATGAACAAAGACGTGTTTTACAGACTTTATCCCTTAATGCAAGCTATGAAGTGTATCGAGGATGGACGGAGGGTTCTACAGGACTCCAGGACGTCAGGGTTTTCCATGAGCACCACGATACCCATCTCATCTAATGACCTCACAAACAACTAACAACGACCTCATGTGTCAGAATATCAGTTTTACACAGAGTCGGCAATTTATACTGGTGTCTAATTGTTTTACAGTCTAACTTTGTTTAATCCAAGGAAACTGGATACTGCTTAATCCATAATTTACAGGGCTGTAGGAAGCAATTTCAAAGGGGCAGCGGAACCTGCAGAGGAGTGACATTTTCGTGGGCATATTTTCTTTATTAATTTTCTGTGTAAAAAATGGGATTTCCCAGTCACCTTCTGATTTGCATAGTCAATTATGAATACTATAATCATTGTTTTAGACACACAATTATCTGGTTTAGACTATGAATTATTCGTATGATACAAATGGAATCATGGACGCATATCATAATAGTTTGAAGCCATATTGTATAAACAGATTGTGCTTCATCCGTCGTAAACAAGCCACAACGTATTACGTAGTAATGGCCACCTCGCTAAGTGTTGTTATGACATTCTATCTACGTCATGTGGATTTCATTAGATGACATAGTAGATTGTTAAAGCTTTGTTATAGACTTACTGCAATATCGATATCTCTTCTACTTTTATATTTTTTCTGTTGTGTGTAGATCAACAATTAAGAAGAGAGTATTTGAAATGCAATTATGTAATGATTCCTATTGATAGTGCATAAGTGGAATCCGGCAGGAATAATTGGTGACTTATACATTTTACTTATAATACTCAATATGATGATTGATTTAATATTTGGAAATTCCACATGTATTATGTCTATAACATGTCTAGTCTGTGATTAGAGGCATTGTTTACGTTCCACTGTATAAAATCCACATCCTTAAATTGGTTGAAAATGTATTATTTATCTGTCTACATATTAAATGAAAAAAACTATTTATAGTACATTATATACAGATAGAAAAACAGTAAGTTTATTTTGTTTGGTTGTTTGTTTTTACGTCCTATCGAGAATTTTTTTCACTAGTATTGAGACGTCATCAGTTGTAGGTGAAATACCACAAATTTAGTCCTATGCTTAGCGCTCACGACAGTGGCAGTGAGGGTTCTTTAACGTGCTACACGAAATGTTTTGCAATTTATGTGGCAGATATATTTTTGGATTCTCTACTAAACAGCATCGTCAAAATCACTTGCATATACTCATACGCCAAACACGTGTGTTCAATTTTAGGAGGTTTATATTTAGAAAACCTGTGAATCTCTTATGAATGAAAAAATATTGATATCATAGGTACACACTACAAAAACTTAGATTGTAAAATAATTGGTTGTGCTAAAACACATGGCAAACTTTTTCAAAGGAGGTTGTCTGGGGGAGCATCCGTAATGGTCCCCGTCACACATGGAACTAGTTTCATTAAAGTCTTGATCATCCAGACGTTTGTGTATATTCC
Source organism: Ostrea denselamellosa (assembly GCA_024699665.1). NCBI lineage: Eukaryota > Metazoa > Mollusca > Bivalvia > Ostreida > Ostreidae > Ostrea > Ostrea denselamellosa. The sequence goes on along the minus strand of JAMZEH010000110.1, from coordinate 5,037,852 downwards.
CCACAAATGTCTGTGCGCTTTCTAAAGAAAAAAATAAAATCCAATTAAATGGCGATGATTTGAAAAAAAAAACTAAAGAAAAAGAAAACAAAACCCAGAACGTTATTGAAAGACAAGAGCCCACAGGCCTTATCGGTCACCAAAGTATTAGTTAAAAGTATCACTGGTCTGAGGGGCTATGAAATTTAGAAGAAAAAAATAACTCCTGTTCTGCATATCTCATATCTTAATCAAATTCTAATATTTATTAGTCTGAAGCTATCAACCACTAATCAACAGCCAATAAGACCGTTAGAAGCTAGCAGCCAATAAGAAAATTCATCAAAGTACTGAGAGTACTCAGACGGAATACTAAAATGTAGCAAATAATAGATCAAAATTGATTTTTCAAATAATTAACCTAATTTTAATCATTAAAAGTTTGATGCTCGAAGGCAATTGAGCTTACTTAAAAATTCATAATGTTACATAACATAAAACCGTAATGAAGGTTAATGATAGCTTAACCTTTGAAGAGTCTACGAAAGGAATATTGATATAAGGTAGGGGACGCCTAGGACTATTATTTTCTGCCCTCGATTTGGGGCGTAAATGTTGCCAAGTGAGGGTGTCCGAGATTAGAATCATTTGTAAGACATCTTTAATGATTGAATATGGAGTTAATGAATGACAAAAAGTAATCCACACATAGACAACCATGTATACAAACCCATAGAATACCAAAAAGAAATAAAAAGGCCATGGTAGCCTTTGAGGGCAATTGAGATCACCTGAAAGTTATCAATTTAACATCATGTAGGGTCATAATGAAGGCCAGTAACAACTTCATCTTTGAAGAGTCCCCAACATGAGTATGCAGGCAAGGTAGGCACCCCCTAGGTTTATCATTTTTCACCCTCAGTTTGGGCCTGTAGGAGTACCACCTGTGGCCTCCATAGGGTGGGGCACTTTTTAGACCTCTCTAGTAATTGAATACGGGATCATATAAGGGAAGAAAAGTGATATACAGATAGAGAACAACGAAATCTAACATTTTAGAACTCTTCAAAGGTGCCGCAGAGGCCGTTAGGACCCAATGAGCTTACCTGAAAGTTTCTAATTCAACATCGTAAAGGGTCATAATGAAGGCCTATGACAACTTAATCTTTGAAGAGTTCAGTATGCAGGCAAGGAAGGCGAACCATAGGAGTATCATTTTCCTCCACAGTATTAGGTAGTAGGGGTACCACCTGGGGTCTCCAGAGAGTAGGGTCACTTCAAACCTCTCTTGTAATTCAATATGGGGTAATATTAGGGGGAAAAGTGAAAAAAAGTCTAACATATAAAACCCTTAAAAGGTGTCGCAAAGGCCGTTAACGGCCATTGAATATCGAATGGTGAAGTTAACAATGTGTTAATGGTAATCATAAATCCCAAAGACATATACAAGTTCGAGTGTAGGGCAACACGGACCTCCGACAAAGCGAAGGTAGGATCAGATGCCATGGAGGAGTAAGCATTCTCTGCTGACCGGTCACTCCCGCCGTGAGCCCTTAGACGAAATTAGGTATACGGGATTACCCGTAGTCAGAGTAAGTATGAAAAAAGACAGTCTAACAAAGGGTATGAAACAAATCATTCAACATATGTCCCAGAGACACTTTGTAATCTGGAAAGGTCATTATAGCGACCGAAAAATTTGCGAAATGATGACTCCAAACGAGAACCCACCTGAAACTTCATAAGTTATAATCATGTAGGGTTATAATAAAGGTCAATGACAACTTAATCTTTGAAGAGTCCACAAAATGAGTATGCAGGCAAGGAAGGCGACTCCTAGGGCTATTATTTCCCGCCCTTAGTTTGGTGCGGTAGGGGTACCACCTGAGGACTCCCGAGGGTGGGGTAATTTTTTTTTAGACCTCTCTAGGAATTGAATATGCGGTGATGGAAGGAAGCAAAAGCGATATACTGATAGAGACCAACGAAGCCAAAGATAGGAAACCCTTTAATGGTGTTGCATATGCCTTTAAGGGCAATTGGGCTCACCTGAAAGTACCCAACTTAACATCATGTAGGATCATAATGAAGGCCAATAACAATTTGATGTTTGAAGAGTCCACAAATGAATATGCAGACAAGAAAGGCGACCTTAGGGCTATCATTTTTCGCCCCTCAGTTTTGGGCTGTAGGGGTATTACCTGGGGCCTCCTGAGGGTGGGGCCACTTTTCAGTGTTTAATATTGGGTGACGGAAAGGAAAAAAACCGAGGGTATAGAATAACGATCTCAAACATACAGATTCCATTAAAGTGGATGCATAGGGCTTTAAGGTCAATTAAGCTCATCTGAAAATTCCTTTCTGTGGAAAGCACTATTGGTTTTGTTCTGCTTATTATTATTATTATTATTATAATCATTATTACAATTTTCTTTCCGCCGAAAAGAATTTGACACTTTTAGAGTTATCTAAAACCTATATATTCCATCATATTCGATATCTTGGAAGATGATCAGATATCACTCTGCGTATTTGAACTTTGACCACTGACGAAATATGGGACTTGACGCAAAAAACGTTGTTATCTGATCTCCTCAGAAACTGTGAATGGTAGGAGCATGAAACTTTTACTAAATTACTTAGCATATTAAGGGAAACGGGAAAAAATCTTAATTTAGAGGATTTGTTGATCTCTAAAGGGAGTTAATGCCCCACAAAGTTTATGATTAATACATCGCAACTCCAAAGGTATCAGTCGTAGAAAGACGAAACCAACTGGAATTGGATCCTTGATATTTGATCTTGAAGATTAGGTCAAGGTCAAAGATTAAGGTCATTCAAAATCTCTGAATATGAGCATTTTATGCCATCTTTAGTGTATAAGATATCCTTAACATTTTATAAGTACAAATACTCATATCCCAACTGATTGCAATGAATTACAATTCGACTTTGAACATTGACCTTTCTTCAGTTGAAAATGACTTTCATGAAAACCTTTGTTATGAATTCTTCTCGAAAGCCGAGAATGTAGGAGCATGAAACTTCCACTAAATTGATTAGCTTATGGTGACAAAAAAGAGTCTTATTTTCAAAGGTTTTTTGATCCTTAATGGTGTTAATGCCCCTGAAAGTTCACGATTTATAAGTAGTAATTTACAACTCTAGAAGTATTAATCCTTAAAAATGGGATCAAGTAGAATAGGATCAATGACCTTTGTTTTGAAGATTAGGTCAAGGCCAAACGTCAGGATCACTCGAAAGTTATGAAAATGAGCATATTTATACCATTTTTAGTGTATAAGATATCCTTAACATATTATAAGTACATGTAGTCATTTCCAAACTGGTTGAAATGAATTACATTTCAACTTTGAACTTTGACCGTTCTTCGATTGACTTGCGTTAAAACCTTTGTTATCAAATCTTCTCAAAAGCTGCGAATGATAGAAGCATGAAACTTTCACTAAATTTATTACCTTATAGTGACAAAAAGATTGAGTCGCTTTCGAAGGTTGGTTGGTCCTTAAAAGAGTTAGTGTCCCTGAAAGTTCACGATTTATAAGTAGAAATTTACAACCTCTAAAATAATATATTGGTCCTACAAATATGGGACCAACTGGAATATGATCCTTGAGCTTTGACTTTGAAGATTAGGTCAAGGTCAAAATAATCCAAAATCTATTAAATTGGGTATTTTTCATACCGTCTTCAGCTTATAAGGTATCCTTAACATATACTACACACAAATAGTTATATTCCATCTGATTGCAGCCCATTACATTTCGACTCTGAACTTTGACCATTCTTCAATTTACAGTGATTTGGAGGAAAACTATAGTTATTTGGACCGTATCGAAACCGCAAATGGTATGAATTTGAAATCATCACAAACCAATGAATGGAGAAAAAAATCTTTACTTTGATCCCAATAGATAGTTATTGCTCCTGAAAGTTTACGATATATAAATTAAAAAAAATATAACTCCTAAACTATTAATCATAAAAATGCGGAACCAATTGGGATCAAATCGTTAACTATTGACCTTTAATATTAGGTCAAGGTCAAAGATCAAGGTAATTCAAAATCTATCAAATGGGCATTTTCATACCATCCTCAGCTTCAAAGGTATCTTTACCATATAAACGCACAATTAGAAACATCCCAATTGATTACCATAGTTATTAGAAGTATATGGAAACCGTAAATGGTAGGATCTTTACTAAACAATTGACTAAATGAGTGGAAAATATCAATCATTACTTTCAAGAGTTCATTGATTGAAAAAGCGAGCTATTGCCCTTGAAAGTTTACGATATATACATAAGAATTTATAACACCTAAAGATTTAATAGTAGAAAGACGAAACCAACTGGAATGGAATCCTTGATTTCTGACCTTGACATTTAAATCATGACCAAAGGTAAAGGTCAAATTTATGAATATCAGCATTTTCATACCGTATTTAGCGTATCGAATGGCGAAGTAAACAATGTTTAAATCGTAATCATAAATCCCCAAGACATACAAGTTCGAGTGTAGGGCAACACGAACCTCCGACAAAGCGAAGGTAGGATCAGGTGCCATGGAGGAGTAAGCATCCTCTGCTGTCCGGTCACACCCGCCGTGAGCCCTTAGTCGAAATTAGGTATACGGGATTATCCGTAGTCAAAGTTAGTATGAAAAATGACAGTCTAACAAAGGGTATGAAACAAATCATTCAACATATGTCCCAGAGACACTTTGTAATCGCAAACAAGGTCATTATAGCGACCGTAAAATTTGCGAAATTATGACTTCAAACGAGATTCGTTATAACCCTGCAACGTCAATTTTTTTGTCAGTAGTTAACCTCGCTTTGAAAAATTCTCATACGCATGGCATGTTCTCGCGTATCGAATCAACTGGGAAATATACACACCATAAGCAGGCGAAAATAGTATATTACTACATAGATATGGAAAGTTGATGATTGCAAAGTTGAAGTCATCACGCTTGTCATATAATGTAATTGTCAATCTGCAATTAGAGTCAATATTAAGTAAAATATCCAAATATGAAGCAGACACGTCAGATTCTGTTGTGTCCTTTATTTCGAGTTCATCGGGATATATCAAATGGACATAATTATGAAAATTACGATTGTTGATTGATAAGACGTCATCGATATATCTATATGTATGGTTGAAGGACACGGCAAGTTTTTTTGGTTTTTTTTTGTTTTTATCCTGTAATAGTTTCTGAACAAATTTCGCTTCATAAGAATATAAAAATAAATATGCCAATAAGGGAGCACAATTAGTGCCCATGGGGATGCCAATGGATTGTTGGAAGACTTGGTCTCCAAACACTACGTAAATGTTATCTACATTTATAATAGTAACTTTTACAAACAAAGACAATGTTGTTACTTGCTTTATCCGCTGGTACTAGCACAAAGTTTTCATGTAGTCACTCATTCGTCACTTCTGCTTTCTTAAAAGCAGAAAGATAAAAAGTGCGCATTTTTCCCATCAAATGGTGAATGCGGGATTTTAACAATTTTCGAATACTTTTGATCCACTCAGACAAAGTGTCAAGTTCCTCTCCTTCAGATTTCGTCCAACGTCTGGCATATTCTTCCACAGAATTCATGATAGCCATGAAATTATGTCGCCATCTAAATGAGCAAGGTTCTCGGAATTTAGGACCTTTTGAAATCAAGGACTTAAGATCTTCATTTTGTACAATATTTATGTCTGCTGTAATGATATGACCAGTGGGACTGTAATTAAACGAGGAAGAAGAACATGAACACTTTGGAGGACTTCGTTGTAATTGCTCAAATGTATTAGATATCTTTAACATATATTATGCACAAATAGTTGCATCCCAACTGATTTCAACCCGAAACATTTCGAATCTGAACGTTGACCTTTCTTCAACTTAAGTGACTTGCATAAAAACCATTGTTATCATTTCCTTATTGAAACTGTAAATGTGATTGAGTGAAGAGACGAATCCTAATTTGAAGAGTTCGTTAGTCCCTAGAGAAAGTTATTGTCCTTCAAAGTTTTTGATTTATACGTAAAAAGTTTCAAAATCCTATAATTTTAATCGTAGAAAGATGGAACCAGTTGGAATAGGATCCTTAACTTCTGTCCGTGAAATTTAGTAAAGGTCAAGCTCATTCAAATTTAAAAAAAAATCATTTTTGAGACAGTTTTCAGCACATAAGGTATGATATACAAAAGTAGTCACATCCCAGCTGATTTCGATGAATCACATTGCGACTCTGAACTTTATGGACCTTTCTTGGGTGTCCAGTGAATTGCATAAATCCTTTCTTTTCTGTAAGAAGACAATGTTTCATTGTTTTAGAATTGAATGACTTCAGCATTTATGATTACTAGTATTATATAATATTGTGTGATAAGGCAAATGTCATTCTTAATCTTTGAAGAGTCCACAAAAAGAGTAGGCAGGCAAAGATATTTCCCGCACTCAATTTGGAACTGTAGGGGTACCACGTGGGGCCTCCAAAAGGGTGGAATCACTGGTATGAGCTTTAAATTCAGTTATTAGATATGGGGTGATCAAAGACAAGACAACTGATAAGATAAAGAATAACGGAAACAAAACCACGGAACCCCATAAAAGGGTCACGACGATTTTGGAGGGCAAATGAGTTCACCTTAAAGTTAATGTTAAAATAGTGTTGTAATGTAGGTTAATAGCACCTTAGCCTTTAAAGAGTCCACGAAATGAGTATAGGGGCAAGTTAGGGATCCTAAGGACTATCATTTCCCACCCTCTGGTTCGGGCTGTAGAGATGTCACGTGTGACAGCCTAAGGGTTGGGCCCATTTGAGATCTGTATCACTATTAAATATGAAGTGATGAAATGAAATTAATCCGTTCAACCAGTTGTTCTTAATTATAGTGATGATATAGATTGATGATAATTAGATTGAACTCAACTGCATGACAACTTCTGTTCATATGATTGAACTGTACCCTATATTGCACTCGATAATTTCAATTTACAGACATTCTGTTTGTTCTCAGGTTTTCAGTTCAGTTTTAGTGCTAGTCTGCATTCTTATTTTATTGGCTCATCTGAGCCGAAGGCTCGAGTGAGCATTTCTGATCAAAACGTTCCGTTGTCCGTCGTCGGTGTCGGCTTAAACTTTTCACATTTTCATCTTCTCCGGAACCACTGGGCCAATTTCAATCAAATAATTTTTCCGCCCTCAATTTGGGGCTACATGGAATGAAACAAAAAAGTGACAAAAAAGAACAACGAAATTAAGATATAGTACCCTACAGCCCCAAACTGAGGGCTGGAAAAATGATAACCCAAGGGGTCACCTTCCTTGCCTGCATATTAATTTTTTTTGGACTCTTCAAAGGTTAAGTTGTTAGCTGCATTCATTTTGACCCTACATGATTAGGGATTTTCAGGTGAGGACAAGGCATATGCGATACCTTTTAAAGATTTTCTATATTTGCCTTATTTGTTATCTATAATAATATGACTTTTGTTCCATCATATCACCCCATATTCAATTTCTAGAGAGATCTAGAAAGTGACCCCACCCTCGGGAGACCCCAGGTGGTATTCTTACAGCCCCAAACTGAGGGCGGAAAATGATAGTCCTAGGGGTCGCCGTCCTTTCCTGCATATTCCTTTCATGAACTCTTCAAAGATTAAGTTGTCATTGACCTTTATTATAACCCTACATTATTATAACTTATGAAATTTCAGGTGAGTTCAATGGCCGTTAGCGTCCTTTGCGACACCTTTGAAGGGTTCTATATGTCAGACTTGGTTGTTCGGTATCTGTATATCACTTCTGTTCCCTTATATTACCCCATATTCAATTACTAGAGAGGTTTGAAAAGTGACCCCACCCTCGGAAGGCCCCAGGTGCTACCCCTACAGCCCGAAACTGAGGGCGGAAAGTGATAGCCCTACGGTTCAGCTTCCTTACCTACATACTCATTTTGTAGACTTTTCAAAGATTAAGTTGTTATTGACATTCATGATAACCCTACATGATAATAAATTAGGAACTTTCAGGTGAGCGCAATGCCCCTTAAAGGCATATGCAACAGCTTTTAAAGGTTTTTTGTGTTTGCCTACGTTGTTCCCAATATGTGTACCACTTCTTTCCCCTTATATGACCCCATATTCATTTAGTAGACAGGTTTGAAATGTGGCCTCACCTTTTAGAGGCCCCAGGTGGTACCCCTACATCTCCAAACTGAGGGCGGAAAGTGATCAGCTTCCTCTCCTGCATACTCATTTTGTAGACTCTTCAACGATTAAGTTCTTATAGGCCTTCATTATGATCCTTGATCATCTTAAATTATTAACTTTCAGGTGAGAGCTCAATTGCATTTATAGGCCTATGCGACATCTCTTAACGGTTCTATATATTTGCATTCGTTGTTCTCTATCTGTGAATCACTTGTGCTTCCTTCCATCACCTCATATTCAATTACTGGAGAGGTCTGAAATTTGGCCCACCCTCTGGAGACCCCAGGTGGTACTCCTACAGTCCCAAACTGTGGGAGGATAATGATACTCCCATGCTTTGCCATCTTTGCCTACACACAGGACTCTTTAAATATTTATTTGTTATAAGCCTTCATAATGTTAAATTAGGAACTTTCAGGTAAGCTCAATTGGTCCCAACGACCTCTGCGACGCCTTTGAAGAGTTCTAAAATGTTAGACTTCGTTGCTCTCTATCTGTATATCACTTTTCTTCCTTTATATGATCCCGTATTCAATTATTAGAGAGGTCTAAAAATGCCCCCACCATGTGGAGGCCACAGGTAACACTCCTAAAGGCCCAAACGGAGGTGGGAAATGGTAACCCTAGGGTTAGTCTACCTTGCCTGCATACTCATGTTGAAGACTCTTCAAAGATGAAGTTGTTACTGGCCTTCATTATGACCCTACATGATGTTAAATTTGTACCTTTAGGTGAGACCGTCAAAGGCTATTGTGACTATTTTTTGTTGTTGTATTCTTGTATTTTTTGGTTCTTTCAACTCTCCCAAGTTTGTCACTGAAGAGACATTATTTGTTGAAATGCGCATCTGGTGCATCAAAATTTTGTATATATGGTTGTTTATCTGTGTATCACTTTTGTGTCATTCATTAAGTCCATATTCAATCATTGGAGATGTCTTACAAGTGATTCTAATCTAGGACAACCCTACCTGGGACTATTAAAGTCTCAAATTGAGGGCAGAAAATAAGTCCTAGCAGTCCCCTATCTTATATCAATATTCCGTCGTGGACGATTAAGCGGTTAATAACCTTTATTACGGCTTCATGTGATGTGATATTATTAATTTTCAGGTGAGGACAATTGCCTTCGAGCATCAAACTTGATAATTAAAAATAGGTTAATTGTTTGAAAAATTTTCCCATTTGATCTATTTGCTACATTTTGATATTCCTTCTGAGTACTCTCAGTACTTTGATGAATTTTCTTATTGACTGCGAAATTCTACGATCTTATTGGCTGCTGGTTTGTGACTGCTAGCTTCAGTCTAGTCTAATGTTTAGCAATAATATAAAGCAATTTGTTCTTAAGACATATACCGATAAAATTGTCTACTGATGAAAGATTTTACATAATATAATAAAATTATATAACATTAAAACAATATGACCAATCGTGTGGCACGATAAAGATCCCTCTCTGCTCAAAGGCCCTAAGAGCCGAGCATAGGCCTAAATTTTGCAGCTCTTCACCGGCAATGGTGACGTCTCCATATGAGTGAAAGATTCTCAAGAGGGACGTTAAACAATATACAATCAATCAATCTGTATGGTGTTAATTCAACATCCTTGCAGAAATTACAGAAACTTCAAATCACTGCTGCCAGGCTAGTGATTCGTTTACATAAATATGAACATAATACACCGATTCTCATGTACTTCACTGGTTATCTGTCACATATCGAACATGGAGTGAGTCTTATTGATTGTATTGCCATTTCGGCCTTGTTATGATTTGTTCGTTTATATATTTGTTTGCTGGTTTAATTGATGGCATCAATAATGAAGTTTCAAAACGAGCATCGGCTTCAAGTCTATTTGGCATGCTTTTATAACAATTATCCCTTCTCCCCGAGATTTTTCGGTGTTTGATACTGTACACAGTAAGCCCATATTCTTCCCATATATATATATATATATATATATATATATATATATATATATATATAAACAAACACTCCAAACACTTTCTGAAAAATTTCGACCGTGTTGCCGGTCTTCTTCAGTCGTGTTTATTGATCATAGCAACGTCACACGAGACTACATGCACTATAAGTACTATGACATCACAAACGTATTACAAATGAAACGTAACGTCATAGTTGTGTTGCGGGTAAAACATATGGAAAAAGGCAAGAGCCCTCAAAAAGGACATGTGTACAGTTTCAAAAATATACGTTAAATAAGGTACCAAGACTGTACACAAAGAAATTAATTTTTAGCCGAAGTGAAACACAATCAGATACATTCAATTATTTATCAGTAATGTTATGTACTTATAAAGCCGTAAATATATATGTAAAGGTAATAATACCAGTTTAAGAGTATATATATTTTTGTACATGCATATATTATTAAAAATTCTATGCATAACAGAGATGATTCTTAAAGACAATAAACAAAAGGGAACATTTTTGTCTTTAAGACTGCATTTGGAAAGTTGTACTGGCAAACTAGATCATTGTAACGACCATAAAATTTGCGAAATGCTGACTTTAGGCAAGACTGTACAAACCCCTGTAACATCAGCTTCTTTGTCAGTAGCCTGCCTCGATTTAAAAACTGATCATATGCAGAACAGGCTCTTGCGTATAGAGTCCATTGGGAGATATAAACACTACATGCAGGTGATGATGGAATATTGCCACATAGATAAGGGAAGTTGACGATAGAGAAATTGAAATCATCCAAATGCCCTATCAAAAGATGAAATTCTTGAAAACCATGCTTCAGTTTTAAACACATTTAATATCCCAGTCTATGAAGTGGATAGATTTGAGTTGTTAGTTTGCCATCAGCATCTATTTTTAGTAAAATATCTAAGTACGAAGCAAATGTGGAAGACTCTGTGGTGTCTTTTATTTCAAGTTCATTGGGATATATCGAATCGACGTATGAATAAAATTGACCATTGTTAATAAATAAAACGATATATCGTTATATCTAAATGTGGAATTGAAGGCCACAGAAAGGATCTTTTTCTTCCGATGTAGAAACTTTTGAACGAATTCTGCTTCATAAGAATACAAAACAGCTCAGCTAACAAAGGAGCACAATTCGTGCCCATTGGAATTCCAACAGACTGTTGGAAGACCTGATCACCAAAGACTATGAAAATATTGTCAATAAGGAACTCTAGCATCTTTTTGATATCAACTTCAGAGTACTTGTGCGTGGAGTCAGTGTGGTGGTTAACAAAATATTTTTTTTTGGATGACTAGATATGAATATTGCCGTTTACCATTTTTGTTGACGAAGTGTCTGCCTGCGATGTCAGAAATTCTAGTCTTTAATTTATCGTGAGGTATGGTCATGTGAACTGTTGTAAAAATATACAGTTTAATGTTTTTGATTTGAGAAAAGTTTTGTGATTTCAAATTCACTAAAAGTTCTTTAGAATTTTTAAGAATTTACATTTAATTTACACCATTTTTGGCATATATAGTGGCACAGTATGTTTGAAGTTTCTCCTTCACAGCAGTTAATATTTTCATGAGGAGCAAATGTAGTGGTTTGGTAGAGTATTTACTGGATCCATCAGTGTATTTTTGTTTATAAAGGTTTTTGTGGAGTTTGGAAATCCAGTATAGTCATCCACTTCATAGACTGGGATATTAAATGTGTTTAAAACTGAAGCATGGTTTTCAAGAATTTCATCTTTTGATAGGGCATTTGGAATATTAGTGCGATTACTGAATGTGGAATTAATGCCAAGTTCGTTTGAAATGCAGTTTTAATAATGAGAGCCTTACAAACAAATACTCGTACAATGTTGTTGCAAGTTTTGTCAGCTGGAACCAAAAGATATTTCTCATGTAACCCATCTAACTCTTTTATCACTTCTGGTTTACTAAACACAGAAGGACAGATGGTACGCATTTTCGTTTCGTCTGATACAGGATTTTAATATTCCTCTTATACTTTTTATCCATTCTGACAAGGTATCAAGTTCTTTTTTCCAGATTTAGCCCAACATCTGGCATAATCTTCGACAGAATTCATAACAGAGATGAAGTTCTGTCGGTAATTGAAAGACCGAGGTTCTCTGAATTTAGGACGTTTTAAAATAAGTGATTTTAGGCCTTCATTTTTAACTATATCAACATTACCAGTAATGACATGTCCAGCTGGGTTCTAGTTATTTCAGGACTTAAGTTTTAGAATAAATAGCAGTTTTAGAAAAGAAAAGACAACGACAAATTGATACAGATTCCCTTAATTATTTGTGATAAAACTGAAAATGTATTGTTTAGCGATATTTTCATAGCAGTTTATTCAAGTTGCAATACAATAAAAATACAGACATGATACATGGACAGATTGTCTCAACATGATACATGTACAGATTGTCTCAACATGATACATGTACAGATTGTCTCAACATGATACATGTACAGATTGTCTCAACATGATACATGGACAGATTGTTCCAACATGATACATGTACAGATTGTCTCAACATGATACATGGACAGATTGTCTCAACATGATACATGTACAGATTGTCTCAACATGATACATGTACAGATTGTCCCAACATGATACATGGACAGATTGTCCCAACAAAATGATGCATGTGCATCAAAATCAGGCATGCTACATGTATAAATAATGCGCCGATTGTTCAACATACAATATTGGCACCATAAATCAAATGACAAATACACAATTATGAAATAAAATATTTTTATCACATATTTCTGCCTTTATCCCCTGGATATCACTCATTGGATATTTTTTTTTTCGTAATCCATAGTATGTATTCCTACAATGCGTGACGGAATGTAAATTAACAAATACACAAACCACAGCACATGGAAACACGTTGTACAAAAATTAACGAAAATAACGTACCTCCAAATCAGATTACGCAGATAACCAGTCATAAAAACACACAGTCCATTAACAATTACAGCAGCATCAGTGAAAATCAAAACAGGAGTATTTCCGGCATTCTCTCCAATTGCACGCACCAAATGAACCCGGGATACGCATCATTCCAATTGATATAAAATAATTCATTCACTAATATTGCTGTAAGAAACACAACCACAGCTAACGCTGAACGTCCCACGGCAGTCAATGTCACAGGAGGCATACAAAATTTCCTGAATGGCGATGTATATCGTGGAAAATTTATCGTCAACATCCACACATGTGAAAACAAATTCAAAGCAAGGCTGCTTATCATCTATGACACCGATTCTGATGACTGACAATTTTCATAAATAATCAAATAATTTCAGTGTAAAATGTTCTAAAATATAATTCTTATCGCATATTAGATCGTTCTTCATTAATTAAATATTGTGACGGTCGATACTTATCTTTTATATATTTTCTGAACGACTATTTGTAGCTGCGTAATGTTGACATTACGATTGTAGTTCGGCTTGAGGTAATCAAAAGGAAATTTCAAATTGTAAATTTAATGGTCGGTAAGGATTAGATATATGATAAAAATAATCTCTCATGGTTTGTGATTGGATATGATTATTATCCAACTCGTTTTGTGTTTTCTATCCCCGCCAAGGCTCGGGGATAGAAAACACACAACGAGTTGGATAATAATCATATCCAATCACAAAGCATGGGAGATCCTATATATCTTAATCCGATGAGCCTGGAAGACATTACACACCGGAGACAGTATTTTAATCAAACGGGGACACTGTCCTGGAAGCCATCCGCCAATACAAAAAACGGCAATTTTGAATTCGCTATACCCTAGCTTGTAAGTACACTCAAATTAACACCCACACTAACAGATGCCTATGTGAGCGTGTTCCAGATATTGCAAAACAACATTGACCAGATATACCCCCAATGTGACAGAGATGCCCATATGTGCGTGTTGCAGATGTGCCAAAAACAATTGACCAGATATACCCACCTGTGACAGATGCACATGTGTGTATGAGTGTGTGTGTGTGTGCAAGACATGGCAAAACAACTGACCAGATATACCCAGACTGTGTCAGGTGCACGTGTGTGTGTAACAGGTATGCCAAAAACAATGAATTAGACATGCATACAATGAAACAGATGCACATTTGTGAACGTATGCACTAGATATGCCAAAACAACTAGCCCGAGTATGTAACAAATTGAGGTAGATGCACATGTATGTGTGTGCCAGATATGACAAAACATATCGGGGTCCGGACCAGGATCGGTGCTCAGTATCCCTTGCTTGTCGTAAGAGGCCATTATGATGGGGCCGCAAAATTCGAGGTCCCGTTTCAAATCATAAATGGCACGATAAAGATCCCTCCCTGTAGAAAGGTCGTAAGCGCCTAAAATTAGCCAAAATTTTGCAGACCTTCAAATCATGCAACTTCAGTTTTTAAATGTCATTCTACAAGTCAAATTTTGCGCATACCTAAACTATGTCACTTCAATTCTCCAATGTAAATTCAACAATTTAAACAATTTGCATTTTCAATTTTGGAATGTATATTCAATTCAAATATTGTGCATATTAAAATTATGCTTATTCAACTTCGACTCGTCAATGATGGCATCTCCATATGAGTGAAAAAATCCCGAGTGGGACGTTAAACAGTATACATAGTCTGGTCCAGATTTTGAAAAAAGAGGCTAGAAATGGGTTCTAACGGCAAATTATTATTATTTGGTCCAACATAACTTTTTAACCTAATTTGCGTATGCTGAATCCGAAAAAATATGTTGAACTTCATGAAAATGGCGTTAAATAGGTCAAAATGGCGATTCAAAATGGCGGTGTTGAAATTTGCAAAATTATCTATATGGCTTTATTTTAAAAAAGTTTATTGCAAATTAAAGCAATTTAAAGGCTTGTACTAAACTTATATGTGTCTGAAAAATAGAATAAATTGTTCAATGTTCGTTAAACAATTAAAATTGTGAAAAAAACGATTAGATCCCAATTAACTCATTTTTTCGCAACCGCATATTGACGCACAGTATATATATGCATTTTGATATGATATTTAATGCTTATTTCCTTCTAATTGTGCAAATTATTCAGTTAACGTATTGCATACTTTATGATATAAATGCACTTGAAATTCAACACAGTGTTCAATGGTTTTCACAATAGCGCGACCGACACAATCGAGGATCGAATTAACAAATGATTCTGACATAAGGTATAAAACTGATGGCCGAGGTTATAGGCTTGTCATATCTCACCACTCATTGATTAGAAATCATGACTGAACGATCACTTAAGCGAAGTTATCAAATAGATACAGATTTGTGTGTTATATGTCAGGAAAAAAAGACAGACACGTTAGAATTAAAAAGCAAAAAGTCTATCGAAACGTTGACCGAGAGGGCATCTCGTCGTAAGAAAGTTAAAGATGCCAGGAACTATGATGCCATTGATAGAATAGAAAAATTAAGTCCGAATGATAGAGTTCTATGTCATAGGAAATGCTATAGTGCATTTACTCACCCCAGACCAATTCAGTTAATGGAAAGAAAAGCATGTTTGCTTACAAACACATCTGATACAATCAACGTCGATACAGAGGATGATGTACCGTCTACGTCATCTTGCTCACACCCTTCTGCAGCAGCATCCCGAACTTTGCGAAATGCATCTACACCAATAGATTGGGAGTTATGCATATTTTGTCAACAACAAATTAAACAGAAGCTATTCAACATTACAACATTTTCTGTTAGCGACATGGTTCTTAAAAATGCAAAGTATGACAACATACTTCGTGTTAAGTTAGGAAACGTTAGCGATTTGATAGCTGCAGAGGGTAAGTACCATCTAAAATGCATGAATGCTTTTAAGTATGATACACAAAAAACAGAAAAGGAGTCAAAATGTGAAGATCTGGCCATGATATTTCTTGTTCGAGAACTGGAGTACGCAGCCAGCAAGTGCCAAATCTTACAGCTCTCTGATACATGGAACAGGTACTCCAAGTTGGTAGAAGAGGTAGGATCTGAAATGCCAGTCTTTTATCACTCGTAGATCAACGTTTAAAGAAAATCTGCAAGCCAAGGTGCAGAATATCTTCCAGTTTCTTCGTCCCCTCGATAGAGCAGTATCTGAACGCGAAACTCTTTTAGTGCCCCATATTCTTTCTAAATCTCATTTTGGAGATATGTTTCATGATGACCAAGATACCATGGATGACGAATTACTCACTATGCCATGTTATAAACCTCCACACAACTCATTTCATGAACTGGTACATGTTGCACTAAGATTAAGATCAGACCTGCAAGATAGACCTGGTCACATGGGTTTGAATGTTTGTGAGGCTGATGCCGTAAGTTGTGTCCCAGATAGTATCCTCATGTTTCTGAATCTTCTTTATGGCGGACAAGAGGTCTTTGATTGTACTGATGGCAATGACAATCCAGATTGCAGCAGACAGAAGAAAATAGTGAGCGTAGCTCAGGATATTGTGTATGGGGTAAGTAATGGAAAAAAGTGGACTCCAAAGCATATTGGCCTTGCATGCACCTTGCATCAAATGACAAGGTCAAAACAGCTGTTAAACTTGTTTAATAGTGCTGGTCACACCCTGAGTTATAAAGATGTTCTGCGTGTTGACACTGGGCTTGCAGAGGAAAGCCTTCAGTCTATGGACGAAAGGACTGGACATTTCCTTCCCTCGAATTTAAAGCCAAGCGTTTTCACACACTTTACAGCTGACAATATCGATATTAGTGATTCAACACTGGATGGCAAGGAAACATTCCGTGCAACGCAGATAGCATGTTGGCAACGAGGGTCGGGAAATGACATTAACCTTCAGCACATGAGTCCATCTTCAAATGAGACATTGAAGGTACCTCCTCAGATGGACAGTATTGTCATTTCCCCAATAGTAGAAGGAAAATCACAACCTCACTATCCCAGACCAATTACGTTAGATATCTTCCAACCTTCTGACTCAGAGAATCAATTGTCCTCTCAAGAGTTTGCTAATGAATTGGCATTTCATTTGCACAGACATAAGCAGAAAGTCCCAGCTAGTTGGTCAGGACATAATCAGTCTGTCAGTAGTAAAAACCCGGATCTCACACTTGTTGGTTACATGCCTATTGTACAAGCACCTGCTCATGAAATGGATACACTTAACACAGTTGTCCAGAAATGCATGCACATATCTGAGCATCTTGGTCAACGTCATACAGTTATCACAGTTGATCAAGCTTTGTACTTTAAGTTGATGGATTTAAAATGGTCAGTTCCTGAGTATAGAGACAGGTTTGTTCCAAGAATGGGTGGCTTACATATAGCTATGAATTTCATGAAATGTATAGATCATATGAGAGGTTCTGGTTTGCATGAACTGTGGATGGAATGCGAGTTATTAGGACCTGTGGCTGCTGAAAATGTATTAGGTGGAAAGCACTACAGTCGTGGCATGAGAGCCCATAAAATTACTGCTCAAGCAATCTGGAAGATTTTACTGCCAGACTTTGTGTTATTTGTATCTACCAAAAATGTTGATCATTCGCAAACATTGAATGGCATCATGACTGAACAGCAAGACATACTTTCTAGCATTGACCAACTGCAAAATCCTGTTTTCAAAGAGTATTTTTCAAGTTTCAGACAGGAAATTGACAACCCAAATGTCCTGTTTTGGTGGTCATATTTGGACATGGTTTCTATCCTTTTAATGTTTACAAAGTCAGAAAGAGATGGGCTTTGGGATTTATATTTGAAGTCTTTCCGTTCAATGCTCCCATGGTTCTTCCGATATGACCATACAAATTATGCTAGGTGGGGTAGTGTGTATCTTGCTGATTGCCACCAATTGCCTATTGAAGTACTATCAGAGTTTCAGGATGGAAATTTTGTCGTCAAGAGAAGTGCTGGAACTTTCAATCAAGTTGACCCAGACCAAAGTCAAGAATGGCTAAACGCCACGGGTAAGAAAGGTGGTGGAATTGTAGGAATTACTAGGACTCCATCTGCTCTCAGTAGGTGGTCCCTTTCCTACAATCTGAGATCTCATATAAGTCTTCTTACAAAGGTGATGTACGATGTGAATCCAGATGACATTCTCACACACAAGGACGCATCAAAGAGTCGACAAGTTACTGATGCAGTGTATGAGGATTTGCTCGTTGATGCAATGAAAAGGTTTAGAGTATTTGACCTTTTGTACGAAAGAGATCAACTGATCAATATAGTTACAAAAGACAAAGCTACAGATATGATCAAGGAGTCCTTACTTTCTGCAGCAAATTTGGGACAGATATCATTAGAGAATTTCGTAAAAGATCGTTTGATACCAAACATAGAAACAAGTAGTTTACAAGTTCCTTTGAGAAGTGTTCTGAAAAAAAGCTGCTCATTAACATTTGACTCCTTATACAAGGTACAAGTTGTACCAAAAGCTGTGGAAAAGAAAAAAAATTCTAAAGGCAGATCGGAACATACTGCAGAGACTTGTCATTGCATATAAGGCCGGACGAGAGGTTGATTTAGAGCAGATTTTGAAACACGAGCTCCTTCCTGTGCCGATATCTATAGCGGATACCAGCGGTGCACTAAAGTCTGGAAACAAATCTGTTGTTTTAGAAGACATACTTCAAGATGTTGATGTAAGGGCGCGAGTCGAAAATGTAGGCGAATCACCAGCTTTGATCATAGATGGCCAGGCTTTAGTTCAGAGCATGAAAACACATGGCATGAAAACATTTGGAGACTTTGCAGATGAGTTTGTTTCCACTGTGGTGAGAAAAGGGGCCATGTATTCAAGAGTTGATGTTCTGTTCGACCGTTACAGGGAACAATCTATAAAATCGGGCACTCGTTCTCGTAGGGCAAAAGGGCAGCAGCCAGTTAGAAGGGTTATTGAAAATAAGGATGTGCCACTCCCGAATAACTTTTCAGCTTTTTTGTCTTTGAATGACAACAAGAAAGACCTAGCTGCCTTTTTATCTGAGCAGATAATTCTTCATGCACCCACAGAGAAAACTGTTGTTACTGCTGGTGGGTTTCTCGATGAGAATAGCGTTAAATGCAATGACGAATTCCTCGATATATCTGCCCTACATGCGTCACATGAAGAGGCAGATACTAGAATAGTTCTTCATGCCATACATTGTGCGAAAGAATCCACTTGCAGTTCAGTTGTTGTACTAGCATCTGATACTGATGTTTTACTGCTACTTGTATCTTTCTTTTCAGAAATAAATATACAGTTGTGGATGGTTGCTGGAACATCTGCAAAGCCCAAGAACATTCCTATTCATGCTGTTGTAGAGAAAACCTTTACCTCTCCAGAAATGTGCACGAATCTGTTAGCATTCCATGCTCTGACTGGATGTGACACAACTTCTTTTTTCTTTGGGATATCCAAAAAAACTGGATTTAAGGTTTACAAAGACAATGTTGGGCTTCTTGGGGGTTTTGGAGAGGGCAATTTAACTGAACAGAAAATAGTCGACTGTGAAAAGTTCGTATGCAAGCTGTATAACCAGGGCACAGTGTCGTCAACTGACTCGGTTAGGAACATTTTATTCGGAAAATCCAAGAGCCCCGAAAACATGCCCCCACTAGCGATGCCTTGCATCTGCACATTAAACGTGCACATTATAAAGCGCTGGTATGGAGACAAGCAAATATAAGTAACCCCACATTACCATCTCCAACTGAGATGGGATGGAAGTTGAATGAAGGTATTCTAGTGCCTATTCTGATGACTTTAGACCCAATTCCAGAATCTTGTTTAGACTTGATTGCATGTAGTTGCACAACAGGTTGTAAAACATTGAGGTGTGGGTGCAAGCGTAACAATTTGCTGTGCATGGACCTTTGTAAGTGCAAAGTCACAAGCAAAGAACAATGTAGGAACAGTATACGTTGAATTTTGAGGAAAAACAGAGAAAATTCGGGTTTTCTTTCGTGCAATGGCTTTTTTAGGGTCGCATGCTTATTTCTATCTTTTTCTCGATGCTATTGTATTTTGTAATCATAGTTTTTACATTTTTTTTTTCTACATGCGCGTTTCAAAACGATTTGAAAAAAATTACTGTCCGCCATTTTGAATCGCCATTTTGACCTATTTAACGCCATTTTCATGAAGTTCAACATATTTTTTCAGATTCAGCATACTCAAATTAGGTTAAAAAGTTATGTTGAACCAAATAATAATAATATGCCGTTAGAAGTTCTTTTTAGCTGAAATCGGACCAGACTAACAACTAACCTACGACCAAAACACTTTGACCAGATAGATACACAATGTGACATATGCATGTGTGTGTGTTTGTGTGTGCGCGCGCCTGGTATTGCAACACCACTTCTCAGATATACCCACACTGTAACAGATGCACACGTGTGCGTTGCATGATATGCCAGACAATTAACCAGCTAGATATACAAGATAGATATATATAAACGACCGTCACTCGCCAAAATATATAAACATCATACAGGGATAAATTCAAGTGAATGCAGTGCAGAATTGCATAATGTCGTTTCATTAAATAGTTGATGAAAAATATTTCATAGATCTGACAAGTGCACAATTCATATTCAACAGCCTCTTGTAAAAATACCTGTATATGTGGTTATTTAGTACGTAGTGGAGGCGCCATATAGGTTTTGTTTGTGAAAATGAATTTTTACCAATTGTGAAAAGTGTGAACCTAACATGAATGTAATTTGGCAAATGTTGCTTTTTTTTTTTTTAAAGATGTGTGTTATGATCTGAATATGAACACTTTAAAGTGTGTGCAAGACCAGACCTTGAAGCAAAAAAGTAGCAAGCCCTTAATATTTTGAGAGAAATTCTATCCACATTTTCCCAACCTTTCTTGTTATATTTGAAATGCTTGTGCACCATAAATATTCTCGCAAACTGTTCTCCCCAGGGAAAAATGCCTTGACTACACGTGCTTGTGAACTAGGTAATGAATGCAACTCTTTAAAAGTAACTTTCTTGCAAAGCAACACCCGATAAGATTCTTATAAATATATATATAGACATAAAAAAATAATTCACCGACGTTTTCATCACGAATGATTAATCAACTTGATACTGTGTCAACGCTTAAACCTAGAAAACCAAGACCTGTACATGGCCCTCGATTTTGTTGTTGTTGTTGTTTGTTTGTTTTTGTTTGTATGTTTTTCTTTTTATAGTGCTAATGGGATTCCTAAAATTCGACAAACTCATGCAATTGTGATAATAACAAACTACAAATATTTGAGTGTCTTCCCAGGCGCATTGTATCTGGGTCTCTCTTCCACCAATAAAATTAAGGATGCCAAACTGCTTTATCAAATGTAGAATATATCAGCAAACACAGAAAGGATAGATGGCAAGCATTTTTGTTTTGACATGTCTGATACTGGATTTTAATATTCCTCTTATACTTTTTATCCATTCTGACAAGGTATCAAGTTCTTTTTTTTTTTTCTTTCTTTTTTTTTTTTTTTTTTTTTTTTACAGATTTAGCCCATCATCTGGCATATTCTTCGACAAAATTCATAACAGAGACGAAATTGTGTTGCCAATTGAAAGACCAAGGTTCTCTGAATTTCGGACCTTTTAAAATAAGCGATTTTAGGTCTTCATTTTTAGCTATGTCAACATTACCAGTACATGTCCAACTGGACTATAGTTAAAAGAAGACGAAGAGCAAGAACACATAGGTGGACTAAGTATAAGATGGTCTATGTTTAGGCACTGAAGAGTGTATTTGCAAAGTCTAACCCTAACCCTGACATAGTGGAAGTATATCTGTAGGAAATAAAAGGCGCAGACTTGAACTTGAAATACTCTGGAATACAAGACTGAACTTCTTTATGACGACGGCATCAATTCCTTTGTTAGTAAATTTGAGTTTAAGGAACTGGCGGCTTGATTCGGAAATAATATCATCCAAAACCTGTGGTGGTTTAAAGAGCCTGTGATGGGCAACATCCATAATCATAGAACTCAGTCTATATTCTGGTATGGAAAAATTCACGTATTGACTAGTTTTGGTTTCTTCAAATAACGTATTCAAAACTCAGTGGAACAGAGTAAAGTTTTGCGCGTATATTATGTGGATCTAATTGTCCGTGACGTAAGGTAAAAGAGAGACAAGTGTGACATTGTGTGTACGCAGTCTTTTATATGAACGATGCCCATGGCTGCGTTTAAGTCTATGTATATTTGGAAAAAGTGCCACCACGTTCAAGTTATTTCCTTGTGGACTAGTCAAATTTCCTGCATTAGATATATCATCGCTGCACCCAGTGATCTTCTCGTTGTCTACGGAAAGGGGTACTTAGAGTTGGATTGTTTGTATGATGGTAAAATTTTTCCAGAATCCTGACACTGATGGACATGATGGCGTGGCCTGGGGAATTAAAATGTTTGTAGGGAAGTTGATTACCACCATTATTAATTTGAAACCTATCGCAGATCTAATTGAATAAATGACATTTTCAAGAGTTTTCGTCAACTCACCCTTGTAGAAGAGTTTAAGGAGCGTTCAAGATTTGAGAACACATTTAGGAGAATGTGAAAACTCTTGAGGAAGGTATATTTATTTCAGATACTTGCACTCTTTCTCATCAGAAGAATTTCTTAACAAACCTCAAAATAGTAGTTTATCGAAAAGTTCAGACTACGAAAAAGAGTGCTGCAGAGTTTCAACCAAGTCCTCACTTCACAGTGGTTCTTTATCCGGTCCCAGGTCAGGTCTGAAGGTTCCTCTGGTGTAGGATCACTTCCTACTTGTGCTTATTGTAAGAAAACTGGTCATCTCGTAAGCGAATGTTTTAGACTTAATTAAGAGGAAAAAGATTACCTTAACACACCACAGCCACATGCTTTCACAGCATTTAGAAATGACAGGAAAGTCTTTGTTTTGTTTTGTTTTTTGTTTAGTAATGACACTTCTGATGTCTAGGGTTCAAAGTCCAGTTTTGTTAAATCTGTGGACGATTATAAGCCCTTTTTGGCTCAGGGATTTGTTTCACTCAATGGCCCTAGTTAAGTTAAACCGGTTCAGATTTTGAGAGATACTGGGTTGCCCAGACTCTATTGTTAGAGAATGTTTTGCCTTTGTCTGAACAGACTTCTATTTATGAGTCAGTTTTATTACGATGTTCCCTTACAGAGAATTTATCTTAAATCAAATTTAATTACTGGACCTGGGGGCCTCCGTGGCCGAGTGGTTAGAGCATCGGGCTCAAAATCAGAAAGCCTCTCACCTCTGTCGGCGCGTGTTCGAATCTCGGCCGCGGCATTTTGTGAGCAAGTTTGCCAGTTTACTTGCGGAAGGTCGGTGGTCTCTTCCCAGGTACATTGTATCTGGGTTCTCTCCTCCATCAACAAAAACTGGACGCCACCAGATAACTGAAAAATTGTTGAGTGTGGCGGAAAGCAATAAATAATCAATCAATCAATTACTGGACCAATTATTGAAATTGTTCGATACTCTTCCTGTTCAAGGCATTTTCTTGTTGCTAGGTAACGATTCAGCTGGTTGCAAAGTTGTACCAGATCCCATAGTTTGTGAGAAAATCACTTCCAATGTCGCGTCCGAGGATGATGATGACGACCTATATCCAGCCTGTGCTGTTACTATAGATTGATGACCAGAAGAAAAAAAGTCGAGGCTGACCATAATCATCCTCTTTACACAACTGGTTCATTTCATGAAACTGACCTCAGTGACACTTTCTTGGTTGACCTTGATGGAAGTTCACATGAAAACAGACAGCCTAATAACAGCGAGTCTCCACTGAAAATCAGTGATGATGATCCCAATATACAGTTAGACCAGGGCAAGGACACCCTCAGTAGAGAGCAATTACTGTCTGAGCAAAATAAGGACTCCAATATTATCAAACATAGCAAGAGGGCACTTCCGCCGAAGTCGGAGAATGCTTCTACTCCAAAGACAGGATCCTTATGCGAAAATGGTGACCACCTGACGCACCCTCGGATGAAGTCTGGCGGGTCATTCACCAAATAGTGGTCCCAGTAATATATCTTAGGGACATCATGAGTTGATTGATTATATATTGTTTAACGTCCCGCTCGAGAATTTTCACTCATGTGGAGACGTCACCATTTGCCGGTGAAGGGCTGCAAATTTAGGCCTCTGCGCTCAGGGCCTTTGAGCAAGGAGGGATTTTTATCGTGCCACACCTGCTGCACGGGGCCTCGGTTTTTGCGGTCTCATCCGAAGGACCGCGCCATTTAGTCGCCTCTTACGACAAGCAAGGGGTACTGAGGATCTATTCTAACCCGGATCCCCACGGGGCCAATATGAGTTGAGCTCACGACACACACATGACAGGTCATTTAGTTGTCAGTAAGACTTGTAGCAGGATTTCAAGTCATTTTTATTGGCCTATGTTTAGAAAGGTTATTTTCGATTTTTTCAAGTACTGTTTGCCAGATGGTAGGTAAACATAATCAGAAAATTCCGTCTGCCCCTCTCTAACCCTTTCAAACTTTTGAAGAACCTTTTAGTCGAGTGTTAGTAAATTTTGTAGGACCTTTACCTAAAACTAGGTCATGGAACCAGTATTTACTTACTATTATGTGTATGTCCACTCGATTCCCTGAAGCTATACCTCTTAGACGTGTTAAGGCAAAGCCTTTATCAATTTTGTTTTAGCTTTATAGGAATGCAGAAGGTCATATCAAGGTTTGAATTTTATCTTGGGGTTCAACAGGTCATGTATGAGTTAGGGGTGGCCAATATAAGTCTACCCCTTATCATCCCGAGTCTCAAGGGAACTTGAATGTTTCCATCAAACCTTAAAACTACGATGAAAACATATTGTTATCAGTATGATAAAGACTGGGGTGAGGAGGTTCACAGTGTTTTATTTACTGCACAGCAAGCAGTTCAGGAGTTTCGTGGTTTCAGTCCCTTTGAATTAGTATTTGTACATACGGTCAGAGGTCCTTTGAAATTGTTTAAGGAAAAGTGGCTGACTGAAACTAGTGTTCTTAACCTTTTAGATTATGTATCTAATTTCAAAGAGACTTTACAATGTCTGTAAATTGGCACAAGAAAATATCAAGAGTTCTAAAGCGAAAATGAAAGTTTGGTATGACAAAGATGCCAGGAAGAGAGATTTTAAACCAGGTGTTAAGGTTCTTGTATTTTTGCCTCTTACTGGTCATCCTTTACAAACCAGATATGATCCTTGTAAAATTGAAGCAAGTTTAGTGATGTGAATTATGTAGTAAAATCAGTTTCCATTTTTTCATAGACCCCCTCTAGATCCGCGCTTGTACCGACCAATTGTGTGCTGACTTCAGAAATGAAAACAAATTTGTACCCGATTCCTAGAAATGATGATTGTATTGACAAAATCAGAAATGCAAACATTTTCCAGTAAATTTGACCTGCTAAAAGGTTACTAGCAAGTGCCACTAATTGAGAGAGCCAAAGAAATTTCTGCATTTGTGACTCCCGATGGCCTGTTTCAATACAAAGTGATGCCTTTTGGCTTGAAAAATGCTCCAGCGACATTAGAGAGGATGATTCACTCCCTTCTCCATGACCTTCAAAGATGTGAAGCCTATATTGACGATGCTATCTTTTACAGTGACACATGGTAGGAAATCTCCAAATCATGTGCGTGTTCTTCAAAATTCTGACAATAGAAACTTGACAGTGAACCTTGTAAAGAGTGACTTTTGTCATGCTACTGTACAATATTTAGGTCATAAAGTAGGCCAAGGGCATGTTACACTTACCATGGTTAAAGTGGATGCTATTTGAAAGTTCCCAATTCCTACAAACAAGAAAGAGTTAATGTGATTTTTGGGCATACTTGGTTTTTACAGAAAATTTTGTCCAATTTTTCTTCAACAGTTGGTAAACTTACCAACTTATTGCAAACGATGGCTATTTGAATGGAGAAAGGGTGTGACGAATGATTCTGTAAAATTAAATCTGTCCCTATGAGTAGCTCAGTTCTTTCAGCTGCAGATTTTTCTCAGCAGTTTTAGCTTATTGTTGATGCTAGTGATATAGGAATCGGTGCTGCTTTGTTTGAAGAACATAGTGACGATGTAGATAGAGTGGTTTCTTATTTTTTAAGGAAACTTACAAAATGTCAACAAAATTATTCAACTATTGAAAAAGAGTGTCTTGCTTTGTTGTTAGCTTTACAACAGTTTGATGTTTGAATGTTACCCTGCATCCAGTTCTTGTTTTTATGGATCACATACCTCTCACTTTTTTGCATAAAATGTCAAACAAGAATTAAAGACTCACAAGATGGAGTTGATTACTGCAAGAGTATGATGCTGATGTTAATTACACCAAAGACAATGTTGTTGCAGACGCCTTACATTTATCAAAAGTCACGAATGCTCTTTGTTTTTGTTGGTTTGAATTGCAGATGTACTTATGTATGATGTTTTTAGATTTTAGAAGTTTTCATTGTCATTCAAACGGTTTAAGGGGAAGGTGTTGCATAATATGTTTACATTAAAACAGGTGATGACCTAGATTTTCTAGATGTTCGATGTTTTGAAAGATGATGAAATACTCATCTAGCTGTCAAGATTACATAACAGTGTACAATCTTCATGAACGGTCCAGAAAGTTCATTCTTAGATTAAATACATCGTGAATTATGTGCCTTATTTTAAGCTCTGGTAGACGAGCACTTTACGCACTTGTGATTTTAAAACATTTTGGATTTATCTGGAAGACTTCAGGAATGACTTTTGATAACCTATTTATGTATGCGTGTTCATCCAGCTCGGCATTACAATACATGACGGACACTGTTTGTTAGTATACCTATCGTAACTTAGTATCTAGATATCGTTATAGTTTGCTTTCAATTATTGTAGTAATTTTTAAAGTGTCTTTGTTATTGAATTCTGCTTGTTATTAAGGGGATTCTGACCTGTCACAGAATCTATATACAAAATATGTAAGCCTTACTTTAAATATAGTTCAAGAGATATTGAATATGTTACGTTTTCTTAAAAGTATGTCAAACACTTTAATACCGAAAAAAAGGTCTTAGTGTCAAAAAGAATGCATATATGAAGTGCGAGAGCAAGTTATAAGTTATAAGCAAGTTTTAAGTTTCTGACAGACAGAACACTTTTGTCGTGGGAGTATGAAAACCCTTAAATCTATATATCTTAGGAACATCTGCATTTTAATTATTTAGTATGGCTCTTCTGTTCTTGAAAACAATTTGTGTCAATTAATTTCTGGTACGTTCTCATAAACAAGAGGCACATGGGTCTTAAAAGTCACTTGAGTATCATATCCCAAAGTCTTCTGTGTTGTGTTTATGATCTTTCAAAATACATACAATTCCTATTAAATTACAGAAGAGGGAAATATTGAAGTTAGAAGCATATAAATGAATCTAACAATCCATTATTATTTTAATATATTTTCATTATGTGGCCAATAAGGGCACAAGGGCCTGAACTTCTGACCCAGGAGGAGCAGGAGCTTTGAAATTTATAATTTGTGTCCTCCCTTGTCCAAAAGATGCTTCATACAAAATTTCAGAGAATTGGAATAGTAGTTATAAAGAAGTTAAAAATGTTCATTTTGTGTCACTGATCATTTAACACCCACCCTCATATCAAACCATCTAACTCTGGGATCACGAAATTTACAATTCCATTCATATAGTTTCAATTTGGTATCAACAGTATTAAAAAAATGTTTTCTAAATGTTTTACACTTGAAAACTATATAACAAGTTTGGCCCTACCCTAGGGTCAGAACCTCTACCCCGGGGATCATGAAATTTACAATTTTGGTTGAGGCCTTCCTGCTCTACATTACTATACATTTAGTTTTTCTGACAAATGTACAGTTCTAGAGAAGATTTGTGAAAATTAATCACTTTAATTTATCGTGAGGTATGGTCATGTGAACTGTTGTAAAAATATACAGTTTAATGTTTTTGATTCGAGAAAAGTTTTGTGATTTCAAATTCACTAAAAGTTCTTTAGAATTTTAAAGAATTTACATTTAATTTACACCATTTTTGGCATATGTAGTGGCACAGTATGTTTGACGTTTCTCCTTCACAGCAGTTAATATTTTCATGAGGAGCAAATGTAGTGGTTTGGTAGAGTATTTACTGGATCCATCAGTGTATTTTTCTTTATAAAGGTTTTTGTGGAGTTTGGAAATCCAGTATAGGTACGGTAACTCATAGTCATCCACTTCATAGACTGGGATATTAAATGTGTTTAAAACTGAAGCATGGTTTTTAAGAATTTCATCTTTTGATAGGGCATTTGGAATATTAGTGCGATTACTGAATGTGGAATTAATGCCAAGTTCGTTTGAAATGCAGTTTTAATAATGAGAGCCTTACAAACAAATACTCGTACAATGTTGTTGCAAGTTTTGTCAGCTGGAACCAAAAGATATTTCTCATGTAACCCATCTAACTCTTTTATCATTTCTGGTTTACTACACACAGAAGGACAGATGTTACGCATTTTCGTTTCGTCTGATACAGGATTTTAATATTCCTCTTATACTTTTTATCCATTCTGACAAGGTATCAAGTTCTTTTTTCCAGATTTAGCCCAACATCTGGCATAATCTTCGACAGAATTCATAACAGAGATGAAGTTCTGTCGGTAATTGAAAGACCGAGGTTCTCTGAATTTAGGACGTTTTAAAATAAGTGATTTTAGGCCTTCATCTTTAACTATATCAACATTACCAGTAATGACATGTCCAGCTGGGCTCTAGTTATTTCAGGACTTAAGTTTTAGAATACATAGCAGTTTTAGAAAAGAAAAGACAACGACAAATTGATACAGATTCCCGTAATTATTTGTGATAAAACTGAAAATGTATCGTTTAGCGATATTTTCATAGCAGTTTATTCAAGTTGCAATACAATAAAAATACAGACATGATACATGGACAGATTGTCTCAACATGATACATGTACAGATTGTCTCAACATGATACATGGACAGATTGTCTCAACATGATACATGGACAGATTGTCTCAACATGATACATGGACAGATTGTCTCAACAAAATGATGCATGTGCATCAAAATCAGGCATGCTACATGTATAAATGTACAAATAATGCGCCGATTGTTCAACATACAATATTGGCAGCATAAATCAAATGACAAATACACAATTATGAAATAAAATATTTTTATCACATATTTCTGCCTTTATCCCCTGGATATCACTCATTGGATATTTTTTTTCGTAATCCATAGTATGTATTCCTACAATGCGTGACGGAATGTAAATTAACAAATACACAAACCACAGCACATGGAAACAAGTTGTACAAAAATTAACGAAAATAACGTACCTCCAAATCAGATTACGCAGATAACCAGTCATAAAAACACACAGTCCATTAACAATTACAGCAGCATCAGTGAAAATCAAAACAGGAGTATTTCCGGCATTCTCTCCAATTGCACGCACCAAATGAACCCGGGATACGCATCATTCCATTTGATATAAAATAATTCATTCACTAATATTGCTGTAAGAAACACAACCACAGCTAACGCTGAACGTCCCACGGCAGTCAATGTTACAGGAGGCATACAAAATTTCCTGAATGGCGATGTATATCGTGGAAAATTTATCGTCAACATCCACACATGTGAAAACAAATTCAAAGCAAGGCCGCCAAGGCTCGGGGATAGAAAACACACAACGAGTTGGATAATAATCATATCCAATCACAAACCATGGGAGATCCTATATATCTTAATCCGATGAGCCTGGAAGACATTACACACCGGAAACAGTATTTTAATCAAACGGGGACACTGTCCTGGAAGCCATCCGCCAATACAAAAAGCGGCAATTTTGAATTCGCTATACCCTAGCTTGTAAGTACACTCAAATTAACACCCACACTAACAGATGCCTATGTGAGCGTGTTCCAGATATTGCAAAACAACATTGACCAGATATACCCCCAATGTGACAGAGATGCCCATATGTGCGTGTTGCAGATGTGCCAAAAACAATTGACCAGATATACCCACCTGTGACAGATGCACATGTGTGTATGAGTGTGTGTGTGTGTGCAAGACATGGCAAAACAACTGACCAGATATACCCAGACTGTGTCAGGTGCACGTGTGTGTGTAACAGGTATGCCAAAAACAATGAATTAGACATGCATACAATGAAACAGATGCACATTTGTGAACGTATGCACTAGATATGCCAAAACAACTAGCCCGAGTATGTAACAAATTGAGGTAGATGCACATGTATGCGTGTGCCAGATATGACAAAACATATCGGGGTCCGGACCAGGATCGGTGCTCAGTATCCCTTGCTTGTCGTAAGAGGCCATTATGATGGGGCCGCAAAATTCGAGGTCCCGTTTCAAAGCATAAATGGCACGATAAAGATCCCTCCCTGTAGAAAGGTCGTAAGCGCCTAAAATTAGCCAAAATTTTGCAGACCTTCAAATCATGCAACTTCAGTTTTTAAATGTAATTCTACAAGTCAAATTTTGCGCATACCTAAACTATGTCACTTCAATTCTCCAATGTAAATTCAACAATTTAAACAATTTGCATTTTCAATTTTGAAATGTATATTCAATTCAAATATTGTGCATATTAAAATTATGCTTATTCAACTTCGACTCGTCAATGATGGCATCTCCATATGAGTGAAAAAATCCCGAGTGGGACGTTAAACAGTATACAACTAACCTACGACCAAAACACTTTGACCAGATAGATACACAATGTGACATATGCATGTGTGTGTGTTTGTGTGTGCGCGCGCCTGGTATTGCAACACCACTTCTCAGATATACCCACACTGTAACAGATGCACACGTGTGCGTTGCATGATATGCCTGACAATTAACCAGCTAGATATACAAGATAGACATATATAAACGACCGTCACTCGCCAAAATATATAAACATCATACAGGGATAAATTCAAGTGAATGCAGTGCAGAATTGCATAATGTCGTTTCATTAAATAGTTGATGAAAAATATTTCATAGATCTGACAAGTGCACAATTCATATTCAACAGCCTCTTGTAAAAATACCTGTATATGTGGTTATTTAGTACGTAGTGGAGGCGCCATATAGGTTTTGTTTGTGAAAATGAATTTTTACCAATTGTGAATCTAACATGAATGTAATTTGGCAAATGTTGCTTTTTTTTTTTTAAAGATGTGTGTTATGATCTGAATATGAACACTTTAAAGTGTGTGCAAGACCAGACCTTGAAGCAAAAAAGTAGCAAGCCCTTAATATTTTGAGAGAAATTCTATCCACATTTTCCCAACCTTTCTTGTTATATTTGAAATGCATGTGCACCATAAATATTCTCGCAAACTGTTCTCCCCAGGGAAAAATGCCTTGACTACACGTGCTTGTGAACTAGGTAATGAATGCAACTCTTTAAAAGTAACTTTCTTGCAAAGCAACACCCGATAGGATTCTTATAAATATATATATAGACATAAAAAAATAATTCACCGACGTTTTCATCACGAATGATTAATCAACTTGATACTGTGTCAACGCTTAAACCTAGAAAACCAAGACCTGTACATGGCCCTCGATTTTGTTGTTGTTGTTGTTTGTTTGTTTTTGTTTGTATGTTTTTCTTTTTATAGTGCTAATGGGATTCCTAAAATTCGACAAACTCATGCAATTGTGATAATAACAAACTACAAATATTTGAGTGTCTTCCCAGGCGCATTGTATCTGGGTCTCTCTTCCACCAATAAAATTAAGGATGCCAAACTGCTTTATCAAATGTAGAATATATCAGCAAACACAGAAAGGATAGATGGCAAGCATTTTGTTTTGCCATGTCTGATACTGGATTTTAATATTCCTCTTATACTTTTTTTTTTTTTTTTTGTTTTTTTTTTTTTTTTACAGATTTAGCCCATCATCTGGCATAATCTTCGACAAAATTCATAACAGAGACGAAATTGTGTTGAAAGACCAAGGTTCTCTGAATTTCGGACCTTTTAAAATAAGCGATTTTAGGTCTTCATTTTTAGCTATGTCAACATTACCAGTACATGTCCAACTGGACTATAGTTAAAAGAAGACGAAGAACAAGAACACATAGGTGGACTAAGTATAAGATGGTCTATGTTTAGGCACTGAAGAGTGTATTTGCAAAGTCTAACCCTAACCCTGCAATAGTGGAAGTATATCTGTAGGAAATAAAAGGCGCAGACTTGAACTTGAAATACTCTGGAATACAAGACTGAACTTCTTTATGACGACGGCATCAATTCCTTTGTTAGTAAATTTGAGTTTAAGGAACTGGCGGCTTGATTCGGAAATAATATCATCCAAAACCTGTGGTGGTTTAAAGAGCCTGTGATGGGCAACATCCATAATCATAGAACTCGGTCTATATTCTGGTATGGAAAAATTCACGTATTGACTAGTTTTGGTTTCTTCAAATAACGTATTCAAAACTCAGTGGACCAGAGTAAAGTTTTGAGCGTATATTATGTGGATCTAATTGTCCGTGACGTAAGGTAAAAGAGAGACAAGTGTGACATTGTGTGTACGCAGTCTTTTATATGAACGATGCCCATAGCTGCGTTTAAGTCTATGTATATTTGGAAAAGTGCCACCACGTTCAAGTTATTTCCTTGTGGACTAGTCAAATTTCCTGCATTAGATATATCATCGCTGCACCCAGTGACCTTCTCGTTGTCTACGGAAAGGGGTACTTAGAGTTGGATTGTTTGTATGATGGTAAAATTTTTCCAGAATCCTGACACTCATGGACATGATGGCGTGGCCTGGGGAATTAAAATGTTTGTAGGGAAGTTGATTACCACCATTATTAATTTGAAACCTATCGCAGATCTAATTGAATAAATGACATTTTCAAGAGTTTTCGTCAACTCACCCTTGTAGAAGAGTTTAAGGAGCGTTCAAGATTTGAGAACACATTTAAGAGAATGTGAAAACTCTTGAGGAAGCTATATTTATTTCAGATACTTGCACTCTTTCTCATAAGAAGAATTTCTTAACAAACCTCAAAATAGTTGTTTATCGAAAAGTTCAGACTACGAAAAAGAGTGCTGCAGAGTTTCAACCAAGTCCTCACTTCACAGTGGTTCTTTATCCGGTCCCAGGTCAGGTCTGAAGGTTCCTCTGGTGTAGGATCACTTCCTACTTGTGCTTATTGTAAGAAAACAGGTCATCTCGTAAGCGAATGTTTTAAGCTTAATTAAGAGGAAAAAAATTACCTTGACACACCACAGCTACATGCTTTCACAGCATTTAGAAATGACAGGAAAGCCTTTGTTTTGTTTTGTTTTTTGTTTAGTAATGACACTTCTGATGTCTAGGGTTCAAAGTCCAGTTTTGTTAAATCTGTGGACGATTATAAGCCCTTTTTGGCTCAGGGATTTGTTTCACTCAATGGCCCTAGTTAAGTTAAAACTGTTCAGATTTTGAGAGATACAGGGTTGCCCAGACTCTATTGTTAGAGAATGTTTTGCCTTTGTCTGAACAGACTTCTATTTATGAGTCAGTTTTATTACGATGTTCCCTTACATAGAATTTATCTTAAATCAAATTTAATTACTGGACCTGGGGGCCTCCGTGGCCGAGTGGTTAGAGCATCGGGCTCAAAATTAGAAAGCCTCTCACCTCTGTCGGCGCGTGTTCGAATCTCGGCCGCGGCGTTATGTGAGCAAGTTTGCCAGTTTACTTGCGGAAGGTCGGTGGTCTCTTCCCAGGTACATTGTATCTGGGTTCTCTCCTCCACCAACAAAAACTGGACGCCACCAGATAACTGAAAAATTGTTGAGTGTGGCGGAAAGCAATAAATAATCAATCAATCAATTACTGGACCAATTATTGAAATTGTTCGATACTCTTCCTGTTCAAGGCATTTTCTTGTTGCTAGGTAACGATTTAGCTGGTTGCAAAGTTGTACCAGATCCCATAGTTTGTGAGAAAATCACTTCCAATGTCGCGTCCGAGGATGATGATGACGACCTATATCCAGCCTGTGCTGTTACTATAGATTGATGACCAGAAGAAAAGAAGTCGAGGCTGACCATAATCATCCTCTTTACACAACTGGTTCATTTCATGAAATTGACCTCAGTGACACTTTCTTGGTTGACCTTGATGGAAGTTCACATGAAAACAGACAGCCTAATAACAGCGAGTCTCCAAAACCAGTGATGATGATCCCAATATACAGTTAGACCAGGGCAAGGACACCCTCAGTAGAGAGCAATTACTGTCTAAGCAAAATAAGGACTCCAATATTATCAAACATAGCAAGAGGGCACTTCCGCCGAAGTCGGAGAATGCTTCTACTCCAAAGACAGGATCCTTATGCGAAAATGGTGACCACCTGACGCACCCTCGGATGAAGTCTGGCGGGTCATTCACCAAATAGTGGTCCCAGTAATATATCTTAGGGACATCATGAGTTGATTGATTATATATTGTTTAACGTCCCGCTTGAGAATTTTTACTCATGTGGAGACGTCACCATTTGCCGGTGAAGGGCTGCAAATTTAGGCCTCTGCGCTCAGGGCCTTTGAGCAAGGAGGGATTTTTATCGTGCCACACCTGCTGCGACACGGGGCCTCGGTTTTTGCGGTCTCATCCGAAGGACCGCCCATTTAGTCGCCTCTAACGACAAGCAAGGGGTACTGAGGATCTATTCTAACCCGGATCCCCACGGGGCCATTATGAGTTGAGCTCACGACACACACATGACAGGTCATTTAGTTGTCAGTAAGACTTGTAGCAGGATTTCAAGTCATTTTTATTGACCTATGTTTAGAAAGGTTGTTTCCGAGTTTTGCAAGTACTGTTTGCCAGATGGTAGGTAAACATAATCAGAAAATTCCGCCTGCCCCTCTCTAACCCTTTCAAGCTTTTGAAGAACCTTTTAGTCGAGTGTTAGTAAATTTTGTAGGACCTTTGCCTAAAACTAGGTCATGGAACCAGTATTTACTTACTATTATGTGTATGTCCACTCGATTCCCTGAAGCTATACCTCTTAGTCGTGTTAAGGCAAAGCCTTTATCAATTTTGTTTTAGCTTTATAGGAGTGCAGAAGGTCATATCAAGGTTTGGATTTTATCTTGGGGTTCAACAGGTCATGTGTGAGTTAGGGGTGGCCAATATAAGTCTACCCCTTATCATCCCGAGTCTCAAGGGAACTTGAATGTTTCCATCAAACCTTAAAACTACGATGAAAACATATTGTTATCAGTATGATAAAGACTGGGGTGAAGAGGTTCACAGTGTTTTATTTACTGCACAGCAAGCAGTTCAGGACTTTCGTGGTTTCAGTCCCTTTGAATTAGTATTTGTACGTACAGTCAGAGGTCCTTTGAAATTGTTTAAGGAAAAGTGGCTGACTGAAACTAGTGTTCTTAACCTTTTAGATTATGTATCTAATTTCAAAGAGACTTTACAATGTCTGTAAATTGGCACAAGAAAATATCAAGAGTTCTAAAGCGAAAATGAAAGTTTGGTATGACAAAGATGCCAGGAGGAGAGATTTTAAACCAGGTGTTAAGGTTCTTGTATTTTTGCCTCTTACTGGTCATCCTTTACAAACCAGATATGATCCTTGTAAAATTGAAGCAAGTTTAGTGATGTGAATTATGTAGTAAAATCAGTTTCCATTTTTCCATAGACCCCCTCTAGATCCGCGCTTGTACCGACCAATTGTGTGCTGACTTCAGAAATGAAAACAAATTTGTACCCGATTCCTAGAAATGATGATTGTATTGACAAAATCAGAAATGCAAAAAATTTTCAGTAAATTTGACCTGCTAAAAGGTTACTAGCAAGTGCCACTAATTGAGAGAGCCAAAGAAATTTCTGCATTTGTGACTCCCGATGGCCTGTTTCAATACAAAGTGATGCCTTTTGGCTTGAAAAATGCTCCAGCGACATTAGAGAGGATGATTCACTCCCTTCTCCATGACCTTCAAAGATGTGAAGCCTATATTGACGATGCTATCTTTTACAGTGACACATGGTAGGAAATCTCCAAATCATGTGCGTGTTCTTCAAAATTCTGACAATAGAAACTTGACAGTGAACCTTGTAAAGAGTGACTTTTGTCATGCTACTGTACAATATTTAGGTCATAAAGTAGGCCAAGGGCATGTTACACTTACCATGGTTAAAGTGGATGCTATTTGAAAGTTCCCAATTCCTACAAACAAGAAAGAGTTAATGTGATTTTTGGGCATACTTGGTTTTTACAGAAAATTTTGTCCAATTTTTTTTCAACAGTTGGTAAACTTACCAACTATTGCAAACGATGGCTATTTGAATGGAGAAAGGATGTGACGAATGATTCTGTAAAATTAAATCTGTCCCCATGAGTAGACCAGTTCTTTCAGCTGCAGATTTTTCTCAGCAGTTTTAGCTTATTGTTGATGCTAGTGATGTAGGAATCGGTGCTGCTTTGTTTTAAGAACATAGTGACGATGTAGATAGAGTGGTTTCTTATTTTTAAAGGAAACTTACAAAATGTCAACAAAATTATTCAACTATTGAAAAAGAGTGTCTTGCTTTGTTGTTAGCTTTACAACAGTTTGATGTTTGAATGTTACCCTGCATCCAGTTCTTGTTTTTATGGATCACATACCTCTCACTTTTTTGCATAAAATGTCAAACAAGAATTAAAGACTCACAAGATGGAGTTTATTACTGCAAGAGTATGATGTTGATGTTAATTACACCAAAGACAATGTTGTTGCAAACGCCTTACATTTATCAAAAGTCACGAATGCTCTTTGTTTTTGTTGGTTTGAATTGCAGATGTACTTATGTATGATGTTTTTAGATTTTAGAAGTTTTCATTGTCATTCAAACGGTTTAAGGGGAAGGTGTTGCATAATATGTTTACATTAAAACAGGTGATGACCTAGATTTTCTAGATGTTCGATGTTTTGAAAGATGATGAAATACTCGTCTAGCTGTCAAGATTACATAACAGTGTACAATCTTCATGAACGGTCCAGAAAGTTCATTCTTAGATTAAATACATCGTGAATTATGTGCCTTATTTTAAGCTCTGGTAGACGAGCACTTTACGCACTTGTGATTTAAAACATTTTGGATTTATCTGGAAGACTTCAGGAATGACTTTTGATAACCTATTTATGTATGCGTGTTCATCCAGTTCGGCATTACAATACATGACGGACACTGTTTGTTAGTATACCTATCGTAACTTAGTATCTAGATATCGTTATAGTTTGCTTTCAATAATTGTAGTAATTTTTAAAGTGTCTGTGTTATTGAATTCTGCTTGTTATTAAGGGGATTCTGACCTGTCACAGAATCTATATACAAAATATGTAAGCCTTACTTTAAATATAGTTCAAGAGATATTGAATATGTTACGTTTTCTTAAAAGTATGTCAAACACTTTAATACCGAAAAAAAGGTCTTAGTGTCAAAAAGAATGCATATATGAAGTGCGAGAGCCATGCCACCTTTCAAAAGTTATAAGCAAGTTTTCTGACAGACAGAACACTTTTGTCGTGGGAGTATGAAAACCCTTAAATCTATATATCTTAGGAACATCTGCATTTTAATCATTTAGTATGGCTCTTCTGTTCTTGAAAACAATTTGTGTCAATTAATTTCTGGTACGTTCTCATAAACAAGAGGCACATGGGTCTTAAAAGTCACTTGAGTATCATATCCCCAAGTCTTCTGTGTTATGTTTATGATCTTTCAAAATACATACAATTCCTATTAAATTACAGAAGAGGAAAATATTGAAGTTAGAGGCATATAAATGAATCTAACAATCCATTATTATTTTAATATATTTTCATTATGTGGCCAATAAGGGCGCAAGGGCCTGAACTTCTGACCCAGGAGGAGCAGGAGCTTTGAAATTTATAATTTGTGACCTTCCTTGTCCAAAAGATGCTTCATAAAAAATTTCAGAGAATTGGAATGGTAGTTATCAAGAAGTTAAAAATGTTCATTTTGTGTCACTGATCATTTAACACCCACCCTCATATCAAAACATCTAACCCTGGGATCACGAAATTTACAATTCCATTCATATAGTTTCAATTTGGTATCAACAGTATTAAAAAAATGTTTTCTAAATGTTTTACACTTGAAAACTATATAACAAGTTTGGCCCTACCCTAGGGTCAGAACCTCTACCCCGGGGATCATGAAATTTACAATTTTGGTTCAGGCCTTCCTGCTCTACATTACTATACATTTAGTTTTTCTGACAAATGTACAGTTCTAGAGAAGATTTGTGAAAATTAATCACTTTTTGCCCCACCCCTAAGGCTCCAGTGGCTCGAGAGTCCTGAAATTTACAATTTACGTCCATGTTGTCCCAAAGATGTTTCATACCAAATCAGAAAAGAATTGAAATGGTAGTAATCAAGAAGTTAAAAATGTGCAATTGTTAACACATTTAATATGTGTTAACACATGACAATAAATGCAGACCAGTTGGAAAAGGTCACTCGAGTTTACTCTCCTATTGCAACCCAATCACACCTCAAGGACCACAATTTGAACACACTTGAATCTGCACTACCTGGGGATGCTAGCATATTAATATGATAATCATGGCCCTGTTGCTGTAGAAAAGAAGATATTTCATATATATATATATATATATATCCCTATGTAAAATTTTGATTTTCTATTGTGGTACCACCCTGCTCCTGGGGCCAGATTTGAACTTGAATCTATGTTTGATTAACTTTCATGTAAATTTAAACTTTTCTGATCCAATGGTTCTTGGGAAGATTTTTAAATGACCCCACCCTATTTTTGCCTTTTGAATATCTCAAATTTGAAGACAACATGACCCTTCATTTTAATAAATTTGACATCCCTTTACCCAGGCAAGATTTGTACCAAGTTTAATTAAAATGGCTATGTTGTTCTAGAGAAGAAGATGAAAATGTGAAATGTCAGTGAGAACAACACACAATAAACAAATTTCAAACCAAAAATAGCTCACTAAACTTGTGGCTCAGATGAGCTAAATCTAAGACATTATCTGGAAACTTAAAAGTTGCTGTGGATAGCAGTTGAACAGTGGCTTCTCGTTACTAGTGAAATTTTGTGCAAGGAGCCTGTTGATTATACTGTTGATGATACTTTAAATGCAGTTAAGAGAATTTTTGACACATATTGTCTTCTATGTCATTTATTTTGTTCCATTTACTTAAATTTTGGTTGTCAGTCGTCTGACCATTTATATACATTTATTGATTGAATGTTTGTTGTTTTCCGCCACAGTCAGCAATTTTTTAGTTATCTGGTGGCGTCCAGTTTTTACTGGTGGAGGAGAGAACCCAGATACAATGTACCCGGGAACAGACCACCGACCTTCCGAAAGTTTTATATACATGTACAAGATAAAACACACGACACTTTGAAAGTAAAGTTTATTTCTGAATATATATATATCTATATATATATATACACACACACACACACATATAACACAATATCACAATATTTCTAAACACTACAATTCATAAATTAAATTTTATTTCAAGTTTCATGTCGATATCGATATGTGCAATATCAATGGCATTTGCAAGTCTTCTTTAAAATCACAAGGCATTAATTATACTAGTGGTACACAACATGTGTATTTGATATAGGCGGACCTGAATATAACATAAGTCATATCCTGATATGTTTGAAGAAGTTTTAAACTGTTAGTTACCATATATATTGTTCCTGAGAGAGTAATATATTTTGTACACTATATATCATTAGCTATATAAATGACATAGCTATCTATGCCCCTTTGATATTTATTCTCAGCCAAATTTAATACTGTATGAGTAAGTACAACAATACAAGTTTAACAATGCCAAAAATCACTATGCAATGGAACATTCACATTGTACATGTATATTCCATTATACATAAAATTTACACTAGCATGTTTTACTGTCATCAATACTTGCCCACACACACACATAAGTATAGAAAAATCTACAAAAGTAGTAGTGTAATAAAACTATATCACAAAGCCAACTGAGTATATTCAACTTAAATTTCTTTAATTCTTCTGGCCTGGATTTCTTGAAAGTTACTTAAATAAGTCAAAACTCAGACTTAAGTCCGAGATTTTACTCAAATTTTGACTGCTCAAATAAATAAAACCTCAAACTTAAGTTTCAGATTTTTTTTCCGAGAAACCCAAGCCAGGAGTATAATGAATATTGCTTAGTTACACTGTACTCATGTACACAGTATACATGTATAACTACGCAATATTGCTTAGTTACACTGTACTCATGTACACAGTATACATGTATAACTACGCAATATTGCTTAGTTACACTGTACTCATGTACACAGTATACATGTAGAACTACGCAATATTGCTTAGTTACACTGTACTCATGTACACAGTATACATGTATAACTACGCAATATTGCTTAGTTACACTGTACTCATGTACACAGTATACATGTAGAACTACGCAATATTGCTTAGTTACACTGTACTCATGTACACAGTATACATGTAGAACTAAGCAATATTCAATATATTATATATTATACTCTTGAAGAATTAAAGAAACTATTCAAGTATACCCAATTTGTTTTATATATATATATATATATATATATACACACACACACACACACATGTGTACTGTGTCAAACGGGGACGGACATTGGAGATGATCTAACCGGGGACTTCTTTATTTTTTATTCTATGCTACAACAGAGTTCAAAAATGCCTTTTCAAGCTGTTTCTTATCATCAATTTAGTAGAATGTATTGATTTTCTTCATTTGAAAATTGTCTAAGCTATTGTCCAGATTGTGAGCTTTTGTTTGTTTGTTGTTTTTTTTTTTGTTTTTTGTTTCTTTTTGGTTTTTGGAATAAATTTTTTTTTACTTTCCATCCTAGATAGGATCCAATTACAACTTGTTCTTTGTCTCTTCAAGACAAAGAAAATGGCATAAAGCACACATTAGCAAAGCTCAATCAATAAAAATTTTCATTGCTTATAAGCTATTTATTTCCTATGTGGATAAATAAAAATCACAAAATCGAGTCTGAAACCTTTATTTATTACTAAATATAGCAATTTCTTTGTGTTGTTGAAGATTAAGAAAGATATATAATCAGACTTCTTGTAGTATTTATAATAAAGATTTCTCCCCCTGAAAACGTGACTGTGGACTTAATTTTATATTGCTTTTTGAGTCAAATAATTTATTTTTCTACCAAGACCTTTATAATGGGTGTTATTGTTCATCTCATTGAGATGTCAACAAAATTTTTGGTATAAAAAACATTATCATGTTGTTATAAATAAATAAATAAAAACATAGCGAAAAGCAATTTCAGAAACATAGACAGACTGAGACAAGCTGATTCCATTATACCCCAACAACTTCATTGCAAGTATAATTACACTATTTAAGTTAAAAATTACATTTGGTCTCGACTAAATTTGAACTGTTATGTTAACAACCTACAAATAAATTCAATGATATATCCTGTCTTTAAAATCACGTGATATGATTTTTCATTATACAAACGGGGACATGTGTAAAGCCCATATACAGTTTACCGAGGATGGGTTAAAGTTCACACTCACACAGGTGATTTCTTACCAAACTGGGGACTTTTCATCGTCGGATTCAATGTTAATTTTTTTCAACCTAGGCTGGTAATTTTAGGATACTGATCCTGAACTTAGCATTTGTAGGAGACGTTGCCAACCAGGGGATCTCCCCGGTTGGAAGGTGTGTAAAGACACAAGTGTCCCCATTTGACACCATACACGAATGCACACACACACACTTTCCTGAAGCAAACTGCTAAATCTAATGAACTATTCCATTATCACACGGAACCATTCCATTCAAACCATTCAGCATTCCATTTCCAGACCAAACTGTTCTCATTTAAAACTATTCATTCTACAATAAAGCATTTATCCCGGCAAGCCATTCATTCACCCATGGCCAGTTGGAACTCATCTAGCATTATCTAATCATGAAAGACTTTACATAATATTTATAACGTGTAACACCAAGTAAACAAGATATGGCTAATTTGGACCTGTCCATGCGTTTGTGAAATTCACAATTTTTGTACATATAATATCCTTTCTTGCTTTTCCTAGATTTGTATTTAGTTTATGTACTGTATCAGCAAAACTAAAGAAGTCTTTCAAATGAAAAAAACAATAATGATAATAATTTTTGCTTCACCCTGAAACTAACACCGCATCCCTTGGGATCATGAAATAGACAATTTTGGTGCATGACTACTTTAACTCCTTTTCTTTATACATTATATACATAATGTTAAGAGCAATTTAACATCAACAACATTAAAGATATTTAAATGTTTTACACATATACACTATATATACAAAGTTTGGCCCCACCTAGGGGATCATTTACAAGTTTGGTAGAGGGATTCCTGCTCTACTCACAATGCA
Organism: Ostrea denselamellosa; assembly: GCA_024699665.1. Classification (NCBI taxonomy): domain Eukaryota; kingdom Metazoa; phylum Mollusca; class Bivalvia; order Ostreida; family Ostreidae; genus Ostrea; species Ostrea denselamellosa. The sequence goes on along the minus strand of JAMZEH010000110.1, from coordinate 4,995,157 downwards.
TTTAGTTTTTCTTACACAAGTGGAACTGTACTAAAGATGATTCTTGAAAATTGGTCAAATTTTGAAAGATTTTACCCCATCCCTAAGGCCCCAGCAGTGCAGGAGTCCTGAAATTTACAATTAATGTCCCCCTTGTTCCAAAGATGCTTCATACCAAATTCGAAAGAATCAGAATGGTAATTATCAAGAAGAAGCTACAGTGTTCAACTGTTAACACATTTCATTACTGACCATTATGGCCCCACCCTGATACCAAAACCTCTACTCCTGGTATCATGAAAGTTATAATTTAGATGATCATTGTGAGTGTATTGCAGGCAATACAAAGTCTTACAAACCTACTGCTAGGATTATTCAGTCAAAGTAGGTCAAGCATAACAAACAATCAAATGTGATCTGTAACTATCCAAGACAAAGCCACATATCAAATTTCATTTGTACATCTTCACCCAATGTGGAGAAAAGTTCGGAAAACTGATTCTTGTAATTCATTAAAGGGCATAATTCAGTCAAAAGTAGGTCAAGCATAATGAAACTGGAACTTGATCTGTAACTATCCAAGGCAAAGCCATATATAAAATTAAAGTTGTATATCTTCATCCAATAAAGAGAAAAGTCGAGAAAACATCAAGCTTTCATCAAGGGGCATAATTCAGTCAAAAGTATATCAAGAGCAACGAAACTCAAACTAGATCTGTAACTATTCAAGACAAAGTTATATATAAAATCTCAGTTTAATATCTTCATCCAAGGTGGAAAAAATTCCAGATTCATAATGACAGATGGATAGACAGACCAAGGGTAAACTAATACTCCCCTTTGGCAAAGTCTTTAGGGGCTTCTTCCTCATTCTAGATATTTATTTAGTTTCAATTTAGTAACATGGCATCAAAAAGATGGTTTTTTAAATGTATTATACATAAAATTAGATAAAAAGTTTGGCCCACCCAGGAGTCAGAACCTTTACCCCGGGGATCATGAAATTTATAATTTTGGTAGATGCCTTCCTGCTCCACATCAATATGCATTTAGGTTTTCTTACACATGTGCAGTTTACTGAGAATTTTTGACAGTTTTTGCTGAAATTTATGATTTATATCCTCCTTTGTTTTAAAAATGCTTCATACCAAATTTGAGAAGAAATGGAAGGGAAATTATGAAGAAGTTAATTAAAAGATGTTCTATTGTTAATGCACAACAGATGATGCATGGTACATTCTGACCAATATAGCAATAAACAAAAAAAACAAAGTACTACACATTTGTAAATTTTTTTTCTTTATTTCTATTTTAAACCTTTACCAACAATTTTCAGTTTAAAATGTTGAATTGGGGGTTGTTCATTTTGAATACATGACTTGCATCATGAAAAATACACAATCATCATCTATATCATACACTGAGGCATCAATAAGTACTGAGTACTTATTAAATATTGAATATGTTTGAATAATCAAACTAAATCAAATATCTACAGAACATTATAGCAACAACAAATATGAGGGAAAATTGTTTCTTTCCGATTCCCCATAACCAGCTAGAAACAGTTTGAACACACACAAACCAATATTTCAAACAAAATAAATTGGCAATGAAAATATGAAAAAAATCTCAAACTACTAGGCCTACAAGACTGTTATTACATGTACGAAACATTTTTGTTTAAGGAAATGTATAATTTTGAATCAACAAATTGCTCTTTTACACAGTTTTAAACAAGCTATATATCATATAGTTGCAAACCACTAATTATATTCAAAAATACATATTTTTATCTACAAACAGGTTTTTTTTTAAATATTGCTGCAGTAATCATTATACTTGGATATTATTTTAAAATTATGTTAAGAAACTGCTGACATTTTGGAGTTAAATGGTGACAAGTTTATCTAATCTGATCTGATATGACTCCAGAAGAATTTTATATAAAAAGCCATTTTGTATGAATTACAGCACATGAGTAATTATTTCAATTGAACTGAAGTCATGTTTACTTAACCATAGATAGTTCCATTTGTCTTCCTCCAATCATTCCTATTCATTCCACATTAAAATGGTAACATTTTCAAATGAATTATTTCGTAAAGCTTTAATCCCTTTTTCTTTTTTATCACACTGACTCTGCGTGTATATGTAAACGGCAACGAAAGAAACTGAAAAGCAGAATTTGAAATTGATGTGAAACCATTTGTTCCCTTCTTGGCCCAGAGTGTTCTATTTCCAACCCAAGAACTGAAAAGAACCGTTCCCTTCTTGCTTACAATTGGTCTATTCAAACCATTCAACATTCATTCCCCTATCAAAATATTTGTTCCCAGTCTATTCAGCATTCGTTCACTGTTCCACTGGTGCACTTCAGAGCCTGTATACACACACACACACACACACACAGGATTGATTAATTATCAAGGCATGTTTTGTGAAAAGACTCCTAAATTGAAAAAATATGAATTCTAACAAAAATCCTTTCCATAAATGCTACTATCATTTTCTAATATCATCGCAATTGGGCATTAGTTATTTATACACCTGTTCTAAGATAGATTGTAATCTGAGAACACACACGCACACAAATTATTAAAATATATAATATATGCGTCATCTTTGTTTTCAGTATATAAAATGGCTTTCTAGTTCTGGATCACATTCTGACAAATATTAGTGAAGTTTTTTGGCAATGCATCACCCAGATAATGGTAATTTCTCAAAATATGGGGAAAAAGTTAAATAACAACATGGAACATGTGTTGAAAATAAGTGATTAATCCTAAGAGCCAACAGATAATTAACTTTGATATTTTGAAGTACTATGGGTATATCAATGTTTATAATATATAAGACAATTATTATAACTTTTTAAAGAGAAATTGTGAAATACTGTAATTTTCTTGCACATGCAAGGACCTTACTAAAAGCCACTTACATTTGTAACACTTGTTAATGAATAGAAGGACTCAAAATATAAACAAGAGGCCTATAGGCTACATTGCTCACCTGAGTCACCTTGGCTCATATTTAAAGATTTTCTCTATATATTCACATGTAAAACTTTGATCCCCTATTGTGGCCCAACCCTACTCCCAGGGGCCAAGATTTTAATACACTTGAATCTGCATTATGTCAGGAAGTTTCCACATAAATTTGAACTTTTCCAGCCCAGTGGTTCTTGAGAAGATTTTTAAATGACCCCACCTGATTTTTGCATTTTTGTGCTTATCTCCCACTTTGAAGGGGGTATGGCAATTTATTTGAACAAACTTGAATCCCTTTTATCCAAGGGTGATTTGTACCAAATTTGATTGAAATTGGACCAGTGGTTCTGGAGAAGATTTTAAAACATTTTCACCTATATTTTTGGCATGTAAAACTTTGTTCCCTATTTTGACCCCACCCCTTCCTCCAGGGGCCATGCTTTTAACAAATTTCAATCTGCACAATGTCAGGATGTTCCAAGTGATTTGAACTTTTCTGGCCCAATGTTTCTTGACCAGAAGATTTTTAAATGATACAACCCTATTTTTGCCTGTTTTGGCATGACCCTTCATTTTTACAAACTTTCCCTTTCCCTTTCCCCAAGGATGATTTGTACTATGTTTGACTGAAATTGGCCTAGTGGTTCTGGAGAAGATTTATAAATTTGTTAGCGTATATTAGCTATTTTGCTTTTATCTCCACTTTAAGCTGGATATTGCCCTTCATTTGAACAATCTTGAACCCTTTTGTCCAAGGATGACTTTGCCAAGTTTGGTCAAAATTGGCCCTGTGGTTCTGGAGAGGACGTTTACAGAGAGACCATCAGAGATAGACAGACAACGGGTGATCAGAAAAGCTTGTTTGAGCTAAAAAAAATCATGTGTATCCTTTTCATTAATAAATCACCTTGTTACATGGACAATATGTCCATGGGTCACACTGCTCACCTGAGTTACCTTGGTTCTGCTGTTCTTAACCTCCTTAATCCCATGACAACTTTTGACCCCATATTATGACTCCAACCTACCCCCCACCCCCCCATGGAGTTTTGACTTAACTAAACTTGAATCCACACAGAATAAGGATACTTTGAAATCAATGTGATTAACATGGCCTTCTGGTTCTGGAGATTTCTTTTTTTTTTCAAAGATTGTTCCCCCTCCCCTTATATTCATATATTTTTATATTTCATCCCTCATTTCCACCCCTCACTCCAAGGTCCAAGACAAAAACCCAAACACAGAATATCTGCATATTAATAATATTCAGTGTAGCCTGCTATTCTTGAAAATATTTTTTCTTAAATTTCCTATATATTCTAATGTAAAACTTTGATTCACTATTTTAGCCTACTGTACACAAATACAAATCTGCACTACATTGGAATGCTTGCATATTGTGGTTCTTAATAAGAAAATATTCAAAGATTACATACATTCCAAAGTAAGATCCTTTACATATCTCCTATTAAGGTCCTGTTCTATCCCAGGGCCATGATTTGAAGAAATTAGAATTTCCAGTACCTGAGGATACTTGCATAATAATGACACATCATGGCCCTACTGGTCTAGAGAATATTTTTATATAAAATTTCATGTACTGACATATAAAAAAATATCCCCTTCTGCAACTCCACCCTATGCCTCTGGGCCATAAGTTGAATAAACTGAATTCTGCTCCACCTGGTTGCATATTGGTTTGACTAATCATGGTACTGCTTGTCTTGAGAAGTTTTTAAGATATTTTCCCTACATAAATTCCCACATAAAACTTTGGTCTGCCCCACCCAATCCCATGGCCATTTGAAGAAACTGAATTCTGCAGTACCTATAATGCTTGCATATTAATATGACTAATAATGGACCTACTGTTCTTGAAAAGAATATTTTTCTCTATTTATCCTTATGTCAAACTTTAATTCCCAATGTGGACCCATCCTACCCCAAGGGTCATTGATTTCAATAACTGAATCTGCACTACCTGAGGATGCCTGACTATTGACATTCATGGCCTAGCTGAAATTCTTTAGGTTTTTACCATATATTCCAATGTAAAAATTTAATTCCCTATATTGTTGCCCCACCCTACCCCTGGAAAGCTGTAAATTTAACAAACTTGAATCTGCACTACCTGAAGATGACTGCATATGAATATAACTATTTGTGGCCTTGCTGTTCTTGAGGAGAATTTTTTTAAAGATTTTTCCTAGAAAGACAAATACCAGACAACAACTGATCAGAAAAGTTCACTTTGGATCAGATGAGCTAAAACAATATTGTAAACAATAAGTTTATGTCCAAATACCAGTGATTTTTTTCAAAACCACAATTATACAAATTTCAATTCAAAAGGTAAAATCTCAACATGTAGTACTACTGTAATTCAACCCTACTTAAAACAGACATAACAATTAAGTATGGGCCACATCGCTCACCCGAGTCACCTTCGCCCTGCTGTTGTTCAGTTGTTATGATTTTTAAAAGATTTCTCAATCTTTATTCTCATGGAAAATTCTCAGAGAGTTAAACATGACTGAACATGAACAATATGGTGATGTCTCAACACCAATATGACTAAAATAACCTTGCTGTTCTGGGAGAAGGTCAAGACCACACAGATCATGGTATGAAATGAAAGGTCTTGCCATAAGAAATCTATAAATAAAATATGAAAGTTTAAAATGTAGGTCCAAGGTCAAGATTACAAGGTCAAAACAATGATATCACAAGGTCTTGCCATAAAAAATCTATATAAGAAAACCCTTTCTTAAATAGTTCAGAGATATATTATAGGCTACATTTTCTTAAAAGTAAGTCAAAGTCAAAATCCAAGGTCACAAATGTCACAAGCTCAAATATCATGGTATGAATTGAAAAGACTTGCAATGAGAAATCTATGTACAAGATATGAAAGATCTATCTCAAATAGTTCAGGACATATTTGATGGGTCAGGCTTTTTAACTGTAGGTCAAATTTCAAGGCCAAGGTTACAAGGTCAAACACCATGGTATAATATGAAAGGTCTTGACATGAAGAATCTACAAAAAACATATGACAACCCTACCTTAAATAGTTCATGAGATCTTAAATACATTTCCTTAAAAGTAAGTCAAACTCAAAGGTCAAGGTCACAAGGTAAGAAAATTTGAAATGAAAAAAGGTTTTGTCACAAGGAATGTATATATAACATATAAAAGTCCTATCACTTTAAAAGTTAAAAATTTGAAACTTATTACATTCCAAGGTCAAGATCATAAGATCAAATACCATGCATAAAATGTATGGTCTTGCCATAAGGAATTTTTGTGCAAAATATGAAATCCCTATGTTAAATAGCTCAGGAGATATTGAATAGATTAAATTTCTTTAAAGTAGGTCAAACTCCAAGACCAAGGCCACAAGATTAAAAACTTTGGTACCAAAGAGATGACATGTCACAAGAAAAGTGGATTCTTGAGAAGTAAATGAAAATGAGAAAAGTTTACAGAAAATGGAAAGATGAAAGGCAAACGATGATCAGAAAAGCTCACTTTCAGCTCATGTGAGCTAAAATCGCAAATTTTGTTTCAATATTTCTAAAATACATATAACAATATTTAAGTTCAAATGTAATAATGAATTTGAAATTTAAAGATGAATGTTTCTTTCAGTACAATTACTTGATGACTTACTTATATTTCCATTCTGAATATTAAAGAATGTAAGTTAAACATATGTAAAGAACATCTTAAGGACACACCCTTTACATACAATTGATGCTCTAACTAAACATAACTCCTAACTTGTTTCTCGAGACTTGATCTCTAGCATATGGAGGTAGGATAGTTGTTCCCTGTATTTTTCATACATAGTAGGGCCAATAATTTCTGTTAGGAGTGCCTACAAGTAATACACATTAAAAAAGTAAAATCATAATCAACACAATGAAGTGATCCAATTAAAATGCTATAAATATACAATATAAAATGCACCTATTCAAAATAATTATGCAAATCAGCTACAGATTTGCACATGCATGATGTTTACAAATCAGCGATTGCCAATGGGACATTAATGGTTACATATTGAGACAGACATTACCAACAATGTACATTGTATATGTACATATTTTATGGTTTTATTTTTGTTGCAGTTCAATTTTTGCTATTTTCAAGTTAGTCCAAAACTGTGAAATTAAAACAGCATAATTATATTCCTAGCAATAAAATTTATACACTTATACTTAATGGACATAAAATCTGTTTTAAACCTGTGTCACAACAGATTCTGTGAAAAGAAACCAAATATAACTAGGAGCGAACTTCATGCTGACTACACTACTGGTCAACGTAACAGATGTATGTTGATCTAGATCACAGTAAACATTAATAGGCAGTGGTATCTTAAGATAATTTGTTACCTTGACTAGTGTTTCATCCTCCACATTGGTCATGACATCACAACATTTCTGCAAGTTGTCTCTGCCTATGGCACTTCCTACCTCACTATGTGAAAAAAAAGAACATTAATATTAACTCTTCCAAATTTTCTGAAAATTGCAGTGCATAATATTACACTCCATCACAGATAAAATATTAACAGACTGTATTTATACAAAGTGTGTTGTATTTGTATACCATTTGCATCTTGTATCTTATACTATGACATTTTAGTTACATCCTGTATCTGTATACTATGACATTGTAGTTACATCCTGTATCTGTATACTATGACATTTTAGTTACATCCTGTATCTGTATACTAAGACATTGTATTTACGTCCTGTATCTGCATACTATGCCATTGTAGTTACATCCTGTATCTGTATACTATGACATTGTAGTTACATCCTCTATCTGTATACTATGACATTGTAGTTACATTCTGTATCTGTATACTATGACATTGTAGTTACATCCTGTATCTGTATACTAAGACATTGTATTTACATCCTGTATCTGTATACTATGACATTGTATTTACATCCTGTATCTGTATACTATGACATTGTAGTTACATCCTCTATCTGTATACTATGACATTGTAGTTACATCCTGTATCTGTATACTATGACATTGTAGTTACATCCTCTATCTGTATACTACGACATTGTAGTTACATCCTGTATCTGTATACTATGACATTGTAGTTACATTCTGTATCTGTATACTATGTATTGCATTGACATTCTATGCCTGTATACACTGTATTTACATGCTGTATTTGTATTCTATAAACTGTATTTACATGCTGTATTTGTAAAATGTAGACTGCATTTATGGGCACTTGATTTGGCAGGGCTCATTTTGACAAAAATACATAAATTAGACTGGAATTGACTGGACATTTTATTATTTGGATGAATGAAAAAAGCAAAGAAAATATGTAAACACACTTTTTTACATATCACACAATTTCTCACAAAAAGCATGCAAAATATACCAATAATGTGTATAAAAATTGATCAAAAACTAGGAAGTATGGAATATAATGCAACAGGCATTCTGTAAGTATTGCATAGCAATACATATCCTCTTACCAATCCCAAGTCAAGTTGTCTGGTAATTTCTCCAAGATTCCTTAAATTCCTCACACAAAAAATCTGAACTTGTTTTATAGCTTGGCATGGTAATAGTAATGTAATATACAAATTATAAAATGAATATCTGTGAGCATCACCAAAAAAAGTGCAGAAAACTGAGTATTTATGTTAATTTTCTAAGTCTAAGGGCCATAACTCAGCAAATAAGACTATCAGTAAAACTAATGGATGCTCCCCACACTGCATCATGACAAATGATTCACTTAATGATCAATAATTGTTGAAATATGGTTATAAAATGAAGTTTTTTCAATTACATGGTGTATGTTGAGTGGCTTTGACCTTTACAAAATGACCTTGAGTGACTTAATTTTATCTGAAAGCCATTTACCTATTACTTATTTTTGTGATATATGATAAATACCTGTTCAAAACCTGTTGAAGTAAGGGACTTCTTCCCCATATAACATAGAATGTTTTGAGTGACTTTGACTTTTCCAAAATAAACTTAAAAGACTTTAGTTCAAAAGATCAATAACTGTTGAAATAGTTAAAAATTAAGGCTCAGGTTTTTTTCCTCCCACCAATTTGGGACTGGGGTCCTTTCAATTGGGAAAATTCATTTTTAATGAAATTTTATGATAAATTCGACCTGAATTTTCTCTGTTGTCAGAGGGGGCCTCCGTGGCCGAGTGGTTAGAGCATTGGGCTCAAAATCACAAAGCCTCTCACCTCTGTCGGCGCGTGTTCGAATCTCAGCCGCGGCTTTATGTGATCAAGTTTGCCAGTTTACTTGCGGAAGGTCGATTAAGGGACATTTCTACTGCAATGCAACATGGCTGGATGTCATGGGAGCAAAGATGCCTCAGCACAGAATCTCTGCTTATTCTTGGATTATGTTCTTGGTGTCTCCTTGGCAGTATTTGTGCAGTTATAAACTGGTTGTGCAAGTGTTGCAACCTCATGAAACAATTCTGACAAGGTGTCTAATCTTTGGTTGGCCAGTTTGAAGGCAGTTGGTAGGCATTTGTTGAGACAAGATATTGTGCTTTTGTGGACATTAAGAGCTCTTGCCACAGTGTTTTGGGTGTTTCAATAAAGCCAAAAGTAACTCTCCTGTTGCTTTTATCATTAAGTATCCTAGGCATCCTTTCTACAATATGAGAAATGTATTTCAGTGGGAATCTGGGTTAGAATAGGTCCTTGGTACCCCTTTCTTGTCATAAGAGGCAACTAAATGGGGGTCCTTTGGATGAGACCGCAAAAAAACCCCATGGCCCCTTGTCACAGCAACAATAAAGATCCCTCCCTGCTCAAAGACCATAAGCACCAAGCATAGACCTAACTTTAACTTCAATGAAGATGTCTCCATTTGAGTGAAAAATTCTCGAGTAGGACATTAAACAATATACAGTGGAACCCCATTATTACATTTCTCATATTTTCACAAAAACAAAGTAATACCAGGGCAATGTAATAAACATTGCAAGTGAATTCCAGTAAAAACATCACTTGGACTGTGTGTATTCTCTGTAATAAAGTGGGGGGGGGGGGGGTGAATATTTTTTTACATCATTTCCTTGTTTCAATGACTTTGACAATCTATTCTTTTTGTACAGCTTATCTTAAATGTCCATATTTCTTCACATCCTTAACCTCTCTTTTCTTTATTACTAGTGTAAGATCTAAATAAACTTTGGTTATCTGCATGATCTGCATCTGACAAGTGTCCACCATAGACTATAATAATAATAACTTCTGTTTGAAAATCATATAAATTTCACCCAAGAATTCATTTGTACTAGAAATTTGTACATTAAATTGTACAAAAGAAAGAACGTCAAGAAACATCAGGGTTTTTTATTATTGAAAACTCTTTATATAGCAACTGTAGTGTTATTAAATACTATGGATCCATGCCTTGTGCGCTTTATTACAGAGCCATGTGCATGTAATGATACTATAGCTGGACTACACGTATAGTGCAATTGCTTTCATAAATGAAACTTCTTAATTTGTGATCAGTGTGCCTCCACTTTATTTACAAGTAGAGAAACTCCCAATGACCACACAAATTTACCAGATATATGGTGTTCATTTACGTCACCAGAGGGGCTGAAGTTCTATTGAATCTGTTGCCCACACTGATTGTGGATACCCAAGCTGTTTGTTGAAGTAAATTGTACAGAATTTAAGAATGTGCAATTTTTAAATAACAATACATAATTACATATCATTGTTTATTATTGGCTTTGATGCCAAGGATCCCACTAGATCTGTCCAAGCGTGATCAGTCAAGTGTTACTATGTGATCAGTCAAGTGTTACTATGTGATCAGTCAAGTGTTACTACGTGATCAGTCAAGTGTCACTAATCTCCCAACAGACTAGAAAATGTACACACTGATAGCTGAGACAGTCTAGGTGTGTGAACATGCGAACCCGCGTACCATCAGGGACTGGAATTCATTACCACCAGAAACAGAGTCAGCACCGTCCCTTAAAGCCTTCAAAACTTCGTTGGTCAAACAGGTGTAAATGTTACGAACCGTTTTACCCTGTTTATAAAACCCCACCGCATGCGCATCTATATGGCAAAATAATCAACATGTTGATGGTGGCCATTATTGGGAAGAAGAAGAAGAAGAAGAAGAAGAAGAAGAAGAATTATAGGGTGATTTTCATAAACAAGTGACCATGTGGGGATTTATTATGTCTTTGTCAGACTGTTTTACAATGTAATTCGGAATCCTAGTATCATGGGATAACGTAAAAACCATGTGTATTTTATATAGATTTGTTAAGAAATGGTTTTGTGTTTTAGTATTCCAACGACGTTATAAACATTCCAATGTAACAGACCATGAACATAATAACAAGGTTCCATTGTATGCAACCAACAATTATCATACTATTCTGATCAAATACTTGAAGAAAAACAATAGCTATGAGATGAAAAGCTGTCACAAGTATCTATGCACATAATCACAGTATGTATTGATGGCTTGCAAACAGGATAACATGTAGTCTGATTTCAATCAACTGGAGTGAATTGCTTGGGAATATGTATGATGTCTTCATGTAATTTAGACTTGCTTACAGTACGTTATTAGTATAAAAAATTATAGATGTTTAATTAGGGATGAGGTTTTTTGTTTTTTTTTGGTGTGTGTATCAGTATAAAATGCAAACAATGATAAGAATATGCCCTTCTTCAATGACATTAAGATGCTTAATTGAAGAAACAAGAGGTCCATGAGCCTTAGCAGTCACCTGAGTATCATAGCCCATACAGGGGGTGTCATATTTCCAAATAAATCTTAATATGGAGTCTTCTGTGCACATGTTTACAATCTTTCAAAATTCAATTCCTATTTAAATACAAAAGAGGGGAAAAATTGAAGTTTGAAGCATATAAATCATTTTATATATTCCCCAATTATTTTTATACATTTTATGTGGCCATATTGGACCCTGCCCAAAGGCCTGAACCCCTGACCCAGGAGCCACAAATTTCACAATTTAGGTTGAAAGCTTCATGGACATCACAAACATGCATTTAGTTTTAGTCAAATATCTATGGGAGTAGACAAGATTTTCTAAGATTTAATATATTTTCACTGTAAAGCCATATTGGCTCCACCCTTAAGCCTGCATGAACCCTTGACCCAGGAGTCATGAATTTCACAATTTAAGTAGAGAGCTTCATGGACATCATAATCATGCATATAGTTTTTCTCAAATATATGTGGGACTTGAGAAGAAGATTTTCTAAGATTTAATAAATTTTCATTATATGGCCATACTGGCCCCACCTTAGGACCTGAACCCCCAACACAGTGGCCATGAATTTCAAAATTTTGATAAAGGGATTCATGGAAATTATAACCATGCATTTATTTTTTGTCCCACATGTATCAGAGGAGAGAAGATGTTTGAAAATATAGCCCTTTTTAACATATTTGGTCCCACCCATAATGCCCCAGGGGTGGTAAGGTCATAAATTTCACAATTTATATTCCTCTTATCCTCTTATCACACCAAAGATGGAAAAAATTGGTTTTGTAGTTTTCAAGAAGTTAAAAGTGTAAAATTGTTTACAGATGACATATGACATCAGACGAAGACCAATGGCATTAGGTCACATGAGTGACTCAGGTGACCTAAAAATTTCTACAGTGTAATGAAGATGCACAATAGCAAAAGCACTCTTCTTAAAAAATCTTTCAAGTTGGTGATGTCCTAAAATTTAATGTAATCCCCATTAGCATTGATGCATTTAAAAACAAGAAGTGTTTGTGAAACATTGATGCCCCCTGATTACAACTAAGTGGAACTGTAAAACATTGTAGTTGAAACCTTTGTGATATGGCTTATATTCAAATTTTCTAAAAGTAGGTCAAAGGTCATTGTAAAGGTTTCCAGGTCAAAGAATTTGCTGTCAATGGAAAGGTCTTGCCACAAGGAATACACATCAAATATGAAAGATCTATCTCTCATGACGTAAATTAGATATGTTTGACCAAGGTTAAAGCTTTTTGAAAATTTCCAAAAACTAGGTAAAAAGTCAAGGTCACAAGGTCAACTATTTGGTATAATTAGATAGTTCTTCTCAAAAGAAATGCATATTTTAAATTTTTATTTGCATTTGTAAATAACAGAAAATGGTCGTTGAAGAAAAGTTGGGGTGATGGGACCCCTCCCAATTCTACGTGCCTGCAGGAAACACACATTTCGTATTCTATGGTTTATCACCCCAGGTACTGTGAAACCTCACAGGCATTACTCTAAATGATTTCTCACTAGACGTTGCCCAGTCTCTGATCAGGAACTTATTTAGTCCTATGAGACAACGGCTTATTCAGCCAGCAATGTAAGACACACCAGCGAAAAAAGCGTTGGTGCAGATGGTAAACTTCTCTAGGCGTGATCGAGGCGCAAGAAGTGTATGGGTGCAATATTCACCTATGTAAGGGTACTTGTTTCCAAAAATACTATATTTCTTATCTGTTACTCCATGATTAGTTGTACTGATATTGTTCTTTGCTTCGAACGAGAATACTTCTCTTCAACTTTTGAATGTATTTCAATTACATATCATTTGCGATTACTACATGTATAATACCTACGTGCTCAATTTTACACACCATTTTGTAAGTATGTATCATTTTTAGTTCTTTATCTTGAAATTTCATTTCACATTTCCAAGTGATGTTCTTGAAAGGCAAACATAGCAAATATTGCTCGGCATGATTTTTTCCCCGATACTTGTATCGAGTAACACAGAGGCAAGATTTTTGTCCTTGATCAAAGTGTGCTTACACTGAGGTATAGTTTTTATTAGGGATAGGCCTGACCTGAAGGACTTCTAGGCCAAAATCCTTGCAAAAAGAGTCATTTTTACAGAGAAAATACTGTTTTAGCCAACTTTGAAGGTTAATTCAAAAATTGCTAATGTGAAATTTTAGGTGCAAAATGTAAATTTGAAAAATTTAGAAATATATATGGTAAAAAATAACAAATGAACATTGATTATCAAAAGTGAATTTTTCTGGGAAATCATTCTCTCCTATATATCAAATCTTTTGATATTTTGAATACACCCTTTAGATCCGAACTTTTACTGCTCATATTTTTTATGATATCATTACTTACATGATGTAAATACTGTGATAGTTCATTGGTTTATTTTTCTATTTCAAGAGAAAAAAAAATGTGGAAAACTCATTTTAGTGATTTATGGATTATTGTGTTGTCATGGCAACCAAAACATAAGATTATACTACATATTAGTTTGCTGGTCGATTTGTATTTTTAGGTGAAAAAAGGATGAAAAATCAACAACAAAATCCGAAAAACCCATGTTTTGTGATTCATGGACTCAATTAATTGCCATGGTAACTGTAAAAATTCAGTACATTGCATATTTTTTTTCATTTTGGAATTTATATGTTACATTATAAAAATGTGCATGGAGAATGTTTTAATTTTCAATTGAAATTTTTTTCATTAGATTTTAAGGAAGTTTTAAAAATAATTACAGGTAGTCAAGTGCAACTCCTGTGCAGCTTGTACTTCAATGTTTATGTACATGTATAAATTACAAAAAATAACACTCATTTTCATAAATAGGTATGTTACACATGTATATGAATATATATAATCCTAAATTTTATATAAATGATGGCTGATAAACATTGAATTGGTATGTTTTATATGAAGAAAATGGCGAAAAAACACATTTGGGATTCGTGGGCTATTTTCGTTGTCATGGCAACATTACACCACATATCAGTGTATAATTAAAAACTTTAAGATTTTTCCTTTCAGGATATATATATATATATATATATATATATATATATATATATATATATATGTGTGTGTGTGTGTGTGTGTGTGTGTGTGTGTGTGTGTGTTACATTATAAAAATGTGACTAGAAAATGCTTTAATTGCAATTTGAAATTTTTTCATCAGCTTTGAAGGAAAACTCAAAATGTTCTGGTAGTTAAAGGGTTAAAGAAACATCTAATGTTTCTTGGGTTATTTCTGAACTGATAATGTGATCAATTTGATACAAAATATTCTATTAAAACCTAATGAAGGCATCAGTTACAACTTTTTGAAAATCACTTTTACCTTTGAATTTTGCTGATTTCTAATATGACTAACTCAGTGTCCATATTCCCGATCACTGCTGAAAAAAAATATAAAAAAATGTATTTCATGATTCTGGAAAATCAACATTATACACTTTACATGATAGGTATGTGTAATACTGATGACATTATACACTTTACATGATTGGTATGTGTAATACTGATGATGTTATACACTTTACATGATAGGTATGTGTAATACTGATGATGTTATACACTTTACATGATAGGTATGTGTAATACTGATGACATTATATACTTTACAAGACAGGTATATGTAATACTGATGATGTTATACACTTCACATGATAGGTATGTGCAATACTGATAATTTTCCTGTACTGACTCTTTTGTTATAAATAATTAGACAAGGGTAGCAGTGAAATGAAACTGTGGTGCATTTCTGTCTTTGTTGGCTTTATTCTCTGTAGAACACTATTACTTGTTGATGATTAAGGAAAGGTACCCTCGCGTGACTCAGGTGATCAATTCTTAACACACATTTAATCACCATGACCATTTTGGTACCACCATAGTACCAAAACTCTTACCCCTGGGATCATGAAATTTATAATCAAAAAAAAAAAAAAAAAATGTTATTTAAATGTTTTAGACATAAAAACTGTGTACCAAGTTTGGCCCCATTAGAACCTCTACTCTGGGGATCATGAAATTCACAATTTTGGTAATTTAAAAGGTTTTCCTGCTCTACATAATTATGCATTCACCTGCAGTTTTTCTTATAGATTAATTGATGTGTGGTTATAGAGAATAAGGTCTTTGAAAATTGGTCAATTTATGGCAGTTTTTGCCCCACCCCTAAGGCCAAAGTGGTGCAGGAGTCCTGAAATTTACAATTTACGTCTATACTCCTAAAGATGCTTCATACCAAATTTGAAAAGATTTGAAAGGGCAGTTATCAAGAAGTTAAATATGTTCAATTGTCAAATGCATGATGGACATTGAATAGACACACACCAATAGGAATAGGTTACCTGTGTGTCTCAAGTGGCCAAAACCTTTCAGATCAAAGAATTTGAGTAGTCAATGAGACCCTACTACTACACCAAATGAACTGTTTCATTACCATTCAGTTCTTGACTAGAATCGTTCTGTTCTCAGACCAAACCATCATTCAGCATTCAGTTCCCAGGCAATAGCATTCTATTCCCTAACCAAACTGTTCTTTCTCGTATATAACTGTTCTCAATAAAGCGTTCGTTCCCTCAAACTATTTGTTTTCGCATGGTCATTCAAAACTCACCTAGCATTATCAAGTCATTGTTATTAGGAAGGTTAAAGTTTCAGACAGAATGACAGACAGGACAAAAACAATATGCCCCCAATCTTCTGTCTCAGGGCATAAAAATGAACTCACCTAAAATTCCCTTGATAGTTTCTGATGTCTTTCTTTTTTCAAATGGCACATATTTTTCCCTTACTGTGCTGTAATGATCAATATTGTATCATAAGTCACTGTAGACATATCATTTGTGTTGAAGGTGAAATGACAATGCACTGCAGGGTAGGAGTGATTATCTTGATGCTCTCTTTCTACACTAGTATACTCTGGTTTAGTTCACTGTGTAGTTATTTTCATGAGATTTGACATACCTTTCCTCCCTTTCATCACTGCTGTTTGACATGCCCCTGTTGAAGGCCACTTGTTGACCATGTGTGAAGAGTCTTACAGAATCCTGCCTAAATTTGACCTGTATTTTCAAACAAGAAGTGCAAACATCTTACTTAATGGCTACCTGAACAACAAACAACAAATCTTCAATGATCAGCTCAACCAATCAAGGTGTTGATTATTTTTGTAAAATGAAAATACATTGTCTTTAGCTTTTTCAATGACCAAAAGCAAAGAGCATTTTAAAACATTCATATACTGCATTTTTACTACATGATTGCTGCTCCCTCATGTTAATTAATATGGATAGTTGTCTTCACACTCCTCATAACCATAAATATAGTGTTTTGTCACAATGCACTGAACTTAAGAAGATGAATTTGCTAGATAAAATGTGTTATCACTTTAGCCTGAACCACTGATACAGGGGTAAGGAATTTCAAAATTTATTTATAATTCATAAATAAAATTGATGGATTTTAATATTATTTACCCATTTGAGTTCTGCATCCCTAAAGAATTCCACAATTTTAGTAGACAGCTATATGCTTTTTATTACCATGCATACTTTTTTTTAAATATAAGCAATGAAGAGGATATTTAGATATCGAATGTGTTTTCAATATATCCCTTCTCTAGAGCCTGACCCCCTGACCAAGGGTTTTATAAATTTCAAAATTTTGGTAGAGGACTCCATGTTTCCATAACCATGCTTTCTTCAAACTGTGCTAAGGTAAAGAAGATTTTTAAAGAATTAATGCATTTTTATTATATGAGCCGTGAATTGTACAATTCTGACAGAGAGATCCTTGAAGCTTATGCTGTCTCAAAGGAAAGCAGTTTTTAAAGATTGCATATAATTTTTTCAGGTTTTGATCCCCACCCTAGCACCAGATACCCTGACTCACAGGCCATGGATTTCAGTTTTGAAAGAAGATCCTCTTTTCATTGTTAACAAGCACTCAGTTTGGTTGTTTGATGTACTGAGGTGAAGAAGATCTTTAAAAAAACAAATGACAAATTTTCACTGTATCAGCCATCATTTCCAATCTTAGCACCACAGCCACTGACAAAGAGGCCATGAATTTCAAAACTATAATTCCCCTTACCCTTAGACATATTCCATATAAATTTGTTAGAAAATGGGAATGCAGTTTCAGAGAAGCTAATCATGTTCAAATGTTTACCGATGACAACAGAAATCCACCAATCACAATTGGGCACTGGAGTATTCATGACAGGGTGCCAGATTGAGAATTAAATCTTTTTAATCCTCTCCGAATAATCAAGAATTGCAATGGGCGATATCTTCATGAAAAAGACCCCTGTCATTTAATAAATGGGGAAAAGTTTTCAAAAAGTTCATCATACTGGATTTACCGTTGTGGAGGACTTACATTTTGTAAGGTTGGAGATGACTCTTCCGAGGTCACCCCTACCCCTGTGTCACTGCTACTGCTCTCTCTCCTCTTCTTCTCTGAAACATTCATCATTCCTTTGTAAATGTCTATGATATACATGATTGTGCATAGTAGTCTATACAAATATTATTGTGGTTGGTTTTGTTAACTTCAAATAATGATACCAAATATTTTCTTTCTAGAAAATTGTGTTTATTACTACTTGTACTGAAGTTTTACAATCAAAATAATTTTTAATCATAAGGAATTCTAATAAGCCTAACCATTTGCAATTTTGGCAAGAATCTTTTTCTTCTTTTTCATCTTTTGTGCACCCTGTAAGTATATAGTTTAATTAACATTTACTTAAATCTTGTTTTCCATATGATTAAGAATAGGAAAAGCAGGGCATGTATTTGTTACATTAAGACTATTGTATAAAAACAGAAACATCAGCTTCAAGACTAAACTAAGACTATTCATGACAATGTAAAATAAGAAGCCCATGGGCCATTATGCTCACCTGAGTTATCCTTGGCCCTACTGTTCAAAACAATTAAAAATGGGAGTGCCTCAATATCAGCATGACTAACAAAGCCTTGCTGTTCTGGAGAAAATGATTTTTTTTTAAAAAGATATTTTGCCTATATTCATGTATTGTGTAAAATTTAATCCCTGATTTTAGCCTCACCTTCACCCTAAGGTCCATGTAAAATACCCAACTGAATTTGAAATTTTGAATGTTCACATTTATAAGAAATAAACAACAATTTATTGTCCTTCAGACATATTCAGGCATCATGGTAAATATGTCTGCAGAGCAGATGCTGTTCAAGACAATACAATCAAATAACTGTTTTACAATATTAGGAAAAGTATTTGTTAATAATAAATTAACAAGAAAGTAAATCTTTTATGTTAAATGCAAACTTCATATGAAAAGGATATCAAGAAGAGCAATTGGTTTTTATTTTTCAATTCAATTCATAAAGACTATATCTTTTTAACTGAAAGACATATTTGTATATACAAAGATGAACACTTATAAAATCAAAGCTGCATATTCAAAGTGAAAGAAAAGTTATGAGACCTTGCGATCATACTTAGAGATATAAATGCAAGATATAAAATATGATTGCAAGTTATAGTTTATACTTTTATATACAGTGCTACTCTTGAAAAGACATTGTTGTGAATATTTTCTATGTATTCTCATGCAAAACTTTGATTCTCTATTTAAGCCAACACGAGTCAAATCATCCTCACAACGTCAGGGGTCCTGAGTCCACGAGTGGACTCAGGACCCCTGACGTTGTGAGGATGGAGTCAAATGTGAATCTGCACTACTTACTGGAATGCTTGCATATTACTATCAAATCAGAGGTTGTTGATGAGAAAATTTTTGAAGATTATATAGACCCTGAAGCATGCTACTACACCTCCAAAGCATTTCATTTTGTTCCATGTAAATTGTTCAACGTTTCGTGCAAACTGTTCACCATTCTGTGCAAGAATCACTTCGTTCCATTCAAACTGTGCAAAGTGTTTTATGCAAGAATCATTCTGTGCAAGAAATGTTTCATGTGGTAGAACCGTTCAAACCTTGCCCCTACAAACTTACAGAGCTTGCAAGTCTGATAAATGCTAAAATATTTTGGTTTTCCTTATCAAATATTCTTTCTCCAATTATTTTATAAGAAATATTTTTAAAAAGCTACAGTTACTTCATCTCAAAAATGATCATTGTGTATAATATACAACTCCCCCCCCCCCCCCCCCCCCCATTTTATGGCCTGAAAATTGTTGTAATACATATCAAAATTTTTTACCAAGCGATAATGTGCAGTGATTTTCACTGAATATTTTTTCAGAAATAATGAATTATAAACAAAGAACAAGAATTTGCAATCTCTGCAAATATAGTTTTGAGGTAACAGTCATCTGCAGTAATCGTCACTGCATGCCTTCTGGGGAAATACATGGGTAATCATCAAGTAAATTTCAGCAAAGTACGAGATTTTGTAGTCATTAAGTTTTAACAGTCTCAATATTTCCTCTGTTAGAATGTAATTAAAATTAATTAACTAGTAGACATAAAAAAATAAAATCAAAATATTAAACTAGTGTTTAATTTATTGTAATCAACACAAGTACTACCTGTAATGTACAAAGGTGATATTCATTGATCCCCTCATTAAATATAAAAATGATTGTGATCAAAGACATGCATCAAGGTGCACATTGAATTTTAATCATTTGTTTCAAAATAATTAAATGTGGACATAAACTGGTATTATTACCTCTCTATATATATTTACGGCTTTAGCCTTTATAAGTATATAACATTACCGCTAAATAATTGGATGTATCTGATTGTGTTTCACTTCGGCTAAAAACTAACTTCTTTGTGTTCAGTATTGGTACCTTATTTAACGTATATTTTTGAAATTGTACACATATCCTTTTTGAGGGCTCTTGCCTTTTTCCATATGTTTTACCCGCAACATCAACTGTGACGTTACGTTTCATTTGAAATACATTTGTGACGTCATGGTACTTTGTGCATGTAGTCTCGTGTTACGTTGCTAGATCAATAAACACGACTGAAGAAGACTGGTAACACGGTCGAAATATTTCAGAAGTGTTTTATATATATATATATATATATATATATATATATATATTCTTTTTCATGGATTAATGGCACCATAAAGACCCCAATATCGAAGTGTGCAGGCCATGCCTACCATTTCATATTAACCATTCACAAAGCGTGCAAGCCCCACCTACCGTTTCGTGCAAACTGCGCAGACCATTCAAGAAATGAGAAACATTTCATGTAAAACAGTTTTGTGCAAACCGTTCAGCGTTCCATGCAAGAATCATTTCATTCTGTGCAGACCGTTCAGTGTTCCTTGAAAGAATCATTTCATTTCGTTCTGTGCAAGTGGTGTAGTAGTATGCTTCAGGGTCTATATATTCCAACGTAAAACTGATTTCCTATTGAGGTCCCATGCTACCACCTCTGACCAGGTCATGACTTGAAGAAAATTGAATCTACATTACCTGAGGATGCTTGCATATTAATGATAACAAATCATAGCCCTGATGGTGATTTTATTTAAAAAAAAACTTTCTCATATATTCCATACAAAGATTTGATCCCCTGTGGCCTTACCCTCCCCTCACCCCCTCACATGTTTAATTATGTTCCCCTATTGTGGCCCCACTCCTCCCCTGGAGCCATGATTAAAAAAGATTTGAATTTATATTATAGAATGTTTTCCTATCAATAATCACTAATTATGACACTGCTGTTCCTGACAAATTTAATATTTAAAGATTTTTTCCATATAAAAATTTGATCCCCTATAATGCATCCACACCCTTCTCCTGAGGGTCATGATTTCAAAAACTTCAATCTGCACTATCTGTTGATGCTTGCATTATCAAAATAGGACTAATCATGGCACTGTTGTACTTGAGAGAAAGACTTTTAAAGATTTTTTTGTATATCCCCATGTAAAATCTAATCCCATATTATAGTCCCACACTACCCCTGAAGGCCATGGTTTGGACAAACTCAAATCTTTATTATGTCAGGAAGCTTTTCTGACCCAGTTGTTCTTGAAGAGTTTTAAATATTACTACCCTATTTTGGACTTTTTCCTGATTATTTCCCATGGAAGGGGAGATGGCCCTTCATTAAATAAATTTGAATCCCCTTCATCTAAGGTATTATGTGCCAATTTCAGTTAAAATTGGCACAATGCTTCTAGATAAGTTGAAATTGTGAAAAATTTACAATATTACAATTGACAATTGACAAATTTTGATCTGAAAAGCTCATTTTCAATAGCCTTTATGGGTCAGAAACATGGAAACAGACCAAACAGATAGAGAACAGCAGATGGAGATCACTAAGCATCGCAAGACACAATCTGAACTGGAATCCAGACTGAATCCAAGAGATAAAAAGACATCCAGCAAAACCTGGAGAAGGAGCCTAGATACAAAACTAAGACAAGATGTCCTACAGCTACATGGAGTGGGAATTAGTCAAACATGCAAATCAAAACACAAATAAATGGAGAATAGTTGTCAAAACTCTGTTTGACCCTTCAGAGGTAAAGAAGATGAACTAAGCAATCTTGTTTGCAAACAGTTCAATAAAATGAAAACAATTTACTACAGTTCCTTAAACAATATTGTTAAATTATTCTCTCTTACTTTATTGTCAGATATATATTCCTGTGCTTTTATTTCTGGACTCTGTCTTACAGGAAATGGTGTGCCATTATACTGAAACGGTGTTAACTGATTCCTTATTCCTTGCACCATTAACTTGGCAGCCTGATCTGGGTCCCTAGTCATTTTTGCGACTTGTTTACTGACAGCAAAGACATCATCATCCAAATGTGATCCTGTATCTCCATTATGATGAAATTCATTATTTGTCTTTTGAACTTTGTCAATAATTAATGTATTGTCTTCATCATCACTCAGTAAGTATTTGATTGGATCATCTTCATCATAATCCACTGTGTCACTATGGTTACTGTAAATGCTTGAGGCTGTATCATCACTTTCCTGTTTGACAGAGCTCAATTTTAGTTTCCTCATCTTCTCCATGGTGCGACTAACACATTTCCTCTGTTTATCTTTTCGGTGTGTATCTATCTGTCGTTTGATGGCAAGCCAATTATGAGACATTGTCTGATATTTTTGTTCAGCCATTTTCCTCCTTCTTTCTCTTGCTGAGTGGGTTTTGCTCTGACCCTCCCTCAATTTTGGCTGATCTTTTCTTCTCTGTCTGTCTGGTGAGTTGCTTTTGTCTATTGGCTATAAAACAAAACCATTATCAAAATGGTCAAGTACTAAATTCTTTTGCAATATTTCAATAAATACATAATTTCCCTTACTTCAGTTAGTCTCTTTCTGATGTAGACATTTTTAACAATATCGTCAGCACTTGGTCTACAGTCTGGCTCCTCATCCAACATAGAATATACTATCGACTTCAGACTCTCACTGTATTGAGATGGAAACGGTGGTCTCTGAAATGACAGACTTCAAGTATACAGACCCTGAAATGCACTATTACACCTGAAAAGTATGCCACTATTCAAAAAGTTTGATCCAGAAAGCATATCATTCTGTTTAAGTCCATAATAAACATAATTCCCTCCACACCAGAATCATCCAAGAAACCATGATCAGAAGGCAAGAATTATTTCCAAAGAAGGCACCAATCATTGTTCACAAAGCATGTAAAAATCATCCCATGTCAAAAGCCCCTAAGAAATGTGCTCATTTATTTTTCATATATTGAAAGAATTGCATAATATACCTGTTGGAAAACCAGCTTTGTGATGTATACAGGTACATGGCAAATGAAAGTTATGTCTTATCTATTCTAACAAAATGAAGAGCAAATATATTTGCTGACTAGCCCAGGAAGCATATAGGGAAGCCAGGAGTCTATCTTACCGACATGATATATTTGATAATGAAATTGTAACAATGACAAAATGATATAATATATGAAAACCAATATGACAATATTTATGACTCATACCAAAGAGACTCTGAGTATCCTGAATTAATGACATAACAGGCCAGGAAAAACCAGAAATAAAAAAACTTTCTTATACAAGAAAAAATTCTGGAAACCTGTGTCCCATACCATGTCAAAATCGCAAATGCGTGTCGTCTCCAGGATGATGCAAGGACTTTGCATTTTATATTATATTAAATACGAAAAATGATAACATATACAAGTGAATGACAATTATATGTATCAAATACAAAATTTTGTGTTTCTTTGTCAGAAGATGGGCTCATCATACAAAGGTACAGTCATATAAGTGTATTAATTGAGTAAATAAGCTTAGAGAACAGCATGATCTTGAATAATGTAGACCTGCCAAAATATTCATGTTGTCTTCACTGCTGGTATTTGTGGATTGAAGTGAAGAACTGTGACACCAGTGTACATTGTGACACTGTCAGTTTGGGACAAGAATCATTAAGAGTGTGAAAATAGAAATCCATATTGAGCGAAGTGAAGCTGAATCCCAATACAGATTTCCAATTCACACCCTGGATGACTTCATATTATAATAATGTCCCAAACTGACAGTGTAATGAATTTATCCCGATTAAGACCGTTAGAAAATATGTTCAGATTTTCAATAACATCTTTGATAAATATTTAAATAATAAAGTGAATTCCATATATATGTATCACACTGAACAGTATATCATCACAATGTCAAAACATCACAGTTAAAGATATGAACAATAAAATTAAATATACAAATCATGATGTATGTTGAAACTGAATGCAGACATAAACTGAATGCTAAGGTAGCTGTCAGACCAGTATACCCTTCCTACATTATTGAAATTTTGGGACATCATATGATTCGTAAATGACATCACAGTTGAACAGAGACCTAATATTGAAATTTCAGGGCATATGGATATGGTTTGTAAGTTAAACGGAGACCTAATACAGAAAATTTCAGGGTGTCATGTGATTAGCTGTTATCCAATTATTTATCTACAAATTTGTCTGAAGCAGAAAAAGCATATTACAAGTGAAAGGTAGATGTCACTGGTATTGCCAAACTTGTGCTACTGAAGAAGATATAGTTAGGCAATTAATGGAAAGTGCTGCAGAAAAAGATTCAGTTAGGCAATTAATGGAAAGAGCTACAGAAAAAGATTCAGTTAGGCAATTAATGGAAAGTGCTGCAGAAAAAGATATAGTTAGGCAATTAATGGAAAGTGCTGCAGAAAAAGATACAGTTAGGCAATTAATGGAAAGTGCTGCAGAAAAAGATACAGTTAGGCAATTAATGGAAAGTGCTACAGAAAAAGATTCAGTTAGGCAATTAATGGAAAGTGCTGCAGAAAAAGATATAGTTAGGCAATTAATGGAAAGTGCTACAGAAAAAGATTCAGTTAGGCAATTAATGGAAAGTGCTGCAGAAAAAGATATAGTTAGGCAATTAATGGAAAGTGCTGCAGAAAAAGATTCAGTTAGGCAATTAATGGAAAGTGCTACAGAAAAAGATACAGTTAGGCAATTAATGGAAAGTGCTACAGAAAAAGATTCAGTTAGGCAATTAATGGAAAGTGCTGCAGAAAAAGATACAGTTAGGCAATTAATGGAAAGTGCTACAGAAAAAGATTCAGTTAGGCAATTAATGGAAAGTGCTGCAGAAAAAGATATAGTTAGTCAATTAATGGAAAGTGTTTGGATATCTGACAGGAACATTTGAAAGAATCACAAAAAGAAAGAAGTGACTTAAAAATTAAAAAAAATGAACTGCTGAAATTTTATTCTTTTTCTTAAAAGAGGAATATGTTATTTAGAAAAGTTAATAAGATTAGTTACACTTATCTGTAATCTTTATTACTGCATAATGTGAGGATTGCAAATCTCACTTTACTGACATATGCAATGTTTCTCAATAATGTATAATTTTTTGTGAAATTTCACATACAATTCAATTGCATTCTATCTTGTTTCTACAAAAAAAATTCAGGTATGTTACTACATCTGTTTTAGAGTTAGCATATTTTGAAAGCTCCTGTTTGTTGCAAGTAAAAATGTAAATTCATCTTTACTTTATAAATGGGTAGTAAGAGGGGGAGAAAAATAATTGGAACAATGGGGTATTGCACCTGCATTACAAGTTCTGTAATCTAACCACTGAGCTACCCAGGCCAATGAAAAAGATTGGCAATATTATTACATTACAAAGTCTAAACCTATTTTACAAGAAATTCATATTAAGGGTATGAAATATAATTTAAGAGAAAATGTCAGAAATGTCGCATATGTCTTTAAACAACAGCATTCAAGATTGTCAGGAAACAAAGAAGTTATTGTGTGCAACAGATTTAAATGCTCTCAAAAAGGATATCAAGGTTTTTACAGTAGTCAGTTTAGTTCAGAAATGCAAAAGTATGGTCAGTTTTTAAAAAAAATCTGTTAACAGAGACTTATAAAGTCTTGTTGTTGAAATTCACTTTATGATTGGTAAAACTTTAACTTGACTGCTTTATGATAGTTATATCCACACTAATAAAGTTGAAAGGGGGGAGGGCAGGTAGCTGGAATCATGTTATCTGTCCATCCTTCTATCTGTAGATTATTCAGTTTTCACACATATTTTGAGTGACTTTGTTATAAATGGCATGGTGTGATGCATGTTGTGGAAAGTTTATAGCTTTGAAATTTTAATGTTTATCATTGATACCTATGATAATTGGTTATTTGGTTGTTTATTGTTCAAGCTCAAGAATTTTTCACTCATACAAAGATGTCACCATTGTTAGTGAAGGATTGTAAAATTCAGTGCTTGTGGCCTTTGAGTAGGAAGGGATATTTATCATGCCACACCTACTTAGAACACAGGGACTAGGAGTTTGCAGTTTCATTTAGTTGCCTTTTACAATAAGCAAGGGGTACAGAGAGGACCTATTTCAACATGGATCCCAACAAGGTGCCTATGATAGAGATCCAGTGAACCAATCATTGCATTATACTCCCAGTAACTTATACAGACTAATACTTCACTTATAAGTACCTAATACTTCACTTGATAAGCAATTCAATCAAAGGAAAGTAAGATTTTACTTATGAGTAATTCATTAATCATAAATATGCTTCACCAATGACTCAAATAAGTATACATCAGTAGCTTATAAGTGACTTGTAAGTAAAAATAATAAGTCACTAATGAGTTGATTATAAACAATTCAACTTATAGATGTTCATAAAAACTTATAAGTTTACAAATTAACCACTTATAAGTGGCTTATCAGAAATTTCTATATGGGAAGTTTGATGGAAATTGGTCCAGTGGTTCTTGACAGGAAGATTTTTATAAGATGCCACAAATTTTTAAAACATTCTTATTGATCTCTAATTCAAAAAGGGCTTGTCACTTCATTTGAACAAACCTGAATTCTCTTTACCCAAGTATGCTTTGTGGCAAGTTTGGCTATAAATAGTCTTGTAGTTCTGGAGAAGTATAAAATGTTACAAGTTTAGTGATGGACAGACAGACGCCAGACAAAAAGTTATCAGAAAAGCTCAATTGAGTCTTCAGCTCAGGTGAGCTGAAAATAACTCTGTTTGACATGTTTTGTTTTCAGTGCACAAGAACTATTGCCCTACAATAAACAGTTAAACTTCGGTATCTCAAACACCAATATCTCGAATACCATAGATGTTTTTTTAACATGTTTATTTCCCTGACCAATTCAATAACAAAGAATTTTTTTTCCTTAACTAGAGAAAATGGCAGCTACCGAGGATGTGGCACCAACTAAGCTCCATCTAACACAACAATATATGCCTATTACATCACACAGGATGCATAAATATTGATAGATATAAAAAAAGATATATTTGATTCAGTGGGAAAAAAATAGTAGCTATATGCAATGTTTACAGTGAAATATGCATATATAAAGAAAGAATTATCTATGCTGCGCTGCCACAATGAATCTACATTACATCACGAAAGTTCATATTTGACTCATTAGGCAAATCTATCAGAGGACTGGACCCTCTTGATAATGGCATATAAAGTGTATAGTGCATTACATTAATGTTTTAACATAAATACATATCTTATGCAGAGAAACAAGTATAACTCTATGACTGAGATCCATCCAGTACCTAATACATCATGCAGGATGCATAAATATTTGATAAAGATACTGCATATAAATGGTACATCTGATTCATTGAAAAATACATACATACATATATATATATATATATATATATATATATATATATATATATAAACTATATGCAACATTACAGTAAAATGAACATGAATAAAGGAAGAACGATCTATGTCGTGCTGCCATACTGAGTCCACAACACATCACGAAAGTTCATATTTGACTCATTAGGCAGTTCTATCAGAGGACTGGACCTTCTGGACAGTGTCTGGTTATAGGATACAAAATATATAGTGTATTACATTCATAGTGTAAATAAATACACACACACACACATATCGAATGGTGAAGTTAACAATGCGTTAATTGTAATCATAAATCCCAAAGACATATACAAGTTCGAGTGTATGGCAACATGGACCTTCAACAAAGCTAAGGTAGGATCAGGTGCCATGGAGGAGTAAGAATCCTCTGCTGACTGGTCACACCCGCTGCGAGTCCTTAGGTATACAGGATTACCCGTAGTCAAAGTTAGTATGAAAAATGACAGTCTAACAAAGGGTATGAAACGAATCATTCAACATATGTCCCAGAGACATTTTTTAATCGCAAACAAGGTCATTATAGCGACCGTAAAATTTGCAAAATGATGACTTCAAACGAGATTCGTTATAACCCTGCAACATCAACTTTTTTGTCAGTAATTGACCTCACTTTAAAAAATTCTCATAGGCATGACATGCTCTCGCATATTGAATCAACTGGGAGATATACACACCATAAGCAGGCGAAAATGGTATATTACTACATAGATATGGAAAGTTGATGATTGCAAAGTTGAAGTCATCACGCTTGTCATATAATGTAGTTGTCAGTCTGCCATTAAAGTCAATATTAAGTAAAATATCCAAATATGAAGCAGACATGTCAGATTCTGTAGTGTCCTTTATTTCGAGTTCATCGGGATATATCAAATGGACATAATTATGGAAATTATGATTGTTGATCGATAAGACATTATCGATATATCTATATGTATGGTTAAAGGACATGGCAAGTTTTTTGCTTTTATCCTGTAACAGTTTCTGAACAAATTTTGCTTCATAATAATATAAAAATAAGTCTGGCAATAAAGGAGCACAATTAGTGCCCATGGGAATGGATTGTTGGAAGACTTGGTCTCCAAACACTATGTAAATGTTATCTACAAGAAAGCCAAGCATACTCTTAATGTCTGCTTCAGAGTACTTGTGTGGGCTATCGTAGTGGTGTCTAACAAAATTTGTACCTTGTTTTCCAGTCACTAGAAATTTGTATTTTCGAGTGCCATTTTTGTCAAAAGGCAATTATCTATTATCTGAAAAAGTCTACATTTTAATTCATTGTGAGGAATTGTTATATAAAGTGTGGAGAAATCACACGGTTTGATGCTATCAATTTTAGAAAAATCCTGAGACTTTAGATTATATATACACACATGAATGCATATACAAACACATTCAAACACATATACAATTACATATACAAACACATATACAAACACACATATATACATAATGACAATCTAAACAATATCAATGTTGTATTTTAATGTATGTTAGATGCAAATTTTATACGTCAAAAGATTTTATTACAAAAAATTTATAATCTTTCTTCAGTGCTTTTAAATATATTCAATTTCCACTGTTTGTGTTTGGATCTTTTTAGAGCATAGTGAAATGTGTTTAAGGAATTTTTAACATGACATGGAATTCCATCTGATGACTCAGTCATTTCCTCAAGTCTGCACCACATTTTGTATTTATAAATTCTAATAGCTATAAATAATATAAGATAGTTAAAGAAAATTGTTTTCTCACCCACTTCATTATAAAATCCTACAATTAATTTCCATGATACTTTGAATTTTATGATTCCACTAACAATATTCCATATCTTTTGAATATTTTGACATTCATATGATAAGTGTGTTTCAATACATTCCTTACAGTGACACAAATTAGATATATCCTTCCATTTACTAAGATAATTTCTATTATTAAGCAAATTGTTCAGTATTCTTTAATTAAAGTCTGAAATATTTTTGTCAAAAGCTTTGATAATTTTTGAGAAATATATTTTTGAAAAACAATGTTCTTGAATACTGAATACTTGCTTCAACTTGTGAATGTAGCATGACTTCACAAATTTTTTGCTTTCAAAAATTTCATAGTAATATTTGCATATTTTTATCTTTAATGCAGCAATAATGTTTGCCATAAAAATGAAATTGTAGACCATTTATAATGTTTGTTTGTTTGGATAAACTAAAATCAAACTGATTTTTATATTTACTGAACACATTTTTCAATATAATATACTCACAGATTATGTTAATTTTTTTGTAGTAAGCAGTAAGCATATTCAAAAAATATTCGATTGGTTTCATACAATTTTCTTCCATATGTCTTTTACATTTAAGATTCCAGCATTGTACCATTTTCAAGAATACCATGAATATGTCGAAGCAATTTGAAAGTCCAACTACTTATTCTTTCAGTATTTTATCCCCGAATACTGGGATGTCTCGACATTATTTCTTGGCCTCATTGATAATAAGATTGGACAGTATTTCAACTTATAGAATTTTTTTAAAAACATTAATGTGAACTTTGACACCTTCATGTACATGTATGTTTACATCATAAAGCCAGATCAAATTTTTTACTTCAAAATAACCAAGTATCTTGACAATGCCAAGCTCAAGTTATCAAATATACAAAAGTTAATCAGCAGGAACAGACGTCCAGCTTCAACACTCCAGGTATTCGACACAACCAAGTCTAACACAAGGTGCAAATATATTTGATAAATGAATGAAATGGGAAGGGACCTGCAAAATGTAGACCATGGATTACTGTAGATTCAAAATTAAAAGCATCCCCAAGAAATTAATATCCCTGAAAAATTGGGAAAACCCTCCTCATGGATTCTAAAATTTTGCATTCATTTGCATTGCAAATTATACTGTTAATGGAATTATAATACACAAATGGAAGAAAATTACCACCACCAAATTTCTTGTAAACACTTCTCATGCAGCAATTGAATTAAAGTATTTAAATACTATCATAAAATCATGCAATTATTATCATAAATATACAATAAGATTTCAAAACAAAATTGATTGTATAGTTTAGACAACAACACATGAAAAATAATTACCCATTTTCTTTTTTGATTTATTATTAGATTATGAGTGTCAAATGTAATTATATAAAGCAGGAATATGTCTTTTCAAATGTTTCATCAAATAGCTTCTCAAACTATACAGACCATGAAGCATATTGACTACACCACTTGCATGAAACAAAATGATTCTTGCACGAAATGCTGAATGGTCTGCATGGAACACTGAACAGTTTGCAAAAAACAGTTTGCACGAAATGCTTCCCATTTCTTGAACGGTCAGCACCATTTGCATGAAACGGTAGGTGGGGCTTGCATGCTTTGTGAATGATTGAAATGACACAGTAGGCATGTCCTGCACACTTTGATATTTGAATCTTCACGTAGCAATTAAACTATATAAAAAAAAAAAAATATAACCAGCATTTGAGTGTATTGCAGGCAATACAAAGTCCCCTAGCAGTAGGATAATTCAGTCAAAAGTAGGTCAAGCATAACAAAATTCAAACTTAATCTGATTCTAGACAAAGCCACATTTCACATTGCAATTGAATATCTTCATCCAATGTGGAGAAAAGTTCAGAAAACTGATTCTTGAAATTCATCAAGGGACATAATTTAGTCAAAAGTAGGTCAAGTGCAATGAAACTCAAACTTGATCTGTAACTACACAAGACAAAGCCACATATAAAATTTCAGTTGAATACCTTCATCCAATGCAGAGAAAACTCTGGAAAACTGATTCTTGCAATTTATCAAGGGGTATAATTCAGTTAATAGTAGGTCAAGCATAACAGAATTCAAAATTCATCTGTAACTATCCATGACAAAGCCAAATATAAAATTTCAGTTGAATATCTTTATCCAATGCGGATAAAAGTCTGGAAAACCTCAAGCATTCATCAAGGGGCATAATTCAGTCAAAAGTAGGTCAAGCTTAATGAAACTCAAACTTAATCTGTTGCATTATAACTTGGACAGAAATAAATGTCAACTGTCCCCCTCCCTACCTTCTCCAATTGTGCACATTGTAAAGAACAATTTTCTCTGTAAAATCTAAGAAACTACCCCTTGTGTTTCTCACAGATATAATACAACATGTTAAAACTCATGACAAGGAATTTAGTAACATAAGCTTTACTATACAGTGTTTGATAACACTATTCATGTGATGCTTAGGGCCACAATGTAGGTGTGCTCCAATCTTCCAGTGTAAAGGGAGTAACTGAAATGTAGGCCCTTATATGGGATGTTGTGTAAACACTGAATAATGCACATAGGCACCCAATGATAAATTGTCTGCATATAAATGTTACTTGCACAATAGATGTCAAAAAATTATCTATAAGGCTTAAATTGACATTTTCTCATTAAATATTATTTATTACTTGAAATTTACCACTTTATGTATATTATTGACAGATTAACAACAGCTAGCTTAGATTACCTGCCTACTTGATACCAGATTTGATATAAAGAGGTCTGTCTGTCTGTGCAGTGTTATGAAGTTTCTCAGGTAGATACAGGGATAAGAATTAATCATGGAAAAAACTAAACCTTATAATGTAGTTGTGGGGAAAATAAAGTGGAAAGCAAATATATTGACAATACACTTTTAAATTCTTGCATTTATCATTTGTCCCATTTTGTACTCTAGCACATTATGAATCATACTTAAATCATAATACAGCATCTATTTTTATAGATATATAAGGATATAAATAGCTTACCTCATCACTACAGACTTTCTTACACAAGGCAAACAAACTCTCATTTCCAAAGGCTTTCTGTAAGGCTACCATTTCATAGCAACAGCACCCAAAACTCCATATATCAGACTGCAAAATTTAACGTTATATACCATATCTCAACACGATGATTCTGATGATGGCTATAGAAATGTTTTTAAATAAGTCTCCAAGCTAGACACACAACTGAATTTCAATTTAAAAGTAAGTCATCTGAATAAATGCTATACTCACTTTGTGATTGTATGGTAAATGTTTGAATAATTCTGGACTCATGTAGGCTGGTGTTCCAACAAAACTCTCTGCTTTACTTTGATTAAGCTCCAGTAACCTACATAAATCATCAAGACATTCGTAAATCAACAGGATATAGTAAATGAAGGATGATGTTAATAATCTGTCACCTGTAGGATGTTGTCAATATCTGTCACCTGTAGGATGTTGTCAATATCTGTCACCTGTAGGATGTTGTCATTATCTGTCACCTGTAGGATGTTGTTAATATCTGTCACCTGTAGGATGTTGTCAATATCTGTCACCTGTAGGATGTTGTCAATATCTGTCACCTGTCGGATGTTGTTAATATCTGTCACCTGTAGGATATTGTCAATATCTGTCACCTGTCGGATGTTGTTAATATGTCACCTGTAGGATGTTGTCAATATCTGTCACCTGCAAGAACTACCCAAGCTTTTGTCTTTTCTTTCTTATTCCCTCACTTGATCTGGCAAGTATAAGTGGAAGTGCTCAAGTATGGTAATGTCCAATTTTTTATTACATGAAATACCAAAGAGAAAAAGGTGGGGTGTGTATGTGATGTGACAAAGCCTCCTTTTACTTTCCTATTGTAAGATTCTCCATTATATGGCAAAATTCACATATCAATATTTGAAACTGCACAATGTTCTGACATTTTTAATGAAAATTAATGCTATATTTTAGTGTTTAAAAGCTAGGAACTGCCTCTGAGTACCTTATAAATTTCAAAACTTTTCCAATGGGAGGAGGACATGCTCCTGGAACCCCCCCCCCACCCCACCCCCGTGAGCTCATGCCATAAGCACTCACAAACATTGCCTATTACTTATTTCAATTTCTAAATTTGTTGAGAACCCTGAACCAAGCTATAAGCCTGGTATTAAGCACAAATTTTCAACAGCATTTAATAGTCCTAATAATAAAGAGAGAGAAGTACAAAAACAATTGTATTATGAGAAAAGCTGCCTAGCTGGTAGAGTATGGGAGGACAATTTTCAACAACGTCCCTGATTGTGGCATCTTCAATGTCCTGAATACTAAAGACCTCAATTCTGAGTCTTTCATCTACTAATATGTTAAACAAGACTGCCTTTAATCAGATGAAGCCATTGAAGAAAGACAGGAGAAATCGACTTAATGATACACATCTCATTGACTGCATGATTATCCATCTGGAATCTGCAAATATAACAGTTTGATCCTCAGCGAGTCATTGACAAAATGAATGGCAAAGAATCAAACTCTGTATGAATTGCATTTCTTTTTACATATATGCATTTTCATCTTAATTTTTTTTTTAAAAAAGTGGTACATTTATTTCTTTACAGTTGAAAGAGAAAAGATGACTCAGTTACAAAATATCTACATCTCTTGCAGCATACAATAGAAACTGACAGTGAAGATTTCAAGATTAACACTGACATTGCACAACTTTATGATGGAGTGAATGAAAGAAATGTTAAGAGCTTAGATCAGAATGAAAGTGAATCAAAGAGTGAAAGTGAATCAGAATACAAGTCAGACTGGTTTTTTTTTTCCATTTGTTTTATGTCCCTTCGAGAATTTTTCACTCATTTTGAGATGTCACCAGCTGTAGATGAAGTACCACAAATTTAGACCTATACTTAGTACTGCCATAGCAGTGAGGGTTCTTTAATATCCCAATGCTTGCCATAACATGGGATCTCCTTTTTAAAGGTTATATCTGAAAGACCTGTGACTCTCACTTGTAAATACTGAGCATTTGGCCAAGAAGCAATCACTAACTATATTTATGTCTTAAGTTTGACACAGCCATGGCATGAATGGGGCTCGAACTTACAACTCTTTGGCTATGAAATGAACATTCTACTGACTAAGCTAACACAACTGGTTACAAGTCAGACTGTAGAATGAAAGAAAGTTCAGTGAGACAAATAGAACAAGAGACAGAAACAGATTATTGAAATATAACTTGATTGAAGTTACTAATTTGACAGTACATCATAGAAACAATATTGAAATACATTTTAGTACACTAGTTACTACAACCATTTTGAGCAGAATTTATTCAGATTGAGAGAATTTCTTTTAGACTGGTAGGACACTCTAAGCCATCAGCCAATACAATTAACACAAATTTTTAGTTTTTGGAAATTCTGCTGTAGGATTTTGAATCTTGCATTTCATGTCTTAGTTACTAGCAGGCCAGTCAAACTTTAATGAAATAAATTAATTTGATTAATGTAAAATAATTTTATTACACGATATGGAGAAGAAAACCCACAATACATTGAAAACATTACTGTCTACTGAATGATATCCAAGATCAAAATGTTATAATTTTCTACTGCACAATAGGGGTCATATGTCTGCTGATGTATATCTGCCTATCAAGTACAATGTCTGCAAAGTAATGTATCTCTTAACAAGATACCAGTCTGGTCATGTGAGCCAAGCAGAGTGGCAGTGTTTTTGAGTGACTCCAAAAATTTTGTGAAAATTCACTACCCTATACTCGACAACTTGTGAGTAGCTTTATATAGAGGCTTTTACACATATAGTTTTGAAAATGCATCAAATAAGTTTTTATGTGAAATACTTCTGTATTTCACAACTGTGGTGAATTTAAAACAACAAACATTGAGAAGTGTTCAGTGAACATTCTTGTGTTCCGGATCCTAGTGTTGACTTTTGTAGTGCGTAGTGAGTATTGGTTATTTTAAGATTCAGTTGACACAATTTACTTTGAAAATCATGTCCAAAACATCGATTACAAATATCTTATCACAGAGTCATTCTAGTGATGGTGAGCTACAGGACCTCAACAACACTCATGGATCTGAACGCATCATTAACAGTACCCGACACACAGTGCTTCAGATACACTACTGATGTCTGGAGCGCAAGACATACCCGCTTATGAAAACTGTAATGAAAACTGTCCGACAGCATTACCCGTGGAAACAAACACACTAGGAAATCATCTACACCGAGTAAATAGGACAGAGCAGGGGGCCAGAACTCAGCATTCACTTCCATTAAATGTCTTAGCAAGCAGTGAGAAACATGTTGACGTGAATCAGCCTACTGAGCATGAAGTCTTTTAAAGAAGTAAACAAATTTTTCAGTTATATATTGCAAAAGATCCACTATACATATAAAACTTGCCTCGCTCAGTAATGACCATAACTTTAGATATATTGACCTGCTGAGTAACAGAGATCATAGATCTGCACATTGATGTTTGTCAGTCTACAAAGTATGAAATCTGTGAGGTAACATGTTCCCAGTTCTTTATTGCACAAGATGTGGGAAGCAGACTGACATAGAGCAATATGCTAATAGCCCCTCCTTTTATGGAAAAGGACATACATATTATGATTGGATACATGTGAGCTGATACAAATGAGCACCTACTTTGCAATCCCTAGATCTCCAAGCTTCAGAGAGAGGTCACTCATTAAAAAAATGTTTTTGGCTTTCAGATCTCGATGGAGAATCTTCTGTCCATGAAGGTACTATAAAAAAGATATTTCATTCATATTGTAATATGTTACATGTCTACAAATGAGTACTTGATATCTATCGTAGTTCATTACAAAGCTGCACAGCAAATTTGATATCAATGTCCGTATTGCTAAAAAAAGAAACATACTCCTTACTTTCACTTCATTTTGTACATGTACAGACCCTAAAGCATACTACTATACCATTTGAACCATTCTGTTATCATTCCCAATAAGAACTGTTCCGTTCCCATATCAAACCGTTCCATTTAAAACCATTCAGCATTCTGCTCCCAGCCCAAAGCGTTCTCTTCCCAGACCAAAGCATTCCATTTTCATTTAAAACCATTCATTCCCTCAAAGCATTCATTCCCTCAAAGCATTCATTTCCTCAAAGCATTCATTCCCTCAAAGCATCCATTCCTGCATGGTCATTCAGAACTAACTCATCAGTCCGTCATTGCAAGTCACCATGACACTTGGTCGAGGTGGAAGACTATAGCACTTGATTTGACACAATATTTTAAAGTTGTAAAAGGGTGGAGAGTTCTGCAGTTCAAATCAATAAAAGTTTGTAGACAAATTACCAGTTTATCATGAAATGACAGCATATTTTTATTTTCTCTTAAAAGACAAATTTACTTTCACTATGATTGTGAATGGAAATCAACTAACTGAAGACGAAAATATGTGAAAATGGATTATTCATTTTAAAACCAATACATAAATGATGATAATGTTACTGTTGATGAAAAGAAGAAGTTTGTGCAATGGAGATTTTATTCTTTTTTTTTTCTCCAGTGGACATGGAGTCCACATTATAGGTCCCCATTTTAGGTGACACTGACTTCCTTATTATCCCTCTTTAAATCTTGGCAGGTGTCTTCAAAGCCTTTTTAATATACATGCACAGAAAGGGTACCATGATGTGTACCATCAATCAACATAATAAGTCACCATGATATTGAAACAATGCAGGCATTTCCCTATCAAATTTAAATGCAAAATTAATAATTTTTTATTGAAAATGATCATTATTAATGATTTTCTAATTTAAACTCTTAATTATCATCTATTGTTAAATCACACATACATGTTTTGATCTATTCATTTTGGATTATCATTTATTCTGAATATGCATATGATAAAAATGTGCTATATACACTGTATTAATATACATTTATACAGCTATGATTCTTTGATTAAAGTTTACAAAAAATACATGGAATACACATACAAACTGAATTCTTCTTTAATACTACTTCTGCATTAAGTAATCAAAACAATCATAACATTTTTGAATTAAGGGTGACAATGTTATAATATTGGAATTGGACCCGATATGGTGCAATTTGGTTTTTATTTTAATGGGGCATGGACAAAATTTGAAATGAAAATTTTCAAATTTTCCCCCTCACTTTTTAATGTTTACAATATGCTTTACTGAAGTGTGATTTCATATTTCTAATGGTCAGAAAAGATTTGAATGTCAGTTGTTGAGTTACAGTGATGAGATACAGTGCTCACAATGCAAGGTTCATATCATACATTTTTGTTTACATATAGATTGCTTAAAAGAAAATATCCTGTTTAAAACAGAATGAGAGGTGACAAACATGAGAATCTGTGTTCAAAATTAACTAATAAATAAAAATAAATCTGCTTTAAACGAACTTTTACTAGTATATTTAACATATGTAAACAAAAACATGATATGAGCCTTGTTTACATAACAAAGAAGTGTGCACTCTGTATCTCTTTTGAAACTCGACAAATGACATTAATTTTCGCTGATCGTTAGAAATATTAATTTTCGCTGATCGTTAGAAATACCTTAGTTAAGCACTGTAAACATTAAAAATGGAAAAATAAAATACACAAATTTTCAGCTCAAATCGTGCCCATGTCCCTTTAAATGTAAAGTTATTTTCTATTGACTATGTTACATACATGTGGAATTTAAGGCACATATAATAACAGTAATCATTAATTTACTTCCTTCCCCCTTCCATCCATTTTAAAATATCATAATTTTAACTAATTCATATCTTTATTTTGGCAAGTCATTTCTCTCTTTGTCACAATGTCTTTGTATGAATGAAAAGTACCGAAAAAGTCCAAAATGCAGAAAATAGAGGCCAAACCATACATTCCCATCTTGGACCAAAGTGTTCTGTTCTCAATGAGAATTGTTCGTTCCCTACCTCGAAGTTTTCCGTTCCTGATAAGAACCATTCCATTCTCGTTGAGAACCATTCTGTTCATCATTCATTCCCCAAACAAAACCATTTGTTCCCAAACCATTCAGAGTTCACTCACTGTTCCACTGGTGTAATAGTATGCTTCAAGTCTGTTTGTTATACAAGGAGTTAATACTCTGACTTAATACCATGACAAAGTCACAGTTCGACTTAAAGTCAAGATTATTGGTGACTAATAAACAGCCCTGAATTGTACATACCATGGTATATATAATGTATACTTTCAATATGCTATCCAATTACACAAATGTGCAGAATGATCTTGACCTGGAAATATGACCAATTAATAAAACAATAAAACAAAGGGACTTTTACCTGCAGACCATATGCTATCTGGTAGATCCAGTGACAGACACGGACTTCTGGCAGACTTCTCCCATTCCTATTCCTTATATACACTTCAAGGTCACCCCCATCACAATACTCTGTTACTATATTTAAACACTCATCATCTTCAAAGGACTCAATATAATTGAGGATGTGTTCATGTCGGACTTTAGCCAGGAGTTCTGCCTCCCTTAGGGCCTGTGTCCTCTCTGACTCCTGACCCTGAAAGTTTATTCTCTTTACAGCATACTGCAAAGAAAGAATATCCTTACTCACATTGCTGTAAGTAGAGACTGAGACATGTAATCTACAAGAATTGGGCTCCAAGGTAATAAAACCAAGATGAGTCTCAATCAAGAGCTCTTCTCAGTTTTATGATCCTAGAGCAGCTGTCCAACATTCCTCAGATACATTATATCATTCTCTTCATTCAATTTTTTTTTTTAAAAAGTGTTGCAGGGAACCAAGTAATGTTAACTGCAGTTACCATGTCAGACAGAGAGACAACACAGACACGTTATTACAAAGTATTGCTTTGCTGGCAACAAAGAACACAAAATTGTGAACAAAAGCACTAAATTGTGAACAAGCTTAAAGAAGGAATGCTACACTAGAGAAATTTATAAAGTGCATCCACTTTAAAGTGGACGATATGAACAATATTTTGAAATTGAAAATTTTCAAATTTACTTTATTTAGTCAAAAAATGCTGTTTTAGTAAGCTTTATCTTTTCTGGAGAAGATTTTTAAATTACTTCACCCTATTCTTGCTTTTTCTGCATGGTTCATTTGTTCTAGAGAAGTTGAAACTGTGAACAGTTTACAAGAAGCACAACAACAGACAAAAAAGATTAGCAATAGGTCACCCAAGTGACTCAATTGACATAATAAAAGGGGCAGACTCCCTCTGAATATCATAATCAAATACTAAGCACTTAACCAGAATAAAAGACATTGCAAATGGTAGTTTATCAGAACAAGAGGCCCATGGGCCACATCACTCTCCTGAATGACCTCTGCCTATTTTTAAAGATTTTCCATATATATATATATATATCAAAGGAATATTACATAAGTAAGAAAATATGTAAATATAAAGAATAATTGCCTTGTTTGTGGGGGAGGTTATGAGTTGATAAAGCTATTGCAACACATGGTAACTGTACACATAAATGTCTTCAGGGTTTATGCCAACTACCAAATGCTCCAATCACCCCCCCCCCCCCCAAACACACACAAACACAAGGCAGTTATTCATTCTACTGATTATCCTCCATATAAAAGAAATATGATAAAACTGTCTTTTACTCTGAAAATTTCCCTTGTCTTAAAGGACTACTCTCAGGAAAATTGGTGCTACTCTCTCATTAATATTTTTAACCAATTAAAATGCTTGATAGACAGAGCATTCCAAGAATCCTGAGAAATGTGACATAATGTTGTTTGCAATTGTCATAAGATTAACTAGAGTGATGGCTAAAGCTAGGTTTAAGAAAAATAATTTCTTTAAATTGATTAGATATGAAAAAAAAAAACAGCATAGAATGGATATTTCGGGAAATAACAAATTTATGGCGCCCTCAACAAAAAACTTATTTCCCTCAGCAGCTTTGCCTCCTTGGAAAATAGTTCTTTTGCCTTGGGAGACCAAAAATTTGCTACTTCTTCTTATACCTTTCTATAACTGTATAGGTAATAGATAAAAATGAGATGGTGTTGAACAGTTTAAAGAAAGCATTCCCTAAGAGGGCCAAAGGAGTAAGGAGGGGACTGATTGATTGATTATAAATTGTTTAACGTCCCACTCGAGAAGTTTTCACTCATATGGAGACGTCACCATTGTCAGTGAAGTGCTGTAAAATTTTGCCCTATACTCATCGCTTATGGCCTCTGAGCAGGGAGGAATCTTTATCGTGCCACACCTGCTGTGATTTGGGGCCTCGTTTTTGCAATCTCATCCGAAGGACCGTCCCATTTAATTGCCACTTATGACAAGCAAGGAGTACTGAGGATCTATTCTAAGAGCCCAGATTCCCACAGGGCTCCTGAGGAGGGGATGTTTTCTCTAAACTATTCAAGACTATCTTACCAATGGGTATTTAACACACACACAAACACCCCAACTGAACCTTAAAGATGTGCTGACCCATTCATATATCCAATTATGTTGAAACCGAATAGCACCTATCCCATTAACATATCCAACAGTGTCATTTTACAATAGCCTAACAGAATACCCTTTCATTCATGGACTTGTGACCTTGTGAAAAGGTTACTCATGCCATTTCATTCCTTGTCAGACATGGATTCAGATTATGGATACTGTATATT
Organism: Ostrea denselamellosa; assembly: GCA_024699665.1. Classification (NCBI taxonomy): domain Eukaryota; kingdom Metazoa; phylum Mollusca; class Bivalvia; order Ostreida; family Ostreidae; genus Ostrea; species Ostrea denselamellosa. The sequence goes on along the minus strand of JAMZEH010000110.1, from coordinate 4,953,676 downwards.
GTGCCCCATGTATATTGCTTGGAGGAAAAAATTCAAAAGAGAGGTCTTTTTCAGTACAGCCAACTTCTGACCAGAAAAACATTGGCTCTTTAATTGCAAGACACCTAAGTTCTCCACACTATGGCAACATAGAAGCTGTGAGGAAATTCATGGTTATTATTTCAAGTAAGGAAAAGAATATTTGTCAACAAATTAACAAGGCTCATGATGGAACAGATTCAAATCAATAGAAAAATTCTGCATATTATTCTATTTGTGCAAAACAATATACCACTGAAGGGTCATATTGAATCAGAAACCATTGAAGAGTCATGCTCAATCAAAAACCACTGATAAGTCATGTTGAATCTGGGATTAGTATCTGAACACAACTTATGCCTACTGTCAACCCCACTGTTTGAAACTATTGATTATTTATGCATCTTCTGAACAAACAATAAGAAGCACACTGATGACAGTACAGGGTATCACCTTTTTGTTTTCTTATCAACCTCTGAAACTGAATCTTACTGTTTTGCAATCATTGTCTAAACTACCTGAAAAGTGCTGCATGTAACACATCAATTCATCATTCATTAACTGTAAATTCTACATTTGTAAGCTAGCTGTAGTGTCTCATTATGAGGGCATGCAATGTATCAGAAACATACTATAACTTTTCAGAGATTCTCTAGGCTTGAGATTGAGTCATAATTGAAGTATACACTTTCAAGAATACACATGTATTTTCCATTCCGCACAAGCATATATCATTGCTTTTCAAAGTAAGGTGGGAGTAGTTAGCCATAAGAGATTGTTGATTGTTTGTTTTATGTCCCATCAAGAATTTTTCATTGATATTGAGATGTCACCAGCTGAAGGTGAAGTACCACAAATTTAGACCTATGCTTAGTGCTTAGGACAACAGCAGTGTGGGTTCTTTAGCATGCCAACGCCTGCCGCGACATGGGACCTCCTTTTTTAAGGTCATATCCAAAAGACCCATGATTCTCACTTTTATATGATGAGCATTTAGTAAAGGAGCAATCAATATGTTTATGTGTTAGGTTTGACATTGCCATGGCACAAGCAGGGCTTGAACTCACAACCTCCTCGTTATGAAGCAAATGCTCTAATCACTGAGCTACCATGACTGGTCAGAAGAGAAGTTACTTCTGTAACTGTCACAATGTTCCCCACTAAGGCTACGTTTCCTTACATTATGCGTGCATTTTTTTGGGGGGGGGGGTTAGGAGCTCATATTTTGCTGATTGGTTTTCATTCATATAACTTTCAAGCTTACATTCTTCTCATACTAAAAACAGCAAAAGAGGATGCTGTTGCTTGCATTAGACTGTTGGAAAATAACCAAAAAAAAAATAAAAAATAGCAATATATAATAGATGTTATTTGCATTAAACTGTTAGAAAATAACAAATAATCATCACTGCTGAAAAAAAGTGATTCTACTTGTCTGATTGCAGCAGTACTTAACATTTACTATCCTGGGACACACATCCAACTCCACCTTTGTGATTAATATAAAAAATAATTGTGTGTGTGTGTGTGCAGATCCAGGGTTTCAGTTCTGGAGGCAAGGAAAAATCTGGGAGACAGGGAGTCTGGGGCCACCTTTAGGGCTCCAGTTTTTCTAGTACAAAATCCCAAGAAGCTCTGATATATTATTGACACATGATATGCCCTTAAGATTTTATTTCTTATAAACAGATAAAAGTGCATGACACAAAATCATATCAACCTTAAGTGGTGCAAAGATTGCACCAATATCTTTGCTTTAAGGCCTGAGGCAAAATCAAGATTATTTCTTGTAATGTGTCTATTGCAAATTGCAATTCACTTGTCCATATATCTCTAGAATTGTTCAAATAACTACAGAAATATTTGAAAACATATTTTTCATTTTATTATATTTAGATACTTTCTTTCACATGATATGAATTACTTACTTTGGGTTGTACAAAGAAATGCCCCATAACTAAAGGAGTGAAAAATTATTTTCACAGCCTTCTTACAATATGCTCATTGATTAATCTTTAACTGGACATATGCAATTTAGCTCTTATCTAAATGATCAATGAATGTCAACTGAACTCTTTGGAACACCACAGCTCAGATCATTACTCTCAAGGGGCTAACAGAATCTGAAATGGAAGACAGATTTGCCTCTGATCAAAACTCCTTAAAACACCATGGCTTTGATCATTATTCCCATGAGACAATTCCTCTATCTGTTGTGTGATGTGCTTGCAAATTTGTAGTACAATACTGCATATATTTACATCCTTAATGTTAGAAATAAAATAAATATTCATATTAATTGTTCTGTTGCTATTTTATAATGAAAAAATAAGCATTTATTGATGTAATGATTATTGAATAGGGTTACTTCATTACTCTCTAACATATGTAGGGATTACCTCCTTTAAAACATAGTCAATTTTAAATACTTACCAATTTAAAAGTTTTAATGACTTAATAAGCTACAATTAACATTTCTCTACATATGCACAAAATGACAAAGTTTGTTGATTTACTATCATTCTAGGACTCAAATCTACATAAGCCCCAAAAAGGGTTATACCATATATGACCATATCATCTTACTGATAGGTCACAATGACCATGATTTAGAGTGTGGTATATCTTCTAACTTTGGTGCATTAACTGACCAAGTTTTACCAGTTACGAGTCAAACAGGATTTTGCCTTATTTGGCCATATCATCTTATCAAAGGTCACAATGACCAGACTTTAAAGTGTGACCCACCCTCTACCAAGATGTATCAGATGACAAAGTTTGATGATTCATAGTTTTCAAGTTATAAGATGAAAATGAAACAGGGTAGACGGGATTGCCATACCATAAATATGCTCTGTCATAGACAGGCATATAAAAATAAAAAATAATAGTATTTAATACACCATGTTACAATCTAATTTGGGAATAAACAAAAAATTATGTTTTAGCTATATTTATCCAATCATGTTAGATGATAATGCTGCTGGCTACCTGTGATGAGCATCTTTTCATAGACAGATTTCAAGATGTAATTATTCTCTCCCATGCATCCCACACTCTTCCCCCCTCCCATTCACCCCAGATATTTTGCTATATTGTAAACCTTCCCCTTATTATATCACTAATGATTTCAGAATGCCAATTGGCAATGTTAATTTCTAATTACTGTATATCATTTATCAGTAACTGGGCTTCATCAATTGTGCTACTGTTTTAATTAAACATGGAGAAAATTCTACTACATAGTCAAAATACTCCCATTCTGTACCTCACAGCTCGCCATTGGGAAATCAGCCAGCAATATATTTATTTTGTATGAATATAAACCATCTGACTTCGGATTTGTTTTGCAGAAATACTATTTAGGTCCTCTTTTCTATCTTCTCTTCTCACTGAATGCAAACAAGCATGTTGATGCATAGACAAGTTAACCCACTTCCACGCATGTGTAGTTTTCTTGGACTGTGTATTCACAGCAGTTCATATAATTTGTCAACATCAAACTAAATACTGGAAATATTTTTCATAATAGATTTAGTATTCCCTACCATCTCACTTTTTATATCAACAAAAACTATGTAGTCCTAAATTGCCATGATGTCACAGTGACCTAATTCTTACCTGCATGGGTAAATGATCAACTGCATATTTCTGGGCTATAGTAGCTATAGATATAAAGTTCTTGTTTTCCTGGATGATGCACGATAACCTCCTCAGTCTTGAAGTGTTGTTTGAAATATAAAAGGCTAACACCTCAGCTTTTATATTTCAAAACATTTAATTCTTGACCTCACAGATTATCCTGCAACATACTCGAAAACACAATCATTATTTCTTAATTTCTGATACAGCACATGCCCCCTTTTGTCATAGGCCTAATGAGCAGCACTACAGCTTTTAAAGTTATAAAAATACTGATCACAAACCAGGAGAAGTCAGTTTCAAAGGTTAACAGAAAATCAATGATAAATTTACCTATACTTTAAAACAAGATTTGCATTTATAGCATCATTCATTGAATGTTTAAATAGAAAGCCGTATTCGGAACTTTTAGTTGTCCAGTGTGTGATTTGTTCGTAAATTATAGGTATAAATACGTATAATTTACGAACAAATCACACACTTGACAATTTAGAAGTTCCGAATACGGATTTCTATTTAAACATTCAACGAATGATGCATTGCGTAATTACAAATTCACAGTTTAGACCTCGTTGGCTTTCCATAATATATAAGCTTTGAAAACTGAATGAAGCCAGAGACGGGGAAAATCCCTTGCGATTCCAAATTTTAGATGATGTAGTTGAAATTGCTCATTCTATACTATATAGGCCTATCTCTGTGTACATTTGCATATTTCGAATTAATAATTGTGTTCAAGATTCTGTAGGTATCTGAAAAAGCAAAAATTATTTGAAACAATGCAACAGTGTTTAACAAATCGGAATTCCCGCTGTTCACTTAGCCTGATTATTACCCTTCGATTCTCCTTGTCCTTGATTAAGTATACAGTGCCAAAAGAGCCGTTGCCAAGGATTGCTTCAAACTCTAAAACTACCTCCTCTTCTTCCATAATATCATTTTAGGCCCCTAGTCCTATCCGGGTCTACTGGGGTTAGTTTTGACATGTTGACAGCATTTTCCACGTGAAATGGCTTCCTCGAGATTGTAAACAATATTTGATCAATGTCATTCAGGCGTTTGGACTTTAAGCTTGTTTAGTGGCGGATCCAGAAAATTGTGAATGGGGGTGTAGTAAAACACTGGGGTCTTGAAGCACCAAGAAGATCTAAGGCTAAACCCTAGTGGGATTCCAGGGCAAATATTTCAAAGTGAGGAGGGGGAGGCAGCCATAGAGAGAGAAAGCTCTGATGACTTTGAAAACAAAATAGACCTCTGAAAATCCGGTAAAACTTTGCAGCTGAAGAGTTTGTTAAAGTGGAAAGTGCTATTGAAAATTGAATAAATGTATGTATGTATGTATGTATGCATGCATGTATGGAGAGAGAGAGAGAGAGAGAGAGAGAGAGAGAGAGAGAGAGAGAGAGAGAATCCACACATTTTTACGAAATATTTCTTCTTAGTTTTGCTTTGCACATTGAAAAAAAGGTGGGGGAAACGGGAGTGTGGATCCGAATGTCAGGTGTCTGTGGATACGTATATACTATCTTGATTTGAACATATTTTATTGCTAGATGTTATAACAAAAAGAACTAGGCACAAGTTCCTAAAACTTGGAACGCCCTGAAGAGACATTATTTGTCGAAATGCGCATCTGGTGCATCAAAATTGGTATCGTTTTTTTTGGGGGGGGGGGGGGGGGGGTTGGGGGGGGGGGGTTGTTTTTGTTGTTTTTTTTTTTGTTTTTTTTTTTTTGTTTTTTTATTATACATTAACAGAACTATAAGTAATTATCAGAAAATCGCACTTTCTCATTAAACACAAACTAAAAATAACGAGAAATACTATATTCCATTATTATGGAAATTTGATATCACACGCTATCCCTGGACCTCTGAATGAACAAAATTGAATTTAAACCTGAAGATGTTTACATGTTAATATAACTAATTAAGGCCCTACTAGTGTTGAGATGAAGAATTTTAAAGATGTTTCCCTGTATTTTCATATGTAAAACTTTCAGTCCCTATCGTGCCTCTAGCCTACTCGCGGAGGTCAAGACTTGAACGAACTTGATCTACACTACCAGAAGATGCTTGTTTATCAATATCCCTGAACCCTTTAATTGATCACAATTTGATTTTAAACAACCTGAAGATGTTTGCATGTTAATATGACTAATCGTGGCCTTGCAATACACGTGTCAACGCTTCGCACAAACGTTAGGTTCCAGTGTCCTCCAGTTTTCGGACAAAAAGTTGTATTTCCCTACGTTGACCTTTGTAACTTTCTAATCTGTAGTTTTGACATTTGATATTGTCCCATCATTTGCAGTCAACTACAATAATGCCCCAAAGTGGAACAACCCATAAACTTATATGAAAATTTAATAATTAGCTATAATTCACCGTAGTAACCTCTTACATTTGATAGGGTAGAGAAGAAAACTCGATTTTTCACGTGGGGATCCGGGTTGTTAGAATAGATCCTCAGTACCCCTTGCTTGTCGTAAGAGGCGACTAAATAGGGCGGTCCTTCGGTTGAGACCGCAAAAACCGAGGTCCCGTGTCACATCAGGTGTGGCACGTAAAAGATCCCTCCCTGCTCAAAGGCCATAAGCGCCGAGCATAGGCCTAAATTTGCAGCCCTTCACCGGCAATGGTGACGTCTCCATATGAGTGAAAGATTCTCGAGCGGGACGTTAAACAATATTTAATCAATCAATCAACCGATTTTTCCCCGATTGACCTTTTGCTGACCCAGCAGAGGGACCTAACTGGCGGTAAAGTGTTGATACGCGTATTATTGAGAAGAAAATGTTTAATGACGTTTCTACTATAAATTTCAATGTAAAACTTTAATTCGCCATTGTGGTCTTAACCTACTTCCGGGGGCCACAATTTGAAGAAACTTGAATCTGCACTACCTGAGAATGCTTACATATTGATGTGACTAATCGTGGACCTTTTTGCTATTTAAATATGTTTCCCTATATATTCCAATGTAAAATTTTAACCCTCGTGGACCCAGCCTACTTCTGGGGGCAAAGTTTGAAGAAACTTTAATCTGCGCATCCTGGGAATTTTGCATATTAGTATGACCAACCATGGTCCTGTTGTTGTTACCAAAAACATTTTTCAAGAGTTTTCCTACCTATCTAAATTTAAAATGTGATTATTGAGGGCCTACTTTACCTCCTGGGGCTACGATTTGAATAACTTGAATTTACAGTATGTCAGGAAGCTTTCATATATATATTTCCATTTTTCTAGCAGAATGGTTTTTTTTTGGGGGGGGGGGGGTTGTTTGTTTGTTTTTGGTTGGGTTTTTTTTATCATCATTATTATTATTTTAGATTCTTTTAATAACTCTACCCTATTTCTCCCTTCCTTAATCATCTCCCCTATGTGGGGAGCATGATCCTTCATTTGATAAACTTGACTTCTTTACCCAAGGATGATTTGTGCCAAGTTTAGTTGAAATTGGCCCTTTGTTTCTTGGGAAGAAGATTTTTAAAAGATGCCATAAAGTTTTTACTAAATCTTAATTATTTCGGTACAAGCGTAATAAAAACGTACACATGAATGGTTTACATTTAATTGGCGTTTATGGGCACGGCTAATTATATAGAAAGTTCGGGCCTCCAAAACAAAGGGTAGGCTCAGTAAACACAATCTCAACCACATTCAACACTTCAATTCAAATTCATACAACTTTATATCACCTTTGACCCTGGGAGATGTAGAAGTCAAGGCCAAAGAATAAAAGGATCAACAATAGTCTTAAATGTCCATGACCCTGCGAGGTGCAGAAGTCAAGGTAAAATTAATCAAGTGTCAAAACCATTTACATGATATTCAACTGTGACCCTGGGTGGTGCAGTTATCCAAAAATAAAATAGCAAAGTAGAGTTCAACTGATGTATGTCGCTCAATTCGCCAGCAAGCTGATGTGACAGACGTGCTGGGAATGGAAGAAGAGTTGACAGTAGACAAGAATTCCCATGAAAAAAGAAAGAACAAGCCAACAGTATCTGCACAACAAATCGGGAAGTTGGGCTTTTGGGTGGGATATTAAATTGTTTATTTAAGTGCTAATGATCAATTATTTCACTCATAAGAACAGGACCCACCTCACAACTCGATTGCTAACATGCAAAGAGAGGGGTTGCTGCAACAGCACCCCTTTTATATCCTACATTAGATAACTTGTACGTAAATTGGCTAGCATGCATCGCCGAAGATAGGTCTTTGGTAGAACGTTTACTAGATCCAGCAATGTATCTATGAATCCAGTATAGGTACGGTAACTCATATACATTCGTCCCATTGACTGGGATACTAAATGTGTTTAAAACTGAAGCATGATTTTGAGGAATTTCATCTTTTGAAAGGGAAGTTGGATAACCAAGTGTGGAATTAATGTCGAGTTCGTTTAAAATACACACAGTTGTAATAATGAATCTTACAAGTAAAGACAATGTTGTTACAAGCTTCGTCAGCTGGACAAAAACACATTCCGCAAGTAACCTATCTATCTATTTTATCACTTCCGGTTTACTCAACACAGAAGGATACACGGTGCACTCTTTTGCTTTGATGTGTCTAATACGTGATTTTATACTTAAACTTTTTAACCATTCTGACAAGGTATAAAGTTTTTCTTTTTCAAATTTAGCCCATCATATAGCGTAATCTTCGATAGAATTCATAATAGAGATGAAGTTCAATCGGGCTTCTGTGAATTCAGGACCTTTTGCAATAGTGATTTAGGTCATCATTTTCAACTAAAACCCGGGGTTCTGTGCATTGTGCCATGTGCTACAAGAATATATTTGCTTTAAGGGTTGGAATGTCAACCATTTTAAAGATATTTGAACAATCAAAAAATAGTGGAGACTGGGATGATCTCAGGGCACTTGCTCCTCAGAATAGTAAATGCATCTTGATATGTACCGCGGGAATACATATGGTTTACGGTTCATATACCTTAATTGTTTTAAATGTATTTCAACAATTATAAGGTTTTGAATGATCCCTGAGCGCTTGACCAACAGAATACTCAATGTATCTTGACAGATGCAGCAAGAATATATATGGCAAACAATTGTGTGCGGTTATAACTGTCTTATGACAGCATCTAGTGTACATTTTTCTTTCAAACGGGAGAAAACCTATGATGCGACAAGTCAACAATGTTTTGTTACTGAGACTGAGTAAGTAAATAAGAATATATACTTAGAATAAAAGTATTTTAACTGTTCATGGAGAATTCGATTATTGAAAAAACATGTTCTGTAATGGTGAAATTTTTGAGGACTTTTCTCAGGTTGGTGGTTGCATTTTGTTCAACATCCCGCTCGTTAATTTTTCACTCATGATAATGTAATCATTGCCGGTGAAGGGCTGCAAAATTTAAGTCTATGCTCGGCGCTTAGGGCCTTGGAGCAGGGAGGGATCTTTATCGTGCCACACCTGCTGTGACACGGGGCCTCAGTTTCTGCGATCTCATTCGAAGGACCGCCCTATTTAGTACGACGAGCAAGGGGTATTGAGGACCTATTCTAACCAGGATTCCCACAGGAATAAAGATTATTAATCAAGAAAAATGATTACTAGTGTACAAAGCTGACGAAAATAACATTTACAAGAGGTATCTGCTTTCGTACATTTGAGGGTATATATACCCTCGTTTGCCCAGTACTTGTGCGCTTAAGAAAGTATCGGTTTCAAAAACCAGTAAAATTAAATATTAATTTATTTCACACGATATTTTAATTTACCATATTATAATCTTGCTTTTTCTTCATTTAAAATATTTCAAAACGGTTTATTAAATTTATTACTGAGGCACAAAGTAAGTGAAGTTCAACGTCAGCCATATTTGCTTAGGACCAGTAGTCGTGCGCCCGGATGTAGCAATAAAATGAGGCCAAGGGTCGATCGATGTTTAGAAGCGTGTTTCAGTGCGGGATGGACGGGGACTCATTTTTGTTTAACTTGCATATCTTGCTTATTTTGCTTATTAAATGCTTGAATTAAAGATAAATATAACAACTTTATTTTTATTAGGTGGTGTCTTCAAGATAATGACAAAATAGTAAATGTGACAAGAATCTAGTGGATATTTGAATTTAACTCAAAATATGTTATTTTGACCCCCCCCCCCCCCTTTTCGATCCAGTTCGCATCCCCAAAGTCAAACATTTGCTGACGCTCCTGTAGTACTACATGCATCATGCTTGCACACCGTTGTAAGAGGCCTGTTAAAAGTTTGCATCTATATTCCCATACTAAAGGCACTGGAAAACAGTCAGTTACATTATTCAGCTATTGGTGAGAATCTTAAACGATTATGAGTGAGCTTTTTGTAAAGCCGGGCTAATAGTTTTTTCTTTCTTTTGTTACTCTGAATTGACTTACACCTGTGCTTAGCACTCAAGGTCGTATCAGTGAGGACTCTTTATCGTGCAATGCCTGCAGTGACACGGGACCTCCATTTTTAAGATAATATCCGAAAGATTCTCAAATGCTGAGCGTTTGGCGACGGAGCAATCACTACCCATGTTTACGTCTTAGGTTTGACGCGGCCATGGCACAAACAGGACTCGAAGTCACAACCTCCCGAACATCCTATCACTGAGCTACCGCGACCAGCAAAATTTTTAACGTACATAAACGCAAGTAATTTGAAAAAAAATCCAACAACATACTAAATATGCTTCTAAAGAAACTGTGTAACCATTCTATGTGCAATAAATTCTATAACAAATATCACTTCATTATTTATAGTTTTCATTAGAGTATGTTATTTACTGTATCGTTCATAGAAGGAACGTAATGTAGTGTCCATAGCGCTTAGTAACCCTAAAACCCATACTGATATTTTCAAGAACATTGCTACTAGCATATATAGAATTCAAAAGAATTCATTGATCATTTATTTCTCAGGGGGTGAAAATATGCTGGATGTGGTAAATAACTGGCTTCCAAAAATGGCAATTCAAGCAGCCATAATACCATTTCATATGAAAGTAGCCCCGTGGGGATCCGGGTAGAATAGATCCTCAGTACTCCTTGCTTGTCGTAAGAGGCGACTAAATGGGGCGGTCCTTCGGATGAGATCGCAAAAACTGAGGCCCCGTGTCACAGCAGGTGTGGCACGATAAAGATCCCTCCCTGCTCAAAGGCCATAAGCGTCGAGCATAGGCCTAAATTTGGCAGCCCTTCACCGGCAATGGTGACGTCTCCATATGAGTGAAGAATTCTCGAGCGGGACGTTAAACAATGCATAATCAATCAATCATATGAAAGTAAATTGAGATCTTCTAGTGAAAATAGATTATCTAAAGCCTACTTTTTAATGGTATGAAATATGTATTATTCCTTCTTTTAGAATCAATTTTAAACACAAATTATAACCCTAGATTATATTGTCATAATGAATTGCAGTACTGTCAACTATCTTAAAAATAGTCATGGGTTCACTAATCTTGAACTCTATTGTTAGTTCATTGCTCGTGCGTGTTTCAATTAAAATTTCTTATTAAAGTTTTAAAGATTTAATTTTCATTAAAATAGGTTCAAATTATTTCGTTCTACGAGTATTATTTGATGACTTTCTTTGGTGGCCGTTAGATTACTGGCCTCTGGTTAGTGGATGCTAACTCATTCCTATATATCTTAATTACCAACCATTCTACTTTTTAAAATACTGCAGTGCAATGAGTCACAACGGTTTTACCGTGCACATCAATTTATTGGAAATTGAAGCAATTTTCATAACCAATCTAATTCGTTACAACTCAAATGAAATTACTGTTTAATTCGTATAACAGTCAGTCAAGGAAATGGAGGAGGAAGCATAACAGAGTCCAAAGCATGAATGACGCCGTTGCCAACGGTGAGATCCGTCTTCACAATTCTATATTTTCTATCAATAACTAAGGTACCTGAAAATAAATATATATAACGTCAATTCATGATGTACTCGTTTGAATTAATAATATATAATGCATTGTATGTCTAACAGTAACTGAATTGCGAAATAAAAGTGGGGTTTTTTTTTCTTCAGTTCTATGCATGTGAAAAGAAGACTTGCACTAAAACAATTACGTGCAAACTTTATTTTTTCTACTCGTACAATTTTTTATCCATAGAATCTCGCATAATAGAGAGAGCAGCGAGTTCTAAAGATTGGGATAGAGAAAATAATTCGAGTCCATATTTTTAACGTCCTAAAAGTATTCTATCTTTACGAACAATTTTAAAAGAAATCGTAAAGAATGCAAAGTATTGTAGCAAGTCTTTCAGGTGTAAAAAAAAAAAAAAAAATCACCTATAATTATTAGTAGTCATGTACTGTTCACAAGGGCGTGGTTGGTGGAAATTTAGTATGAAGGAGAATCTGCACGCCCGCGCTATAGATTGGGAAGGGGCATGCAAAAAGAACTCTTTATGTTAATAAATATAAATGTAATAATGTTAATTTAAACAAATCAAAGCTTCAATAACGGTAGCGTCGTCGGATACCCAAGGCTAATCTCGTCTTCTACCCCTCACAGATCAACCATAGGTATCCGAAGATAGTCAGTGTGAAACTATGCAGTTCACACCCCCTCATGTATTGCCAAAACTGAATTTATTTTTTAAATTTACATTCTACTTTTATTTCTGTCGAAATTTCCAGTCATTAAAATAGGTATACTTTATTTATTAAGATCCATATGCTCATTGTTCACAACTACATCGCATTCATGAGAAATGGCTACAATTATAATTGATAAAATATGCAAAGAGCATGGGAAATGTAAATATTCAAGGATTTAAAGCAAGACTCAATGAGGCACTTTCACTATATGATTCTTGATTCCTAGATGTTTAGGAATATCTAGAAGATATTTAAAAGCATTTAATGCATTTTTGCTGTATGATCAACACAGTTTTCCCTATAGCCTGAATCCCTGACTCAGGGGCCAGGAATTTCACAATTTGGTGGAGGTCTCCATGCTCAATATATCAGATTCTAGTTTGTTTCCAAGATATTGAAGAATAGTGAACAAGATTTTGGTAGTAGCTCTCATGCTCTACCTTCTACGTACTCAGTTTTTAAGCTAGGTGCTCGGAAGTAAAGAAGAATATTTATCAAAATTGTATGATCTTTCAAGGTTCTAAAAGACAGGAACTGCGAAATTCAGTGTTTATTCCCCTATCCCAAAAGATGTTCCACAGTGAGAATTTGCTGGGCAGTTCCTGAGAAGTCAAAAAAAAATAATTGAAAATCAAGAACGCACGACGATGACAGATAGACTACCCAAGTATCTCATATGACTTTTTACTATCTTTTGGAATTCTCCTATCATGCAAATTCTATTTCTCTTCCTGTGAGAATCCTACATAACATTTCAAATCACGTAATACTATATTTTTCACGCGAGATTTTTTTCTTCAAGGAGAATTTATCCTCTGAAATTTTGATGCATGTAATCATTCTGTGCACATGAGACTGTTAATCGTACCGTCTGTATCCACAGTAAAGACAAGTTGTCCACCTTCTATCGTGGGGATAAATGTATCGTGAATTCCAGGATGTGAAGTGTTGTACGGTATAAGACCAATGCTGTATTTACTTCCACCAATCAGATGATATGTAACCAGTCCTGTGGGGGGGTTAAAGACAAAGTAGAATATTACTGCTTACTAAATTTTTAAAAAATCAATTTAAATATTATGAAAGGTACAATCAGTTGATCTGAATATTTTTGTTTCACATTGCAATCACATTTTAAATTTTATTCTAATATTTTTCTATGTTAAAACTTTACATTCGTTTGTAGTCTCAGCCTGTTTTCGTGAGTCGAAAAAGGATAACCATTACTCAATCATAATATAGGGAAAGGATAACCATTACTCAATCATAATATAGGGAAAGGATAACCATTACTCAATCATAATATAGGGAAAGGATAACCATTACTCAATCATAATATAGGGAAAGGATAACCATTACTCAATCATAATATAGGGCTGCTTATATATACAGTATAGGTGACTGTAGCATTGTTATGACTAATATTTGTAAACCATTTTTGGGGAATAAAAATACATAGCAAATCTGAGGCATGCAACTGAACCCACAAACTGATTTTGGTGAACCAATGTGGCCGGGAATCTTAACTTTCCAACTCATAGGAGGAAGAATTCCAAAGGAAAACTTACCCCCGAGGAACTGTCAAAATCCGCGACTGTTTTTTAAATTTGCAATATGTCGAGCAGCACGCCATTTGTAAAAGTCTCGATCATCATCATCGATGTAAAATTTTTTTTTGTTAAGGAAAACGTTTAGCGATTAAGGTGGCTCGCCACACCAAAATCTATTCAATGGCTCGTTAAAACACTTCTAATAAAGCATAATTTTACTATTGAAAGAGTGATACAAGCTCTCAATTACTTTATATGATTTTTTCCGGAATGGTAAAAAATGTGGTTTGGTTGCAAATAAGAGATTTTCGAGTCCAATTTCAATTTTCTAATTGTAGTTTGATGCATGATATGAATATCTAATAAAATATGCCTTTATAAAACTCGGATAGAAGTTCTAATATATTTTTTTTTTGGGAAAATATTTATGAAAATTGAAAACTATAGATATATATATATATATATATATATATATATATATATATAAAATTTACGGCTAAAGGTGTCGTTTAGCAAAAGGATACGTCGGAGAAATGTATAAAGAAATTGAAATGAAATGGCCAAAATTCAGAAATATTGCGATGTTTCAAATTTGAACCAAGCTAGTCCGATTAGATTTCTAAACCAAACACCTGAAAGGCCACAAAGGCGCCGAATACAATATCATATACATCAGGATTTTCAATAAATCTGGAAGTAAAACTAGAAATATTTAAGCGTCAAAGGCGCGAACCACTAGGAGGGTCTGTTCCTCCAGAAAATTGTTGAAAATGAGAAGGCCACAGGAGGCGTTTCCTTATATTTAGGCATTTAAATATAGCATTAAAATCATATGTATAACTTCAGCAAAATATGTTTATTGACATGAAAAAATAAATGAATAAATAAATAAAAAAAAAAGAGAGAGAGAGAGAGAGAGAGCTTGGGCTTATCTTAACAAGTCCATACCCTCCTTTTGCTAAACATTATCCCTCAAAGCCTAGTTACTTTACAAAAGGTTATAATTAATAACTTCAAAAATGCAGACAGAAATGTTGAAAGGAAATATCAGTGCTTCCGAGTGGGACTACTAGTTTATAAAATTCATGTGACCAATGGTTCCTTCTGTTTATGTATGATCACAGGAGTCAGTAGTTTTATCTGTAAAGGTCTATAATGTAAACAACTACCACTGAGCGTCGCTACGCTCGAGAAGCTCAGTAGTGTTTACATGTATACCTGTACCCCCCTGAGGACCCGGATTAGAATAGGTCCTCATTATCATTTGCTTGTCTAAGAGGCGACTAATGGTGATGTCCTTCAGATGAGACCGCAAAACCCGAGGCTCCGTGTCACAGCAGGTGTGGGACGATAACGATCCCTTCCTGCTCAAAGGCCGTAAGCGCCGAGCAGAGACCGCATAAACCGACTTCCCGTGTCACAGCAGGTGTGGCACGTTAAAGATCCCTCCGTGCTCAAAGGTCGCAAGCGCCGAGCATAGGCCTAAATTGGCAGCCTTTCGCCGGCAATGATGACGTCTCCATATGAGTGAAAAATTCTCGAGCGGGACGTTAAGCAATATATAATCAATCAATCAACCCAATAAATGCTACGGGTACCTAACCTGGGTTTCTTTGCGAAATAACCTGCTATTTTCTTTACGATACGCACGCTAATTTCGTTTTACTTAATAGAAAATAGGGATCGGGATTACCGAAAACAAAACCGAAAATAGTTTTTGTGTTTTTTTGTAAGAATGGCAACCTAACCGGGATGACAGACTACGCATTGTTCAGATTATTAAGGTCATTAATTCAATTGTGGATATGTTGAATTGAATATATCTCTAATAATATAGTTGCTCTCTCTAAAGGAATTATTGCGTGCATCAAGTGAATTAACGATATCATTAATTCAATTGAAGAGAGCAATAATTCAAGTATAGCGCGCATCAATTCGACAGAATAATTAATGTTATCATCAATGCGCGCAATAATTCAGAATTAAAGATGTCATTAATTATTTGAAGAGATCTTTAATTGAATTATTGCGCGTATCAAATAATTGATGATATCTTCAAATAATTAAAGATAGCTTCAATTATTTGAGTTTGTCGCTCCACAGTAGTTGCATGCATGAGATTGCCAATTCATTTTTATTCAAATGAAAATATCCTTAAAAACCAAACCGACTGGAGATAAACGAGAGTTTGTTTCTTACCTTGTAAATATTTATTGTAGGATAGAAGTTGTGACTTTTTGTGAATTTTAGGAGATTCAAACTTGACACACGGTTTTGATAGTAAGAGGATAAACTCCTCTTGTATATCAGAGAAAATGAAATTAATGCTCAGGCACAGTGGCTGATGCCGGGACCATGTAATACCGTTTGGAGGTACTCGTGCTATTACCATTAAAGACTTACTTTCTGCAGCTGTTTTGTTTTTCAGAAGGGATTCAACTGTTCCTGGTGGCAATTTATTAAATGCATCATCAGGCGGTGCTAACAGTGTAAATGGCCCACCATCTGAAATAGATTTATATATATATATATATATATATATATATATATATATATATATATATACATAAACATTAAGCTCCAACAACTGCTGTTACCAGTAAGTGTCGATCCACAACTTGGATACAAGTTCAAATGCAAGAATTATGACAGGGGTCCATGGGTTCACTTCATATTGCTCACCTGACCCACCTTGACCCTGCTATTGTTTAGCTCTTGTAATTTTTAAAAGATTTTTTAAATCTTTATTCCCATGAAAAATTTCAAAGGGTCCTGACATACAAGTGTGACTGAACATAATTTCACACAAGATAGGGATGCCTGAACACCAATATGATTAACATGACCTTGTTGTTCTGGGAGACAGTCAAGGTCACATAGATCATGATATTAAATTAAAGGCCTTGTCATCAAATATCTATATATAAGATATAAAAGTTCAACCTTAAATACTTCAGGAGATATTGAATAGCTTAGATTTTTAAAATAAAAGTAGGTCATACTCCAAGGTCAAGGTCACAAGGTCAAATACCTTGATTTCACAAGGTCTTGTCTTTAAAGCAATATAAGCTGTCAAAATTGTTATTTTGGGGTCCTAATATTTAATCGAAAATTTTGAAAACATCTACCTTCTAATACCTGATTTTATCGATTAAACTTTTGACATGTTGTATTTTTTGCATTAAATGCAAAAATGTTCAACAGTTGAAATTAAGTCTTCCTGTACCTTAATTTTCCCGACATTATTTCCGTATGCAATGACCTAAAGTTGAACTCATTCGGCAAAATCAAATGCGCAAGCGCAATATTTCCGGTAAGCACGAAAGATGTCTGACACGAAAGGTTCGAAGCGAGGGAGAAAGCCGACTTTGGAATTTTGCGTAATGTTTCGAGCGATCCCTTAAAACTATCATAACTAAAAAACATACTATCATAACTTAAAAAACATATAACATCGTTAACAATGCCAAAATAATGATGGTAACTAGAATTTTATCTCACCTCGCCGTCCATATTTTAATGACCCGGATACAACCCGATCCACCCCGATCAGCATCAGAATCATTCGTGTCAACATCGGTTATCTTCGGGATTGTCGCCGACGATTAATCAGCTGCCATTGTTAAGGTCAAACGGAATGTCGAGGAATATATTTTTCATCACGTAAAGGTGTGTAAACGATGCATAAGAGAGGAAATTCGATGTAGTTCTTTTTTTTCAATCATATCAACGTTCATTTAACCTCTTTTAATGCCACTATAAAAAATTGCAATTTTGGCAGCTTATATTGCTTTAAGAATCTATAAACAAAATATGAAAGCCCTCTCTAAAACAGTTCAGGAGATATCAATAGTTTTCTTCAAAGTAGGTTAAACTCCAAGGGCATACGGTCAAAGATCATGATATGAAATGAAAAGACTTGCAAACAGAAATCTATGTGCAAAATATGATTATTGATTATATACTGTTTTACGTCCCGCTTGAGAATTTTTCACTCATATGGAGACGTCTACAAAATATGAAAGTTTTACCTTAAGGTACAAAATATGAAAGTTTTACCTTAAATAGTGACCCGTGGGGATCCGGGTTAGAATAAGTTCCCAGTACCCCTTGCCTGTCGTAAGAGGCGATTAAATGGGACAGTCCTTAAGATGAGACCGCATAAACCGAGGCACCGTGTCATAGCAGATGTTGCACGATAAGGATCTCTTCCTGCTCAAAGGTCATAAGCGCCGACATAGGCCTAAATTTTGCAGCCCTTCATCGGCAATTGTGATGTCTCCATATAAGTGAAAAATTCTTGAGTAGGACGTTAAAAAATATACAACCAACCAACTTTAGGTATTTCAGGAGATATTAAATAGGTCTAGGTTTTTTAAATGTAGGTCAAACATCAACCATACGACAAGGCCCTGTCTTAAATAGTTTATGAGATATTGAATAGATTAAGGTTTCTGTAAAAGAGGTCAAACTCCAAGGTCAAGATCTCAAGTTTAAAAACTATGGAACCAAAGAAAAAGTTATGTCACAAGACTTGTGGATATGAAATGTGAGAGCCCTATCACTTACCACTCAAACGTTATAAAAAAGTTGAAGTTTCGAACAAACAGATATACAGGACATAACCCTCGACTATATACATGTAGTCGCAGGAATCTATAAAAAATACATGAATCCACACAAATTGGAACATATGCATTTGAGTTTGATTTAGTGTAGATTTGCTACTTTTGAAAAGAATTGCCTGTATATTTCCTATAAAGCTTTGATCCTCTAGTGTGGCTCCACCCTATCCCCGGGGGCCATGATTTGAACAGGCTTTGATCTACTCTATGTCAGGAAGCTTTCGTGCATATTTCAACTGTTCTGGCCCTGTGGTTCTTGTGAAGAAGATTTTTAAAGATTTTCCCTATGTATTCGCGTGTAAAATTTTGATCACCTATTGTGGCAAAACCCTACCCCGGGGGCAATGATTTGAACAAACTTGAATCTACACTATATCAGGAAGCTTTCGTTTAAATTTTAAATTTTCTGGCTCATTTTGTTTCTTGAGATGATTTTTAAATGATCCCACCTTATTTTTATTTTTTCTTGATTATCTCCTCGTTGAAGGGGCATGACCGTTCATTCGAACAAACGTGGATTCCCTTCATCTATGGATGATTTGTACTAAGTTTGATTGAAATTGGCGCAGTGGAAAACATGAAAAGTTTACAGGCAGACGTAAGGACAGGCAAACGGCAGAAAAAGGTGATCAGAAAATCGCACTTTCACTCAGGTGATATATAAAAAAAAAACTGAAGTGACCAACGACAGTTAGATTGTCTAATTTTCGGGATGAGAAACAAAACCATTTACATGATATTGATAAAGATATACAAAAACGCACATATGGGACTTATCCTAATTCGCTCCCTAGAGAACATTGGTTAGAAAGCTAAAAACAATAAACATGTAATTTGCAGTGTAAATACGCTTGTAGATTTTTTTGTTTGTTTGTTTGTTTGTTGTTTTTTTTGTGTGTGTGTGTGGTTTTTTTGTTTTGCTTTGTTTTGTTTTGTTTTTGGGGTTTGTTTTTTTTTTTTTTTTGGTTTTTTGTGAGTTTTTTTGTTTGTTTGTTTCTTTTTTTTTTGTTTTTGTTTTTTTTTGTTTTGTTTTTTGTATGTCTTTAGCCATCTTATGTAAACTTTTGCATGTGCCCTGACAACTTCTGCCTGCAAGGATGATTTCTTATGGATCTAACATGGTGAGAATTATTTACGTCGTGAATGAGAGATATATCGGGGCTTCGAAATAAAAATAATCTCGTTAAAGAAATCTGAATTAGTTGGTCTGTAATACAGTACTATATTATGATACTGAAATGTAAGTTATAGGAGATTGATCATAACACCTTAGATTCATGAAATCAAATCAAACACGGCATAAAAGGAACGTATTACGAAGTCATGCCAAAGGAATTACTGGGAAGCTTCGATAATAGATACTCCAAGAAATTATTTAATCATCTGATATCAATTTATACGAGTGATTTCTATACAAGCTTTAGCTTTAATGTATCATTCTAAATATGCGATAACATTTAGCCAAATAAATGAACACCCCCTACCAACTCTAATTACATGTAATATGGCAATTTAGATGCTTCAACTTACATGACAACCCTCTTAGTATAAAGAAGTAATAATGCAGATTTTTATTGTAAAATAAAAATATGACAGAAAGACAATATAATAAAGTAATACTAACAATACGTATTTTTGTTCATTGAATTATCGACGATCGAATAAAGAAATGATATTAGATCTAATGCCAAGGATTATTGTATGATTACCTGCAATTATATCGCTGACTCCCGTGGCAATTATTGCTTTATACAATGTAGACAGTGAACTTGTATTATGAACCACCTCTACAATGTTGTCCTTCAGTGGAAATGGGTACATTACTCTGGAAATCACGTGTATGACGCCATTGGTTGCCTTCTGATCGACCAGAGTGATATTGCAGCCATTTGCGGTAATTGTTGGCTTAGGAATTGGCTAAAAAGATTTTAAGACATTTTTGTGACATTTATATTCTATGAAAAATATTTTTCAATTCAAGTTTTTCAATGTATATCATTTTCATTTTGACTTACTCTAACGTATCTGGGCAGGTATTTGTTTATTCTTATAAGGACACCATCATTCATAGAGTGCAAAGCTTCGTCGTCTTTCAGTGATTTTGAAGACGTTGTCTTGTTGACGACGTGCGCCAACAGCACACTGGTCAGTAGCTGCTTGTCAGATTTCAACTTCTGAATGACGTCCGGTGAGAGGTTGGAGAAGGCAGCATTCGTCGGGGCAAACACAGTGAAAGGACCTGTTCATGTAAAAGAAAAGTCCAATGAAAGGCCTGTCCATGTCAGTCAAGAAAACCCCAGTGAAGGGACCTGTTCATGTACGTAAAGAAAATCCCACTTCGAGGTTGGGTTATCCACTCCAATCTAGTCATCCTATACATACTACAGCCAGGTTTCCAAATTTATTCTAATCAGTTACTGTCGATAACAGGATAAACATTAAACCTCCTTCCGGTCATTTACCCATGACACAATTTCTGTTTGAGGCGCTGGTTATTTCAAGTACTTGGATTTTTCTTTCACTTATATTCATCCGGGTTGGGGTTCATAATTTTACTTCCCTCAACTGCGTATGTCATCAAAATTGTTCTTTTTATTTATAATCTTTTTATTTCGACATTTGTCGAGAGCAAACGTAAAAAAAATGTGATGTACTTTATAATTATATGAACTGTCCCTCCTTGGAGACAGTGTAGCTTAAAAAAGAAATATGGCGGACTGCTCTTTTTTTCATGTTACTGTAAATGTGTAATGTGTTTTTGTCTACTGTGCTTTTTGATAACATCGTGTACATTTCTTTTGTCACGGATGTACATTCTCCATTTTCGTCACACCTGTATACAAGGTGCAAATTGATGTCTTGCTTGAAGAAAAGCATACCGAAAAACCTCGTATTATAATCCTCTCTAAAAATTGTCACAAAGTTTTCAAAGATTTCATACCAGTTCGAAGTTTGGACGTTATAAATTATTGGCGCGATAGTCACATACACAAACTGGGTTTTACTAGAAACTAGAGGAATGTGAGCAAGAAAAGGTGAAAGGGCAAGAAAATGGAAATAAAATGGATTCCAATTTGCTAAAGAAAATACCAACATGAATGCGAAACGTAGTAACGGGGGGGGGGGGGGGTTAGGATTGTGGTACAGGCCCCTGATAGTTTTCAAAAAAAAAAGAAAAAAAGTTAAAGACATCGAAATTAATATACAATCAAAGTAACAAGTCTGACTAATGTTTTTAGTGGAAATTTAAATTTCAGCCCCATATCTTGAGGAACTGTCCCCCTTTGCGTGTAAAATCATTTTGCTTCAAAAGAATTGTCTATCATATCCGTTTATACTACATACAATTTCTAAAGCTTAACAAACTTTAAACTAAAATATGGTGTGCGATAGATACAGTGGTACTTATATATCATTGTTAGGCTTTGTCTATACCTACTATTTCCAAATTGTTTCTCGTTAAATAAACTTTTCTGGTGCAAAGTGAGGTATTTGGCTGGGGGTGCGTTTACAAACATCAGAAATTTGCGAAAACCGTAAGAGTTTGCTTCTTATGCCTTTCTTCGATTTTTGTATTCCCTAATAATGCAGCTTGATGATGTGTATCATAAGCGACATATACGACGATTTATGAAATATCGTAATGATTTGCTCTATCCACATCATCATAATCCTCTGTGGGGTTTTTGTGTCAGAGTCCCATAGGTTTAAATTTCACAGCCCTTTACCGGCAATGTGACGTCTCTATCTGAGTGAGAGATTTTCGAGTGGGACCTTAAACCAACTCTACTATCTCATCTTTTTCCTCAACAAAACACATGTAGGTCTAGATCGTTTCGGAAATTACCATGACGTCACGAAATGACATTGGAATAGGTGTATCGGAAACGATCGGGTGTATATTTCTGTGCCATAGTAGAGAGGAAAGAAATAAAAATTTTGTTTTAGTAAATGATGCTGGAAACCTCCTCATTTCGAAATGTTGCTTGAAAAATACAAACCTCAGCAAAACAACATTTCCCGACTTCAACCACGAAAACGCAAACTTTATTTCTTAAGTAAAGGTGCGCTTTTAATGAGGGAAAGGGAGTTTTATAACACGGAAAACATGTTATAGTGCGGGAAAAGGTGTAATAATGGAAAGTAAAATGGCGTTATAACACCACCCTATTAGGCACCTGATCTCTATGGAGCGCTAAATTAACATAAACTCAAATAATTAAAGATATCTTTAATTTTCTGAGGATGTCATCAGATCAATTACTGCTCTCGTCAACTGAATTAATGCGCGCTTCAATTCAATTATTGCTTTCATCAATTGAAATGATATGAGCATTAATGTGGTGGAAAGTTAATTTAGAACTCGACACAAATGATTTGATGATCTCTTTAATTCATTGGAAGATATCTTCAATTGATTTGCAATGCTTTTGTATAATATATCAAATGGCGAAGTAAACAATGTGTAAATCGTAATAATAAATCCCCAAGACATATACAAGTTCGAGTGTAGGGCAACACGGACCCCCGACAAAGCGAAGGTAGGATCAGGTGCCATGGAGGAGTAAGCATCCTCTGCTGACTGTTCACACCCGCCGTGAGCCCTTAGGTATACAGGATTACCCGTAGTCAAAGTTAGTATGAAAAATGACAGTCTAACAAAGGGTATGAAACAAATCATTCAACATATGTCCCAGAGACATTTTTTAATCGCAAACAAGGTCATTATAGCGACCGTAAAATTTGCAAAAATGATGACTTCAAACGAGATTCGTTATAACCCTGCAACGTCAATTTTTTTGTCAGTAGTCGACCTCGCTTAAAAAAATTCTCATACGCATGGCATGCTCTCGCGTATCGAATCAACTGGGAGATATGCACACCATAAGCAGGCGAAAGTGGTATATTACTACATAGATATGGAAAGTTGATGATTGCAAAGTTGAAGTCATAATGTGCACATCAATTCTTTTAAAGAGAGCAACAATTCAATTAAAAAGATCATTAATTCAATTGTGGATATGTTGAATTGAAGATATCTCCAATTATATAGTTGCTCTCTCTCTCTCTCTCTCTCTCTCTCTCTCTCTCTCTCTCTCAGAATCATTTAGCGTTTCAAATGAATTAATTCAGTTGAAAAGAGCAAAAATTCAATTACTGCGCGCATCAATTGAATGAATGATATCATTAATTCAATTGAAGATCGCAATAATTCATTTATTGTGCGCATTAATTGAATCGATGCTCGCATTAATTGAATTATTGCTCTTTTCGATTGAATTGTAGCACGCATCAATTAAATTATTGATATCATCAATTCATTTGAGAAGTGCAACAATTCAGCAAAATAATTAATGCTATCATCAATTCAATTAATGCGCGCAATAATCCAGAATTGAAGATATTATTAATTATTTGAAGAGATATTTAATTGAATTGTTGAGCGCATCAAATAAATTGATGTCTTCATAAAATCAAAGATCTATTCAATTGAGTTTATATTAATTTGGCGTCGAAAGATCCCACCTCTGGTATATCCAGGAGTCCATAATTGCCTAACTCTTTATTTGTAATCCTTATTGGAGTTTTGAGATTGATCACAGTTCTTTACCTTCACATTTTCATAATGCAAGGCAGAAAGATGTTATAATGCCATATATAAAGCATTATAGCGCGAAGTAAAATGGCATGATAACGTGAAACAAGAGGCCCACGGGCCTTATCGGTCACCTGAGTAATAGTTAAAAGTATAACTTGCCCAAGAGTTTTGAAATTGACAATTAATATTCAATAATGAGAACCTAGTAAGAATAATTTTCTTTTTCTCTGTACCTAATATAAATCTTAATATTCAGCAGCAGTATAAAACGAGATATGTTCTAAAACACAAACTGATGAAAATTTTCCCATATGTTATATTGTCACTGAATGACTACTTTCGACGCTTCCTCGAATCAAAACCTTGGGGTTGTGACATTCATAATTTTGGTGCATTCCTTTCTATTTTTCCTAAATATGCGTTTAGTTTTACAGTATGACTAAAATTAAAGAAGTCTTTTAAGCGATAAAGACAATAATCACTATGATAATTTTGGCCCCACCCTGGAACCAAACCCCCACCCCCGGGATCATACAATTTACAATTTTGCTACAAGGCTACCTGCTGCTTCTAAATATCCATTTAGTTTCATTTTAGTATCGATATCATTAAGGAAGATGTTATTTACAAGTTTTACATATAAACAATATAAACCAAGCTTGGCCCCGCCTGGAGTCAGACCCTCTACTCCGGGAATCATGAAATTTAAAATTTTGGTTGAGGCCTTCTTGTTCTACATGGCTATACATATGTGTATATATTTTTTTTTTTACAGATGTGTGGTTGTAGAGAAGATTTTTTAAAAATTGTCAATTTTTGGCATATTTTGCCCCGCCCCTAAGGCCTCAAGGGTGCACGAGTCCTGAAATTTATAACTGTGCCACCCTTAAACTTGCCCCAAAGATGATTCATACCAACTTTGAAAATAATTGGAATGGTAGTTATCATAAAGAAATTTAAAATATTCAATTACTAACACACGCATTCAATCATTATGGCCATTTGACACCCTGGTACCAAAACCCTAAAGTACCCTGGGATCGTGAAATTTACAATTTCGGTAAATGGCTACCTGCTCATATCCATTTAGTTTCAGGCTAGTATTGATAGCATTAAAAATGTTATTTAAATGTTTTACACATGAACACTATACATCAAGTTTGGCTCTGCCTGGATTCAGAACCTCCTACTCGATGATAATGAAATTTACAGTTTTGGCAGAGACCTTTCTGTTCTACATGACTATACATATAGTATTTCTTACAGATTGCGGTTGTAGAGAAGATTTTTGAAAATTTATCAATGTAAGCAGATTTTGCCCAGCCTCTAAGGCCAAGGTGGTGTAGGAGTTCTGAAATTTTCAACTTATGTCTTCGTTGTCTCGAAGATGCTTCATACCAAATTTGAAAAAGAACTGGAATTGTAGTTATCAAGAAGAAATGCTCATTTGTTAACATATACATGTAACCACTGTGATCATTTTGGCCTTACCCTTGTACCAAATGATGAATTTACAATTTTGATAAAGGACTAGCTTTTCGTTTTAAATACCCAGTTAGTTTCAGTTTAGTATCAATCTATACTATTATATAATAATTATGGAGCCGACGTTTTGGTCCTTAAATGTCGGCTAATTGGGAGAGAACTGTCTTTTACTTTTAATAGAATAAACATTGCACCTTATTGTAGTTTTCAAATTTGGATTCATATTTTATCAATTACCTTTAATAAATTTGAAAGGATAGCTTGATAAAATTTCAAAACTATTTCACTTATTTGCAGACATCACATTTATGCATTATTCAGTGTACAACTTCCACTTTTAAACAAGAGGTCCACGGGCCACACCGCTCACCCGAGTCACCTTGGCCCATACTTAAAGATTTTCCCTACATATTCATAGGTAAAATTTTGTTCCCCTATTGTAGCTCCATCCTACCCCTGGGGGTCATGATTTTCATAAAATTGAATCTACACTATATCAGGAAGTTGCCTTATAAATTTGAACTTTTCTGGTCCAGTGGTTCTTGAGAACATTTTTAAATGACCCCACCCTATTTTGAATTTTTGTGATCATCTTCCCTTTGAAGGGGATATGGCCCTTCATTTGAATTCCCTTCATCCAAGGATGATTTGTACCAGTTGCATTGAAATTGGCTTGCTGGTTCTGGAAAATAAGTTTCTGAAAATTTGTGAATGTAGTTTTTTTTGTGTGCTATTATCTCCCCCTTGAGAAGAGCTTTTGCCTTTCATTTGCACAAACTTGAATCCTCTTGATAAAAGGATAATTTATGCCAAGTTTGGTTGAAATTGGCCCAGTGGTTCCGGAGAAGAAGTCGAAAATATGAAAAGTTTCCAGACAGACAGACGACGGGCAACTGGTGATCAGAAAAGCTCATTGAGCTTTCAGCACAGGTGAACAAAAACTCAATCTCAAAAAACCCCCATAAATTTAATAAAAATGATACTTTTTACTTGTCTTCTGTTAAGGATTCAAACCGCTAACGTCCGAGTTTTACTTCCAAATTCACTATAATTATCTTACTAATATATCCACCTGTGCTTGCACGGGTTAATGTCTAGTAGCATTAAAGAAGGTTATTTAAATGTTTTACACATAAACACAATATACCAAGTTTGGCCCCGCCCTGGAGTCTGAACCTCTACCCCGAGGATAGTGAAATTTACAATTTTAGTAGTGGAGTATGCATATAGTTTTCTTAAAATGTTACATTAATATTCTTCAAATAAAAGCGGTCATAATTATTGAGATGAAGACTTACTGATATGTTTGTCTATATAATTTTATGTAAACTGTTGATCCCATTATGGTCCCTACATACCCTAAGGGGTTATGATTTGAATATGCATTACCTGAGAATGCTTGCTAATTACATGTAGGACGACTAATCATCGTCCTGGTGTTTTTGAGAAGATGTTTATTTTATATACATGTATATTCCGTTGTGAATTTTTAATCCCTTAATGTGGACCCACCCTACTTCCGGGGACCACAATTTGAAGAAAATGGAATTAGCACTACTTGCACATTAATATGGCTAATCATAGTCCTTTGCTGTTCTTGAAAAGAAGACTTTTAAAAAAAGATTTTTGTTGTACATCCCTAACTTTGATTCCCTACAATGGCCCCATGGTAGAGTGTTCGCATCGTAATCGGGAGGTCACGAATTCGAATCCTACTCGTGTCATGACCGCGTCAAACCTAAGACGTAAACATAGGTAGTAATTGCTCCTTCGTCAAACGCTCGACATTTAGAAGTGAGAATCACAGGTCTTTCGAATATAGCCTTAAAAACGGAGGTCCCGTGTCGCTGCAGGTGTTGGCACGTTAAAGAGCCCTCTCTACTACAGCTCTGTCCACTAAACATAGGTCTAAAGTGGTATTTCATCTACAGCTGGTGGCGTCTCAAAATGAGCGAACATTCTCGAAAAACGTGAAACCAATCAGGAGTCATGAATTGTTCAAACTTGAATCTTCACTATATCAGACAACTGTTGCGTATATTTCCATTGAATTTTGAAAAGAAGATATATAAAATATGCCAAAATATTTATAGCATTTCTTTATTCATTTCCCTTTGTAAAAGGTGCCCCCTTGATTTGAATAAGGGCGAATTTCCTTTACCCAAGGATGCTTATTGGCAAGTTTAATTGAAATTGGTCTATGTTTCTGGAAAAGTCGACTATGCTATAAGCTTTCGAACAGACCTACAGACGCCCGACAAAAAAAAAGGGGGTGATCAGAAAACTCACGTGTGCTTTCATGTTTCGTGAGCTAAAAAGTTACATCAGACAGAAGCCCACATTACGACGAATTTGATGCTTCAGTGCAGTCTTACGTTAATTCGTATTTTGCCTGGCGTTCACACAGACATTTAATGTGACCGGAAACTAGTGAAAGAACTTAATATGCATTCGCTTAAATGTAACGTAATTTCGCAATTGAATAAAGTTGATTACGCAGTTATCAAATGATGAATCGATGAATCGAAATGAATCCTGCCGACAGATCCAGACAAATATAGAATCACAGTAACAGAAAATGTAAAGTACGAATAAATGTTCAGCTTATAGATTTCTATAATTTGGTTCAGCAAACTTTGACTATGTATAGATGACTGTTGCCATAGATAGAAAGTACCAATACCTTTGTTCGACAAAACATCCGTCAACCCGGCATCTTCAATAAACTGTAGAAGGGTAGATGCACCAAGGCGTTTGGTTACGTCGATAATATTCCCTTCTTGTGCAAAAGCCGTGGATAAAAGGAACACGGAAATAACACACGCCCACCTCATTTCTTCTAAGACTGTCATCACAGGACTGTCAAGTGATTGTTATCATTAAGACACTATCTATTTAAATAGGACATCAGGGTCAATTTTGAAATATTTACATACAACGTCTATAGATATTAAATGCGTTTCAATAGTCTCTTCGCACGTGTTTTAATACACTGCGACGTTATTTCCTTGTGTTTAGATTCTCCGACTAATTTCAATATATACATATTAAGCCCCAAAAGCCCTATTCCATATGATTTTGACCCTATGAAAACATATAAAGCTTTCCATACTATCGATAAAATGACGTTCTAACTTCATCGCCATACCACATTATTTAGAATACAACTTGTCAAAAAGTATTTCCTTTATATTTACATACATCGAGAATCAGCTGATTTTCCAATGATACAAGAAATGAAGCATACAATAGATCATTTCCCCGGATCCCTGCATTATGTTGTAAACGGAGTCCACAACATATAACTATGAGGCTGTTTCATCAAAAGGCGCAGCATTACGTTGATGTAAAGAAGAATAATGACCCCATAGAATAATGAGCGGGGTCATTTTTCGTCGTCGAAAAATGACCCTCTGCCGTAGAAAAAATGGATTATTTTGAACAAAAAAGACACAGGGGTCAGTTTTCTACATGTTGTACCTGAAAAAATTTACCACCATAGAAAAATGACCCCTGTTCTAGCAGAGTAATATGATGTTTAAAAGGGGTTGATGCGAGTTGTCAAGATATGGGTAATAAAATAACATTATCGTATGATGCAATTTCATATCATAATGGTATCAGTGGCGGATCCAGGATATCCGAAAAGGGGGTGGGCACATGTGAAAGTCAAGTATTAGCCAAAATTGTCAGCCATTTTTTGGAGTTTTGTTCGCATTACTTTGTATATTTGTGGCGAATAGAGGGGGATCGAAATCCGCTACTGGGTATTATATGATATATATCCGCCACTGGGTATCATATGATATATATCCGCCACTGGGTATCATATGATATATATCCGCCACTGGGTATTATATGATATATATCCGCCACTGGGTATCATATGATATATATCCGCCACTGGGTATCATATGATATATATCCGCCAATGGGTATCATATGATATATATCCGCCAATGGGTATCATATGATATATATCCGCCAATGGGTATCATATGATATATCCACAGTCACATCAACCAAGCAAGTTTGAGTGAGGTAGTGTTGGGAAAATCAAGATCAGGCTCCGTATTTGAAGTTAGCTTTACGCTAAATATTTTAGCAACATTAACCATGCAAATTTCTTATCTGGTTTTGTTTGTGTATCTGTGTATGATCTTTTTTGTAGTATTGTAAAGCCGATTTTACTGTATGGTTGTGAAGTTTGGGGTACTTGTAATTATGAATGTTTAGAAAGAGTGCATTTAAAGTTTTGTAAATTGCTTTTGAATTTAAAACGCTCAACACCAAATTATATGATATATGGTGAATTGGGAGCGTATCCACTTTATGTCGATGTACAATCAAGAATCCTTAATTATTGGTGCAAGGTTGCTTTTGCAGGTGATAATAAATTTTCAAATATTATGTACGCATTTTGTAAATGCAAATTAACACAAGATTTCTGCTTTTCTAAGTGGATGCATTATGTAAAAAATAATTTAAGTAATCTTGGTTTCAGTAATTTGTGGGATCTAAGAGGAGGTTTTACTTTTGAATGGTTCAAGCATACTATCAAGCAACGAATATGTGACCAGTTTGAACAAAAATGGTATAGTGATGTATTTAATTCATCAAAGGGAGTTTTCTATCGTATCATAAAAGACAATTTTTGTTTTGAAAAATACCTTGATATACTTGACCCTTCTGACAGAATAGCTTTGTGTAGATTTCGTACATGTAATAATCGATTACCTATTGAAGTTGGTAGGTGGTACGGTATAGAAAGGTCCCAAAGAAAATGTACGTTGTGTAATGATGATGAAATTGGTGATGAATACCATTATTTGTTTAAATGTAGTAGTTTTTCTGTAATTAGATATCAATGTATTAATTGGAGAAAACGATCACCACCAAATGTATTATATACAAAATCTATCTTTAATTCTGGTAACAATGTCACGCTAAGAAAATTAAGTAAATTCGTAAAAGCTATCCATCATTCTCTGTCCTCTCTATAATGGCTTTGTTTGTAAATGTACTGTTGTAGTTTTTATTCATAATTATGCATATGTTATATATTTGTGAAAATTCTTATGTAAATGTGTATTTTCTCAATACTATTGTACTATTGGTAAAGAGAAATAAAGAAAGTTGAAGTTGAAGTTGTATTTTCAAGCATCTTGATAACCGACATCAGATTCCGTATTTGAAGCTAGCTCTTTGTTACATATCCTTAGTTGTATTAACCATGCAAGTCTGCATGGGTTAGGACGAGTAGTTACTTTCATGTAATCAGCTCCGCTTTGAACTACTTAAAAAAAGTTTAACCTGTCCTAGCAGAACCTATTATTCAGGGTCCGTATCTGAAGGTAGTTCTGTACTTCATATACATAGCTACATCAACGATGCAAGTCTAAATAAGTTAGGACTAGTAGTTACTAGATATGTAACCTGCTCCAAAAACTTTAAGCTGCTTTAAAAAGGAAACGGTAAAGATAACGAATAGCGATCAATCGCATAACTCTCATAAGGAATAAAAAATAAAGAGTTGGGCAAACACGGACCCCTGAACATACCAGAGATGGGATGCCTAGGAGGAGTAAGAATCTCCTGTCGACCGGTCTCACCAGCTGTCGCTTCTTCTATTTGAATCTATATTATGTTAATCTGGGTTTTGGTTGAAAAATATTCAATTGCAAATCACTGAAAGTCTATCAAATTGCAGGGAATTCTGGCCTATAATATTAAATACTTCTGCCCAAATCTCAAAATCTTAAATCGTAGGAAGGGGAGGCAATCATAAATCCGAAGTGTAAATTACATAATGTTTTCCAGGCTTTGTGAGTCTGACCATACAGATATTGAGACTGCTAATCAATAAGTACAATTTTATAATCTTACCCTTGACTTGTGCAAATCCCACTATGCATTATGTTGATATTGTATTGTATCAAAAACCTTAACACGAATTTTACTTAATTATGACTACCAATATCGACTGAAATATATCAATTTGAAATTTGGACATACAGTTGTATGTCTGTTTTCACTGTGTACAAAATAATATTTCTGATTAAAACCTGAATGTAATCTTTCTGGCATGTTACAGAAACGTATGTTATAGTTCAGCAATGCATGCATGCGATTTTTCTGAATATTTATATGTTCGTAAATGAAGTTTGCACCCTTAATTAAAAATAGCTTTGGTCGTTGTACATTTTTGGTGTTTTGAAATGGTTTACCATTCCTTGCCTGTGTAAATGATGGAAAACTTGTTGAAGTGTGAAATTATACACCATACAATTAATATACGTATACTGTACAGTATATAAATGTAATGTAAAATGTAATAACCAGGCAAGTATCCACATTCGCCATTTTTTCAAAATTGCCTCAAAATTCCTAGCTATGCAAATAAAAATCAAAGGCCCGAAGGGCCACAAAGGCGTCCGAGTGCAATATCATATACATCAGAGTTCTCCATAAATTTAGAGGGTAGTAGGTAAAATTAGAGAAAGTAGGGAAGAAATATTTGAATGTCGCAGAAGGAATTTCCTTATTTCTAGGTACTTAAATAAACATTAAAATCATTTGTAAAGTTTCAGCAAAATATGTTTATTCACATGAAAAGACATAAAGAAGAAAGCTTGTCCTGAAATTGCTTACCTTAACAAGTTCATACCCTCCTCGTGCTAGATACTATCCCCTCAAGACTAGTTACTTTACAAAGACTATATACAATAACTTCAAATTGCAGACGAAATATGCTGGAAAGAATATCATTGCTTCGGAGTTTATAAAAGTTACATCCTCTAAATTCTGCTTATAGTCTGGTCCAGATTTTGAAAAAAGAGGCTAGAAATGGGTTCTAACGGCAAATTATTATTATTTGGTCCAACATAACTTTTTAACCTAATTTGCGTATGCTGAATCCGAAAAAATATGTTGAACTTCATGAAAATGGCGTTAAATAGGTCAAAATGGCGATTCAAAATGGCGGTGTTGAAATTTGCAAAATTATCTATATGGCTTTATTTTAAAAAAGTTTATTGCAAATTAAAGCAATTTAAAGGCTTGTACTAAACTTATATGTGTCTGAAAAATAGAATAAATTGTTCAATGTTCGTTA
Organism: Ostrea denselamellosa; assembly: GCA_024699665.1. Taxonomy (NCBI): domain Eukaryota; kingdom Metazoa; phylum Mollusca; class Bivalvia; order Ostreida; family Ostreidae; genus Ostrea; species Ostrea denselamellosa. The sequence continues at coordinate 4,921,015 of JAMZEH010000110.1, read as the reverse complement.
AACAATTAAAATTGTGAAAAAAACGATTAGATCCCAATTAACTCATTTTTTCGCAACCGCATATTGACGCACAGTATATATATGCATTTTGATATGATATTTAATGCTTATTTCCTTCTAATTGTGCAAATTATTCAGTTAAGAGTTTGCTAATGAATTGGCGTTTCATTTGCACAGACATAAGCAGAAAGTCCCAGCTAGTTGGTCAGGACATAATCAGTCTGTCAGTAGTAAAAACCCGGATCTCACACTTGTTGGTTACATGCCTATTGTACAAGCACCTGCTCATGAAATGGATACACTTAACACAGTTGTCCAGAAATGCATGCACATATCTGAGCATCTTGGTCAACGTCATACAGTTATCACAGTTGATCAAGCTTTGTACTTTAAGTTGATGAATTTAAAATGGTCAGTTCCTGAGTATAGAGACAGGCTTGTTCCAAGAATGGGTGGCTTACATATAGCTATGAATTTCATGAAATGTATAGGAGATCATATGAGAGGTTCTGGTTTGCATGAACTGTGGATGGAATGCGAGTTATTAGGACCTGTGGCTGCTGAAAATGTATTAGGTGGAAAGCACTACAGTCGTGGCATGAGAGCCCATAAAATTACTGCTCAAGCAATCTGGAAGATTTTACTGCCAGACTTTGTGTTATTTGTATCTACCAAAAATGTTGATCATTCGCAAACATTGAATGGCATCATGACTGAACAGCAAGACATACTTTCTAGCATTGACCAACTGCAAAATCCTGTTTTCAAAGAGTATTTTTCAAGTTTCAGACAGGAAATTGACAACCCAAATGTCCTGTTTTGGTGGTCATATTTGGACATGGTTTCTATCCTTTTAATGTTTACAAAGTCAGAAAGAGATGGGCTTTGGGATTTATATTTGAAGTCTTTCCGTTCAATGCTCCCATGGTTCTTCCGATATGACCATACAAATTATGCTAGGTGGGGTAGTGTGTATCTTGCTGATTGCCACCAATTGCCTAATGAAGTACTATCAGAGTTTCAGGATGGAAATTTTGTCGTCAAGAGAAGTGCTGGAACTTTCAATCAAGTTGACCCAGACCAAAGTCAAGAATGGCTAAACGCCACGGGTAAGAAAGGTGGTGGAATTGTAGGAATTACTAGGACTCCATCTGCTCTCAGTAGGTGGTCCCTTTCCTACAATCTGAGATCTCATATAAGTCTTCTTACAAAGGTGATGTACGATGTGAATCCAGATGACATTCTCACACACAAGGACGCATCAAAGAGTCGACAAGTTACTGATGCAGTGTATGAGGATTCGCTCGTTGATGCAATGAAAAGGTTTAGAGTATTTGACCTTTTGTACGAAAGAGATCAACTGATCAATATAGTTACAAAAGACAAAGCTACAGATATGATCAAGGAGTCCTTACTTTCTGCAGCAAATTTGGGACAGATATCATTAGAGAATTTCGTAAAAGATCGTCTGATACCAAACATAGAAACAAGTAGTTTACAAGTTCCTTTGAGAAGTGTTCTGAAAAAAAGCTGCTCATTAACATTTGACTCCTTATACAAGGTACAAGTTGTACCAAAAGCTGTGGAAAAGAAAAAAATTCTAAAGGCAGATCGGAACATACTGCAGAGACTTGTCATTGCATATAAGGCCGGACGAGAGGTTGATTTAGAGCAGATTTTGAAACACGAGCTCCTTCCTGTGCCGATATCTATAGCGGATACCAGCGGTGCACTAAAGTCTGGAAACAAATCTGTTGTTTTAGAAGACATACTTCAAGATGTTGATGTAAGGGCGCGAGTCGAAAATGTAGGCGAATCACCAGCTTTGATCATAGATGGCCAGGCTTTAGTTCAGAGCATGAAAACACATGGCATGAAAACATTTGGAGACTTTGCAGATGAGTTTGTTTCCACTGTGGTGAGAAAAGGGGCCATGTATTCAAGAGTTGATGTTCTGTTCGACCGTTACAGGGAACAATCTATAAAATCGGGCACTCGTTCTCGTAGGGCAAAAGGGCAGCAGCCAGTTAGAAGGGTTATTGAAAATAAGGATGTGCCACTCCCGAATAACTTTTCAGCTTTTTTGTCTTTGAATGACAACAAGAAAGACCTAGCTGCCTTTTTATCTGAGCAGATAATTCTTCATGCACTCACAGAGAAAACTGTTGTTACTGCTGGTGGGTTTCTCGATGAGAATAGCGTTAAATGCAATGACGAATTCCTCGATATATCTGCCCTACATGCGTCACATGAAGAGGCAGATACTAGAATAGTTCTTCATGCCATACATTGTGCGAAAGAATCCACTTGCAGTTCAGTTGTTGTACTAGCATCTGATACTGATGTTTTACTGCTACTTGTATCTTTCTTTTCAGAAATAAATATACAGTTGTGGATGGTTGCTGGAACATCTGCAAAGCCCAAGAACATTCCTATTCATGCTGTTGTAGAGAAAACCTTTACCTCTCCAGAAATGTGCACGAATCTGTTAGCATTCCATGCTCTGACTGGATGTGACACAACTTCTTTTTTCTTTGGGATATCCAAAAAAACTGGATTTAAGGTTTACAAAGACAATGTTGGGCTTCTTGGGGGTTTTGGAGAGGGCAATTTAACCGAACAGAAAATAGTCGACTGTGAAAAGTTCGTATGCAAGCTGTATAACCAGGGCACAGTGTCGTCAACTGACTCGGTTAGGAACATTTTATTCGGAAAATCCAAGAGCCCCGAAAACATGCCCCCCACTAGCGATGCCTTGCATCTGCACATTAAACGTGCACATTATCAAGCGCTGGTATGGAGACAAGCAAATATAAGTAACCCCACATTACCATCTCCAACTGAGATGGGATGGAAGTTGAATGAAGGTATTCTAGTGCCTATTCTGATGACTTTAGACCCAATTCCAGAATCTTGTTTAGACTTGATTGCATGTAGTTGCACAACAGGTTGTAAAACATTGAGGTGTGGGTGCAAGCGTAACAATTTGCTGTGCATGGACCTTTGTAAGTGCAAAGTCACAAGCAAAGAACAATGTAGGAACAGTATACGTTGAATTTTGAGGAAAAACAGAGAAAATTCGGGTTTTCTTTCGTGCAATGGCTTTTTTAGGGTCGCATGCTTATTTCTATCTTTTTCTCGATGCTATTGTATTTTGTAATCATAGTTTTTACATTTTTTTTTCTACATGCGCGTTTCAAAACGATTTGAAAAAAATTACTGTCCGCCATTTTGAATCGCCATTTTGACCTATTTAACGCCATTTTCATGAAGTTCAACATATTTTTTCAGATTTAGCATACTCAAATTAGGTTAAAAAGTTATGTTGAACCAAATAATAATAATTTGCCGTTAGAAGTTCTTTTTAGCTGAAATCGGACCAGACTATTATATATGATGTAACAATTATACGGTATTAACTCTGTTTTCAATAATGCCTAAAAATTCAAAAGTTCCACATAATATGTAGAAATGTTAATGGAAATCTGAACTAGATTCAACTCCCAATGAATGCTATCTAGCCTGGGTTTCTTCGCGATGCTAACGCTACTTTCGTTTTGCTTAATAGAAAATCGGGATTGGGATTACCAAACAAAACCGGTCTCTGTGTTCTTTGAATGGCATCTGAACCGTGACATTGCGCAGAATTTAACTACCATCGCGGTTTCTGCTGATCCTACATCTAAATAAGGATTCTTGATGAAACTACGATATTATAGATATAAATGAAAAACAAATTTGAGCGGGTTATTCTGTAAGTATTTAATATCATGCGACACAAAGGACTAGATAAGACAAGCTACAGAAACTGTCCCCCCCCCCCCTTTTTACTTTAAAATTGTCCATGCATATAATTACAGGTAATAAATCAGATCTTTTGATTTTTACCTTATGTTACTCTAATCAGAATTGTTTTTTTTTCCAAGCTGTTTGCTTTAGCAAGATATTACGCTCCAAATTTAGTATATAATTTGGAAAATATTGAAACATTTGTATTGAACTTTTTACCATGAACAAGAATGTGAATCACGACGATATTTGAACAATACATTGTTTGAATACAATTTTTTTTCTTTCTTTTTTTTTTTTTTTTTTTTTCTTTTTCTTTTTTTTTTTAACTTTTCGTGGTTCGTAATGTTGCTCATATTGTAAATTAACAAAATCGTTGTTATTATGTAAACAATTTATGAAATTAAAACCGTGAATTGACTGGATTCAGCGGCACAATTTTGTCCAAATAACGCACGAGAGACTTTTTCTTTCAGAGATCCAGAGTAACTAGATATGACATTGCAGTTTGTGTCCTAAAAACATCATTTAACGAATTGTTTTCTACATAAACATGATCATCTTTATTTTGAGTCCAGATGAGAACTAGACAATAGGCCTATAACATGTTATTTCTTAGGGAATAGCTATTTGGAGGGTTGGTCAAGATCGCTAGCTACCATTTTGACCAAAAAGAAATTCCGCAAAAAAGGTGTGAAATAAACTTTAAAGCCTCTAACCCCCCTTACCCCCCCCCCCCCCCACTCGCTTAAAAAAATACCAGAGCCTGATAGATTGTCGATGCATGTAAACAAACGATCCAAACTGCATTAACAATAAATGGTAGTTTTATGATGTTCGCATTACATTTTGATGTCTTGTGTAAAGTGCAGTATTCTATATTTATCCATGTTACATCATTACAGATACAATTAAGCCTGTCAAAACATTCCTTCCACAATCCTGTCAAAACATTCCTTCCACAATCCTGTCAAAACATTCCTTCCACAAGCCTGTCAAAACATTCCTTCCCAGGAAAAAAATGTGCAGCGGTGGAGCAATGGATAACGCATTTGCATGTATAAACAGATTGTCTCGCGTTCAAATCCTTGATGTTTTATTTGTTTGTTTGTGTGTTTTTGTTGTTTTTTGTTTGTTTGTTTTTTATTGTTTTGTTTTTTTGGGGTTTTTTTTGTGTTTTTTGTATTGTTTTGTTTTGGTTTTTTGTTTGTTTGTTTGTTTTTTTAAATTGTATAAAACACCTTAGAATAACAAAATGTGTATAATTTTTTTTTCTGTATATGAATTAAACTTATGTCACTTCACTAATAACTTTTAAATGTAACTTTTGAAAAATGCATATCAAAATAACCTGCATAGGCGTTGGAAGCAAATTGAAAAGGGTGTGTGGCAAACCAACAAAACAGTTTCTACGTCGAGCACACACACAAGCTACTTCCTATCGAATGCATATACAAATTGAAACTAAAACTACAGTACTTAAGTGAGCTGCAGAAATTGGCTAGTGGCTAATCAAAATGTCACAACTTTTCAGTCCTTTCATTAGAATTTTCCAAAAACGGATAGTTCATTCTCACGAACAAATTCATTTGCCTCGCCCGTAGATTCAGATTCCCCGTTTCTTCTTGATATACGTGAAGGATCATCAGATTATTTAGTCTAACCTGGGTCATAGTTGATCGTAGGTAGATACGATTTGATGCGACGCAGTGTGCTGAACATTCTTTCGCTGGTAGCATTTGTCGCTGGCATAACAAGAAGTTCAATCAAAACTACAGTTTCGCTATACAGCAATATCCTATGTTTTGATGAATTCAGTTATCGTCTGAATGGAAGGAGTAATGTCTTTGGGGAGATTGCACCTCAGTGTTTGAAATTGAATTCTCAAATTTTTGGCATTGATGTCTGTACCGTAAATATCTGTAAACAACTCGAATTCCTTATCGAAATTTTCTCCTCAGGCCCCTTCAACAATACGAACTCCAGCTGCATATATCTGGCATATCCTGGCTGATCAAAACGATTTCTAATGCCTTTCACAAGTAAATCAATTGCCTCAAAATATTTAACTCTGTACAAATTTTCGCAAGTGTCGTGGTGATACAGAGATCCTTCGTCATTTTTTTTTTTGGAGAACGTCTTCGATGAGGCACTGCAGGACCATAATATCAAACTCTGTGTGGTTTTTTTTTGTTTTGTTTTGTTTTGTTTTTTTGTTTGTTTGTTTTGTTTTGTTTTGTTTTGTTGTTTTTTTTTTTGTTTTGTTTTTGTTTTCTTTTTTGTTTTTTTTTTTGTTTGTTTTTTGTTTTTTGTTTTTGTTTTTTGTTTTGTTTTTTGGGTTTTTTGGGTTTTTTTGTTTTTTTGGGGTTTTTTTTTTTGGTTTTTTTGTTTTGTTTTTTTTTTTGCATTCTCATAAAATGACAGATAAGCTTCGTCTGTTCTATGAGACTCCAGAGTTTTCACCGTAATGAGAGCCATTTTCTGACCTTCTGCAGCAGACAAAGTTTTTGTCTGAAGGGCTTTGCTAAAAATATCGCTATGACGGATTCATCCAACAGACAACCAAAGAGAAAGTCTTTGTTCAGGTAGGTCATAACCCTTCTTATTCTACATCTCAGTCGCCGGATAGCTGAAAAATTGCTCAGGCGACTATAAATAAAACAAACAAACAAAAAAAAAATCTACATCTCATAACTGAAACTTTTAAATACTCCATCGATTCCTCCCATACACCCAATAATACTTTGTAGTCAAGTATTACACTCTGAAGAACATCTCCTCGAACTGCCCACATTGTTAGACAAAACACTTATTCCAGGTGACGAAATCGCTAAATTCTCAGATTGTTTCAAATTTCTAAAAATTGCTTCTTTTATTGGCGACTCTTTGATCAATTTTGTTATTTCAAGCGTTACTTCAAGGGCATCTCTCATAATTGTAGATAATTTAACAGCATCAGAGCATGCCAAGTTTAGGGAATGGCCATAATAGTGCGAATAAAGAGCTCACCCGCCTTCTCTAAAATTTGCTCCAGTTTTTAACCCTGCCATTGAGGCAGCCATATCATAACACTGACCCCGTAATTTATTAAAAGGAATATTGAACCTGGTCAAGATATCAGTGACTGCAGAAACGATTGCATCGGCTTTAATTAATTTTATAAAAGCCAACAAAAATTTCGTGTGGCACAAACGGGTCATCGATGTATCGGAGGCAAATAACGAGTTGTTCTCTATTAGAAATGTCAGTAGTCTTATCAGCCATTATGGTTAGAAATTTAACATTCTCTAAATCTTTCACAACATTTCTGAGAACTGGCCATTACTTTAAGTGCGTCGTTTTCATCTTGTACTGAAACATATTTGTCATTTTTTTTCTCTGAATCCATGCTTGCAAAACAGGAAACTCTCTTTCTGCAGTTTAACCAACTCGTGAAAATTAGAACTCTCCTGTTTCTCCTGATTGGAATATTTTGTTTTGCTAGATATCTTAAACTCCCAACTATTTTCAGGAAACAATCTCTGTTGTGTTTTTTTATGTTCCGAGTGTTGTTTACTGAGAGATTCACCAATCCTTCAATACTTTTGGAAGTGTAAACGAACTCTCAACTGCTTCTCTATGGCACTTGCTGTTGGTATGTTTTTCGAAGCGCATTGTGGCTTTCTTCCAATTACGGAATCTCGTTGACAAAAATGTCTTTTCCTTATTATGAATAGACAACCTATCACCCTTGTAAGCTGTTATACAGCAGAAACAAAATGCTGCATCTAACGACACATCATAGTGGAGCCATTTCCATTTCTCACACCAAGATCCCTGAAAAGACTTTTTCTGACCCCCTGAACTTGATAAAGGAAATTTGAAATTGGTGGGTTGGAAAGGAGACTCTTTTATATCAGGTGTAGACCATCTGACAGAATGTTCTAAGTTTTCTGTTCCGTCCTTATCCAGTTTTCGCTTTTTGGACTATCTTCAAGCTCAGACTGTTTAGATCTCCATCACCCATTCTGAATGTAGAAGGATTTTCGAGCGTATACTGAAGCTCCGCTTCATAACCGCTTTCCAAATCAGAGCTGCTAGGATTTCTTGAACCCTCGGTTAGAACACTCGTTGGAACACAGAATACAAGGTGGTTAAAAGACCAATTCTGTCATACCACATTGGATGTATGAGTCCACATTACACATATTTCAATCGAAACATCGTAGTTCTTGAACGGCTTTATTAACTGATTATGATGGTCTCTGCTGATAGCAACATTTATTATCTCTGGAAAAATGTTTCGGATGGGCCCACAAATTGCATTACAAACAGCATGAATGTGCAGCAATTAGGAATACTCACCTAACTTTACAGTTTTAAGAATTTCATTCTGCAGAGATTTTATTGCATTACCAGTTACTCTGCATTCATCTGAAAGCAAATTCTCAGTTATCATGCATGTGAAATTTATACACCTTTATGATTTCCCCGATTTTACAAATCTGCAAAACTTGGACCAGTAAATCATATTGTATTAGGATAAGTGTATAATACGGGGTAAATATTCTACTTTGATACTTTCCCTGATTGAAGACCCCTGATCGGCACAGGCTAAGTGTGTTGCAGTCTGTATAAAGAAGTGACGCGTTTATAAATGGAGTTTATCGTTTTGTTTCATGGATTATGATAATAAAGGGAATTTTACTACTACCAAAGGCATTTTCGACCAGTGTACACGTACATATGCGGTCCTTTGCAGATATTAGAGTAGACCCCCCAAATAAACAGTCGTCCGCATTTGATGCGTTTTCCTGGCAAGTATACACGTCATATGCACAAGTTATAATAGTATTCACACACTTCATTTTGCTTGAAGTGATTGTGAATTGGAATTTTATGCCCTTTGCTTATTCAATTTTATTAATAGATCAATTGATAAAGTATTTCACCGCGTTTATTGTATATCATTTTGACTGCAACTATACGTATAGGCATGTAAAGAAAAGCTTTTTATTCTAAATATATTTATCCAAAACTGTTAATGTTTTACTGATGTACGATATTTCTATTGTAATTCTTTTTTAGTACGCCATTGTGTTCTAAAACCCGATTTCATTTGTTTTTGATACCACATACATGATTATCGGAGATGTACACGTTACCCGTTGAGACTATCAGCACAAGTAAATCGAAAACATTTACATGAAGTGAAGCGTAACAAACCTCGTACTCTTATATAACAGGCAAACCCTGATGATAGAGCATTTCATCGAATATGGCGGATAAAAGAAATACGGCGGACTCCGACAATTCTACTGGAAATGACATCCATGTTGACCTTCGCCTACGTGAATAAACTATCTGTTTTCTGAATAGATGACAGAAAAGGTATAGAAAACGAACAGTATTCAATTTCGCAATTCCTACAGAAAATACAAATCAGAGAGATGGGCAAACACGGACCCCCGGACACTTCAGAGTGGAATCAGGTGCCTAGAAGAAGTAAGCATCCCCTGTCGACCGATCACAACCGCCGTGAGACCTATATCTTGATCAAGTAAATGGAGTTACCTGCAGCGAGAATCAATGTGCCAAGAATGGCCTAACAATTGGTATGAAACACGTCAGAGAGCATATAACCTAATGGAAGGATGAACTGCCAAACTAGATCGTTATAACTACCATAAAATTTGCGAAATGCTGACTGTAGACGACTGTACACACCCCTGGAACATCAACTTTGTCAGTAGCCTGCCTCGATTTAAAAACTGATCATATGCAGATCAAGCTCCTGCGTATCGAATCGGTTAGGAGATATAATTAGTGAATAGAATTCATGATATATAAGGCCAAGGCCATGTTTGGTAAGTTTTTCCTCACTTGGTTAGGAACATCAACCTCATGGTATATTTTCCTCTCTCTATTCCTTGCAAAATAAACCTTACAGCATTCAAGCTCTGGGTAGTCTTTCTTTTGTGAAGTATCCTGCTGTAAAGCGTCGTATTTCATGGTCTCGTGTATTTTTAAATATGAAATTTATTTTTTTTAATTTACATTCTACTTTCATTTCTGCAGGAACTCCCAGTTGTTAAAATAGGCATACTGTATTTATCAAGATTCATGTGCACATTGTTCACATTTGAGGAAAATCTCTGAAATGCAAAACATCTGTGGCTACCATTACAATTGTTAAATTAAGATATCGAAGACAAAAACGTTGAACATATAAACATTATAATTTATTTTTACAAACATTTGTCAGAAATTTTGGTACAGAAATACAATGAATAAATGATATCCAGTTTAAATACAAATGACAGTGAAGTGGATCTATGGTTAACCTAGGTATACCTTAGTGGAATCAGCCAGGGAAACGCTAAGTTTTATTCATTATATGAATGCAAGCACCTAATTTCTTTCCGACAGATATTTGTTTGTTACACAAGAAATTTATGAATTGACAGGCATTGAGTGTGGTAATATAACGAGAGTGTATGTATTTGTTTCTCTTTTTAAAACTTTAACAATAATAATAATACATAACGATACTTATCACCATTATCCCACACTCACACAAACCACATTTTCGTTCAAATTTTTCAACATTTTCCCCATCTTCCAGTTTCAGAGGAAGATGCTGAAAATCTACATAGTAATTTAAAGTCTTTATCAAATGACATATTCATTTTATTATAATTCTCAATATTTAAAGAACCTTTAAACATTCTATAACTCCATTACAGAAATCATTAAAGATGATTGCACTTTTTGCTGTAACCAATTCAACAGCAGATTTTTCACATTTCACTTAAGTCTGGTTTAACTACACATAACAAGAGGCCCACAGGCCTTAATGGTCACCTAAGTATCATAGCCCATACAGGGAGTCTCATATTTCCATATAAATCTCATTATGGAGTCTTCTGTGCACATGTTTACAATCTTTCAAAATACATGCAATTTCTATTCAATTACAAAAGAAGAAAAAAAAGGAAGTTTGAAGCTTATAAATTATCCTTACATTCCCTAATTATTTTCATACATTTTCATTATGTGGCCATATTACCCCTGAACCCTTGACCCAGGAACCACAAATTTACAACTAAGGTAGAAATTAAAGCTTCATGGATATCATAATCATGCATTTAGTTTTTCTCAAATATATCTGGGAGTAGAAAGATTTTCTCAAATATATATAGACATAGTATTAAAGAAGAAGAGTTTTTAAGATTTGATATATTTTCACTATATGATCATATTGGCCCCATCCTAGGGCCTGAATCCCTGACCTTGGGGCCATGGATTTTGTAATCCCCATGGGGTAGTACTGTTATAAATTTCCCAATTTATATTCCTATTAGCCTAGAGATGCTTCACACCAGAAATGGTAACAATTGTCCATGTAGTTTTCAAGAAGTTAAAAATGTGAAATTGTTAATGGACGACACATGATGACGGACAAAGAACAATGGTAATAAGTCACTCGAGTGACTCAGGTGACCTAAAAATTCAGTATAGTTCTAACACCATTTCAACTTTTAAAAATCTATATCTTTTCAACTAATACATGTATGTCAATATTGTGGACATGTTTTGAAATGTCAAAATCATCAATTAATCTAGTCAAAACTGAGATCTTGTTGTACATGTAAATTACCATACGCCATAAAATCTGGGGTAGACCTTTTTTTTTTAGAATCAAGATTAATTTACAGAATTCTAAGTGAACCCATTAAACAACCCACATGCTTCACACCATAAATGGTAACAATTGGCCTTGCAGTTTTCAGGAAGAAGTAAAAATGTAAAATTGTTAATGGACGACGATGGACAAAGACCAATGACAATAGATCACCTGAACGACTCAGGTGGCCTAAATAAAATCATTAACACTATGCTACCATGCTCACAACCATAAAAGAAGTTTGACTTACAATTTTGTCAAAAACATTTGATTAACACACTACACACAGGCCATAGCTTTCTTCATAAATCATACATCATTAACATACATCATTCTGATAATTACATTAATTCAAATATTGAAATTTGTAGCTACATAGTATAAACTACATGGTAAATGGCACCAGTACAACTTTTGAATGTATTTCTAGTAATTATCAAATCTTACAATGATAAAATATTCTGTTTCGTTATGTTTTCCCTGACTGACTTGCTAACCTATCATCTTGCATTCAGTAAGACCATAGAAATCTGTCAGATTGCAGTAACTGCGAAAGGTTAACATTGAATGGCTTGTAAAACTCGTGAAGCATTTCCTTGGTCTCCTCCAGCATGTCTCCCATGGCCCGTGTCCGATTGGAGCGGCGGTTTTCTTTTGTGTGGCTTGCAAAAAATAACTTAGACTCTTCTGATGTAAGATTACCTTCAAAATATATTTTTTAAAGATGGTTAAAAAGGATTATAATACTTTTCACAAACCAATGGCAAAAATAACCTTTGAATAGCCATTGATTTGAACATATTTTATTGTATACTGGATACTGGTAACAATCTAAAAAAAAGGTTCTGACAACTACCAAGTTCATCTCCTGTATAATCATTACATTGCATTACAAAAGGTATGGATCATTTATGCTAAATCTCATAATAAATAAATCTTACTCGACTATTTTCTATGGTTTATGTCCTTTCAATGACCTTGAAATGAAAATCTATGACCATATATGTGTGTGGCAGACTCAGTGTACACAGACAAAAGTATATTTGTAATTTTCTTTTAGCTCCTTAAAGGGGCATGGTCATGATTTGAGCTGAAAATTTTCCAATTTTATTTTTCCATTTTTAATGTTTACAATGCTTATCTAAGGTATTTCTAATGGTCATCAATAATTTGAATGTCAGTTGTTGAGAGAGATCCAGAACTCACAATTCTTTGTTATATGAGGTCCTCATATAAACTAGGCTTATGCCATGAATTTGTTTATGTAGGTAAAATATACTAGGTTAAAGTTTCATTTAAAGCATATTTTTTTCAATTTACAAGACTAGTTAATTTTGAACACACTTAAACAGTTTCTAGTGTTTGTCACATCTCATATTGTTTTAAACATGCTACTTTTCTATTAAGGAATCTATATATCTAAACAATAACTTTGTTTACATAACAAAGAATTGTGAGTACTGTATTTCATTTTTAACTCAACAACTGACATTCAAATTTTAGTTGACCATTAGACATACCTCAGTTAAGTATTGTAAACATTAAAAATGGAAAAATAAAATTGGAAAATTTTCAGCTCAAATTGTGACCATGCCCCATTAATACTCACTCAGCTCCAGAAACTGTGATACTTTGATTAGCACTTCCGTTTTGTTTTTTGTATAATCGTCAAAATTGATCACTAGAATTTGATCTTGTGAAAAAATTTGCAGCCAGTCTGTCAGAAACACATGGTACATCCCAACTCGCAGTCTAGCCTGAAGAGATATAACATTCATGTACATATGTCCACAGCAGATTGTTTGCCTAAAATAACAAGATGAATATATACATATATACATTTACATGAACAATTTTTTTATCCTCAAGGAACCTATTTTGGTGGCATGAAGCAATAACGTGCACTGCCACAGCACATGATATACCTGTCAGATGTTTAATAAATAAAGTGTATGACAAAATCACGTCAACCTTATTTATGCAAAGATTGTACCAATATCTTTGATTTAATGTCTGAGGTAAAATGAAGGGTTTATTCCCTGATCATCATCTCCCAAGAAACAACAACTCATTAAGATTGGGGATAAAGGGGCCCCTCTAAGGGGAAAAGAGGGGAGTTTACCTGAATGATTTAAGTTTCAATAAGGCAAAGTAAATAAATTCTCCCAAATTTCTTACTACAATAATTGTCATATATAGCACTGTATGCATTAATTGATGAGTATTTAAAAGAAGCACTGATCAATTTTTCAATAATTTTGAAATAATTTAATTTATATTCATGCATTTTACAGTCCGCATATAGTGCATTAAATATGAAACACAATCAATTTTCATTTAAATCATGTTTAACAAATGTTATTTTAATCACACTTTAAATACAACACTGTTACTAATTCACAAACAAATAATATTTAAAGTCAAGCTACACATATAATCTATCCATAATTTTTGTCATTGTTTCTCATGATTTCTGAAGTCACATAATGTCACTGTCCAAGGTGTAGGAGTTCGGATGCAGAATCTGTATACGTCATCAAGTCGATTATTCTGTCTTGAAACCTCTCCTTCAGTGTCTGCAGTCTTCTGTTGACGGTCATATACTTCTTTGTGGGTGGTCTTACAGTCCTGCTGGCGTCCATCTGCATCTTCTTAATTTCCTTGGCATTCTGTATGTCTTTGAAAATCTGCACAATGGTGAAGATGTTGCGGTGTGCATGCTGGGCCATTCTATTCAGCTTCCCGTGCCATCCTTCAAGACTGTTGTTAGTACGGGGTCCCTCAGTGCCAGAGTGGTTCCATAGTATTCTGTCACCATCCACCCACTGTTCGGTCACGTAATCTGTAAATGTCTCTGTCATCGTGGTAAGGTTGGTTTCAGCTCGGTCTTCCAGGGCTGTGAACCAGACATCTTCAATTCTGTCTAGTGAAACAAGGGGAAGAACTGCTGCCCGTCTAACCAATGGGTGTGGGGCTTTCTTCCAAATCCTACAGGTATGTTGTTCTCCGTTGAAATGTTGGCTGAACATCCTGCTACTATGCATTTCCAGAAGACACTGTTGTTTGTTCTATGATTAATCCGGTAGATGTATCCATCAAAAGCTAAATTGTGGCCTCCTCTTCTGTTTGTGATGAACTTTATGTTGTGCTGTGCATTAGCCATTGTTGAACGTTGGTAGACGATGAAGACTGATACAACCTGGATTTGCATATCCATATATATACAGTTCTGTAGCTTGTGTGATTATTTTAGTTCACAGCATCTCATACTTATAATCATACTTAAAATTTCAAAGTTACATGATCTCCCCAGATATAATTATCAGTCCAACATGCAAAGGAAAGAGCAGCTTGGATTATCAGTTATAAATTTCAAAATGAGTAGAAATGTACCCAAGGTACAAAAGTTAATAATTCTTATCATAAAACAATACATCTACACCAATAAATTTTCAAATATAAAAAAAATTTTAGCAAAACAAAACATTGAAAAAAGTTATCATGGAAAGAATTACAACTGAAAAATTTATGTTGTAGAAAAACTGCAGGTATTAGGAGTTTGAAAGATACTGGCTACATATTTATTTATTTATTCTGTAATTTTTTTTTATTTGTTTTAAATACATCATACAGATAAATTCATAGCAGCAGGGAGAGAGAAGGAAAGAGAGAGAGAGAGAGAGTTAACGGAGAAGGGAGATAGAGTTGCATACAGTAATAATCCAATATATTGGTTGTATGTTTAACACAGATCATCATCAACAACAAAATCAAAATAATAATTGATTCCAGCAGGTGTCAAACCTATCCTTTTCACCACTTTTTTTTAAAAGCAATATATTTTTGTGTTTCATAAAATTTAGTCATTAGCAATATTGCGGCATCTACAACATATTTATGATAAATCATTACTTATTACATATTACAAAATATGCCCAATCCTGCTTATTTTATGCATGTATTGTATAAGTTGCTCACCTTTGTATAGCAATGTGAATGCAAAATAAAAATTTAAATTAAAAAAAAAAAAATAAATAAAAAAATCAGTATATAATACATAATATATAACATAATATATGAAAGTAAAATTAAACTTCACAGCCAAAAAAAATATTCAGTGATTTGTTTTTAATTAATTCTATCCATGCATGTAACACAGGTAAATTCTACCTGTGATACAGGTAAACTCTTCCTGTGTTTCCCCTTGACCTTCAGGGAACACACCAAATGAAGATTATTCCTTGTAATGTGTCTAATGCACATTACAACTGACCTGTCAATACACCTCTGGAATTATTGAAATAAGTACAGAAATATTTCAAACCATATTTTCATTTTATGACATATATTTTGATAGATTCTTTCACATGGTATAGATTACTTATTTTGGATTGTACGAAGAATTGTCCCATGATAAAAGGGAAGACAAATAATTTCCACAGCCTTCTTACATTAAAATCATTAATTAATCTTTAACTGGACATATGCAATTCAGCTGTTCTTAAATTGATCTTTGAATGTCCAGCTGAACACTTTGAAAACTATGGCTTAGATCATTACTCCTAAGGGGCTACAGAATCTTAATTAAACAGGCAGATTTGCCTCTAATCAGAACTCCTTCAAACACCATGGCTCAGATAATTATTCTCATGAGAAAATTAATTCCTCTTATCTGTTGTGTGATGTGCTTGTGAAGTCTTTGCAAATTTTGTGGTACAACAACTGCATATATTTATATCACTAATGTTAGATAATAAGTATTCATATCAATTGTTATATAGCCATGTTTTATGCATACAAAAAAAAAGAGAAGTATTTTTGATGTTATAACAACTGAACAGAGTAAATGCATCACTCTCTTATACATGTAGGGATTACCTCTCTTAAAAATTCTTGTTACAGTGACTGGAGACTGGGTTCGGTAATATAGTTTTAAGATAAGGGTAGCTCGTTCCTTTGATAAATCCATTTTTATTCAAAGTTGATAAGGCAGTTTTCAATGCAATATTATGAGGTAATTTTGGGACATCACAATTCCAAAAAAGTGAGATATTTTCCCGCCATATTGTGGTGCTATAAAATTGTATTTATTCAATTTATAACTTAGACAAAAATCAAAGAAATTGGTTAAGGTATTTGCTTTTTATGGTTATTTCAAATGCTATCATATATTTTGGGACACCCTGTAGTTGTTGTTTTTAAATGCTTACCATTTTTCAAGTTTTAATGACCTGATTTTAAGCTACAAATCACATTTTTATACAGATGCACAAATTTACAAAATTTGTGATTCTAGGACTCATAATCTACATGAGCCCAAATTAAGTGTTATGCCATAGGTTCTCAATTATAGGTCACAGTGACCTTGATTTAGGGCGCAACCCACTTTCTTCCAAAGCTGCATTAACTGATCAAGTTTTATGATTCTATACCAAATAATTGTCTGGTTATGAATCGGACAGGATTTTGCCACATTTGCCATATCGTCTTAATCATATGTCAAAGTGAACTTTAAAGTGTGACCCACCTTCTGCCCAAGATGTATCATCTGACAAAGTTTGATTATTTTGCATCTCATAGTATTTAAGTTACAAGCTGGACACAAAACAGGACAAATGGGCAAACAGATGAAAATGATTGCCATAACATAATATGTCCCGTCTTAGACAGGCATATTAAAAGCACTAGAGCTTGGTAGGGCCTGAAAAAGGGCCACAATTTTTTCATGCATTTTTGTACACACTTTTGTCAATATATTCTTAAAGAAAAATAAATATTGAAAAGACATAGAGAACAATATTTGTAGATAATGACAATACCTATTCTACAATATAAAATTTTCGGGCCAGCCCCTTAAAGGGAATGATTTACAATTTTCCCCAAAGATTGTTTTCCACTTTTAATGAACAAAATCTACTGTCTAATGTGTTCAAAAGATTTCACAGAAAATTAAGGTTATACATTACGACAGAAACTCATTTCAGGGAGTTTATTATTTGTTTTGTAAACCATGACTGCAGTATGCTAGTTATTGTTTATGAAGTTTTCAAAGGAAATGGCTATCAACCTAAATTTATGATATAGACCACATTTCAAGTATTCTTTAGGTAAAATATGTCATTTAAAAGTTAAATTTTGACTGTGCAAAATTAAAAAATTAAGAAGCTTTGAATTACAAAATTATCATTTCAGTAGTTGTTTGTCAACATAAAAAGACTTGAGTCTTTGTTTACATATTAACACAGAATTAAGGCTAAAATATTGCTCTTATCCTTGCATTTAGATGGTCACCGTTTTGGCTATGAACATTAAATGAGTTATATTTCTAATGCTTAACATCAAAAATGATTTTTTTTTTCAAAACATGAACCAGTTCCTTTAATTAAAGGTTGGGAGGGGTCAAAAGTATTTTCTAAATATCTCAAAAACTAAAAAGAATTTGTTAAGTATTATTGAAGCAAAGTTGTTTTAATGTTTTACAATTGCTGATGTCAGCAACATGATGACTGATTACATAATAAGGGATTTGTAATGTACAAAATTTTGATGCGTTCTATCTCTTAAACAAGAGATAATTTATAAAGAATTATTGAACAAATATTGGTCAGAGTGTGACTCTAAACAACATGCCATCTTCAAATTTTGTCTTACATTCACTTTTTACAGAATTTAGGGGACAGACCCTAAAAATGAAAATCCTATTTTGAAAACTAAAACTGTTTGTTAAACATTGTAAACAAAAGTTGTAGATAATGATGAGACCTATTATATGATATAAAGTTTTAGTGGCCAACCCCTTAATTAAAGGGCCAAGAGGGGTCAAAAGTTTTTTCTAAATATCTCAAAAACTATAAAGAATTTTTGAAGCATTATTGAAGCAAAGTGGTTTGTTTTATTGTTTTGTAACTGTTGAAGCCAGGAAAATGAATCATTGATTATGTAATAAGGGATTTCTAAGGGAATAACATACAAAACTTTGGTGCTTTTTATCTCTTCAATGAAAAATATTTTGTAAAGCAATATATAACATAACTAGCTGGTCAGAATGTTACTCTAAACAGTATATTCCATCTTCAAATTTTGACTTAAGAGCACTTTTAAGGGATTCAGGGGATGACTCCTAAAACTAAATAAAACCTATATACTCCATATATATTGAAATTCAGGGGACCAACCTTTTTCTTTCAATATAACCTAAGTTCAAACTTAGTGAAATTGGAAATGTTGCTGAATGTTTTACATCTCAATCCCGATTACAAAAGCAGAATAAATTGCATTGTTATCAATTCATAAATTAATTACAAATTTACAACATTTAATAAATAATAGAATGAATTTATCAGTCCACTTCAGATTTTTTATATTATCTGTGTCATTTTTGGATCTCATATGCTTTTGTTTTGGGGAAAAATTACCCAACTTGATAGCTTCAATTAGTGCACACTGTTTGAAAATCATGGTTGAAATACTAGGATTAACCCCAATGTGCTGTTTCAGAATTTGACTTCCAATTCTTATCTATTGTGGTTACTACTTTGTATTTTGTGTCAACTGACAATGTTTTCCTTTTTTGTGAATTGGCCATTTTCAATAATGATTGCAAAGCTGTCCCAGAGTGATCATACTCCACTGTTATTGTATTCTCTTGTAAAAACACAATGAAAACAATTCAATAAAGAAACTACTTTACTGACACCTTAGTATTTGCCCATGTAATTATGAAGTCACCAACTGCAATGTCTAGGGGGGCTTCAATATAACCCTTGTAAAAACAACACATTATCATCTCAGCAGACTGATAAATCATTTCAAAATAAGCAATAATTTAATATAAGCAATTTCAATTTAACAGATAATTGAATGCAAAAAAAAACAAAACAAAACAAAAAAAAAAACCAAAAAAAAAAACCGAGAGACTCACTCAAGCCAGGGATTTTAACTTTATTTCAAAATAAGTGATATTTCAATATAAGTGGAGTAAGCTGTGTTTTGAAAACCAAAGAATTTTGTCAAACATTGTAGAATAATTGTTTAAGATAATGTGAAGACCTATTCCCATAATAAGGGGCCAAGAGGGAATGATGTACAAAACTTTGATTTTCTTTCTCTCCTAAACAAAAATATTATGTAATGCATTACAGAACATAAACTGATCAGAATGTGAATTTTAACAGTATTTCACATTGAAATTTTGTCTTGCATCCCCTTTTATGGAATTCAGGGGATGACCCCTAAAACTGCATGAATATCCTATATGTCAAACTAAACACATCTTGTTATTGTATATCAAAAATTGTAGATAATGTGTATATATATATATATATATATATATATATATATATATATATATATGTGTGTGTGTGTGTTGAAAACTGAAAACATTTTGTTAAATGTTGTAAAACAAACTTTGTGGATAATCTGGAAACCTATTCAACAATATCAATTAAGATTTAGTGGTCAGCCCCTTAGAAAAACTGGAAATAATTTCTGATTTCAAAATCAAATGAAAGACCAACTAATGGCTTGCAGTGAGATAATGCATATCATTATTATGTTCCCCCAACAAAGTTTGGGAATAGGGCCACATTATTTGTATTTTTCAAAGAAAATACTTCACTATCAATTTGAATTTCAGTTGGACCGACAGTCCACCATACCAGTATATCAAGTGGACCTTCCAATTGTTTGGTGGTCTCAGACCTCCAGTCTGCCAGTATCGAACCCTGCTGTGAAACTGATTCACTCAGAATTCAAAAAGATGCAAGAGAATTACAAATGCATATTCATGGGAAATTCAAATTAAATGCAGATTTTTCCCCCTGGATACATAAGAGCATTACCAACTTTTCATTTTATTGAATATTTGATAAAATCGACAATATGGTAACCTCAAAACAGATGCATGAGAACTGTAATTTCAATTTTTATTTGGTTTATTCTTAAGTTTTTCTTTCCCAGAGTCTATCATTATTGTTAATTATTCTTAAAATTTTTCTCTACTATTGTATTTTTTTCCTTACAATTGTGTTTATGTGATTTCTCTGATCGTTGGTTCCGATGATGTTCTCTGATATGCGTTGACCGATTTTCATTAGATTTTCAAGGATGAACATTTCATTTGAACTCAATAGTTTTTTTTAATTTTGATTATGTCATTTATAACATGAGATATTGACGATTTTCTAAAATTTAGGGGGTCAGTTTGTCCAGATGTGTTTTGGGAAACTATTCAAGACATCAATTGAAATTTTCAGCAATTTTAGAGTTGAGTTCGTAGTTATGCCTTGTTTTTTTTAAATGTAAAAAATAATTGAGCTTTGTGGGGCTGGAAAAAAAGCACCACAAGTTTTTCCTGCACTTTTGTCCACATTTTCTTCAATATTTTCTTTAAAAAAAATAACTTGAAAAGATGTCTATAATAAAATTTGTAGATAACAACAAGACCTTTTAGACAATATCATGTTTTAGGGGCCATCCCCTTACACAAAGGGCCAAGAGGGGTCAAATATAATTTCTAAGTATCTCAAAAACTAACAAGAGGTCCATGGGCCACATTGTCCACCTAAGTCACCTTGGCCCTGCCATTGTTCACTGTTGTGATTTTAAAAAGATTTTTTTTTATCAATCTTTATTCCCATACAATCATAACATAACTGAAAATAAATTCACATAACACCAATATGTCTAACATGATCTTGCTGTTCTGGATAAGACCAAGGTCATGGATCATGATATGATATGAAAGACCTTGCCATAAATAATCGATATATAAAATATGAAAGCTCTATCTTGAACAGTTCAGGAGATACTGAATAGGTAAGACTTTAATTAAAAGAGTGTCAAACTTCCAGACCAAGGTCATAAGGTCAAGCACAAAATTATAACAAGGTCTTACAGTGTACCATAAAGAATCTATACACAAAATAGGATTGATTGATTGATTATATATTGTTTAACATCCCTCTCGAGAATCTTTCAATCATATGGAGACGTCACCATTGCCGGTGAAGGGCTGCAAAATTTAGGCCTGTGCTCGGCGCTTAGGGTCTTTATCATGCCACACCTGCTGTGACACAGGACCTCGGTTTTTGCGGTCTCATCCAAAGGACCGCCCCATTTAGTCACCTCTTACAACAAGCAAGGGGTACTGAGGATCTATTCGAACAACCCGGATCCCCGCAGGGCCATAAAATAGGAAAGTGTTACCTTAAATAGTTCATATATATAGAGACACTGATTAGATCATGTTTTATAAAACTAGGTCAAGGCCACAAGATTAAATATGATTGTATCACAAGGTCTTGTCATAAAGAATTTATAGACAAAATATAAAAGCTCTACCTTAAATAGTTCCAAAGATATTTAATAGGTCACATTTTCTTAAAAATAGGTTAGATTTCAATGTCAAGGTCACAAGATCAAACACCATTGGCATAATGTACAACACTTAAAATTCTCTCTATCTCCTAAATGAAAACTATTTTGTAAATAGAGGACCTTGAATGAGTGCTAATGGCATATGAAATTTATGAAATGAGTTGCCAGATTTAATATTTCCCAAGCTTGGTAACGAATTTCATAAATTTCATAAGCCACAAGCACAAGTGTAAGATTCTATTTATCACACAACTATCAATAAGGCATATTTTAGTTACTTTCCGTTTCACGTTTCTGAATAAGGAAGTGATTTTTCAGCCTCTTTGCATTGTCTGAAAATGTCCTTGAGCGGAAGAAATAAGATCTACAGATAAACACATCAACATGATAGCTAAATTGAAATTTCAATCTTAAGATTTTAATTTTTAGCTATGTCATTATATGACAACATCAAATGAAACAATAATAAATATGATAGGCTTGAAGAACGTTTGTAGTAAAAGTTTTTTATCTATGTCAGAACACTCTGACCTCACATGACCCTACATAATTTTAATTGTTATTAACCAGTTTCTTTTTCCAAACCTGCATTATGAACCTGGAAACAGTACTGCTGTGTGATAAAGCATTATATAACATCAATTGGTCAGGTAGTTGGTTGGTTGTATATTGTTTAACATCATGTTTGAGAATTTTTCACTCATATGGAGGTGTCACCATTGCTGATGAAGGCTGCAAAATTTAGGCCTATGCTTGGTCTTGTGGCCTTTGAGCAGGGAGGGATCCTTACTGTGCCACACCCTCTGTGACAAACAGCCTCAGAATCATTAATGTGTATATGACAATTATTTATGACTTACTTATAATTTCCTTTGACATTTCTATTTTCCCATCATGTACAAAACTTCTGTGTTTACAATGCTACAAGTAAATTGATGATGTCATAACTTGCAATATAAAAGAATGTGTATACTGAACTAAGAAACTAATCACAGTAGCTCAGTGTTTAGAGTGTTCGCTTAATTTGTAACAAGGAGGTTATGAGTTTGAACCCTGCTTGTGCCATGGCTGCATCAAACCTAAGACATACACATTGCTCCTTCACCAAACACTTGGCATTTAGAAGTGAGAAACATGGGTGTTTCGGAGATGACCTTAAAAACAGAGGTCCCGTGTCATGGCAGGCACTGGCACATTAAAGATCACTTACTGCTACAGCCTTGAGCACTATGCATAGGTCTAAATTTGTGTTACTTCACCTACAACTGGTGACATCTCAATTTGAGTGAAAAATTCTCGACAGGATGTAAAACAAACAACCAACCAACCAACTTAACAAAGAATACCACTGATAAAGGAATCCCACCAATATAGGACCCTCAACAATACTGAAAATCTTCAATGAGAGCTACTTAAAGCACATTTTTATTCATATATATAACAAAAATCTTAAAACTGGATATAATATTTTGAAAACATGATGAGATTTCAAATCATTAACGAGGTTAAGCAATATTACCTTGTAATTTTCAAGTGATGCATTATATGCACATGTGCGTATGGAAAATTGAACCTGACACTCTTTATGTTTGCTGATGGCTCTGTGAACAGCTTGGTGAAAATCTTCCAACGACAGAAGATAGCGGGCAGATGGGGCCTCATACAAATAATCCGAATACAGCCTAAAACATGTGCAATTTAAATAAAACCTCAAACACATCTACAAATACCTGTAACTAAACCACACATGTAATATTCTAGACAATCAAATAATCTCCAGACAGTTACATACACATCATTGTATCCTAGACAACTAGACACTATAACATATCCTAAAATACACATACACACTGTCATGTAATATTCATGATGAACAAATAATCTTAAATATATTCTGTACATCCTAAAATATAATTACACACACATTTACATGCAATATCCTAAGTATTAATAGTATTAGTAGTTACCATGTAAGACACACCATATTGTTTACGAGATCCTACAGTGTCAACCACACTGAACTTACCGTTCAACTGGATCACGCAATACAACTATGATTTTGAGCTTTGGAAGCAGCTTGTGTATGTAGAAGGGGAGGACATGTTTTGGATCATGGAGTCCTTCATTTCCTGGGAAATTTCTCCAGTTCCAACTGTCAAATGCCAGGTCTGCAGAGGCATCACCTGACCAAGAAAACAAGTATGGAGATAATCCCATGACTCACCAATACATTACTGTCATCATTAGAAGTTTTTAACTGAACTAGCTTCTATATGAATTCACTGGTAATCATTCCTATATTTCTGTACACTGGCAATTCATTTCTATTTCTGTAAAAAAAAAAAAAACACCAATAATTCATTTCCATTCCTCTGTTAATTCACTTTTATTTTTGACTATCTGAAATTTATTTCTGTATCTGTTTGAACCCATCAGACATTAATTCTATTTTTGCATGAATCTCTGTTATTTCTTAATGAATCTCCTTGTAATTCACTGTTATTTCTTAATGAATCTCCTTGTAATTCACTGTTATTTCTTAATGAATCTCCTTGTAATTCATTGTTATTTCCGTATGAATCTCCTTGAAATTCACTGTTATTTCTGTGTGAATCTCCTTGTAATTCATTGTTATTTCTTAATGAATCTCCTTGTAATTCACTGTTATTTCTTAATGAATCTCCTTGTAATTCATTGTTATTTCTTGATGAATCTCCTTGTAATTCACTGTTATTTCTTAATGAATCTCCTTGTAATTCACTGTTATTTCTTAATGAATCTCCTTGTAATTCATTGTTATTTCCGTATGAATCTCCTTGAAATTCACTGTTATTTCTGTGTGAATCTCCTTGTAATTCATTGTTATTTCTTGATGAATCTCCTTGTAATTCACTGTTATTTCTTAATGAATCTCCTTGTAATTCACTGTTATTTCTTAATGAATCTCCTTGTAATTCATTGTTATTTCCGTATGAATCTCCTTGAAATTCACTGTTATTTCTGTGTGACTCTCCTTGTAATTCACTGTTATTTCTTGATGAATCTCCTTGTAATTCACTGTTATTTCTGTATGAATCCACCAGTGATTCATTTTTATTTCCATGAGAAAATAATAATTCATATCTGTATGAATCCACTAATACCTCATTTCTGTATTAATCAATTAATCATTCATTTCTATTTTATGTATGAATCCACAAGTAATTCACTTATATTTCTGCATGAATCCCCTTGCAATTGATTGTTATTTCCTCATGAATCAACCATGCAATGATTTAATTCTCTTTCTGTATTACTCCACAAGTAATCTGCATGAGCCCACTGATAATTTATTTCTGCGGAACGGAACTGCACTTTACTGTAAATAAAACACTTCCTGCAATCACCAAGTTAAAAATATGGAGAAAACATGTATCAAACATCTGTCATTCATATTTGTTGTTATATACAAATCTTTTCAAAATGTAGACTGGGACTTCTTATAACCCTTTCTCTTTATATGTAGACCTAACCTTTATATATAAATGTTCATTTCCTTTTTTTGATGTAGAATACCCATATCTTTTTTGATGTACTTATCTCTTAATATGTACACATCTCTTTATAGTTACAATCAATGCTTATATGTACACATCTCTTTATAGTTACAATCAATGCTTATATGTACACATCTCTTTATAGTTACAATCAATGCTTATATGTACACATCTCTTTATAGTTACAATCAATGCTTATATGTACACACCTCTTTATAGTTACAATCAATGCTTATATGTACACACCTCTTTATAGTTACAATCAATGCTTATATGTACACATCTCTTTATAGTTACAGTCAACCTTTATATGTACACATCTCTTTATATGTATCTACCTTTTTTAGCTCACCTGAGCTGAAAGATCACGTGATCTTTTCTGATCACCTGTTATCTGTCGTCTGTCTGTCTGTAAACTTTTCACATTTTTGACACCTTCTCCAGAACCACAAGGCCAATTTCAATCAAACTTAGAACAAATCATCCATTTTTCAAGGAGATTCAAGTTTGTTCAAATGAAGGACAACACCCTTCTCCAAGGGGAGATAATAGTAAAATAACAAAAATAAACTGATAAATTTTGAAAATCTTCTCCATAACCAGCAGGCCAATACAAAGATCTACAGACGTTCATGACCGATGAAATGCACTGAAAAATAAGCTTCACCCACCATCACAAGCCTTGGACAAATATTGGACATCCTCCATTGTTTTGTATAGTAAACACAGAGTGTATCAACCAATTACATCATTAATACTACATGTACAGTTCTTTTTGTATGAGAAATGATTAAATATTTTCCTCTCGAATCTATGAATTAGACAGCAAGTATCCAGACAAACTTTACAGGGCCAAATTCATACCATTTCCATCAACTCAAGATAAACTTGCAGAAGTGTATGTCGTGGATTACTCTATGTCACAGGCATCAAAATCAGCTAAATGTCACAAAAGCAGCTAAACATCATAAAATCAGCTAAATGTCACAAAAGCAGCTAAACATCACAAAATCAGCTAAATGTCACAAAAGCAGCTAAACATCATAAAATCAGCTAAATGTCACAAAAGCAGCTAAACATCACAAAAGCAGCTAAATGTCACAAAAGCAGCTAAATGTCACAAAAGCAGCTAAACATCACAAAATCAGCTAAATGTCACAAAAGCAGCTAAATGTCACAAAAGCAGCTAAACATCACAAAATCAGCTAAATGTCACAAAAGCAGCTAAACATCACAAAATCAGCTAAATGTCACAAAAGCAGCTAAACATCATAAAATCAGCTAAATGTCACAAAAGCAGCTAAACATCACAAAAGCAGCTAAATGTCACAAAAGCAGCTAAACATCACAAAATCAGCTAAATGTCACAAAAGCAGCTAAATGTCACAAAATCAGCTAAATGTCACAAAAGCACAAAAGCAGCTAAATGTCACAAAAGCAGCTAAACATCACAAAATCAGCTAAATGTCACAAAAGCAGCTAAATGTCACAAAATCAGCTAAACATCACAAAATCAGCTAAATGGTTACAAAATCAGCTAAACATCACAAAATCAGCTAAATGTCACAAGAGCAGCTAAATGTCACAAAATCAGCTAAACATCACAAAATCAGCTAAATGTCACAAAAGCAGCTAAACATCACAAAATCAGCTAAATGTCACAAAAGCAGCTAAATGTCACAAAAGCAGCTAAACATCACAAAATCAGCTAAATGTCACAAAAGCAGCTAAATGTCACAAAAGCAGCTAAACATCACAAAAGCAGCTAAATGTCACAAAAGCAGCTAAACATCACAAAAGCAGCTAAATGTCACAAAATCAGCTAAACATCACAAAATCAGCTAAATGGTTACAAAATCAGCTAAACATCACAAAATCAGCTAAATGGTTACAAATTCGCCAAGATATATATAAATATATTAAAGTAAGATGTTTTATTGTTTATTGATGTATATGTATGAAGGTATTTATAGTTCAGGCACAGAATTGTTTTTCAAACTGGGGGAGGGGTGACACTTGCTGATACAAAATAGCCTATCCACTTTTCATACACTCTATTTAACAAAGTGGGGAGGGGCAGAGAGAGTGTATATTAGTATATCATAGTTTAAAAGAGCAAAAACTGTCATTGTAAGATGAAAAGTAGGTCTATACATAGCTTGCTAAGTTTTAAAACATATGCTATGAATACACACAGTACTTGTGGATCATGCTTTGCTGGTCATGTTTAAATGTTAGTTGTGGGACTGCATGTTATTGACATTGATATTAATGAATAAATTTGTATTCTATGTATCAGTTAAAACAGTAGCGAATGTTTCAACAAAACCTGCTACAGGAATCTGCTGAAAATATTTTTTTTTCCGTAGCATTTCAGCAATGATGACCCAATAGTTGAGTGCCCAGAAGTGTGTGACATAAAACAGGAGGAACTGCATAAGAAGACTGGACAGAACAATTAACCAAATCAATTGCTTTAAACTTTTCAGTAGTGAAAATTCCTATCATCCTGTTACACATTTTGTGTGTGAAGGTGCCTCAAACATCTGTTTTCTCTCTCTCTCTCTCTCTCTCTCTCTCTCTCTCTCTCTCTCTCTCTCACACACACACACACACACACACACACACACACACACACACACACACACACACACACACACACATCACTCATTGAATTTCAAAGCACTTAAAAAAGCATAGGAATTTTATTTATATCAATGTGTATGAAAAGATTATACAAGCATATTTTAAGCATAAAAATATTCCTTCAATGGTTTGTTTAAAAATTTTGTACCATCTTTCAACATGACCTAAATATGGAAGAATATCTAATGCTTGAAAATAGTTTCAAGAATAGATAATTGTTAACTAAATTTTAACAAGTGACAACTGTCTACTGAGAGAAACTGGTAGACATAAGAAAATACATCGATGACAAAGATTACACACTTTATGTAGTGTTATTGATGTTAAATTTCATTTCTTTTTACAATGTAATTTGAATATACAACAAAGGAAAAACCACGTTAGATAATTGTTCCTCATTCTGTCTTAAATCACACAAAAACTTTAATATATACTTAGTCCAACACAACAAGTTATATCGGATGTTTGCACTAGCTTTTATAAAACAATCATTAGAAGAAATAAAAGGTTTACATCAGTGTAGGTGTAACTTACTGGCACCTGTAGATTCATGTATTTTTTATTTTCATTTTCATTGATCCATATGAGTGCATTATGCAAAACAGATTCATTATTATTTTGAAATTTCAATCCCTTAATGATTGTTACCATTGTGATCATTATATTGCTATTCATAAATTTAAATAAGTGGAATTGCTAAAGAATAACATTGGTATGTATGCTTGATTTGATTTGTGTATACATATACAAATCTTCTTCCTTGGAGTTGGTTTGGACTTTGAAAATACCATGGATGAAAGAAGTGTGGGCTGTATTTTGGAGCCTCTTGGCTTGTATCACCAATGGGACTATCAAATGCATGGAAGTTTTGTAGAAGTGAGAATAAAGTGCTTACCAGTGATGGATCAAGGATTTTGACCACAATAGGAGATCAAAGTTTTCCTATGAAAAAAAATCTTTTCCTGGACCACTGGGCCAATTTCAATCAAATTTAATACAAACTATTTTTGGTTGAAGGGGATTCAAGTTTGTTCAAATGAAGGGTCATGCCCTCTTCAAAGGGGAAATAATCACAAAAATAGGGTGTGGTCATTTAAAAATCTTCTTCTCAAGATCCACTGGACTAGAAAAGTTTAAACTTACAAGGAAGCTTCCTGACATAGTGCAGATTCAAGTATGTTAAAATCATGGCCCTCCGGGGGTTGGGTGGGACTACAATAGGGGATCACAGTTTTACATGCAAATATATAGGAACAAGAGACCCAAAGGCCTTAACAATCACCTGAGTATCATAATCCATTCATAGACCTATCAGGGAGTCTCATATTTGCATTTAAGCCTCATTCTGGAGTCTTTTGTTCACAACTTTATGATCTTTCTAAATAATGTATATAATTCCCAATCAATTACAACAGAAGGGAAGATGAAGTTTGAAGCATTTAAATCAGCTCATATTCCCCTGACCAAGTGCAATGAATTTCACAATTTTGGTAAAGGGCTTCATGGATATAATAATCAAGCATTTGGTTTTTCTCCCACATGTGTGGGAATAGAGAAAATCTTAAAAATTTCATCTTTCTTTTTGCAGTTTTTGTCCCCAACCCTGGGGGAGCTATGATCATAAATTTCAAAATTTATATTCCTCTTATCCTAAACTTACACCCCTAGGACCCCTATGGAGCATGAGCTCTGAATTACAATTTGTATTCCCTTTGTCTCAAAGATGCTTCATACCAAATTTCAGAGGAATATTGAATGGTAGTTATCAAGAAGTTAAAAATGTTCAATTGTTAATACATTGTTAACACACTTATTTTTGGTCAAACCCACATAACAAACCCCTACCCTTGGAATCACAAAATTTATAACTTTGGTAAAAGGCTACCTACTCATTCTAAATATCACTCTAGATTTCAGTTTGGTATCAATAGCATCAAAGATGTTTTTTAAATGTTTTACCCATAAATACCATATACCAAGTTTAACCGTGCCCTGTAGTCAGAACTTTTACCCCTGGGATCATGAAATATACTGTAAATGTATGACGGATGTCTCATGACGGACACATACCAATTGCAATAAAAATCTATTAAATATGGGCCAAGGTGACTTAGGTGAGCGATGTGGCCCATGGCCCTCTTGCTTATGCATCAATCTCTTTTTTATTTACCTATCTCTTTTTTATGCATCAATCTCATATGTACCAATCTCATATGTACATATCCCTTTACAATCACATATCTCTTTAGATGCACCTATCTCTTTATATGTGTGTGTGTATGTGTGTGAGACCTTACCTGTGATAAATGGAGAAAATGAAGTTTCAGTCGCAACATGTGTTTTCATTTCATCAAAATTTGAGGAGTAATCAGCAAAATTCATACCCCCTGAAAAGTAACCACCATGTAATTTTAATAAAACTACATACTCAATACATGCAATACATTATTAGTTTATGCAATCATATGTAAGGTCAATATAGAAATTAATATTCAGGGTCTATAGAAAACAAAATATGTATGTCCATAATTCGCAATTTTTTCATAGACACCATATTGTATTTCTATTGTATTGTTTTTCCATATCATTCTTGTTAGCAACTGCTCTGTACGTAACAAAATTGTCCCGTTGATGTTGCCACATAGAAGACAGGGATATGAACTTCATATACTGTTGTCCCATGGTTATCTGGGTTAGAATAGGTCCTCAGTTCCCCTTACTTATTGTAAGAGGTGACTAAATAAGGGGACAGTCCTTCAGATGAAACCACAAAAATTAATGCCCAATGTCACAGCAGGTGTGGCATGATAAAGATCCCTCCCTGCTCAAGGACCATAAGTGCCAAGCATAGGCTTAAATTTTGCAGCCCTTCATCAGATGATGTTTTGAGTGAAAAATTCTCAAGTGGGATGTTAAACAATATACAACCAACCAATCTTATTATTTCTCTTCTTTAGTGCTAAATTTGACAGTGTGTTATTATGAAAGTGCTTCGAAATGTAATAATGATAAATAATTTAAATTTCATCTACACAACATGAATAGAATTTTCCTTGTAATATCTTCTTTGCATGACAACTACCAACATTTAATTTAATTGAAAAGAGGAAATAGTAAGTTGTCATATCTTCCTTCCAATCTTTTTTATGTATATCAATAAATCAGGGCAGCAATACCCACAAGTCTGCTCCAACCTCACCAGTCCAGATCTCATTTTGTCATGGAAACAGAACTTTCTCAAACATCTGCTCACACACACACACACACACACACACACACACACACACACACACACACACACACACACACACACACACACACACACACACACACACACACACACACACATTATTCAATTATTAACATTTTCTCATTCAATCCAATGATCTATCTACCTGAGAAATACAATATTCACAAGCTCTGAGGCCCTGTCAAATTTCTTTAAAAATGGAAATAATATTTAAAGTGATTTTAAAAGTGTAAATATGGAAAGATTGAATAATTTTAGGATAACATTTCTAGTGTAGCTGAAACTAATTAAGACATGTGGTTGATCATGCTCCATTAAAAGGTCTTTAGCTGAGAGGAAAGAAAGATGGTCCCATATGAAGGGTAAATTAACTTTTAAGAAGAGCAGAGTTCTTCAATGTGCACAGTGTCTAAATCCCCTAGCACATTACTCTGATGGGGTTTGAATATTGCAGATTTAGGCCAAATGAGAGAATTGAAAGCAAAAAAGGAGCAACTGCTCAGAGCATGTCTGTGCACCAGCACTAGTATTTATAGATTATATGTAATTTAGGTTACAATTTATTAATTACACTTATATGAAATACAAGTTTTTACATATAAAGGAAATTTAATTTTTTTTTACCGCCTACCCACATGTTTCAGCACAACAAAGGACTGTCCCCTGCCACTTACGATTGAGTTCAATGTTACAGTAATTAATTACTGTTACTGTGGTTATTGACAGAATTAACTTTTTTCACAATCATAGTGCAAGATAGTCGAAATTAAGTAGAGAGACGAGAGTTTTCATTGGGTGACCAAAAATAAGAATAAATCTTATCAATTATGGAATTACCATTTCGTTGGAGAAATAAAAAATTACATGTATATTTACTATGTAGTGTTGTACAGATCATCAGAAAACAGATTGTTGACGAAAAAAAGCAACCGATTTTGATGATCAATTATTTTTTTCCATAATCGATCATCGGATGCATATACACTTCTTATAGAATGCATTTTGGTATTAGCCTATGTCCACTTCTACAAAGCACAAAGATTGCAACATGAACTCCTAAACATGCATAAGTTAAGATTTATTTAATATAAAGCACAGAAAAATTCACCAGATTTGGTTACCCACTTCTGCCCCTGCTGGGGGTTGAATTCACAACCTGCAGAACCAAATCTCTTAACAGCCTTTGACTAGTGCGCTAGACCATTTAGGCAAGTCATTAAAACTTGCTTTTGATGATGATGGAATTCTTGCTATGAACTTTTGAACAAATATATCTTTACATATAATTATATATGTGTGTGTAAATATGGAAATATACATATGTAAATGAAAAAAAAATCATAAAATACTTTGTAAGATTATGCTTTTTAATATAAAAATGTTTACCGATTATAATCAATAAAATTGCATTGGAAGCAGCAACTGATTCCAACTGTTGATCGATTATGAAAATTAACCGATGTCCCATTACTATTACTATGGTATGTTAAATGTTGTAATATTTGATCTTTTCCATTTGTATTGCATAATTTGTCACTTGTATTGTATATTTTCATTTGTATTTATATCTTCCATATGTATTATATAATTTTTCATTTGTGTTGTATAATCTTTTATTTGTATTCTATAATCTTTTATTTGTATTGTAAAAAATCATTTGTATTGTAAAAAATCATTTGTATTGTAAAAAATCATTTGTATTGTATAATTTTTCATTTGTATTGTATCTGATAGATTGTTTATTTTGGTTTATTGTAAAGATTTCATTGGTTTAATATTAAGTAAAGTTTATTGAATTTGGTAATGCGCAAGATATTCATGATAGTTTACACAAGGTCAAGTTCAAAAGCCACATTTCAGGAAAGTACATGTATCATATTTCCTAAATGCAATGCTCAAAAAATTAAATTTATTCCTTATTTACATGCCTATTTCAAATACTTATCAACCTTGTGTTTAGCCAGTGGCGGATCTAGAAATTTCTGAACGGGAGGATACAGTAACCTGAGAGTTGTATTGAGATCCCTAGTGAGTTGGAGAGTCCACAGCAAAGATGTGGTAGGGGCCCAAAGGGGAAATCCCCTGAAACTACAAAGTTCTGATAAAATAAAACACACATGCTTTTTGGATCTTTCTAAAAAAAAAAAAAAGATCGTATTTGGGAAGGGCGCTGGATCTGCCATTGCTAGCTATGCGTTCAAATAATCCAGCATGGAACCGCTCGTGGTAGCTTAGTGATATATCATTTGGTTTGTGACCTGATGAGGTTGTGATTTTGAGCCCCTAGTGTTCTCATGCCATTGCCGAATCAAACCTAAGATGCTCCTTCGCCAAATTAAATGCCTGGCATTTAAAAGTAAGAATCACAGGTCTTTTGGATATATGACCTTAAAAACAGAGACCCCATGTTGCTGCAGGTAATGGCATGTTAAAGTACCCCCAATATTACGACCCTGACTCCACTATTACAGCCCTATATACTACGATGTCAACAACTGTAGTAACACTCAATGTGAATGAAAAATTCTCGAAGGGACATTGACTAATGAAATTCTTCATAACAAACCAAAATAAACAGTTCCTCAGATACAATACAAATGAAAATTTTACAATACAAATGAAAAATATAAATGGAAAATTAAACAATACATAAAAAATTATACAATACAAATAAATAGATATTGAATACAAATGGAAAATTATTCAAATTATGTTACAAATGTAAAATCATATGATACGAATGGAAAAGACCCTTATGTTCTTCTTATGCATATTCTATGTCCAATGTAAATAGAGCAACATCTTACTTGATAAATTACTTCAATTATGAAAAGAATTCAAATACAATAATTATTATTATTGAAATCAAAATTAGCACTGATATACCATAACAGATATATCATGTGAAAAGCTAATACAGTAATATATATGAATTTTATGTATCATTTTGTTTTGATTGTCAAGACTTATTCTACCCCCACACCCACACACTTATATCCATATGAAACCATGTGAAGCAGAGGGGGAACATCACTGTTTCCTGTAGTGAATAGTTTTACTCACTGTCCAAAGAGATGTATCTTGTGACATTGTTGTGTTACGAATGTGTCTCATGTTGTATTTTTTGCAATTAGAATTTTATTCTGATGGGGGGGAGGGGGGGGGGAGTAAATGATTACTTTGTGATGATCTGGAGAAAGGTATTTCAATCATGTGGGATTTAGTATGACTGATAGGTGGCATTAGTCCCACTATGGGTATATACTTTGTTAATCACCACTCTGATAATCTGAAGTTGATATTAAAAAGATGCTGGAGTTCCTCATTGATAATATCTTCGTAGCCTTTGGTGGTTGGGTCTCCAACAGTCTGTTAGAATTACCATGGGCACAAATTGTGCTCCTTTGTTAGCTGACCTGTTTTTATATTCTTAAGTTATTCAAAAGCTTCTACAAGAGAAGAAAAACATTTTTTGCTGTGGCCTTCAACTCAAAATTTATATATATCAACAATGTTTTATCTCTTAACAATATTCATTTTGAATCATATATGAATTCAATATATTCCAGTGAAATTAAAATAGAGTCTTCCACATCTACTTTGTACTTAGATATTCTATTGAACATTGATGTTAACGACTTCTCCATCATCAACTTCCCATAATTGTGTATTAATATCCTATCATCACCTGCATATGGTGATTATATCTCTCAACTGATCTGATATGCAAGAGCTTATTTTGCGTATGATTAATTTTTAAATTGAGGCAGGCTATTGGAAAACAAATTGATGTTACAGAGGTTTCAACAGTCTCATTTAAAGTCAGCATTTCACAAATTCTATGGCTGTAATGATTTCTTTTATTCTTCTTTGCACACCATCTAGCATCAATTCTGTTAATGGCTGTTGGGGCATCCGTGCTTGTTTATTTTGTGATGGAGTTTGTTGATTTTGTAATTAAATCTGTTGATTTTGTTTTGAGGTAATCTGTTATGTATTTCAGCATGTTTTTGAAAGTTACTTGTTCATTTTGTATTTATACATTTTTTTTTACCTTGCCTATATACATGCAGGTGAATATATAACATTCTATTTTTCCTACGTTGTTGGATCTCAGTTCTGAAAACACAGATTTATCCATCAGAAAATAAAATATCTTGATCTATAAAAGTTACAAATGATAAACAGCAAAAAATTATTGAAAGTGATGACAAAAACATGTTATATGTAACATATCAATGATTAATTCATACCCCAATTTGTGTGGAATGGCTGTTTTTCCAAAGGTAATGAATTCAATGATCAATAAGATTTCTTAAAGCCACAGATTGTTAGATTTTTTAAATGTATGCAAATTGCACGACAATATAATGACAAAGCTAAAGTCTGTTGCTATTTTTTTTATTTAATATTTTTAAGGCTATTTTGATTGGACTTAAGTTGCAGTTACTTACGATAACAGTTTCTGTTGAAATACATTGGTTCCTTTGCCTTTCCTGGCACCACATCCTTGTGGTGGGTCAGATGGTGATAAAGACTAGTGGTGCCAGATCTTGGCATACCAATTATCATGAAATACGGAAGACATCTGATGGTATTGTATCCACCATCACACTCCTCATAACATGGATTCTTTTGTGGAAGAAGGGCAAAACTTGTCTACAATTTATTTTAAACAGATATGTTATGCAAGCTTGACCTTAGAACAATAGAAAATGTCATCCACTTTATGCTAGAATGCCTCATACCATATGATATAAAAAGTTACCATACAAAAAAAATAAATATATACACATATATGCCACATTTGCAACAATACACCAGATGGTGGTTTGCGAATTAATGGAAGAAGAAGAAGTTTTGAGATTAGAGCTCTTCTGTGTACGAAGTGCATTTAGTGGAATTTTTGAATGCAGAAGTGGGACAGAGTGAACATACAGTCAGTGAGGAAGAGTAGGAAACACAAAAATACTACCAAAAGAAATGTTTTACTAAAGTGAAACCATAATGATAGGTCCATCGGTCTCATCGCTCACCTGAGTCACCTTGGCCCTCGTATTGTTGGGCTGTTGTGATTTTTAAGATTTTTTTAATTGATCTGTATTCTCATGAAAAATTTTGACCCCATATTGCTGTCCTAACCTAGCCCAAAAGGATCACAACATAACTGAAAATGAATTCACATAACACAGAGATGCCTCAACACCAATATGACTAACATGATTTTTTTTTTTGTTCTGGATAAGACCAAGGTCACAAGGTTATAGATCATGGTATGATATGAAATATCTTGTCATAAGAAATCTATATAACAAAATATGAAAGATCTAAAATAGTTCAGGAGATGCTGAATAGGTTTGGGTTTTTTAAAAAGGGAAGGTCAAGGTCGAAAGGTCAATCCCTACTGTATCACAAGGTCTTGTCATAAAGATCTACATATATACAAAATACGAAAGCCCTACCTTGCATAGTTCTGAAGAAATTTAAGAGGTTGCATTTTCTTACATCAAATTCCAAAGTCATCAGGTCTAAGGTCATAGTACGAAATGAAAGGTCTTGCCATAAGAAATCTATATACAAAATATGGAAGCTCTACCTTAAATAGTTCATGAGATATTGATTAGGTCAGGTTTTTCATGGTCACAAAATTAATTACAATTATATTACAATGTC
The DNA here is from genome assembly GCA_024699665.1 of Ostrea denselamellosa. Lineage (NCBI taxonomy): Eukaryota > Metazoa > Mollusca > Bivalvia > Ostreida > Ostreidae > Ostrea > Ostrea denselamellosa. Next base: position 4,884,078 of record JAMZEH010000110.1, on the reverse strand, counting down.
TTGTCATAAAGATTGATTGATTGACTGTATATTGTTTAATGTCCCTCTTGAGAATCTTTCACTCATATAGTGACATCACCATTACCGGTGTAGGCCTGCAAAATTTAGGCCTATGCTCAGCACTCAGGGCCTTTGAGCAGGGAGGGATCATTATCGTGCCACACCTACTGTGACACAGGGCCTTGGTTTTAACTAAACTGCTAACAGCTATTAAAGAGTCACTTCAGAGATACTGTTCCACTACATATTCCAGAAGTGGTGTCAATCAGATGTGGATTCTCAAAGACTCTAAGGAACTTTTGGAAAATCTAAAGTCTCAGGATTTTTCTAAAATTGACAGCATCAAAACGTATGATTTCTCCAAACTTCATACAGCAATTCCTCACAATAAATTACAATCTAGACTTTTTCAGATAATAGATAATTGCTTTTTGAACAAAAATGGCACTCAAAAATACAAATTTCTAGTGATTGGAAAACAAGGTACATATTTTGTTAGACACCACTCCGATAGCCCGCACAAGTACTCTGAAGCAGACATTAAGAGTATTTTAAGGCTTTCTTTATCAATCAACAATCATAATTTTCATAATTATGTCCATTTGATATATCCCGATGAACTCGAAATAAAGGACACTACAGAATCTGATGTGTCTGCTTCATATTTGGATATCTTACTTAATATTGACTCTAATGAAAGACTGACAACTACATTATATGACAAGCGTGATGACTTCAACTTTGCAATCATCAACTTTCCATATCTATGTAGCATTTTCGCCTGCTTATGGTGTGTATATCTCCCAGTTGATTCAATATGCGAGAGCATGTCATGCCTATGAGAATTTTTTAAAGTGAGGTCAATTACTGACAAAAAAGTTGATGTTGCAGGGTTATAAGGAATCTCGTTTGAAGTCATCATTTTGCAAATTTTACGGTCACTATAATGACCTTGTTTGCGATTACAAAGTGTCTCTGGGACATATGTTGAATGATTTGTTTCATACCCTTTATTAGACTGTCATTTTTCATACTAATTTTGACTTCAGGTAATCCCGTATACCTAATTTCGACTAAGGGCTCATGGCAGGTGTGACCAGTCAACAGAGGATGCTTACTCCTCCATGGCACCTGATCCTACCTTCACTTTGTCGGAGGTCCGTGTTGCCTTACACTCGAACTTGTATATGTCTTTGGGATTACAATTAACACATTGTTAACTTCACCATTCGATATTTTTGCAGTCTCATCCGAAGGACCGCCCCATTTAGTCACCTCTTACAACAATCAAGGGGTACTGAGGATCTATTCTAACCCGGATCCCCATTGGGTTTGTCATAAAGAAGCCACATACAAAATATTACAGCCCTTACCTTGCATAGTTTGGAAGAAATTTGAAAGGTTACATTTTTTAAAAGTAGGAAAATTCCAAGGTCACAAGTTCAAATGTTGAAATGAAAGGTCTTGCCATAAGAAATCTATATCCAAAATATGAAAGCTCTACCTTAAAGAGTTCGGGAGATATTGGATAGGTCAAAGTTTTAAAAGACAGGTTCAACTCCAAGGTCAAGGTCACAAGGTCAAACTTCACTGAATAAAAAGGTCTTGCCATAGAGAATTTATACAAAAATTAAGAAAACCCTACCTAAAATAGTTCCATATATATCAGGTCATGCTTTAATTAAAGTAAGTCAAACTCCAAGTTTTCCCCGTGAGGATCCGGGTTGTTAGAATAGATCCTCAGTATCCTTTGCTTGTTGTAAGAGGCAACTAAATGGGGCGGTCCTTCAGATGAGACCACAAAAACCAAGGCCCCGTGTCACAGCAGGTGTGGCATGATAAAGATCCCTCCCTGCTCAAAGGCCATAAGCACCGAGTATAGGCCTAAATTTGGCAGCCCTTCACTGGCAATGGTGACGTCTCCATATGAGTGAAAAATTTTCGAGTGGGACGTTAAACAATATATAATTAATCGATCAATCAAACTCCAAGTTCAAGGTCACAAGATTATAGTCCTTGATATGAAATGAAAGGTCTTGTCATAAGAAATCTATATACAAGATATGAAAGATCTACCTTAAATAGCTCAGGAGATATTGAATAGGTCACATTTTTTTTATGAAAGTAGGTCAAACTTCCATGTCAAGTTCACATGATCACACATCATTGCATCATGAAAAACCTTTCTGTAATGAATGTATATACATAAGATATGAAAACCCTAACTTAAATAGTTCATGAGATATTTTTTAAAATGTTTCCGAAAATTTTAAGCCCCTAATTGTAGCCTCCCTACCTCAGGGCACCACGATTTGCAAAAACTTAGATCTACTCTATGTCAGGAAGTTTTTGAACTTTTCTGGCCCAGTGGTTCTTTAGAAGACAATTTTAAAAGATTTTCCCTATATATTCGCATGTAACACTTTGATCCCCTATTGTTGTCCATAATTTTAATAAACTTGAATCTGCACTATGTCAGAAAGCTTTGATGTAAATTTGCACTTTTCTGGCCCAGTGGTTCTCACCTAAATATTCACATGTAAAACTTTGATCCCCTATTATGGCCCCACCCTACCCCTGGGGGCTCGTGATTTTAACAAACTTGGAAAACTATTAATATCAGGAAGCTTTCAAGTAAATTTGAACTTTTCTGGCCCAGTTGTTTTTGAGATGATTTTTAAATGAGCTCACCCTATTTTTGCATTTTTGTGATTAATAACTCCCCTTTGAAGAGGACATGGTCCTTCATTTGACCAAGTTGAATCCCCTTCTCCCAAACATGCTTTTTGCCAAGTTTGGTTGAAATTGGCCCAATGGTTCTGGAGAAAAAGTCAAAAATATGAAGTTTACATACAGATGGACAATGGACAACAGGTGATCAGAAAAGCCCACTTCAGCTTCCAGCTCACCTGAGCTAATAAAAAGTGTTAATTTAACATCATTTTTACAAACATGAAATAAACATGTAATCATTGTAACAAACTAAAAGAAATTTAGAAGCCCTAGCTTACTCACATTCGGTGTGTGTGTGTATTTGTGTTTGTGTTGATGAACAAAGCATAGGGATGCGATACAGTAAATTTTCGAAAATAAATAACATTTCACTTTAATACTAAAAAAACTTACTGAATTCATGTGCATGTAATCACAAGTTGTTGATTTTTCTTTCCTCCATACATGTGGTGGTTTCTTTTTGTGCTTCTTCAAATTCCCTTTGACACTGTTCAACGTTTTCAGCTCAGAACATAACGTGCCTTCTAATGATAAAATACACCGTCCTCCTCTGGAGAGACTCTTCTCAATGTTCTTACATGTACGGTTGATGACATTGAATTCATACTTTTCATTTACATCCAAAAATGTATTCTTATTTCTTTTATTTAAAATGTCCTTTAGCATTATATCTGCTTCAATCTCAAAGTTATTTTCATCATTTCTTAAATATTTTTTCCAAACAGTCTTTAAAGCAACCATGACATGTTCATTGTTTAAAATCATTACAATGAACTCTGATACTGCCTCCACTGAGAATACTCTTTTGCTAAAATTTGTATCCATTAAGTGAATTTGGGCATCATTATTAGACATGGCCACAAAAGGCAACATGGTTTGCTTGAAAATAAATACTTTATCAACAGATGTAGTTCTTTGTGAACTAATGAACCACAATTCGTATGAAATACTTAACAGCAAAACAAATACAATTATACTGCAGCATTTCAATTTCCAATTCAATTTCATTGAGACTCATGCAATCTCCAGGTGCAAAAACAAAAACCTGCAAAAAAAGCAATTGCAATTATTTAATCTTTGTGTTTGCAGTTCATTGCAAATATCTGGCCTGATATTTAAATTCATAGAAATGACAAGTACCTGTGCATGCAACCAACATTAAATACTGACAGCTACGGACACTTGCTCTCTCATTCCATTGCTTTCAGGGCAGATACACACGGATGAAGAAATGAAAATGACAAAGCCTATGCTTTGTGGGGACAAGGGAGTATAAGGAGTTCTCGCTTTGTAATTTGTATTCTTATTGTATTTGTATGTATAGTCAATAATTAATAATATTTTGAGATCATTTTCTACTAAGAATTTGAAATAACAATATTTTTTATTTTACCTAATTGAACATACTTTTGCTTGCTCTATAAGAATAAATATTCAGCACGGTGGACCCACAGGGTATAACTAGGGGTCAGAATCCTCTCTAACTGCACATCTGTAGCTCTCTGGGAAAATATTGAGACGACCATAAAGCTACAGATCCACCCCTTATAAAAACCTTCAATTTACAGCACAAAAAAAATTAAGACCTAGGCCTAGTATATCATTGTATTCTTGCATCATCACCTCAAAAATTTAATATCAATTCAAGGTAGTACGCAACAGGTAACGCAAAATTTTACTATAATTCAATTTTTTTGAAGATTACAGGACTTTCTATTATATTAAATTGCACCTATTTGCAAAATTTATAAGAAATCTGACAAGTAGAATTTTTCTTATAGAAGGTCAAAATCCAGTCTTGGATGCCCTCCATTAAATCCATTACAAGTTTTGAAAAATAAATTGTAAAGATAATGTCGATTTTATGAAAAAAGTTTATTAAACAAGGTAAATGAAATATGAAAAAGAAACAAACTAATAATTAGAGTCACAAATTAATTTTTGTAATCATTTAATCACACTTGAGGATATGTACAAGGTCAAATTTGCAAGCTATTTGCCATACTTAGTACTGTATAAAAAAAGAATCTTTAATTCAATTTTCAAGAAAAACTAACAAATACCATTTTAAGACATACAACTTCAACAATAAGAATATTGCAAAAATTCAAACTTGGGGTTTCATTTTAACAGGCATTTTACTTCCACCACCACCCTTTTCGATCAGTGAGAAGTGATCAGCAGACTGTTAAATTCTATGCCAAATGTATTGTTTTAAATATCATTCCTTATTTTATTTTTCATACTTATTTGAATCCAGCATTCATCAATTATTTAGCCCCTCCCCCATCTCTATAAGTTCTTTTAAAACCAACCTATGAGTGAATAACAACCCCCCTCCCCTTATATCCATATTTCGTATTCAATAATAAGTTCTATATGTAGCATATAAACTCACAAAGTTCACATTGGCTGTATATACTGGGGGATTTTATATGAATGTACAAAATTGTAATATACATGTAATTCATTTATAAGTTTCTTAAATGACACATGTAAGTCCATATCATGTCTCTTCCACCGTGTATGTGAAGTGAAGTGTACCTATATAGCAAAGGTTTAGTTACATGTTTCATTGTGTGTGTGTTGTTTTTAATCACAATGATTCATGGATAGGTTGCCTAATTCAATGATTCTCATCCCCTGCAATCTTTACTTATACTTGTGTCATGACCGATCTCTCCACTTTACTTCCGATGTCAATATATTCATCAGTAACAAATTCAGCATCAGTTGGCCTGTTTTGATATCGGATGATAATACTGCATAATTATGATCTTGAATTTCCAAACACCTCACTTTTTCTTCAAATGTAACCATCACTTGGATTTTACAAACATTCCATCACTTTGTCTCTTTCACTCCATATTCATATTGTCTGCATAACCTACTACTTGAGGCCTTTCACTTGCACTTGGAAGGCCTCGGGCACTAGCCCATCATCTGTATTATGTGCTGCTACAGACGCTTGATTCAAGTGCTTTACAACTATGTTGGGCAAACGTTTGATTTAAGCTAGGTGCTTCCAAAATGATAGATTATCAGATACTGTTACATACTACCTTAAATTCCTAACATTTTTCAACTATACTCCAAATTCCATGTGACTCAGAAGCTCACAGCCTTAATGATTTCGTTTGTTGACACCACCATGTTAAGTACACCCAGTGAAATTTCTCTATCTACTAATAATATCCAATCCAAGGTTTGAATTCGACCTTCATTTATCAAAAACACATATAATTAATATAAAATAAAAAATGTATAATTTCTCTAGATGTAAGAGAAACTCTTGAGTAATCATGGTATGCTATGAAAACCAAGTCTAGTGTCTGCCCCCACCACTTATAGTGAAGTGTTCAAAATCCATACCTATTTAAATGAACTAGAGATTGGCCTTCTACTGGTGTATTTTATTACACTGGTAGAAGGCTCCAGAAGGTGGTAGAAGAAATATCTAAAGCTTACAAAAAGTGTGAAACAATTACATAAATCAAAATTGGGATAAGATAGACATGGAATCCACATATTTCAGAAAAATTGTCATTGTAAAAAAAAAAAAAAAATAGAAAGGGGGTGAGGGTAGCAGTGTCCATACTTCAGGTGCCTGTGTATTTTATTATATCAGTATAAGGCCAATCTCTAAAGCTTACAAAATGTAAGAAATTATTGCCACAAAAAAAATAAAAATCAAAAGTGGGGGGTATCCGTACTTCAGGTAGCTGCAGAACTGTATAGCAAAATATTGGGACAGATCAGAGAGCTACATATGTACAGATCCACCCCTTAGAAAACCTTCAATTTACGGTGCATGAAAACATTTGCACAGTTGAGGCTTTATAATGCTGTATTATTGCATTGCCATCTCCCAAATACTTTTTTTTTTAAAAATTCCATACAAATATTTTCACTTTATTTGTGTATATATGATTTCATTTGTTGATCTGTAGCTCTCTGCTCTGTCCCAGTATTTTACCATAGAGCTACAGTACTACAGCTGTATTCCAGTCTGCCAGTGGTCAAACCAATTTCTATTGAAATTGGTACATATATTCTTGCCAATCTAATCTATAAGTACAAAATTTCTTCGTTTTAAATTTTGTTTGATTTCTATCCGTGCAATTTTTGCTTGTCTTGAACAATGGACAGATTATATTTTTTGTCATATTATTTATTGGTGTAACCAGTGCCCTTCCATAATCACAGGTAAAACAATTCTCTCAAATGTTATCAAAAATGCATTTACGACAAGTTGGTAATGACTTTAAATTGCTGTTTAAGTTTGGATATAATTAATTAGTAAATAGCACTCATCTATCCAAGACGTCCAACAAATAATAGCCTTCATCTGTGTGACCATCACGGAAGCGCAAGGTTTTCATTATTATTTTGTGGCCATCAGGCTGTTTCATTTGATACACACGTGCCATATTGACACTAAAACTGATCTACAACTTGAATATTTATACTCAAAGTATGCAAAATAGTGTAGTGCTATGAAATAATCACTTACCTATTGCGGTCTTTGGTAAGGGACCTTCGGCGGTTGATAACTAAGTTATGGAACTACATACGTGACAAGCCAAATAATACTAAGCAAATCTACCCCTTCAATATTTTGATTCAAAAATAAAGACAATGAATAAAATTTAGAGAATAGAAATGATAGGATCGGAGTCAGTGCTTAAGATCCCCTTTGGGCTAATTGGCATTTGTTGCTTACCAACCCAGAAGCATTCACACGGGAGGTAACTCCAATCAGTATAGGTCTTCACTCTGAATCGGTATGTGATTTTGTCTATTATAATTAACTCTAAATTTGTTGTAAATGTTATTCATAAGTTTATTAATAGTGAAGGTTCTTTATCTAATGACGCGACTTTGGATTTATATGATTTGTGTATTATGTAAACTTTGTACATGTGTGCCTGTATGTGTCGGTGCTTATTACATTGTAAATGTGTTACTGACAAGTTTGTAAATGTGATACGTCATTAAAGAAGTAACAGACACCGCCACAGGGGTCACAAGAGGGGTTTGAAATGTTTACCACAATTGTAAATTTCATAATTCCAGGGGTAGGGATTTTGGCCAAAATCACTATATTGATTGTTGTTTTTATCATTTGAAAGAACTACATTGCAGATCCATGCTTGTTCATTGTTTATGTTCCGCGCGCGCGCGCGCGCGCGCACACACACACACACACACACACACACACAGTGGGGGATACTAACTATGACGTAAGGAGGAGTGGAAAGATTAACACGTACTATATCACTATATCCCTAGTTATTTCATAAATTTCTTTTAATTTTGTTTTTCTCAAGAAACACAAGAATACAATATTAAGAATACAATATATCATGAAAGGTTATGCCACAAGAAATATTTTTAAAGATTTTTCTTATACATCAGCATATAAAACTCTCCTATATGATCTCACATTATACCCCGGGGACTGTGATCTGAATATACTCCATATGAGGAAACTTTTATGTAAATTGTTTCACTTTTCTGGCCCTGTAATTCTTGAGAAAAAGCACAGGATCAAATCTTCCCTTTCGGTGAACTGAAAGGTGACTGAATGATAACTGAATCATCACTGATAAAGTACTTTTCAGTCACCTTTTAGTTACCATTCCGTTATTATTCAGCTCTCTGAATGGCAGGAACATTTCAGTGACAATTCAGTCAGGTTTTAGTGACAATTCAGCCAGGTTTCAGTGACCTTTTAGACAGCTTTTAGTGACCATTCAGTCATGCTTCAGTGACCTTTCAGTCAAGTTTCAGTGGCAATGCAGTCGGGTTTCAGTGACCTTTCAGTCAGGTTTCAGTGACTATTCAGTCAGTTTTCTGTGACCATTTAGTCAGATTTTAGTGACCATTCAATCAGGTTTTGAGTGACCATTCAGTCAGAATTTTGCCCATTAAACCAGGTTTAAGCAACCATTCAGTTGGGTTTCAGTGAAATTCTAATAATTAGTCTTTTATATTTCACTTCCCATTAAGCCATATATTAAGCCAGAAATTTTTCTCTAATTGTTTACCTACATTATGTTGATATTTCCGAATCTATTCTTGTCTCTTTCACCAATTGTTTTGTTGTTTCAATGATATATGGTTTATTTCATTAAGAAGTTTGTTTTTCTCTAGTTACATATAAATGATCATCCAGAATGTTTTCTATAGTTGTACACCTACATTCATGTAATTTTCAATTTTCAGTCATACACACTATCTTAGCATTCATTTCGTAAATGTTCAATAAAATCCCAGTAAATGACTTGTTGGTATCACTGTTCATACAAATATATAACCAAGCTGCATGACAAATCAAAACTAATACACAGAGTGAACTTTCAAGCAATATTTATGTATTCCTTTTTCATTTGATTCAAGTCATTTTTCACTTTTATTAAACACAGCTAAAACAGTTTTTTCAGTAAGTTACATTATTGTAAGTTCATTTCCATCGCATTCTGTATTCATACTCTTCTGACGAAACGTAGGTAGGTATCACTTCCTCATTCAATTTCTTTTTGGACATGCCCAGTCATCAGCCATTATCCAATGTTTGCAGAGTCATCTTCAGTAAATATTGAAGTTTTCTATAAAAAACAGAATATTAAATGAATATCGTATAGTGCGGAAGTCCATTTAGGACCTATCAAAAATATTTTTTTGAATTTGAAATTACGAATTCCAGAATTCGTTATTACAATTTTTAATTTGATATTTCAAACTGTTAAATTCGTTATAACAGATTAAATCTGTTATAACGAATTCCTTGAATCTGTTATAACAAATTTTGAAATTTATTTTAACGAATTATATTTGAAAACACGAATTTTAGAGATGGTTATATCAAATTAGTATATAATTCGTGATAATTAAGGAATTGCAGACAGAAAACGAATAATACAATCTGTAAAATCGAGTAGTTCTCATAAAAAGAATTCCGTGATGCTTGTAACTTGACGAAGATGTCGCAAGATTAATACAAATTATGAAAATTTGTTATAACGAATCATGCAATTTGATTTTACAACTTTCAAAGTTAGTTTTTTCAAATTTAATTAGTTAAATCAAATTATGAAATCCGTTCGCTATAACAAATTTAATCCATTATAACGAATTTTAAAGTTTGAAATTCTGAAATTCGTTATTTCAAATTTAAAATATATTTTTAAAGATCCTAAATGGGCTTCCGTAGTATAGCTATGAAACACCACCAAACAGATGATTCACACACACACACACACACAATGATAAAAAAAGGGGGGGGGGGGGGAGTAATGACCTCCTAAGGATGGTGCACACAATGCAGACGATTTTAAAAGATTATTTAATTTTCATGCATTTTCACTTTATATCCATCAGAGCCCCTCCGAAAACATGATCCTGTAGAATTCACTATTTTTGAAGACAATGACATGTCCTTATACTAAAGCCTAAAACGTAGTGTTTTTACAACTAGAAATGCATACAAGTACATATAATTTTACAAATTTATTTCTATCAAACTCGGAGGGTAGTGGGGGATGCAATATAATGCACAAGCCAAACGTATAAAAATGTCATTTATTGATTTGTAGTTGCAAGATCGATATGGTCACGAAGGCTGGAAAATATTATATAATTTAAATTCTGTACTTCTATACTGACTATACTATCAAATACCAAGTTGCATAGTTGTTTCTCCCCTTTCTAATTACTAGCAGTCTGATAAAATTAATGAAAAGAACCCCACATTTGCATTTAATCTAGAGGTACTTCAAAATGAATTCATTTCTGCTCTGAACGAAAGCATGTTTCTAATTTTCGGGGACAAATCTTGCAGACAAAATAACCATTAGGAGAGTACATAAATTCAGCTCATTTTAATAACTTTCTCAAAATGCGTGTATTTTTGTGGCTTGTTTAAATTAACATTCTTTCCAACCTGATTATGAATTAAAATCAATCTCATTATTGATTACAAAAATAACTTGTTTTCATATTCTGATTGCTACCGGTAATTTTATGCACTGGACCCTGTAATACAAATCATAACTTTCAGATGCATAGTTATGCATCTAAATAATTTGTTGTAAGCTGATGAAATTGTTTCACAGCCCCTCATTATGTTGGTGTGATGGGACATGCATATATGTGGCACTTGCTACATCTAATTATGTGACTGTATTGCTCTCTCTCTCTCTCTCTCTCTCTCTCTCTCTCTCTCTCTCTCTCTCTTCTACCGGCTTTACTCTTGGTCTGTCCGTCTGTCTGAATCAGTTTTCCGGACTTTTATCCGCATTGGATGAAGATATTCAGATGAAATTTTACATGTGGTTTTGTCTTGAATAGTTTCATCTTTCGGTTCCTTTTTGATTGAAAATGCTGAAAGTAACATATTAACACCAAAAACACATATTGATTCGATAGATCATGGAGTTTGCTGGATAAAAAAAATTGAAGAAATCGCTAGTGACTTAAATATTGCACATACATTGAGAGGTCCATATTCAACTTCTCAAAAGCTCAATACTATCAAGAGAGAGAGAGAGAGAGAGAGTACAAATGGCATACAAACTTTACATTATGATGGAAGTCAGGTGAATGGAAAAAATAAATTAAGAACAGATCGAACATACAAAATACAACTGTGTTCCAGCCCATATGTTAAGTCAGTTCTGAACAGATCTCAGGTGAGTTCTGGCCAACCTCAGAAGTGGCTTTTTAACCGTTAGCAATAGAAACTGGTCGATATACCAAGTCAAAATTACAGTTGAATGAAAGAATATGTATATATTGTAAAGGTGAATTTTATTCCGATTTGAAGTACTTATTATTCAGACGGCACAAGAAATCGGTAACGCATACAAATTTGTTTTCTTAAAGAGTGATGTACCTGTTCAAGCCTTTTTTATCGTCGGTAATATTGGAAATGTAGTTTGACATGTATTCGTGTGTGATAATAAATATTTCTGATTCTGATTCTTCTAGTATGTTAAACACCAATTATTTCATGGCCTAGCTTGCAAACAACCCCATAGATAGATGTAGTGGCAGGTAGGGCAGAAAAATGCACATATTTAACTCTGCACTTTATGTGAACCAGATCAAATACACCTCATAATATACCTTAATAGTACATGAAGCATTAATTCAAGGTTATACTCTTACCCCCCCCCCCCCCCCCCCCCCCCCCCCGCCAATGTATCTTGCGTGTGAAAATAATTTTATTTTTATGTAAAAATAATAATAACGGAAATGAATATTGTACGTAGCAGACTCTTGTTTTTACGTGCCTGGAACGTTGACTAATATTAATGTAGCGAGGAAGGCCGTTTTGTTGCATTACATGGAATTTCCTCCCCTTGAATTATTCGCTGCTTTTGTAAAATTGATATAGTAATATACGTAATATTTCAATAATGTCACCTCTCAACAAGTATTATTGAACATAAATGTATTGAATTTAGGTGATTCATGAAAGTAAATCAAAGGATAGTATCTTTATTGACTGTGAAAGTGCAAAAGTACTTTTAAATGCAAAAGATCTCAGTTATAAACACTACATTGGATACATTTTATATGCGCCCCTTAATATTAGAGAAGAGAGAGAGAGAGCAGGAGAGAGAGAGAGAGAGAGAGAGAGAGAGAGAGAGAGATAGAGAGAGAGAGAGATGGTGCGAGCGAGATATGGTGAGAGGCAGAGAGAGAGAGAAAGCGAGAGAAAAAAAGAGAGAGATATGGTGCGAGCGAGATATGGTGAGAGGGAGAGAGAGAGGGGGGGGGAGAGAGAGAGAGAGATATGGTGAGAGGGAGAGACAGAGAGAGAGAGAGCGAGAGAGAGAGGGGAGAGAGAGAGATGGTGAGAGGGAGAGAAAGAGAGACACACAGAGAGAAAGAGCGTGAGAGAGACAGAGAGAGAGATAGAGTGAGAGAGCGAGAGACAGAGAGAGAGAGCGCGAGCGACCGAGAGAGAGCGTGAGAGAGGGTGAGAGAGAGATCGACAGAGAGAGATAGAGTGAGAGAGCGAGAGAGAGAGAGCGGGAGAGAGAGAGAGTGTGTGTGTGCGTGTGTGTGTGTGTGTGTGTGTGCGTGTGTGTGTGTGTGTGTGTGTGAGCTAGAGAAAGAGAGGGAGCGAGAGCGCGAAAGAGTATTTTTATTGACTGTGAAAGTGTAAAACCCCTTACTTTTAAGTGCAAAAGATCTCAGTTATAATATAAACGCTATATTGGATACATTTTATATGCGTCCCTTAATATTTGAGAAAGCGCGAGAAAGAATGAGAGAGAGAGAGAGATTGGTGTGTGTGAGAGAGAGATAGGGGAGATGGGGAGGAGTTTAAGAGATCGGAAGAGAGACCGTGTATACGATAAAGAATGAGCGAGAGAAAGTTTTTTTTTGGTAATATCATCATTTTGCAAGTACTTCATCTGATTGGCAAAGAAACAGTTGAAATAAAGTTTCCTCTGAGCACGCGCTCTATGATGATTAGTATTTAGCAACGAGGAACATTACTTGACAATGGGTGATATCATTGTTTGACATTCCCACGTAGAGGATTAGAAGTTTTGGAGCAATAAAATGAAATGTTTTGAAAAGTCTGAAAACTGGAAAAACATTTCAGACCCGATATCAATGATAATGACATTTGCAAACAAGTATTTTTGTGAACGTATGTAACCCTTTGATTATAATTACATTAAGTTGTTTGACCTAGATACTTTGGGACTGAAACATGATTAGTTTTCTTTAAAAATCGCCGAAAAATCTTTTCAGAACTTTGTAACAATTATTTTCTGAAAGTATATAACCCTTAATTGGAAATCAGACTGTTTGATATTGATACATGGAGATCTTGTTGAGCTTGGGGGTAAATACATGAAATTTGTCATAAAAGTATTATTAAAGATGGAAAAACTTTGAGAATCCTACAAACACAATATGGATATTTGCAAACATGTATTTTGCTTAAAAAGCTTGTTTATAAAGTTTTTGACATTAAAGCTAGGTGCATTTATGAATTACTTAGTTATTTGTAAGAACACATGTTTGCCAATAAAAGACGTAATGCCGAACAGACACGTATGGGAAATTGCCGATAGTAAAGGTCTCTTACATTTAGAAATTATCTGTTCACCTGACTTGGTGCGACTTTCCTCAATATTTTTAATGCTCAATTTTCGTTTCGAGTAACTAATATTTGTAAGTTATTAATAACATCAGCAATGGAAGCCTTGTAACTCATCATATAGAGTTCCATAAACAGTTTCCAGGCCTTCAAGTGGCTTTTGACTGATAAATAAAACTATTAACAATGATCATTTTCATTCATACGTCGCTTCGATATATCCCAGTGGATTTGAAATAAAAGAAACCACTTCCACTTCTGCTTCATACTTAGATATTTTGCTGAAAATGGACGCGAGCGCAAACTAACAACTCAACTTTATGACAAACGAGATTATTTCAATTTCTCCATCGTCATCTCCCCTTATTTATGTGGCCATATTTGAACATCACCTGCATATGGTATTTATATCTCCCAACTGATTCGATACGCAAAAGCTTGCTCTGCATATGATCAGTTTTTAAATCGATGCAGGTTACTGACAAAGAAGTTGATGTTACAAGGTGTCACATAATCAGTGCCAATTTTATTTTTACACCCGACACTATTTGGAGTCCTGCACGCTTCACTGGTCATTAAGCTGTTTGTGGCCGTATTCGAGTGTCCGGTATTTGTCAGTAGTCAGGTTTAACTGGTAGAGGATAGACGTGTTTCTCGGACGACACATGCTGAGTGAACTTGGGCGTAGTTGGATACTTGCTGAGTGATCTGGGGATGGAAGTACAGAGTACTTTACTGGACGTGTGATGGCTAGACCTGGAAGCAAGCGCTACTCACTTTGTATATATTTTGTTATTTACGACAGCTCAGTAAGTTTACTTAATACACTATATTTTGTGTGAGTAGGTTATTGGAGATGATATTTAATAGCATTGTCGTTATTCGGTATTTTCTAAAGGTAGCAGATACACGCTTGTTCTTTTTATATGCGTGTAGTGTTTATTGAGACGGAATGAAGCAATTGTTAGCATTTGTTAGCATTTTTTAAAATTTGTTTATTACCTAGGTTATATAGCCGTCAAATTGATGTTTCATATTTGTAAGGTATCGTACAAATTGTAAGTGACCAGTTTGTTTTTATCTTGTTATCCGGTGGACCAATTGGGCTACAACTAGTTAGAGGCATGAATTCGCAAAACAACATGCGACATGGACGACGCTTATGATCCCTTGGCACCTGCTGGAACACGTGGACGTTGACCTTCCAGATGTCACTCCTGACTGTACTGGACAATGAACATATTTTTCGGATTTGATTGTACATATGCAAATAAATTCATATTGTTGTATATTCTTTTTATTCCTTGATTGACAAGTTTGGCAACATAGAGGTTGCTTGATAAAGAACCCCACAACCAAGGTTTGGTTGTGACACAAGGGTTTGTACAATCTCATCTAAAGTCAGCATTTCGTAAATCTTATGGTCGTTATAACGATCTAGTTTGCCAATGCAACTTTCCATAAAGTGAAATGCTGTCTGACGTGTTTCATACCAATTGTTAGGCCGTTCTTGATACTGATTCTGACTACGGATTACTCCGTTGACCTGATCGGGATGTAGGGCTCACAGCGAGTGTGACCGGTCGACAGGGGATGCTTATTCCTCTTAGGCACCTGATCCTACCTCTGGTATGTCCAGGGTCCGTGTTTGCCCATTTCTCTGATTTTTATTTATTATAGGAATTACGAGATTGAATACTATTAGTTATATTCACCTTTACACCTCTCTAGAGAACTGTGGGAAGAGAACCAGACAAATCATGTCCTATCTGTATAATATTTCCTCAAAACTGACCAAGTTCAACAGGTTGTATTTTTCTCAAAAATTGAAGAAAATCAAAATTCTTGGCAAATGCACATATTCAATACCCATAGAAATGTGGTAGTGTACCCTCTATATAACCATTAATTGTCAAACAAAGGGACAAAACGCCTGCAAGAGAAAATTGTGACATGTCACAAAGAAGCTACATAGCACGTTTCAGCTTGATATGTGAAAGAGGAAACAAAATCGAAACAGAAAACCCCGAACGGACGGATGTAGAAAACTGAAAATTTTCGATAAATTTATTGGAATTTATAGGGCTAATATACGCAAAATGCCATTTTCAGGCAAAAACACAGGGGGTAATAAGGGGTTGTCAAATATATAAGGATTTTATAGGAAATACAGGACTGCTTGAAGGCTTGATTTGTCTTTATCATTCTTGGGACCCTGTCTTCTAATCTTTTGTAAGTTGTTCTCGGAAAGATTTTATGCCAGTATCCTCTACATTAATTTCATAATGCATGACACATCTTTGTTTATTATTATTTTTACTGGAGCTTAAAACAGAGTCCTTTCTGGGCTTCAGATTTAAAGGTTTTTGCTATGTGACATTTATAAAACTTCTCTGAAAATTAACAGTTGTTCAGTTTTACGTATGGCACTCTATCTATCTATTTTACAAATGCACATAAATTTCATTTAACTAAATAACTGATGAAAAGGTGAAAATAATGAATAGTGATCAATCTCGTAAGTCCTATAAGGAATACGAAATAGAGAGTTGGACAAATACGGACCACTGGTTACACAAGAGGTGGTTCAGGTGTCTAGGAGTAAGCATCCCCTGTCAACCGTTCACACCCCCGTGTGCCCTATATCTTGATCAGATAACAGAGCAATCCGTAATCAGAATTGGTGTGCCAAGAACGACCTAACAATTGGTATAAAACACGTCAGACAGCACTTGACCTACTGACAGGTTGTATTGGCAAACTAGATCGTAATAACGAAAGAATTTGCGAAATGCTGTCTTTAAACAAGACAGCTTAAACCCCTGTATCATCAACTTGTTTGTCAGTAGATTGCCTCGATTTAAAAACACAGAACAAACTCTTGCGTTTCAAATCCGTTGAGAGATATAAACACCATATGCAGGTGATGATGGAATGTTGCTACATAAATATGTGAAATTGAAGATGGAGAAGCTGAAATAATCCTGTTTGTACTAAAGTTGAGTTGTTAGTTTGCCGTTAATATCTATGTTCAATAAAATATCTAATTATAAAGCAGATGTGAAGGACTCTGTGGTATCTTTTATTTCTAGTTTACTGGGATATATTGAATCGACATATGAATGAAAATAAATTATTATTGTTCATTGATAAGACGTCGTCGATATATTTAAATGTCGAGTTGATCATGACGGCCACTAGAAATCTTCTCATGTAGAAACATTTGAATAAATTCTTTCTTATAAGTATACAAAAACAGGTCAGCTAACAAAGGAGCACAATTCGTGTCCATGGGAATTCCAGATTGTTGGAAGACCTGATCACTTAAAACTACGGATATTTTGCCAATGAGAACTCAAGCCTCTTTTTTAATTTCTACTTCCGAGTACTTCTGCATGGAATCAGAGTGGTGTTTAACGAAGAAGATTTATGCATGACTGATCACTAGATATGAATATTTCCTTTCTTCAATTTTGTTGAAGAAGCAACTGTCTGTTATGTGAAAAAGTTTGGTCTTTAATTTATCGTGAGGAATGGTCGTGTAAAGTGTTGAAGAGTATACCTTTTGATGTTGTTGATTTGAGAAACGTTTTGCAAATTTCAAATTAACTGAAGATTCTTTACAATTTCTTAGAAACCACATCTGATTTACACCAATTACTGGAGTATGTTGTGGCACAATACATTTAAGTTTCTCCTTCAAAGATGTTAATATTTTCATGAGGAACAAAGATTGGTGCTTGGTAGAACATTTACTGGATCCAGGCATCTCTGTAAGGGTTTTGTAAATTTAAAAATCCAGTATAGGTAACTCATATTCATCCATCCCATTGAGTGGGGTATTAAATGTGTCTAAAGCTGAAGCACGATTTGAAGAATTTCATCTTTTGAAAGGGCAGTTGGAGTAAAAGTATGATTACCAAATGTTGAATCAATGCAAAGTTCGTATAAAATTTAGTTGTAATAATGCGCCTTCAACCTTAGTTTATGGGCTAATCACTCAATTGAGAAGGTCGTAAACTGTGGTGCGTCTTAGTTTTTTTTTTGTTTTTTTTTGGTTTTTTTTTTTGTTTTTGTTTTTTTACACATGTATATACAATAGCTAATCTTTTTAAAGAGTTTCGAATGACTGATTTTTATTCTCCATGACAAAAGGAATGATGACAAAGAAGAAAACTGTACATGTGGCAATCAAAATAGGGTATTCGACAGGTTATTAATGAATTTAAAAAGTGTATATTTATGCAACGATTATAGTAACCAATAAAATGAGCTCAATTGATATGTTTCTATGGAAAAGAGTGTGGTTTTCGGTATGTAGGGTATGACATAATACAGGATAAACTACCCTAGTAACCAATCGTTTCACTTGTTTTTTTTGTTTGTTTCCATGACGATTTTAATTGAAATAAAGTATCGGAATTTGGATACAGGTGCGTCATATATCATACAGCACCCGACCAAGTAACATCAGGAGATTAACTCGCTTGCTATTCATTCTTTGGAATTTAATCCCTTTGTAAGGTAAGAATTTTAAACATATACTGGACAAAAAAGTTAAGGATCATGATTTCAGAATTATTTTATTCATAACAAAACCAAACAAATTATGTTAAATATATACTTAAAATGTTCAACGACAATCAAATAATACATTTTAAACCTGTTTTTACAAATTCATCAAAAAGTTAAGCAGCCAGAGCAACCATTGTCAGGTAACCCCCCAAAACAGTTTGAAAATCGGTATGAGCAACAATAATAAATTTCATTACAAATGATTGAATCTTTATAAAGGCAATATCAATAGGGTGTATGTCCACCCTGAGCCTGTATAACGGCATGACAACGCCTCTGCATACTTCTGATGAGCCTGCGGAACGCAATTTGTGGCAACCTTGCCCATTCCTGCTGTAAAGCTAACGTAAGCTCCTGGCGGTTTGTCGGAAGCACAGGGCGTCTAGAAACAGCTTGCTGCAACATGTCCCAGGCATGTTCTATTGGATTTAAATCCTGAGAACAACTCGGCCAATCCATACGTTCAATTGTCTCTGTAACAAGGTAGTCTGTCACTATACGTGCTCTGTGGGGACGAGCATTATCATCCATTAACACAAAGTCGTTGCCTATAGCTCCCGCATAAGGTCTCACAATTGGATGCAGTATCTCGTCCCTGTAAATTGTACCGGTAAGATTGCCATTAATCACGTGCAAGTCAGTACATTCACCAATACTGATTCCGGCCCAAATCATCACAGAGCCACCTCTAAAACGATCATGCTCTGCTACACAGCAATCAGCGTACCGCTCTCCACGCATGCGCCGTACACGCCTACGACCGTCATGAAAGTCCACGCAGAACCGTGACTCGTCTGTGAAAAGAACAGGCGTCCAATGACGCAGTTGCCAATTTATGTGATTTTGAGCCCAACTGAGTCGTGCTACACGATGTCTTCTCCTCAAAATGGGACGAACAACAGGTCGATGAGCCCGAAGGTTAGCAGCATGAAGTCTCTGTCTGAGAGTTTGTGGTGTTATGCACACCCCACTTGCTGCATGAAAGTCAGTATTGAGTTGGACAGCACTCTGAAACCTGTGTCTACGAGCCATAAGTGACATATAGCGATCCTGGCGAGCGGTTGTGGACCTTGGACGACCTGATCTCGGTCTCTCAGAAACATTACCTGTCTGCCTAAAACGATTCCACAACCTTGAAATCACACTTTGGGACACATTAAAATGTCTAGAGACAGTTCTCTGGTCTTGGCCAGCTTGAAGCATACCTACTGCCTGACCAGCTTCCAGAGCAGTTAAATGGCGCCTCGTGGCTTTTAATGTCAATAATTGTTCACCTAAGAGTCGATTAGAGTAATAAATACCCACAATAAAATGAAAATCACAATTTTTCAATTTCAATATACACGTTGGCACACTTTAATTTTGACCCCGTGCTTGTGTTTGGGCGAAAAAATCGTGCACTTATGACGTCAATATGAAACCAGGTAAATCTATTGTGTTAAGGACACATTGGAGAAACTATACATGTTAAAATTTGTCAAAATAATTATTTGGTTAATAAAAATTTTTGAGGTCAAAATTATGATCCTTAACTTTTTTTGTCCAGTATATATTGAATATTTTCGATCAATATTAAATGGTAGAGATAGCGATTCTTAATTTTACACTTGGTTTGATGAAACATGACATGTACAAACTTGTTCATTTTCTTTGTCGCATGTCAATTCATGACCCGATAGTGTTTACGATAGCTCGGTAGAGTAAGCAAGGAATATACTACAGATCTCTTTCCCACGTGATCGTTTAAATTATTCGACCAACCACTGATCACAGACTTATAAATGCCTTCAAAACCATAGATATCTTAAAATTCAGCAACCATATTTTAAAGAGAAAACCTTTATTTACTATTAATATTCTGAAAGTGAAATAGAAATAAGTTTCAATAAAAGACGATTACGTTATTAAAGTATAGCACTAAACGAACTTTGAAACAATTAGAGAAAATGAAAAGGCTAAGATAACTAACAGTATTCAATCTCGTAATTCCTATAGAAAATATAAATCAGAGAGATGAGCAAACACGCACCCCTGGTCATACCAGAGGTGGGATCAGGTGCCTAGGAGCAGTAAGCATCCCCTGTCGACCGGTCACACCCGCCGTGAGCCCTACATCCCGATCACGTAAACGGAGCAATCCGTAGTCAGAATCAGTGTGCCAAGAAACAAATAGAGAGTTATTTAAAGATCACATACTACTGATGTAGTTCACTGTCAATACTGTAAGAATTAAACCATGTTTGATCTATGTTACATCGTTGGAATGTTTGAAGAGAGTTGAGACTTGGGTGCCTACCTTGGCTTTTATATTCAACAAAAACACTTTATGTTTAAAAATATACCAAGTAAATGCGATCTGAGTATTTTTATCTTCTACATTTGCAGTTAACAAATGTCTTTATGTAAACGTATTTGTGTTTTTGTGTATGCGATATATATTAATTAGTAAGGCAGACAAACAAAGGGTATTTAAGTACCATACTAAGTACTTTCTAATACTGTAGGTAGATACTAGTATATACCAGTCATGTATTTAAACAGTCAAATCTATAAACACATCTGTTTACTATTAGAAAATGGAAGCATACAGATGCGAACTTTGCGGGAAAAAGTTTGCAAGGGAAGATAATCTTTCACAACACAGGAAGAAAACACCAATGTTCAGAATGTCCTCAAGCATGGTCAATCTGGAAGAGGTAGAAAGAGAACAAACGAATCTCCTCAATCCGGACCTTCATCGAAAAGGCGAATTACCAAGATGGATGACCCGATAGAGAACTACACTCTTCTTGTTGAACAAAAAATGCGAAAATTTAATACCAAGACAAACAGATATCGAGTGAACTTTCAAGATCAGGAAATCAGCAATCTGTCAAATATTCTACAAAGTCTACGTCGCCTCTTTTCCTCAATGATAAACGACTTGACAGGTATAGATACAATCAAAACATTTTCAACGTCCACGTAAGTTGCACTGATAAAATAAATTTATGTAGGAGATTATTCTTAAAGACCCTTTTAACAAGGCAAGATAATAAACATACCTCCTTATCAAAGTATACTGACAGACTTTAGAAACGCAACACTTGATAATTTTATATATTATAAATTTGTTCATATATCTAATAAATAAATTCATAGTGGTATACTATAAACCATGTTAATTGAACACTATTCTTTGATTTTGAACATCATTTTATTCACAAAGAGGCTACAGTTGAATTGAAGATCAATGAGAGGTACGTCAAAAATGTGGGTTACCGGGTATGATCTCCATTAGCAGTGATGATGGCGCGAAGGCGACGTGACATTGATTGACAAACATTTCGGATGGTCCTCTGAGGAATATTCCACCATTCCTCCAATAAGGCTCTCCCTAATTCTTGCAGATTCTGAGCTCACGTCTCCACAGCTCGTCCCATAAATGCTCGATTGGATTCAAGGGACATAGCGGGCCAAATCAAGGGCATCAATGGCTTTCATTTGAAAAAGGTTTTGTGTCAATCTTTCCGTATGTGCGCGTGCGTTGTCCTGTTGGAAAATTAACCCATTTCCTTGCTTATGCTGCTGCATTAATGGTGCTAAAACAGGCTGCAGAATTTCGTCCACATATCTCCTAGCAGTGAGGGTTCCATTTACAACGACCAGTTGTGACCGAAAATTGAGGTTAATCGCACCCCAGACCATAACGCCTAACTCTCCAAACCTGTTGCGCTCGAAGACACAATTGTCTGCAAAACATTCATGTAAACAACGGTAAAATCGACATCTGCCGTCTCCGTTCCTAACGTTAAATCTGGACTCATATGAGAACACAGTATGTGACTAACTTTGACGTTGAGTCAGATGCTGCTTTGCTCATGCAATATGTACCATCAGTGATGCGGTTTAAGCTGTAGCCCCTGATAAGTTCTTCTGCAGCGGATCCCATGGCGCTTCAACGTTCTGGAAACGGTTCTAGGATGAATAGGTCTTCCATGACGTACAATGATTTCTCTCACCGTGGTCGCAGCGGCCGTAAACCTATTGCGCAGATGACGTTGCCGTATGAACGCTTGTTGCCGTGGTGTTGTCACAAACGGTTGACCAGGTCTTGGGTGATCATTTAAGGATCCTGTCTGATGGAATCATGACAACAACGGCTAACTGTACAAGGATGGACATTAAAACGCCTTGCAACCTCATGCTGACTAACGCCTGCTTGTAGCATACCAAGTGCCTGTCATAACTTTCGAGGGTACGATAGCTATCCCATCGTTAGCTTCATGTACGAAAATGCCATCTTGCCGGAGATGATCATGAATAGATCGAAATTTATGAGCATATAGGTACCACATCTCCAGATGAAATTCATCGAGTCTATGGATTTCCTAAAATCCCAAAGGCTTTAAATCTTTCCGAGTTGGCCAAAGAATATTTCCTCATCTCTTCAACAAACGCAAAAATCAGCAGATTATCCTTAATCGTTTCCCCGACATACTACTACAAGCATTCGGTAGGTGATGCCAGACGATCGTCAAAAATTTGTTGTGGTACCTCGAATATAACAACGACACTTTCGATTTCGAAAAATAAATTACCAAATATTGTCGATCGGACATAGATATTTTGAGAAGAGGATGTTTGAAATTCAGAAATTTTTCATGCAGATGACATCAAGAAATGGTGAGGAAGGTGTTTCCGAAAATGTTCTTAGAAGAAAAATCTATCTGTATTATACCTCCACAAGGGTATCGACCGAAGGACAAACAGTACGTCAAAGTATTGCAGTGGATAAAATACCATGCACGACAAATATGTGAACACACAAATCGGGAAAGAATTATCACTGGAACCTGGATAACCAAAAGAGGTAAAAAAAAAACTAAAAAACTGTAGAAAAGGGTTACGTGACGGATAAAAGTTTCGAAGTGTGGCATTTCGATCGCGTATCACAATACGATCAACAAGTCGGGCGGAGCATTCACCGACTAGACTACGTAAATACTTTCCTCAAAATGAAGCAAGAGACTGTAGGTTAGTCAAAATGGTGTAAAATGGAAGAAGGCAGATACAAATATATATAAGAATACCACCAAATGGAAGGAATTCGTCTCGAATACCAAAACATCCTATCGAACCCAGGTCTCAGAGCGCTGGGAAAATTGATGCTAAACAGTTTTGGGAGGTAAATTTGGTCAGCGAGAACACATGCCAAAAAACAGCATACGTAACCGATCCCTGCGAATATTTCGATATGTTGACTAGCAAAGTACGATTCCAGTGGGTCTTAGACGACGATTTCGTGGAGAACAGTGGTCGAACTAACGTCGCCATCGCGGCGTACGCTACAGGATAGGCACGTCTAAAATTATACTCTTATCTGGAACAATTAGGCGACCGGAATCTATATGCAGACACAGATTCGGTTATCTTCACGGCACGGCAAGGGGAATGGTCGCCGCCTCTGGGTGATTACTTGGGAGATATGACAGACGAGACCCCTGATAAAAAAAATCATCTCTTGTCACTGGCGGACCAAAAAATTATACATATACGGTCCAAGGCCAAGATGGGATTCATTGATTAAATATTGTTTAACGTCCCACTCGAGAATCTTTCATTCATATTGAGACGTCACCATTGCCAGTGAAGGGCTGCAAATTTAGGCCTATGCTCGGCGCTTATGGCCTTTGAGCAGGGAGGGATCTTTAACGTGCCACACCTGCTGTGACACGGGACCTCGGTTTTTGCGGTCTCATCCGAAGGACCGCCCCATTTAGTCGCCTCTTACGACAAGCAAGGGGTACTGAGGATCTATTCTAACAACCCGGATCCCCATGGGGTCCCAAGATGGGGAGATAAGTACATGTTGCAAAGTAAAAGGCATCACATTAAATTACAAGAACAGTTTGGATATCAATCATCAAAAATATTATCACCTCCAACAAAACGTCAGTCGTCACGGTCCAGAACGATTACAAAATTGCCCGAGACTCTATAACCACAGAAATCGTCACCAGAAAGGAAAAAAAAAACGGTCGCGGTAGCTCAGTGGTTAGAGCGTTCGCTTCGTAACCGGGAGGTCGTGAGTTCGAGCCCCGCTCATGCCATGGCCGCGTCAAACCTAAGACGAAAAATAGGTAGTGATTGCTCCTTCGCCAAACGCTCGGCATTTAGAAGTGAGAATCACAGGTCTTTCGGATATGACCTTAAAAAACGGAGGTCCCGTGTCACGGTAGGCGTTGGCACGTTAAAGAACCCTCACTGCTACGACTCTGAGCGCTAAGCATAGGTCTAAATTTGTGGTACTTCACCTACAGCTGGTGACGTCTCAATATAAGTGAAAAATTCTCGACGGGACGTAAAACAAACAAACAATCAATCAGAAAGGAAAATAAAGAGTACAAACTTATTTTTGACAAATGAATCTTGCAAAATAGTTTGGTACCATACGGGTATTTGAATGTATGATAAATAATTTTCCTTTCTACCCTGAAGACCTTTACTGATATACTTACTTAATCATAGAATGACACTGTTTAAGTGATATGATATGGCGTGGCGTATACTTGAATCATTATGTACTGTGTGATATACTATGAGAGAAATGTACATTACACACTGTATATATGTATACACTGTTTAAGTGATATGATATGCCGTGGCTTATACTTGAATCAAAAACTTACATATTGTGTGATATACTATGAGAGGAATGCACATGACACACTGTATATATGTATTTACGTATCTAATTGTGAGAAATAGTGTATTAAATTATGTACGTTTAATAACATTGTTTATACCGTATACATGTGCGTTATGTATTGTTTGAAGAAAGGTCATGACCTCGTGGAATTTCTCCACGGACTATAAAAAGATCAATGAAGAGAAAAGTGGTCACATGTCGAGAGGACGGGGAAGAGTCAATATGCATAAAGTTCAGTGTCACGATTGTCAAGGCTGGTTTTCCCGAAAGGAGATGTGTTAAAGCGGCATCAGCGAAATATACACGGATTATTGGTTATGCCACCGCCCTCGGCTGTGGCAGAGACGTTCACACAACCACCGCCGCCTAAACTTTTTCATCGCCGCCGTCGTCACCACCACCGCCGCACGAGTTCAAGCCGTCGCCGGAGTCCACACCGTCATCAGCGACTCTACTGCCACCTTCACAGCAACGACAATAAGGCTTTGTCTTCAAGCATCTTTTACTGCGAATATTTCGGGCACCACGTGTTGTGGCAAGAGGTATTTCTGTAAGATGCTGTTGCAACACTGTCTAAAGTTGATATGGCCTCCTCCCGAGAGAATCGTGTGGCTCTTCAAACGTTGGAAATCGCTGTATGATTTCATTCAGAGCAGTCAACCCCAACGTCGAATTTATTCGAGGAATACCTTTGGGTCTGGATCAAGATTCCTTTATTCATCCCAGAACGAGAAACCTGGTGATTTTGGACGATCTACGGCTTCCAAAGATTCCAAAATGAACGAATTGTTTACTGAGGGCAGTCATCACAAAAATCTATCGGTCATGGCTATCAATCAAAACCTGTACTACAACAAAGATCCCATCCAGAGAAGAAATTGTCATTATTTGGTCTTGTTTCATAACCTTGCGGACAAACAGCAAATCCTGACCCTGTCTCGGCAAAATAACCCTGAAAACCCTCAACGCCTGCTGAGGCGCTTTAAAAAGGCCACCTCCAAGCCCTATAAATACTTACTGGTTGACTTACAGACAACGACACCTGGACATTTGCACATGCGCATAGATATCATGAATGCTATACAACCAAAGTATACCGAGAGGTTCGCTCATTTTCGAGACGACGGACCTAACACTCAGACGTATGAGGGGTCTGTCCGATCACCGACGGAAAATCCACAGCCTCCTAAGACAATCATTCCACAGCTGACAAATCGAATCAGAAGATATGCTGCCCTGTAACGATTGCGGATTAGTATTCGAAAACACGCATGACTTACAGAGACATGTTAAAAGATGGTGCCCTGAAAATGGGAAAAGAAAAAGCGACGATGAGGAAAGAAGAGGACCAACCATTCCCAAAATGGATCCCATTTAGAACAGAAGAAAGAAGATGATTACCGCGAACACGAAGTCTTTAACTTTCTCATGAAGAGGGTCAAGGAGGATAATGAAAAACTATGGGACTTGAAATATGATAAATACATTAAAGAAGATCTATCAAGAGAAGACGCCCGAGTTCAAACGGAACAAATAATGACCTCCAAAGACCTTAAAAATTCTCAGAAAAGTATGGACAACTCACCTGTACATCCTTCAGATGCAAAACGGTTCCATTCACACAAACGTTATGATCAATGGGATGCCGATCTCATGGACAGGGTAAAATTTAGGAAAGAGAATGACGGTGACCAGTTCGTACTCTTGATCATCGGTATCTTCTCTAAGTACCTGTGGATGCGACCTTTAAAGGATAAGAAAGGGCCTACCACAGTCAAGGCGCTCGAAGACATATTACGTGAGGGTAGACAGCCTACGAAGCTTCGTAAGGACAAACGACAAGAATTACGATCAAAAGCCTCCAACAGTGTATTAACGGATCACAACATAGACCATTTTTATTCTCAAAACACCCAGTGAGAGCCAACAATGCAGAGAGAGCCATCAAGCCGATCAAAACTAAGATGTATTGTTATATGACATTCAAACAATTCCAACAATAAATTGATCGTCTTCAGGAAATCGCTCGGAGTTACAAGATGTACCACTGCATTATTGACACCAAACCAAAACTGGTAAAATCAAACAACGAAGATGTCTACATTCCTGTCACGAGAGGAGATTCCACGCAAGCAAACAAAGCGACCATACAAGTTCAAAGTGGGTGACAAAGTACGATTTTCGAACATATCATCCGTTTTCGACAGGGAATACGACCAAAAGTGGTCAGGTGAAATTTTCATCGTGCATCATCGTTTTCTGAGGAACGGTATTCCAGTGTAAAAAAGTCAATGACTACAATGACGAAGTCATTACAGGAACATTCTATCAATCGGAAATGTAAAAAGTTGACATTAGAGACGAGGATACGTTTAAGATTGAAAAAATACTGAAGACCTGTGGGAGAGGACCAATCAAACAACACTTTGTGAAATGGCTGTATTGGCCAAAGAAATTTAATTCTTGGATATATGCTGGCGATATATCTACATAATTTTGTACATTTATCAATTTCACGTTTTTAATTACCTTGAAATTTAATATATTCAGATTTATGTTAAAAATATTACCCTCCATATCTAGTAATAAAATATGAACAATAAAGATGTGTTGCTTTGAAATCCGTCTGTATCTTACATCAGTGATTATGGTAAATGTAATCAGACTCACGACAAGGAATCTAATACAATGTGTATTATAAACTCCTTTTGTCTTCCCAAGACAATAGTGATCAATTTCAAAATCGTTATAGGGAATCAAGAGAACTGAGCGAACAGGGAATCTCTATCGAGATCAATTCATAATAAAAAGCATCCCCAGTGAATGGATTTTCCCCATTCTATATTACCAGTTCATTAAATATGATACTACGAGTAGAAAAAGTATCTAGAAATAAAGTTTTCCCAAATCCAAACATGGATTCTATAAATATTCGAGGTTTTTCCAACACCTAAAATCGATCAACTTCATATGCTGTCTTCTGATTGGTCCAAAGTTTGATGACGTCATTCCGCGCAAAATTCGAACCGTGATCTATATCTCCACACCCCACTACCTTTCGCTATTATCTCCCCTTGGCGACGGACATTGCTTTTCATTTGAACAAATTTTGAATTCCCTTGACTAAAGGATGATTCATGCCAAGTTTGGTTGAAATTGACCCAGGACGTTGAAGAAGTCGAAAATGTAAAAAGTTTACAGACGGACGGACGACAGGTGATCAGAAAAGCTCTTGAGCTTTCAGCTCAGGTGAGCTAATTATACCTTTTATAAAAAAAAAAATTCTCCGATGCCTTATATATTAGATGTGCATCATATTTTTTGACAGATATCATGTATTTCTTGACAAGTGACGGGATTTTGCAGTTTTGAAATTAAATTTTGATCAACAATTACACCTGTGATTGTATTTTATGCGAGTCCGTAGCCGTTCCACAACAGACACTCCTCATGAAATCTTGATCTTATAATTATAAAATTTGAAGATATTATGCAAAATATGTTTAACTATTACAGGAAATAGTTTCCTCTGTGTAGTTTGAAGTTGATTTTTGACTCATTGTGACACCCCGATTGTCTTGTAGCCATGTTATAAATATTCACCGACTAAAGATTGTGTATCGTGAAAAGATAACACACATGCTCCTACGGATTACAGCATCTACAAACGAACCATTTACCATACGGTTTATTTAATGCTGAACATTCTGTAAGGCATGACCGAAATGTATCTCTGTATAACTTTACAGTTATTTTTAATATATGTAGCTCTTTCCATATTACCCTATGTTCTGTTTTCATAGGCATTTCTCACCAATGCCCTCTCTAGAAAACCCCTAGCCTGTTTGTATTTACTAATGCAGTAGGGAACACTGTAACAGCCATATTGAATTTACAGAAAATTTGAAGAATTTAAATGTCCCCATCTTGAAAACATCCCTACAAACATTTGTCAAACAACTGTCGTTCACCTTTCTAACACACTGTCAAATAATTATAGTGTAGAAAAATACCTAAAGAGGGAGTGAATGTGTCAATGGCCTGTGGACTGTATGTATTTGAAATTGTGACCTAAATTTAAGCCTCTGGAAGTTTAATGATGTTCTATTTTTAAAACGATGTTTGAAAGAGTTCAATAAAAAGGTGATGGAATGAATCAGTTACTCGTACTGTATATTTTCTAGCAATGGAATTCTCTAGAATTTTGTTTCAACATAAATAGACTGTATATATTGTGGCAAGAAGGTCTCTGCAGAATTATATTGGATATTACACTACTGGCGAGTGGATTTAATGGTCTATTTCAACAGCGCTATAAACTGGCTTATTGTCATGTGTGAATCCAGTTCAGCGGTGAATAATGGGCACTGCTTTGATTACTGTAAATTATTACTTTATTAGTATATTTTTTGTAAATAAATTGTTCAATCTTCGAAATCCTCTTACTGATTTTTATTGGGCTAGGGTTTATTTTTGACCAGTAAGAATGTAGTAATTGACCCAGGTGATTTAAAAAAAAACATGTAGAACACTCCTGCTCTTGCCCTGCAATTATTTCTGAAATATATTGCATAGAGTAACTATTTTACGTGATTGATGTGTTATCAAATGGGTTGAATTTTAGCTAATGAAATATAACAGTACACAAGCCAGTCATGAATTTATTGGCAACTTTATACACTCGGATCTCCTTCACTTGAGTCATTCATTTTCTGTTGTGTCCTAAGGTATTCAGAGTAGAGATTTCTGCCATAGTGTAACACTTTATGCACATCATGCTTCCTTACCAGTTTGTCATACATAATGGCAATTTCATCATACTCCAGTTTCTTCTGCAGAATGTGATCCCTATGCTGTTGTAGCAGTGATAAACACAAGAACATTAAAAAGGGATTTCCACAACCGAAGTCTTGTGGAGCTGGGAGACAAGCATTTTTATCATCAACATGTTTAACTATTTCCATTGAATTGGATATGTCTGCCTCTTCTTCTAAATGCAAATCACTTTTGGGTATAGAACTAGAACTGGAAGAGTTTGCCTCAAGACTTTTTTTCCTAACATCTTCTGTATCAGAGTTAGCCAAAAACTCACGAATAGTAGAGGAATGTTCATTACAGCTGTTCTCCAATATATTTTTGGAAGGGTCAGCAGGACTATGCTCAGCTACACCTTTGGAATTCATGATATGACAATTAATGCCTTTTTTGGTGTGTAAAATGGTATCAGCTGATGCTTTGGATTCACTTTCAAGACTTTCATCCAGAGACAAGTCAAACTGAGACTGTTCAAAATCATGATCTACTGGATCTTCATTTCTTTCAACATATGTATCAACAGACCTTTTTAAGTGAAATTCTCCTTCCACATTTGGTTTGATATCATCTTGTTTATCAAATCCTGGACTTTTGCACAGAATGATGTCTCTGTGTTCTGGTGTGCTTTTATTACCATCCTCAAAACTGTGGATATCTGATGATTCTTTTTCAAGTAGACATATATCACTTCTAAAATCATGATTCCCTTCAACTGGACTTTTCAGGTATCCATCAATGGATGAGCTCCTTTCTGCCATGATTTGTGATTCAGTATCAGTCATGGCTGGGTATTCCTGGGAAACCATTACTGAGTTAGATTCATCCTGCACATTAGGGGTTATTCTGGAATTATTGTTCATGCTGTTCTGAACTAGCTCCAGCTCTGAAACATTGTCCCCTTCATATGATGCTTTACTTTTTAACACTGACTGTTGTCTTCTC
Organism: Ostrea denselamellosa; assembly: GCA_024699665.1. Taxonomy (NCBI): domain Eukaryota; kingdom Metazoa; phylum Mollusca; class Bivalvia; order Ostreida; family Ostreidae; genus Ostrea; species Ostrea denselamellosa. The sequence goes on along the minus strand of JAMZEH010000110.1, from coordinate 4,853,194 downwards.
ATTGCATATAACTTTGCATAGACAGTTTGTTTCATACCAAAAGAAGAGGAGTTTGGTGAATGAGATAAGTTTTGTGTAGAGGTTTCCTCAGTGAGTGGTACTCCTGAGATGGGTGGGTCAGGGGGCAGTGTACTCCACATGACCTCCAACATATACAAAGCCTCCTCAAATGGAAATTCTCTCTTGAGTTCCAGTAATATCCATCTATAACAGAAAAACAAGTCACTTGCATTGATTTCCTGGAAATAAGAATGCAATTCTGGGTCATGCAGATGGAGTAAATCAGAAAGGTGTTTAAATTTCATGGTTATTGCATGCCCATTAATGTTAAAATTATCTTTCAATCTTTTCATAAGTGCACAAAAGCAAAGATATGCTTGAGCCTCATCCTTCTGTGTGACAAGAAGTGTGGAAGCAATATCACTCATCCCTTGGCAATATGAAGTTTCTGGGTGGGACAGTGCAAATGTCACCAAGACATTAAACAACGAAATCAGATTTTTGTTATCATCTGAGCCAGAGTAAAATTTATGTCCACGATCAGTTCTCAAGACATCTTTTTTAACCATAGATGTCACAAATTTCATTTCCTCCGACATTAATTCCTCTTGTATTTCTTTTTTCCAATGGTCTCGCAAGGCAAAATATTCTTTTTCCTTCTTCTTTAAATACTCAAATCTTTCTTTCCCTGAAAGACCATGTGGAAACACATTAAGAAGGTGCCTCCAAGCCACTCGCCGTAACGATGGTTCACATCCTCCTTGATAGATACTTATTCGAAATTCTTCTGGTTTTACCATATGTCCTGCTGAATCCAGAAAGTTTCTGAATTCCTGATCAGACATTGGCGGTTTTACTGCTTTGTACTTAATTTCGTCCTGAACTTTAATTCCTGAAATGTAATTCATAAAAAAATTTCAATATTTGACAAGAACAGACCTGTTTCTGTTCTTCACCCCTGCAAAAATTTGTTTTTGTGTTTATCATAAACAGATCCAGTTCTGCACGTATTCTTTGGAATTTTTATTCTGGAACTATTCTTAAACATCTGAAAGGAATATTTAATGGATACCCTAGATTCTTTTCTTGATCGATTCTTATGAATTGCATTAAAACGGATTCAAAACATTGATAAATAATTAAAAGTTCTCAAATTGTTCTTTCTGATGTTTTAGAAATTTTAAAACATATTTTGAGAATACCAGGGTTCTGAAAATGCAAATAAAAACCTCTTTATAGTCAAATATAATTTTGGTGGTTAAACTATGTCAGATGACTATATTCTTATTACTATATATTACTGAAAGTATGTAGAAATCCTTCAAATAACAGTTGTAATATTTACTTTACTTTCTTTGGAAATTTTAAACAATATTCTTGGCATCTTCCAATAATAGAATGGAAGAATACAGCAATGAGTTACCATTTATTAGGATCCATCTTACCCATAGCCCTTTGCATATGTGTCAAGGTTCTCCCCACACCACTAGAGAGTGTTCCACTTAAAGCACCAAATATATTACGCTCCAACATACTGGTCATTTTGTAGCGTGGCACGTCTACTGGAGCAATGATATCCCAGTCATCCAGTCCTATCAAAAGCATACAAAAAATGGCTGTTTTATAAATAATATTCACTCTTATTAACCAAACAGGTGTGCAGAATGAACAAGTACATGGTCCAAATTGCCATCGTAAGCAGAAGTTCCCGACTGAAACAAAACATTTTGCTATAAATTTTTTAATCTTTTTCATGACATGGTTTCAGATTGGTATCAGCCATCTGCTGATAAAAAATGATGAAATAGACAAGGAAAATACAATTAAACAGCCAAAATGGGCAACAAGTTTAATATTGAGCAGACAGAATGGCCTATTAAATTTTGTAGGCAATGGCCAGTCATATTGTACTTCATCCATCAAATTCAGAAATACGACAAGGCTACTTGTATCTCCCTGAATGAGACACACAGGAGGGGTTTCTCCACAAAATCAAATGCTGAACCACCCCTAACAAACCAGCTGCATACAGATACTAAAGACTTCTTGATCTCTTAAAGACCCAAATTTAGATCACCTCTCTTAAAATTTACCTGGACCAAAATAAAAACAAACCTCTCATCAATCAAATAAGAGGCAATGGCTTGGGCCTTGACTGACATATTTGGCCAAGTGTGTCAATTGGGTATGGGAGATCAGATGTGTTGACAGCAATACGCCAGTTTGAAGTTGAGAGCTCTTCTGTGTAGGAGGTGCATTTAGTGGAACTTTGAATGCCTACATGGGACATGATGGACTTACAGTCCGTGAGGAAGATGATAAAATGCTTCTCTTTAAATATGTAAAGTGTACAAAATACAAAATACTATCGAAATACATATTTTATTAAAGTGGGAAAATTAAAACAACGTCATATTTGTAAGTAATATCCTGGATATGATACGTACAAGTAACGAAATAACTTGATATAATAAGAATTTCATGTATTTGATTACTCCCTGAATACTTATCATTTATTTAGTTTGTGTATCAGTCAAACTCGAGTAATGAAACTGTATATGAGAAACTTTCTGAGCACATTCACTTATGCAGTGATGAATATTTGTCCCACTCCCACAAGAAAACAAATTGTTTCGTGCCTTACAATGTACAAGAGTTCTTCAAAGGGAAACAACTCGGACATATCTTGAAACCGGCGTATTAACTGCAAATATACCCACCCCTTTCACCTACCACAAATATGACATTTCACAGTACTTTTTTTGTAATTTGGAGTTCTTGATTACCTGAACTAAATATAAACATTTGAAATAAACCAATCTGGGTCAAATTATATCACAGAGAAAATTCATCAACAAGAGGACCATGGGACACATCGCTCACCTACGTCACCTTTGCCAACATTAAAAGATTTTCCATATATATTCACATGTAAAAGTATGATCTCCTATTGTGGCCCCTCACTACCCCCAGGGCCCATGATTTTAACAAACGTAAATCTGCACTATGTCAGAAAGCTTCAATGTAAATTAGAGCTTTCCTGGTGGCCCAGTGGTTCTTGGGAAGATTTTTAAATGACCCCACCCTATTTTTGAATTTTTGTGATTATCTCCCATTTGGCCCTTCATTTGAACAAGCTTGAGTCCCCTTCACCAAAGGATGATTGACACTGGCCTGCTGGTTTTGGAGAAGAAGATTTTAAAATTTTCTCTCTTTTTTTTTTGGCCGAGTGGTTACAGCATTGCACTCAAAATCACAAGGCCTCTCACCTCTAGTCGATGCGGGTTCAATTCTCGCTTGTGCCAACATATGTGAGAAAGTTTGCCAGTTTACCTTTGGAAGGTCAGTGGTCTCTTTCAGGATGCATTGTGTCTGGGTTCTCTCCTCCACCTACAAAAACTGGACGCCACCAGAAAACTGAAAAATTGCTGAGTGTGGCAAAACAACAAACAAACAAAACTATTTCACTATTATTTCCCCTTGGATAAGGGTGTTGCCCTTCATTTGACCAAACTTGAATCCCCTTCACCCAAGGATGCTTTTTGCAAAGTTTGAATGAAATTGACCAAGTGGTTCTGGAGAAGATGAAAATGTGAAAAGTTTACGCCAACACCGATGACAACAATACCAATGACAGACAGCAGAAAGTTTTGATCAGAAAAGCTCACAATTCTGGTTTCAAGGAATCTCTGGAAATTTGGAATACAAAGACTTCAAGAAAAATATTCTAAATGATGAAATACATGATTCACTGTTACTATGTTCAATAATTTTTTCATGTTTTTTATTTTATTTTTTTTTTATTATTATTACTACTGCATTTACACTTAATTTTATTACACAATAGATAATGATAAACTGGTGATGTGAATATTAGTGAAAATTAGTTGGCTTGTAATATGAGAGGTGTTAGGACAATTCTTTACTTTTCTGACAGATAGGTCATGTGTCCTATACTTTCTGTCAATCTGAAACCCTGCATGATTAAAGCTGTTGAACAAATTTGTTGCAACAGTGAAAATTGCTTGAAATTCATTTTTGCAATTTAAGGACTTCTTGTTTAAAAAGAAAACAATTCACACATGTTTTTATATACAGTTTTCACGAAAACTCACTTGTTCAATATCCGAGGCAAGTTAAAATTTAGTAAATATAGTTTCAACAGCAGCCTGATGGGCTTGTGAGAAATTATGATAATTAGCCGTCATGTTTGAGTTAACTTTTCCTTCACTCAACACATTAATATGATGCTTACCCCAGGTGTTTAAAAGCATTTTAGCAATTGTGAATATATCCTAGCTTGATCTGTTTTGATGGCAAAAACTGTGAAGTGAAAAAGTTGGGAAGAAAATTAGGAAAGAAACTCAAAGTAAGCAAATGAAATATTCATTGGCCTAGTCAAATCCAATAGTCCTACTGGTTAGTACCTCAAAAGGTTTTATTTCTTTATCAATGATTCAACATGAAATGGATTGATCATTAACTGAGCTTGTATCTCTGCTGGTAAATACACTGTCCCCATGGATACATGTTGCTTGGTATATGTTCATTATCTTCAAATTTACCTCCCCTGATTTATAAGCTCAAATGTGTTTTTCTGATCACCTGTTGTCTGGCATCTCTCTGTAAATTTTACACATTTTTTACTTCTACTCAAGAACCACAGAGCAAATTTCAACCAATTTGAAACTTGCCATAAAGCATTCTTCTGTAGATTACCTGCAGAACTAGCTCTCTTACTGCAAGTCAAAGGTTTTTCTGAGGGGTGGATCTATAGCTCTCTGATCTGTCCCAATATTTCATATGAGAGCTACAGTTCTGCAGCTATTGGTAAATCAGAAAAGAAAGCTTCCTTAATGAATGCAAATTCAAATCATAGCCCCCAGAAGTAGAATAGGGTCACAGTAGGGGATCAAAGTTTTACTTCCTGAGGATGACTGCACATTAATATGACTTATCATGACACTGCTGTTCTTGAAAAAAAAATTTCGAAAGGCTTTCCCCATGTAAATCTGTAATTCCTTATTGTGGTCCTCGTCCTACCCTCAGGGTCTTTGATTCAGATAGTACTGAATCAGCACTAGCTGATGATACTTTCCTATTAACACGACTATTCACACATTAGCTTTTCATAAGAAGAAAATTTTTTAAACTATTTACTATATATTCCCATATAAAACTTTGATCCCCTATTGTGGCCCCATAGATCTGCTGTCAAAAATAATTCATAAAGTCTCCCAGATAAATCCAAACTGCTTTTAGTCACCAATGCTTAAAGTGCTTGATATCATAGAATTCACAGTCATTTATACTAAGAAATAAGAGAATTCATGAAAGATCTTGACAGCTAGACAAGTGTTACATCATCTATCAGAACATCAATCGACTAGAAAAATCTAGATCACACTACAATCCCAATGTAAAACTGAGATCCCCTATTTGGCCCCACCCTATTTCCATTGGCCATAATTTGAACTATTTTGCATCTCGACTCTTGAAGGAAGCTTCATGTACTAGTTTTGTCTTCTCTGGTCTAGTGGTTCTTGAGAAGATATTCAGATGCCACCATATTTTCACTAAATTTTAAATTTTAACTATCTCTCCTTTGAAAAGGGTATGATCCTTCATTTGATCTATTTATTTTGAATCCCCTTTACCTAAGGATGCTTTATGACAAGTTTGGTTGAAATTATTTCTTTTGTTGTGAAGAAGACATCAGAAATGTGTAAATTTTACCAACAGATGGACAGCTAGACAGACAGACTCTGGGCAACAGGTTATCAGAAAAACTTATTTGAGCTTATAGATCATGTGAGATAAAAACATAAAAGCACCACTTTGACCTTGATTTCTTTTTTTTTTTTTATAACCATTTGGGCTTAAAAAACTTTAGAAGTTGACTTTTAATTGGCATGAATATACTTCGACATGGCTCATCCGAAGATAAAACTTCAGTATATGTGATCCATACATTTAGATATTGGGAGTGCATTTACAAAGAACATGGGACACTCAATTCATTGTACATTGTTTTGAAGTGAAATTGAAATGAGGTGTAATGACGATATTAGCTTTTACCATCTTCAAAAGGTTTGGCATCTACTTTAAGCTGAAGACATGGATTCGAGGCACTTTGAATGGCTGCATCCATATCCCAGTCTGACAACATGCTAAGGTATATTTCTTGTCCATAGTCATCTCTCACAAGGTAACTCATGGTAAAATCTCTGTCAAAAAGTAACATGACATACTATGTTACAAAACTTGATGTACTAGTGTTGATTACTGCCATAAATAAATGATGAATATCAGTGTCAAGGTTATCTACACTAAAAAATCTCTTTAGTACTGCTCTAATTCTCAATTTCAAAAGGGTCATTAGTGAGCACATACCCTTTGATACTAAAAGCACTCGCAATGATATGTTGCAGCATTTCAAATGATGTTATCTGTGGGTCCAGAGAAAATTTTTTTGATTCTGGCTGCATAAAACCCTCATATTTCTGGAATGTAGAAAAGTAAATGTGCATGAATTACTTTATTAACCTCTGTATGTATTTTCTGAAAAACAATGAGGACCCAATGACCCCTGGGCACATATCTTGTTCAATAACTTCTATATCTTATTAATCTGAATCAACTGAAAACAATCATTAAATTGGTATGGGCAGCTAACCCACTAAAATTGTTGCAGTCCTCAGAAATTTTATTCATCTTTTACTCCAAGGTTTCTTTCCTATATACCAATCCCGAATTTCTGAAAGTTTACATTAGAAAAACCTTACAATTCTGTGGACTTAAGAACTTAAATTAGCATGTTTGATTCACACATTTATATGACCTACCAAGTATACACATTACAAAATATAAACAACATGGAAGATATTACATATCAGGGGCATAGCTAGAATGAATTTATATGTACTCCAATGATGACAGGGATTCTGGAGTAGAAGCCCAGAAATTTTTGTGCCCCCTTGTCCCAAATACGCTTCACACAAACTTTCCGAGAAGTTGGAATGGTAGTTATCAAGGAGTTAAAAATGTTCATTTGTTAATATATTTAGTCACTAATCATTTTGGCCCCACCTTCACATCAAAAATCACGCCGATATATGTGAGAAAGTTTGCCAGTTTACTTTCGGAAGGTTGGTGGTCTCTTCCCGGGTACATTGTATCTGGGTTCTCTCCTCCACCTACAAAAATTGGGCACCACCAGATAAAAGAAAAATTGTTGAGTGTGGTGGAAAACAACAATTAATCAATCATATCAAAACCATTACCACTGGAATCACAAAATTTACATTTCTGGTAAAGGGCTACCTGATCATTATGAATATCCATTTAGTTTCAATTTGGTATCAATAGCATTAAAGATGTTTTCTAAATATTTTATACTTAAAGATTTAAAGCAAGCTTGGCCCTACCCTGGGGATCATAAAAATTTACAAATCTGGTAGATTACTGTGCATTTAGTTTTTCTTACTAATTTGCAGTTTTAGAGAAGATTAAAAAAAACAAGGTCACTCTTTGGCAGTTTTGACCCTGCCCTTAGGGCCCCAGGGGTACAGGAGTCCTGAAATTTACAATTTTGGTAAGGGGCTAACTGCTCTATCTAAATTTTCCTTCAGTTTCAATTTGATATTAATAGTATTAAAGTCCAATGTTCATCTATCATTTTTAGTACAAAATTACTTTACAGGAGATGAATTTGTTATAAAATTTATTAACTTTCCCTTAATTACATGCTTGAAAACATTTGCATGTGTAGGAAAAAAACTGAATAGACTATTTAAAAGGAAAATACACAGTGAAACCATATTTATATGTTCAGTCTGTTGGGCTAAATAGCCCCAAGCGTAAAGGGAATCCCAAAATGATATAAATATAATTCAGACACCACTGTCTAGAGAGTAAAACAACGGATTATTAAGAGGTATTTGATATTATTATTTCTCTTAAACTTATGGCACATTACTGTAATAACAAAATACACAGCTTCACACAAATACGACTATCCCTGGCCTGCAAAGTCTGAACCAAACATGTGATTGTCAGTGGATTTGCATTAAAAAATGGCCGAGTGATGACTATTTGTGAACAGTCATTTAAAACCAAATAATTCTGGTTAATACAGGTGAAATAATGTATGCCATATCGTACAGCCTTATAAATATGTACGTACAATAATTTAACAATGTTTTCACAAGGTGGACAAAATTTGTTAAAATTCGGACCATACAACTTTAAAGCAGATGTTTTTAAAATGTTTTACACATAATATCATATACCAAGTTGCCCCTCTCACTTAGGTCAGAACCTCTATCCTGGAGATCATGAAATTTACAATTTTGGTAGAGGTCGTCCTGTTCTACATTGCTATGCATTTAATTTTTCTTACAGACCCTGAGGCGTACACTTTCAAAGTGTTTCGTTTCATTCTGTGCAAACCATTTAGCATTTCGTGCAAACCGTTCAGCATTTCGTGCAGAACATTCACTGTTCTGTTCAAGAATTTAATACCATAATTTGCCAAATATAACACGCGCTTAAGTATAACATACAACCTCCCCCTGTATGCCTTCAGGGGAAATATATGGTTAATCATATCATGTAAATTTCAGCAAAGTACGAGATTTTGTAGTGTTAAAGTTAACAGACTCAATATTTCTTCTGCTGAAACTTAATTAAAATCAATTAAATTGTGGACATTATAAAAATAAAATCAAAACATTATTTAGTGGGGTTTTTTTTATTGTAATCAACACAAGTATCACATGTGATGTACAAAGGTGCGATTTATCTACCTCCTCATTAATTACAAAAATGATTGTGATCAAAGACATTAATAGGTGCTATAAATATTGAGTGCTCTGTCTGTAAAAACAATGCTTAGAGAAATAAAAAATTGCATGGGGATAGGTAACGTATACCATGATACCGGTTATTTACGACAAAAATATAAATACCAACTCGAGAATTTAAAAACATGTGACTGAAAGGAAGGGAGGAGTGGTTATGCTACGATAAAGAAAAAGGCATAATATGTTCTGCTTGCATTTCGTCTGGTATTACTGCTGGCCTGACAATACAATTCATACCAGTTCCAAAATTTTAGACTCTCGTCAATAACCAATCACGAGAAAACACCAGGCCATGTGTGAGCAGGGAAACGGAGCACTGCTCACAAGACAGTTATAGTGTTAAACAAAGCTGTCTGAAAATTTGTGGAACTGAAGTTTAGAAACGTACATGCTTTAATAAAACATAACAGACCAATATAAGACATAAGATGGCTAAATGAACTTGATCAGGCCAAAGGATTAGATCATGGTTCAATATATAATAATCACACATCAGCAACTTTGTTTTTGGAACATACAACAGAAATGAGTTCAAAAGTCTTTAAACTTTAAGATAGTGAATAAAACAAAGTGCTCACCTTCTAATTTAAATGGTGTTCACTTATTTCTATGATTTAGGATTCGGACAAGTAAAAATCTGTTCGGACGGGTAAATTTCCTGCAGTAACCGGTCCGAATGACTGGTTGAGAAAAAAAAATTCAACATATCTGATACTGCTATTTAAACTAGCTTGATTTAGCTATTTCAAAATTTTTATCAGATTGAGTTTTAAAAGCATAAAAAATCGAATTTCATAGAGTGAACATAATTCATCCCCGTACTCCATAAAACACAATGTAAACAAAGAATAATTCTTCAACTACATCCCTTAAGAAAAAAAATGATTCAAAATTGTTGGATGTTCAGGATTAGTATGTTGTTAAGCAACAGTTATCCAATCTACTGCATGGAATAATAGACAACAAGGATCAATAGAATAATGGATAAGCAATCAGATTCCACATTGAAAAGTCATCATACGTATCTATGCTTCAATGCACATAGACAGATAACAACGCAAAAGAAATTGTCATTTTATAAAAATTCTTAAAATGACGTAGTATTGTCATGAAGTCTAATAAGAATAGTGTTCTGGTTAGTTCAAATATAAACATGTTCAAAAATCATTATGCAACTTTTTGGCTATGCAGTTGCAATTAAAAAAATCCCGTCTTATTCAATCTAAACTTGTTAAATCAAGCTATTTCAAATAGTTTTATAAAGCTATATAGCTGAATATAGAGATTATTGTGTTGGACCTGCTTGAAACTGTCAAAGTCCGAGAACATACGACATTTCAGATTAAGCCATGGCTTTTACCTATGCAGTTTTAAATTTTCAGATTAAGCCATGGCTTTTACCTATGCAGTTTTAAATCACAAGAGCCCTTCACCACAATATCTTAATATTTTATCCATGTATGGCTATGCTCCGGATGGAGCCAGGTACATCATTTGGCCTACAGAAAGAATAGGCCAAGTTGTCAGAGAACGTGAACTTAATGCCTTAAAAATTTGCACTTGTGGACATGGCATGATGCTATTTAAATTTTAAAATTACTGACCTTTACTTTAACTCTTACAACTTCTCTAGACTCAAGTCCGAAAAATCCTGATTTTGACATTGTAAGTCCAGTCCCGTTTCACGTCATCAACATATGATCTTGCCGGAAGTAGATGAGAATTTAAAAGTGTTGGTAAAATGGGTCAAGAACAATGAGCCGGATTTGACGTTTGTTTGATTTATTTATTTATTTTAATAGGCGCATTATTCAAATAATATACTGGATTCAACAAATTAGACTTTACCAAATTCGCGGGGTTTTTTTTCTTTCTTTCTGAAATCAATACGACACCGTGTAAAAGTAGAACAAGGCCTCCAAACATCTCAGGTAGTCCAGCACTTGTTGACTGAATGAAATTAGGACTAATTTTAGGGATGAAATTCAGAAATTTTAGGGCTAACGAAAAGTGTGAAACTGGGATGAGATAGACAGGGAATCCACACATTTCAGAGTGTGTTTTACTTCTTTCAGATTTTGAAATCAGTGATTGAAGTGTCGATGCTTGTTTTGTTGAAAATAACAAGAGGCCCATGGGCCACATTGACCTGAGTCACTTTGGCCCATATTAAAGATTTTCCCTATATAACTTTGGTCCCCTAATGTGGCCCCGCCCTACCCATGGAGGCCATGATTTTAACATAATTGAATCTGTACTATGTCATAAAGCTGTCATGTAAATATGAACTTTTCTAGCTTTTTGGTTCTTGAGAAAAAGATTTGTATTTGTAAAGATTTTTCGTACACTTTCGCATATAAAACTTTGATCCCCTATTGTGGCTCCACCTTACCCCCGGGGCCATGATTTTCACTTTGAATCTGCACTATGTCAGAAAGCTATAATGTAAATTGGAACTTTACTGGACCAGTGGTTCATCAGAAGGTTATCAAATGACACCACCCTATTTTTGTGATTATCTCCCCTTTTAAGAGGGTATGACCCTTCCAACTGAATTCCCTTCACCCAAGGATGATTTGTAAAAGGTGTGAGTGAAATTGGCCCCGTGGTTCTGGAGAAGATTTTTTTCCCTATATTATCGTATATATCACTTTGATCCCTTATTGTGACCCCACCCTACCCCCCGGGGGCATGATTTTAATAATTGAATCTATGCTTTGTCAGAAAGCTTCAATGTGAATTGGAACTTTTCTGGCCCAGTGGTTCTTAAGAAGATTTTTAAATGACCCCACCCTATTTTTGCAGTTTTGTGATTATCTCCCATTTCAAGAAGGCATGGCCCTTCATTTGAACAAACTTGAATCCCCTTCACGCAAGGATGATTTGTATTACGTGTGAATGAAATTGGCCATGTGGTTCTAGAGAAGATTTTTTCTATATTTTTGCATATAAACCTTTGGTTTTAACAAACTTGCAACTCCACTGTATCAAGAAGCTCCAATGTAAATTGGAACTTTTCTGGTCCAGTGGTTCTTGAGAAGATTTTTAAATGACCCCACCCTATTTCTGTATTTTTGTGATTATCTCCACTTTGAAAGGGGATATGGCCCTTCATTTGAATTCCCTTCACCAAAGGATTGATTGATTGATTAAATATTGTTTAACGTGCCGCTCGAGAATCTTTCACTCATATGGAGACGTCACTATTGCCGGTGAAGGGCTGCAAATTTAGGCCTATGCTCGGCGCTTATGGCCTTTGAGCAGGGAGGGATCTTTTACGTGCCACACCTGCTGTTCGGTTTTTGCGGTCTCATCCGAAGGACCGCCCCATTTAGTCGCCTCTTACGACAAGCAAGGGGTACTGAGGATCTATTCTAAAAAAAAAACCGGATCCCCACGGGGTTTCATCAAAGGATGATTTGTACCAAAATTGAATGAAATTGGCCCAGTTGTTCTGGATAAGAAGTCGAAAATGTGATAAATTTACAGACGGACGGACGATGGACAACGGGTGATTAGAAATGTTCAACAGGGCGAACTGGGGGACCTAAAGGTGACCAATAGACCCATTGTCTCTCAAATATTTACCACCCCCTCTAAACTGACACCCTAAATCCGCCCATGCTTGGAAAGCAATTGACATTGAAGAAGCCAATTGATTTATTTTTGTTTGTTTGTTTGTTTGTTTATAGCCGCCTGAGCAATTTTTCAGCTATCCGGCGGCTGTCACCATTACCGGTGACAGGGCTGCAAATTTAGGCCTATGCTCGGCACTCAGGGCCTTTGAGCAGGGAGGGATCTTTATCGTGCCACACCTACTGCGACACGGGACCTCGGTTTATACGGTCTCATCCGAAAGACCCCAATTGATTTATGAAATGTTGATATATATATATATATAGTTTAATTGCAATGAGAACACAACATAAAGTCCACAAAATATATATTAACGATAAAACTCAGACACTTTTATACAAAAAACAATTCATATACTCCTCGCCTGAAATATGTACTTCCTACGAAAAAAGTAAACATTGTTCAAAGTAACTTTGCCCTGCGGAAGTAGTTATGCGCATGTGCAAAAATCATCGTGAAACGGTCTATGAAAAATAGTGCATATTCACTCTTCCATGATGTCATTAGCAAGGGCAGTTGTTACGTAGCTATAGCTAACTGATTGGTTGAATGATTGTCCGCCATAACCTCCGTGACGTACATCAACGTAATGGATTAAATGCTGACTTTCACTTTTACATGAGGCCATATGGTTAAAATATGTGTATGGGGATGTTTAACAGCGACACCCTTTGCCCCGATAGATTGAAAAATGTTAGATTTGTGCAATTCCCCAAATCGAAAAGCAATTTCTACAAATTGGTACAATTATTTACGATGGGTGAAAGCTTGCGGATGAACACACACAGCTGAATCCACAAAAAATCACCCGTCGCACGTACCTCTGCTCCAAGGTAAGAATATCATTTTGTACTTCATACTTCATATTTGTAGAATTATGTCCAAAAACTTTGGAACACTTCTAGCGTACCGGTCCCCAAAATATGGCGCTAAAATAAGTGCCGCCGTAGGCGTTTTATATATATATATATATATATATATATATATATATATATATATGATCGCTTTAGCGATCACTAAAAATACGCGAAGAACGGAGAAAAAATCACAAAAATAAGTCCAAATTTTAAATTCCTTGCAAAAGAAAAATGAAGTTTAAAAACTGGGGGTTTTTTAAAAGAAGTTTTTTTTAAATTTGAATTGAAATAGAATGCAAGAAGACGTAAATTTTATGTAGAATCTGTGTTGAGCAAACTTGTCACGTGCGCTCTATTTTACGTAATTCTCGTGATTATTATTATTATTATTACAAGGCATTTATATAGCGCATTATCTAACATTATAAATATTACTCTAAGCGCTTTACAACAGACACAATTAATATATCGCCAAACATACATACAACATAGAGAAATTAAGAAAAGGACTAAATGGGGTATTTTAAAACACAATCATATCATACGTCACTCGTGTTTGCAGGATAACCTTTATTATAATGACGTATATCTTAGGTGTCAAGAAACATTCGATGTACAATCTGATTGATTGGGTTTTGTGACGTTACAGGAATAAACAGATGGCTCTCATCCCAGTGTTCTTTATTTAACAGAACTGAGAACATAACATGGTGTTAGAAGTGGCTTTTAAGTGTGTACTTTTTCTGACGAGAGAAATAAACAGTTTCACAGAGTTAGTGCACAGTTTGCGTGCGCAGTTATATCCAGTCTTTTTGGACATATCTGTTTAGTTTTTTTTTTCGTGCCGGTACAGACTCTTTACTTACGATGGTGTCGTACCAGGTTCAACCGCCAGAAAATTTCACCTTCACGAAACCTGAAGAGTGGCCGAAATGGGTTAAACGGTTTGAGAGGTTTAGAATTGTTTCAGGCTTAAGCAAGAAAGAGGAGGAAATTCAGGTTAACACGCTTAACTATGCCATGGGTAATGAGGCTGAGGACATTTTCCACTCATTTGGATTAAGTGAGGAGGATGCCAAGAACTACGAAACGGTGAATAACAAATTCCAAGCACACTTCTTTAGCCATCAAAATGTCATCTTCGAACGACCTAAATTTAACTAAAGAAAACAATAAGAAGGGGAGTCCGCAGACAGTTTTATAACTGCACTTTATACACTAGTTGAACACTGTGAGTATGGACAATTGAAAGATGAAATGAACCGAGATTGAATAGTTATTGGTATAAGAGACATCAAATTATCAGAATAACTTCAACTAAATCCAGATCTAAAGCTCGAAGATGCTTTAAATCAAACTCGTCAGAGGGAAGCTGTTCAGAAACAAGCTATCGTTCGCGATGAACTGGGTTCTTCTTCAGGGGAACATCAAGTGTAGATGCAGTCAGCAATTTCAAGAAACATGGACACAGAAAGAAACACCCCTTTCAATCAGGAAAATCCAACAAGAAGGAGTTCACAAAACCATTTAGTGGACACAATAGTAAGGGTCCTAAACCAGTATCCTGCCATAGATGTGGAAACCCGCACGCTCACGGCAGAAACAGATGTCCAGCCAGAAATCAGAAATGCAGCAAATGTCATAAAATTGGACACTATGCTCGAAAATGCCAGAACATACACGAAATTGCTATAGAATCGGATGAAGAATTCTTGGGGGCAATATGCGAAAGTGCAAATTCCAGTGAAAGTAAATCATGGTTGACAACCATTGACGATAATGGACATGCAGTTGAATTCAAAATTTACATGGGTGCTGATGTCACCGCAATACCGGAGACATTAAATATGATCAACCTTCAGTCGTCACAGAAAAGTCCTGGCAGGAACACTTTAAACGTGATTGGAAAGTTTCTTTGTGAATTATCCCAAGAAAACCGTAAAACTCATCAAGACTTATATGTTATTCGAGGCCTCAACAAACCACTTCTTGGGAGACCAACTATTGAGAAACTGGAAATTGTCAAACAGATTGCAAGTTTGCAGTTGCACTCAGACTACAAGCATAATTTTCCTTCACTCTTTCAAGGACTTGGATGGCTATAGGGAGAGTACAAGCGAAAGCCGAGAGAGGACGCGCAACCGTACGCAGTCACCACACTAAGAAAGGTGGACTTACCCTACCTTGAGAAAGTCAAAACTGAGCTATGTAGG
The DNA here is from genome assembly GCA_024699665.1 of Ostrea denselamellosa. NCBI lineage: Eukaryota > Metazoa > Mollusca > Bivalvia > Ostreida > Ostreidae > Ostrea > Ostrea denselamellosa. The sequence goes on along the minus strand of JAMZEH010000110.1, from coordinate 4,837,624 downwards.
ATTGAGAGTTCAGGTATTACCTCATCTTTAGATGAGCCCACAGACTTGTGTTCAGGTCTCGTTGTGATTTCAAAGAAAAACAACTGTGTTCGACTTTGTATTGACCAGACACAACTCAACAAGTGGGCGAGAAGGGAGAATTTCCAATTGTCAAGCACAGAGGCGACCCTCAACAGACGCACAGTAGCCAAAGTGTTTTCAAAGTTTGATGCCAACAGTGGATTTTGGCAAATACCTCTAGCTCCAGCATCTAGACTCTTAACCACATTTATTACACCGTTTAGGCGATATTGTTTTAACAGATTACCTATCGGAGTACTTTCAGAAGAGGATGCAGGTGATCCTAACAGGGCTTGAGAGAATCTTATATCAAATGGATGACACTCGTCTTTGGAGCACCTCAAGAGGAACATGATGACAGGTTAGAAAATGTGTTGAGAAGGCTGTCTAAAGCAGGCATAACTCTTAACAGTGCAAAGTGTGAGTTCCCAAAGGACCAAATCACATGTCATAGACCAAAATGGAATCCAACCCGATCCAAAGAAAGTGTCAGCAGTCAAGAACTATGACACACCGTTAAACGTGACAGACGTTCGACGTTTCTTAGGAATGGTGAATCAGCTCGACCGTTGCGCGACTTGCTACACTAGGGCAATGAGTTTATATGGGGACCTCCACAAGAGCAGGCCTTCAGCAAGATTAAAGGAGAACTAAGTAATAAGACAGTTCTAGCCCTCTATGATCCGAAAGCTCCAACAAAAGTGTCGGCAGATGCGTCGTCATATGGACTAGGAGCTGTACTTCTCCAAGTGACAGACCACAGTAGCAAACATTGGAAGCCAATCGCCGATGCGTCGCGATCCATTGGATCAACTGAGCAAAGATATGCACAAGTTGAGAAAGAAACACTTGTTGTGACTTGGGCTTGTGACAAATTCTAAGATTTCCTGATTGGCATGAAATTTAGCATAGAGACAGACCACAAACACCCTTATATCTCTACTTGGATCAAAAGCTATTTCTGAGCTACCACCACGAATACAGCGTTCCGCGTGCGACTTATGAGGTATGACTATGAGATATACCATGTTCCTGGTAAGAATCTTTACACAGCTGATGCACTCTCTAGATCACCGCAGCGAGAAATGTCAAAAGAAGAGGAGTTCCAGACAGTGGTAGAAGCGTACGTAGACAGCATCCTAGAAACTCTTCCAGCATTTGAGTCACTACTAGAAGAAATACGGAGAAAATTGCATGAGAATAGCGTGTTAAGCATCATCATGAAGCACTGTGAGGAGGGTTGGCCAGGGTTTGAGTAGCCACCAATCGACCTTGTCACTCGTCCATTTTGGTAGATAAGGGAAGAACTCTCAGTCTGTCAAGGTTTACTTATGAGAATATTGACTGATTGATTAAATATTATTTAACGTCCCGCTCGAGAGTCTTTCACTCATAATCGAGACGTCACCATTGCCGGAGAAGGGCTGCAAAATACAGGCCTATGCTCGGCGCTTATGGCCTTTGAGAAGGGAGGGATCATTTACGTGCCACACCTGCTGTGACACGGGACCTCAGTTTTTGCGGTCTCATTCGAAGAACCGCCCCATTTAGTTGCCTCGTACGACAAGCAAGGGGTACTGAGGATCTATTCTAACAACCCGGATCCCCATGGGGACGTATGAGAGGAAATGGACTTGTTATTCCTACAGCTCTAAGAGCTGACATGTTGCAGAGAATCCATGAAGGACATCAAGGAATAATGAAGTGTCGGGAACGAGTCAGAAATTCAATTTAGTGGTCAGGGATCAACCGTGAAATCGAGGACCTTGTGTATAAGCTGTTCTGTCTGTGTGAAAAACAGACCAGATCATGCAGAGCCTTTACGACCAACCAAATTTCCAGACAGGCCATGAGAGATGATAGCAACAGATTTGCTTCATTTGAAAAATGGCCAGACTTGGGAAAAGTACATCGACTAGAGGAGCAATCACGTCAGAACCAAAAACTTAACTTTGATATCACAAAGAAAGCAGGACCTTTATCTCCGTTGAGGGCTATAGAAACAATATGGGTGAAGGGAAAAGGAGGAGGAACGACTGGAACAGTAGTAACCAAGACACAACAGAGCGATCGCTCTTACATCATCGAGACACCCAAAGGTTCAATTTGCAGGAACTGACGTCACTTAGTACCGGTAAACATGTTGAAGGACGAAGTATTCGCGAGTGACACATATGACAAAGACATGGACATTTATAACACTGTGAATCCTGTGTGTGAAAATGCTCGTAGCAAGACCAGTGAAACCGTGCCGCATATTAGCCAAAACCAAGTCATAAAGTCTGTGAGTGATAAATTTGATCAAAACACATCGTGCATCACGAGATCAGGAGGAGTGTCAAAGCCGGTTTAGAGACTGAACCTGTGACTTGCATACTGAATTTCTTGATTCCTTAATTTCTGTCTGTTAATGTTCATTCTAGTCATTATAGTTTCTAGTCATTGTTAAAGTTGCGACGATGTTTGTTTGAGTGAGAATAAATTGTCTTGTATAATTGTAATATCCTGAAAAAAGGGAGATGCAGGATAACCTTTATCATAATGATGTATGTCTTAGGTGTCAAGAAACATTCGATGCACAATATGATTTTTTGGGTATTGTGACGTCACAGGCTCGCATTCTGGTGTTCTTTATTTAACGGAACCGACAACATAATAGTGTTGATGAAAACAAATTGAACAGCTGATTTGCTATGAAATGTCCCTAAAACTGAAAGAAATATTTTTGATTTGTGCGGATGCAAGAGAGTTGATTCACTGATTCATACGATTATCTGTTCTAATAAATTTGGACGGCAAAACCTGTGGTAACTGTGACAACGAAAAATTTGGATTAAGAAAGGATTTTTTCCTATCCAAGCAACGGATTTCTGTGGTGTTCTAATAAAACCTGCAACAAAAAGATTTCAATCAGGACTGGTAGCTGGTTTGCAAAGCACAAATTAAATCTTGAAAAAGTTCTGTTAATTACGTATTTGGGGTATACAAAGCTAACGAAAGTTTCGTGAGACACGAACTTAAGCAAGCCAGACTGTAGTAGATTGGTACAATTACTTCAGAGAAGTGTGTACCTGTAGTTTAGAGAAAATTTCAGGAAAAAATAGGAGGAGTGGGAAGAATTGTTGAAATCGACGAAAGTAAATTTGATAAAAGAAAATTAACAAAGGACGGAAAGTTAACGGTTTCTGGGAGGTTGGAGGGGATAAAAAGGGAGACGAAAAGGTGTTGTTGTTGTTGTGTGTTTGTGTATGTGTGTTTTACAACAGTGGTAGATCAAACACGCGAGGCTCTGCTCGAAATAATGAAAGCCAACATACAGCTCGGTACAACAATAATAAGCGATTGCTGGAAAGCATACGATATTCTTGATAAAGAAAGGTTCGAACATCAAAAGTCAATCATTCAGTAAACTTTGTAGATCCCGATACAGGGGCGCACACCAATACAACAGAGTCTACCTGGCGTGCATTAAAAAGTCATTACCAGTCAGTGGGACAGCAAAATCTCTGTACGACACTTATTTTAACCAGTATTGCATCCGTAAAAATATCTCACATATTAAAAATCATCCAAACGAGGTGGTGGCATAGCGCTCGTCTACAATTCTGACATGAAGGTAGAGCGAATTTCAAGCAGTATACAAAATACCCATTTTGAAATGCTAGAATGCGTAGTCAGTGGTGAAAATGATAGGTTTCATCTATATGTGATCTACCGTCCGCCTCCATCAAGGACTAACAATTTCCGTAACACCGTGTTTTTCGATGACTGGTCGGACTTTTTAGATCAAGTTTCCGTCATTCCCGATGAAATTGTCATAACCGGAGATTTAAATTTTCACCTAGACGATCCGAAAGATTTTGATGCTCTCAAATTCTTACAATCACTCGATGATCATGGACTTAGACAGCATGTAATCGGTCCGACGCACCAACGTGGGCATACACTGAATGTTCTGATCACGAGAGAGAATGACTCGATTTTGCATGGAAAACCTATTACGCATGATCCAAATCTGTTCGACCAAAGAGGAAATTCAACATGTGACCACTTAGCAATTTCAGCGAAACTTCGGCTGCAAAAGAGTCAGAAAAAGAGACAAACTATCAAATTTCGCAAAATTAGAGAAATATCACAAGCTGATTTCATCCAGGATCTGAACAATTCACCCTTGTTTCAAAATCCTAAAGGTACCGTCGATGAACTCGTCACTCAATATGTTTCTGACCTTTCAAACATTATCAACAAACACGCTCCTTTGCAAACAAAAGCAGTAACAAATCCTACCAAACACAGAATGGTACACTGAGGAACTCCGAGCAGCGAAACGAGAACGCCGTAGAGCAGAGCGTACAATGCGAAAAACGCATTTGACAATCCATGAAGAGATTTATAAGGAGCAATGCAGAATTTATAATCAATTACTGCTCCAAAGTAAAAAAGACCATTTCTCAAGCAAGATAGCAGAAGTTGGTAGTGATCAAAGAGAACTCTATAAACTCACCAACGTTCTAATGGGCAACAACAGTGAAGTGATATTACCATCAAATAATAGCGACGAACAACTAGCTAATACTTTTAGTGAGTATTTCATGGGGAAAATTGACACTATTCGAAATGATCCTTGCATAATCAGGGACAAAGAAAATATTGATGTGTTGGGGGCTGATGTCAAGTTTGAAGGTGGTCAACTTACTAGTTTTTCCCCAGCTTCTGTTGATGAAATCCGTAAGATCATCCAGAAGGCTAAATCAAAATCTTGCGAACTGGATCCAATTCCGACTTACCTCCTGAAAAGCTGTTTAGATAGTGTTGTCAATGTCATCACTGAAATTGTCAACAAATCATTCAGCGAAGAATGCGTTCCATCGTCATTCAAAGAGGCCATTGTAAGACCGCTTCTTAAAAAATCTGGATTGGATAAAGATGTGCTAAAAAATTACCGTCCAGTGTCAAACTTATCTTTCATATCAAAGATTCTTGAAAAGGTGGTAGCGACACGCCTTGAATGTCATCTGCAATCCAATTCACTTCTAGACAATTTGCAATCAGCATATCGCACTGGACATTCCACCGAAACATTACATCAGCATTAGACAAAAACTCGTGTGCCGTTTTAGTCATGTTGGATCTTTCAGCAGCGTTCGACGTTATAGATCACAATATCCTCTTCCACCGTTTAGAATATTCCTATGGCATATGTGGGTCTGCTTTAGCGTGGATAAAATCATATTTGTCAAATCGTTCTCAACGGGTCGCAATAGGATCGATCTATTCAAATGGGATGCATCTCAAATACGGAGTGCCCCAAGGATCTGTGCTGGGCCCAAGACTTTATTGTCTTTTTTCGAAACCGATTGGTCAAATTTGTCGGCAACATGGCATGGAATATCACTGCTATGCAGATGATACACAAGTATATCTTGTGTTTGAACCACTAGATGATTGGATAGACAGCAAGTCGTCTAGAAGCATGTTTGGAAGATATCAGTGACTGGATGCGATCAAATCTTCTAAAGCTGAATCAGGATAAGACCGAACTGATTGTTTTTGCCCCTAAACACCGGGTGAACGACTTTTCAACTTTCTTTCGATGGCACAGTGGTCAGTAATGTTTCATGTGTCAGAAACCTTGGTGTCATTTTCGATAGGACACTCACTATGGAGAAGCAAATTAGTACCACTGCTAAAGCGTGCTTCTTCCACATTCGAAATATTTAACGAACGATGCCTGTAGAACGCTAATGAACTCACTGGTCACTTCCAGATTAGGTTACGGAAATGCGACGATATGGACTGCCGACAAACATAACGAACAAATTACAACGTGTTCAGAACACTGCAGCTCGTGTTGTATCGAGAACTAAAAAACACGAGCATATCACCCCCACTCTTGTTAATCTCCATTGGTTACCTGTGTCCTTCCGGTGCCAGTATAAAATTCTTGTGTACGTCTTCAAATGTCTTCACGGCAGTGCACCAACGTATTTGCAAGACATCGTTCGTGCTTACCAACCAACACGTTCGCTGCGATCAGAGGACTGTACACTACTAGTGCAACCTCGAATCCGCACCAAAATATACGGCGAGAGACGCTTGGACAAATCTGCGGCCACTCTCTGGAACAACTTGCCCAGATATTTGAGAGATAAACAATCCATGTGGGCTTTTAAGAAATCTCTCAAAACACACCTTTTTAGACTTGCATACGGAAATATTTAATTCACTTCTACCATGCATGAATTACTTTTAAAACTCATTTCTATTATTGTTCTTTTAAGTTATGTGTATTTCTTTTTACATGTATCGGTCATATTAAAAAAAAACCCAAAAAACCCCCCCAAAAAAACGTATGTATGTATGTGTACGTATGCAAGTGTATGTATATATGCGATGTGTGTGTGTGTGGTGTTTTAGTGTGCTATATTAGTCTTTTTTGTAGTTAGCGTAACTAAATATAATTTGTGTTTTAAAATACCCCATTTAGTCCTTTTCTTAATTTCTCTATGTTGTATGTATGTTTGGCGATATATTAATTGTGTATGTTGTAATGCGCTTAGAGTAATATTTATAATGTTAGATAATGCGCTATATAAATGCCTTGTAATAATAAATAATAATAATAATAATAGAAACACAGTGACAGAGGTAAATAATTTTTACTTCAAATAGCTTACCATGGCCTGATCAGATAAGTACATCGTTTTTCAAAAGGAGAGGGATATTGTCCAAAATTCTTGACGAGCAAAACAACCCCCTTTAAAAAGGTTTGTTTAACTGATCATATTAAATCCTAATTCCTGGGCTGGGACAATGGCATTTCAATTCATAAATACCATGATTCTTAAAGAATGAGGAAGAGGAGGGAGTTGTCAAATAAAACAGTTTGATGTCACATGGACATGTAAATATATATTTCTAGGTATATGTATATGAACTGTTAGTATTTAGTTTATTATCATTATGTATCTCTTAATGTGTAACATAATTCTTTGCCAACGTGTTTGGTGAATCATTAAAATGATTGAATTGAAAAAAAGTGGAAGGAGGGGGTTGGATTTTACGTCTGCTGATGACCCCCCCCCCCCCCCTTCTTTTTCTACTACTTTTTGTTTTTATTGTTTAAAATTTATTATTTTTTTTAATTCTTACTGAAAATTTATTACTTTGTACTTCTGTTGTTTGCAGCACTTTTTTGGACGTAATGGACCCACAAGAGAATATCCAGATCCCCTGCCTCTTTGAAATACCCAACGCGAAAATGGTCTGAATTTTCCCAAAATATGAACAAATTTTCCCAATTTTAAACTTATATGGAACTAATTGAAAAAAGTTTTGCCAAGTATTTTGATTTTTCAATAAGGGTCTTAGGGAATGATGGCAAAGATGCTAAATTTAATATTTGCATTTTTTTTTCCAGATATGGGGCTAAAACTTTCCGAGCACCTATAGATTTTTTGAAGCTTTTTCTGACGGAAGCTCTGGTGTTTTCAATTTGTGTTGCCACCAATCATTATGCTGATACGGCCATTGCTAGAGGAGATAGAATGTCCAGGCCATTTTGTCCTTCCTACAAGTAACCCCACCAGCTGATATCAACAAAGGTTTTTACTTTTGTCAAATTTCACATTTTTTTAATAAGATGTTTAACTACTGAAACTGCATGTGACCGAATTATGTGAATAGCTGGACATTTCCATGTATCCTATAGCAGTAAATTTATCAGTCTCCAAGGGCACATCTTTTATGTTCATGTATATAATTAATTGCATATAGTTTTTGCTATGTCTTTTTGTCTGTCTATGATCAAAAGAAAAACTTTTAATGGCAAGAGCTTGTGGATGAGTAATACCTCAAATTTTACATGTTTATGTTTTTGGCAAAATCTTTACAACGATATCCTTTTGTTTAAAAAGCAAAGTTTTCTTTTTATCAGCTGAGAAGTTAACTCGCATCCAGTCCTTGGTTGATCATGTTCGAGAGAAATCCAAAGAACTGTACCAGCATCACAGGGAAATAGCGGTAGATGAAAGAATGGTCGCCTCCAAGCATAAGTTCTCGGGTATCCGTCAGTTCATCAAGGACAAACCTGTTCGCTTTGGAATAAAGCTGTGGGTTGTTGCATGTAATATGTCTGGCTATACATATAACTTTTTTGTGTATCTTGGTAAAAAGAACACTATTTTTACAGATAAGACAAAGGGTATTGGATTTAATGTTGCTTTTACATTATGTAAACCTCTTTTTGATCAAGGATATAGGTTGTTTACTGATTCTTTTTACACATCTTTAGCTCTAGGCAAAGAATTGCTTGCAAGGAAAGTTTACCTTATTGGTGTCTTGAAATCAAATAGTATGTCCATACCCGATGAGCTTAAAAATGTTTTATAATTTCCCTTTTTTAAAATCTAATCCAGTGAAAAGTCATGATGTATATGGCTCAGGGAAAATACTCATTTAGAATTGCACTTACATGACCTTTTTGTCCGCCTTAAGGTCACACAATAACCTCGCAAAAAATGTTCGAAATTGTTTTTACATATTATTATTTGAAAATGATATGGCATATACTTGCAATTATGCCATGGAATTCTGTACAAACTGGGTGATATAGCTACAGAAAGGCAAATTTTGATCAAAATTACTCGATACATGTTGTTACTTAGCTACTGAAAATATTTGTTTGTCAATAAAAATGATAAATTTGACTGTGATGATTTCATAGTATATGAAATGGCAAATCAGCTCATATATTTAGAATTTCCTATTTTTGACTCTAATCCAGTGACTGAGACTGCTATATTTATGATTTAGGGAAAAACAGTCTAAAAATTGCACTTAGATGACCTTTGACCCCGTTGACCTCTTTAACGGCACAAAGTATTCAAACAAATTTTGTTGCAGATTGTTCCCTATCAAATCCTGAACAAAATTATATGTCATATGCTACCCCCAAGTCAGGATAGATATTGCTTTAAATTGATCTAGAATATGCTGTCATTTTGCCTTTAAAAATCTCTCAAAAGTGCCGGTAGAGAAAGGGTTAATTAAAGTCTTTTATTTATAATTCATCGTTTTCAAAATGTCTAAAAACTGTAATGGTAATCCAATTTCCTTTTTGATACGAATAACCACAAATGAAGTTGCGCTAGAATAACCTTGTACCACAAGCTGTAGGTGTAGAGAAGGCTACCCTAAATGTGGCAAATGTATCATCATGGATGTCATTTGTTGTACTGACACGCGCATAAATACTTCTGCAGGGCAAGTTTCATTTTATGGCGAACGTTTCTTTCGCTTTGATCAACACATTTACCCCGCAATGTCACGTAGTTGCAGTATATACAGGTGTACTAATCAAGACGATGCGAGAGGAAAAGAGAAGGAGATAAGCTATTTCAGGTGAATTAAAGGATATTTGCTTCATTTCTATTCGAAATTCATATCAGAAGCGATGCCATATCAAAGAGGCCTGCATGACAATGTGATTGTAAAATTAATATCACTTTGTAAATAAGTCTCAGATGACATTTTCATAGTTGCCAAACAAAAATAGATCTCAAATATAACAAATTCTATGCAGGGGAGATTGCTTAGTATTTTTTTATTATGCACACAGAGGTAAATTATACACTGCTTACTTATATATAGATGTAGTAATTTTGACTTTATATATATATTTAATCTTAGGATTCCCTAAAGATGAACATAAACGTCGAGGGCACTGAATTGAGATACATTTGTACCCAGTGAACATTCCTCTATGTTCTGAGCACTTTGTTTTTGGTTGGCACGGTGACGATCTCTTAGATGAGAGTATTCTCATTATGAGATGTCTGTTGATGCAGAGAGACAGAACCGAGAACCAGAAGGAATATTCAAAAGATAAAAAGTGTACTGTTAAAAAACGATTTAAAAAAAAAAATATTTGATTTAATTGTTAATATATTTCAAAACTATCATGATTTAAATTAGCATCTGATTATAATAAAAATGATATAGTCTTGTCTGCTCATGATCTTAATACTTGTTTGACAAACACTGGAACATCTTAAAGATGAGCCTATTGATTTTGAAGTCAAATGATCAAAGGCCTATCTACTCTGGACAAATGAAGATATTGTCTGCTCAATATCTTGAAGTGTTTTTTCACTACTATCAATTAAATGACACATATATATAATGTATAACCCTTTTCAATTTTGACCTGGGAAGGTGGGTCATACATATTTCTGAAACACATCTTGTTGGATTTATATCTGCAGCTACATCGTGCCAAGTAAGAGTAGATTGTGTACCGGAGAGGTACTTCTGCTACCCCTGGTGAGAGAGCACAACATAGATGTCTAATGTCATTGAAGCCTATAGATCAGATATTAGCCACACTGATGAAAATAAAAGTTGGATTGTATGTTGAAGATTTGACTGAACGCTTCGGTTATGAACGTTGTAGTAATGATTTGTTTTCCTAAATGAATTAAAAAGTGCCATACATTACATGTATTAGGATTTCTACATAACAATCATATTGTTCAATTATGAAATGTTAGATTTGAGAATTCAAAATACAGATAAAGTAACTCAACAGAAATATGATAATTACTGTGTATGTTTTAGGAGTGTTGGATTACTTCACAACCTGAGTGTGCCTGCTGTTTCAAAAGCTGAGGGTCATTTACCTCTTTCCTTCCTAGAACATTATTCAAAGGAACTAACAGAATACACCTTCTTGTTTTCATTATTTTTCCAAATTGAAAGTTATTTTGGATTGATTGATTATTTATTGCTTTCCGCCACACTCAACAATTTTTCAGTTATCTGGTGGCGTCCAGTTTTTGTGTGTGGAGGAGAGAACCCAGATACAATGTACCTGGGAAGAGACCACCGACCTTCCGCAAGTAAACTGGCAAACTTGCTCACATAACGCCGCGGCCGAGATTCGAACACACGCCGACAGAGGTGAGAGGCTTTGTGATTTTGAGCCCGATGCTCTAACCACTCGGCCACGGAGGCCCCAAAGTTATTTTGGATTGTACTGAAAGATTTGTTCAGAAATCAAGCAGTCTTGTTAATCAAATGTCTTTTCACATTTTAAACAGACTGTTCTTCAGACAAGACCAGCACTTTTATCGTTTCTTCCCCAAAGGATTCTCAGTCGCACTAATTTCCACCTCACTTTCCATGTCAGGATATTCCACAACTGAAACATGAACATCCATGAATTATCAATTTTGCATATGTTTTGCAATTTAAATGATTAAAAGTGATTGTCATTAGATATGTTTTAAATAGATAAGTTGTAAAGTGATATTTATTACGTCTAATAATTATTGTATGGGCTTTTTTATATCAGTGATACTGATGGGAATTCAAAAATATGGGAAACAACTCTTTTAGCAACTTTAATTGCTGCATGGATCTGGCCAGGTCAAAAGACTTTTGATCAGGATGGCATGGACCAAAATTGATTTGTTTCCTCTCCCTGAATTCCACCTTTCTTGCTCAGTTTGGTCAAAGGTTCCCTCATCTAAATAATAAGTATTGGCCAAAATTTCAATCGTTCAGGGTTTTGGTTCCATCATCTTCACGCCTTGGTACACGCCTTTAGCATGCTGTTAATGTTGAGCTATTGGAACTCAACACCTGACTGAAGTGGAGATGATGGAGGTACATAAGTAGCCCACTGATTTGGCTGCACGGCTGTGTTTGTTTATACTGAATCAAAGGAGTTTTCAAATTTAAATGTATTTGTATATACTGTTGGGTTTTAATACAAAATATGTTAATTAGGATCCAGATCAAAATTTATCTTTTGCCCTTTTAAAAAAAATTGCATACTTTTTCCCACTTCAACAAACAAATGTACATGTTATATGTTTTTGGAGGTTTTCTTGTTTTTGTTTTCATTTTTTTTCTTCTCTTTTTTATGGAAGCTGAACAGAAAGATCTGATGTACTCCAAGGATTTATCTAATCAAATCATGCTTAAAATTTATAATTACACATGTATATTTGTGTTATATATATATATATATATATATATGGGGATGTATCTGTTTAGGTGTATATTCATGTACAGAAGTATAGTGTATATTATTAGCATTTCATTTATTAGACATGGTCTTTCATAATCACTATAAGAAAGGTAGGAGTCAAACGTTCTTAAAAGAATAGTACTAGGCAAACAACATTCAATATGTTACATTTTATAACAGTTATATTGGTTTGTTAATAGGCTACATTGGAGGGTCTATTATTTTTACTATTATTATTTTTTATTCACTGTACGGGCCAATATATATCGTATTTTTGACAAGGTATATAATCATAAAAATATTAAACTGATATTGATACCTGTGCTGTCATTATTTGAGACAGTAATCGATCACCATATTTAAATTTCTTTACACCCTGATCCAGACCTCTATGGTTCCCTTCTTCCGTATTCTCAAAATCATGAGTCTGTATTTTTGAAACGACAATCTGAGCATTGCATCTGTCGATAATGTCGAATGTGAAGCTAAATGATGTGAGGGGACAGGGGGTCGTAGCCTGAAATATCTGGGATGACTCCTTCATACTCGGATATTCTGAGATTCATCGGTATTTCAGCTATAGGAACGTTGGTACTTTTCCGCTTTTGAGAGTTTAAAATCACCCGCTTTGCCATTTTTAATGTCAATGTGAAGACGGAAGTCGCCGTGTAGGCGAATAGAGTAGCCTAGTTTTTTTTTTAATATTATGTAAAATATATTGTTTAATTGTAATCAGAACACAACATAAAAACCCCAAAATATATATTAACGATAAAACAGACACTTTTATATAAAAACAATTTATACACCTCGCTTAAAGTATGTACTAAGTTCGTATGAAAAACGTAAACATTGCGCAAAATAACTTTGCCCTGCGGAAGTAGTTATGCGCACGTGCGAAAATAATCGTGAAAAGGTCTATAGTTTACATCAAAGTGGTCTTTCTGACGTCATCTGCTAGGAGGTTTGTGAACGCAATTCGGCAGCCTGTTTTAGCACCATTAATGCAGCAACATTAGCAAGGAAATGGGTTAATTTTCCAACAGGACAATGCGCGCGCACATACAAGATTGACACGAAACTTTTTTTAAACGAACGCCATTGAGGTCCTTGATTGGCCCGCTATGTCCCCAGACTTGAATCCAATCCGAACATTTGTATGGGGGGACCTGTGCGCAGCCGCCAGCCTCAGCATCCGCAAGAATTAGGGAGAGCCTTGTTGGAGGAATGGCAGAATATTCATCAGAGGACCATCCGAAATGTTTGTCAATCAACGTCACGTAGCCCTTGCGCCGTCATCACTGCTGATGGAGGTCATACCCGGCAATAGTAAACAAAACCACCTCATTGACATTCATTTCAACAGAAGCCTTTTTGTGAATCAGAATCAAAGAATAGTGTTCAGTGAACATGGTATATGATATACCACTATGAATTTGTTTATTAGATATAAGAACAAATTTATAATATACGTATAAAATTATCAATATAGAACATATTTAAGTGTTGCGTTTTTAAAGTCCGTCAGTATATAAATTGTAAAGAACTTTGTACGTTGGTCATTTTAGGAATAAATGAATGTGAATTGATTGTCTATTTTTTAAAGTCCAGCTTGAGAATCGTTCGCTCATATTGAGACGCCACCTTCGCCGGTGAAAGGCTGCAAAATTTAGGCCTATGCTCGACGCTTACGACCTTTGAGCAGGGAGATATCTTTATCGTACCACACCTGCTATGACACGGGACCTCGGTTTTTGCGTTCTCATCCGAAGGTTCGACCCCATTTAGTCGCCTCTTACATCAAACCAGGGGTACTGAGGACCAATTCTAACCCGGATGTCCACGGGACTAAATGGATGTGGAATAAAAGTATTGAAGTAATGAGCAAACTTACCTCAGAAGTAGTGTACTCTGGTTACAAAGACTATAAAGACTATCGGAATGCGACAAACCCGTCCGCACCCGGCAATTGCTACAAAATAAAAGCACGGGATTTAAATATACAGAAATACCTGTTGAACACTTCACATACTATAGCAACACCTTTGGATATTTACTTATTGTAAAAGATAAAGACTTTAACAACTAGGGAACTATGATCGGAAAAAACATTGTGACAGTTATATTGAAGAAAATTGTTAAAAATGAAAATTGTAGTAAATCGGCCGGCCGACATTTTGAATTGTACATCCACTATACGAGGTACACTACGTCACCTCATAAAAACCCACGATCCGGACCACGGAACAAAAGTATATATTGATAGAATAAAAAATTACTATTCCAAACAAATAGTACATAATACTTACATTTAAAGTTTTTTTTACCTCCTTCTCAAAATAAACATAGATGGATTGATTAAATATTGTTTAACGTCCGGCTCGAGAATTTTCACTCATATGGATACGTCACCATTGCCAGTGAAGGGCTGCAAAATTTAGGCCTATGCTAGGAGCTTGTGGGCTCTGAGGAGGGAGGGATCTTTATCGTACCACACCTGTTATGACACGGGGCCTCGGTTTTTGCGGTCTCATCCCAAGAACCGCCCCATTTAGTCGCCTCATACGACAAGCAAGGAGTACTGAAGATCGATTCCAAGAGCCTGGATTCCCACGGGGCAATATAAACATAGATGTAGCATTTCCTACTTGTGTTTTATGAACAAGTTATATGATGATTTGTGCAACAGGTTTCTTTTTTTTTTTTAAAAACAAGAACAATTACATGTGTGAACCTACGTCACCTCGTATATTCATTAACACTATCTATTGCTCAGCATCATCTTCTGATGTAGGTATCTCAGATAAAAGCACACAAAGTATATCTCTTCAGATGTAGACATCTCAGATGTTTATCTCACGTTTCAAATAAAAGTACACATAGCATATTCTCTGAATATTCCACATTTCATAACAAGGGGCTACATCGCTCACCATATTCACCATGGTCCATATTTAAAAATTTTACCTGCATATTCGGGTGTAAAACTGGTCGCAAATTGTGGCCCAACCATAGTCCTGGGGTCATGTCATTAACAAACTTAAATTTGCAAGACGTAGGGAAGCTTCCATGTAAATTTGAACTTTTCTGTCTCAGTGGTTTTTGAGTAAAAGATTCCACCGTATTTTTGCGATTATCTCCCCTTTGTAGGGGGCATGGCTCTTCATTTGAACAAACTCGATGATTTGTAACAAGTTTGACTGAAATTGGCCCAGTGGTTCTGGAGAAGGTTTTTAAAAAGATTTTTCCTGTATTTTTGCATGTAAAACTTAGATCCCCTATTGTGGTCCCACCCTACCCACAGGAGCCATGATCTTAATGAACTTGAATGTGCAAAATGTCAGAAAGCTGCCACGTAATTTTGAACTTGTCTGGCCAAGTGGTTCTTGGAAAGATTTTAAAATGACTTCCCCTACCCATTTTTATTAATAAAAAGTAAACATCTGTAACATGTATAATTATAAACAATGCAAAGTTTGAATAATATTGATGGGAAACTTTTTGAATTACAGACTACACAAAATAAGCACAGTCAATAGCATAAGGAAAACTAGGCCGAACATGGTAAAAAACCGCTACAGAATTTGTCATATGTGCTAATAATGGGAGGTGCACATTTTCAATATGTATACAAACACAGTGCAAAGTTTGAATAATATTGGTTGGATACTATTTCAGTTACATATTACACAAAGTATACACGAAGTATACATGCACCCGTCAGCGTGACACACAGAGCGGGTGGAATTGCTAATAGGCCTGCTGCAGGGATTAAAGTTAACGATCGCCCATACGCAAATGGCGAAAATTCGACTGTGCGAGCTCAATTCCTATTTCAGTCGCCCAGATTGGCGGTCGATATTTTCCGTTTATCTTGGTATGATGGATCATCAGTCCACCTGGATATTGCTAGTGCAATCAGCTAAGTTGCTTACCTCTTTCAAAAATACAAATGATATGGTCCTATTGTCCCTAACTTTCCTCCATATAAATCGTTTAGCAGTACTAGCATCATAATTCATTTATAAAAACACTCCAAAAACATAGTCACTTTTACCATCAATCCGAATTTCCTCCAATGTTCTTTTATAATAGATAACTTTCGTAACTTAACTTCAGAGTTATTAGCTATGGTTAAATAACTTATTCACATAGACAAAATATGGTAACTCTTTGACAATAACCTACTTACTTTAGGGGAAAATCTGATATGTTAATTTAACCAAATACGAAAAGATTGTAAACTTGCTCGTCACAATTTCAGCATATCAGCAGACTTGAAGTCGTACTGTGCAGATTTGTTTTTTTGTTTGTTTTTTATTTATAGTCGCCTGAGCAATTTTTCAGCTATCCGGCGACTGTCGTACTGTGCAGATCATTGTAACATGTTGATATTGACGAATATTGCTTTCCGGCTTTATAAATTCCTTTGAAGCCAAAATTAAAGGTTTTCGTAAGATTAAGAGAAGAATTTGACTTCATAATTTTCATTTTCGAACAATTATTGACAAGCAAAAATATACAATATAATAATAATGACAAACAAATGCAAATAATAAGAAATGAAACCTTAATGATGTTATCACTCCCTAACTTCAAAATCTTATTCTTTTTATAGGGGGGTACGAAGCGAACGCTCTAACCACTGAGCTATCGCCGCCAGTATGATTGACAAATATATATATTTAAAGATAGATTAAAGTTTAATTTACTTCACAAAAGAATTTCATTGCATAACAACTTGATACATGTACTCACCTGCTGGATTCAACCTCGTTGATACACTATGATAGAATCAAAAGAAGTTTAAATCACCACGTTGTGATATACTGCCAAAAAAGAATATGTCATAATTCAATAAGTAACTAGCCTAATTTATTTTCGGTTGAGATCCACCTCTACTTTATTGATGTAACTGCCCTTAGAGTCCATATTAAGTAAAATATCCAAATATGAAGCAGACGAGTTCATCGGGATATATCAAATGGACATAATTATGAAAATTATGATTGTTGATTGATAAGACGTCATCGATATATCTATATGTATGGTTGAAGGATACGGCAAGTTTTTTGTTTTTATCCTGTAACAGTTTCTGAACAAATTTCGCATCAAAAGAATATAAAAATAAGTCTGCCAATAAGAGAGCACAATTAGTGTCCATGGGAGTGCTAATGGATTGTTCGAAGACTTGGTTTCCAAACACTACATAAATGTTATTGACAAGAAATCCAAGAATACTCTTAACGTCTGCTTCAGAGTACTTGTGCGGGCTATTGGGGTGGTGTCTAATAAGATATGTACCTTGTTTTCCAATCACTAGAAATTTGTATTTTCGAGTGCATTTTTTGTTCAAAGAGCAATTATCTATTATCTGAAAAATTCTAGATTTTAATTTATTGTGAGAAATTGTTGTATAAAGTGTGGAGAAATCATACTTTTTGATGCTGTCAATTTTAGAAAAATCCTGAGACTTTAGATTTTCCAAAGTTCCTCAAGAGTTTTTGAGAATCCACATCTGATTGACACCACTTCTGGAATATGTAGTGGAACAGTATCTCAGAAGTGACTCTTTAATAGCTGTTAGCAGTTTAGTTAGCAATAAAGATAAAGGCTTGGTAGAGAACTTACTGGAACCAGCAATGTATCTTTGTAAGGATTTTTATGTAATTTCGGAATCCAATAAAGGTATGGTAATTCAAACTGATCCTGATTCTTAGGAATGTCAAAAGTATTTAAAGCTGAAAGATGATTATGAAGAATTTCATCCTTTGTAAGATTGCTTCGAGTATAAGTAGGATTCCCAGATGTTGAAGTAAATCCCAGTTCAGTTATAAAAGAAACAAAAGAAATCTGCGCAGATTGTTATGCAAGTTTTTAATGATATTCATGAGCCACATATTTCTACGTAAAATTTCTCATTTATTATTCTGGTCCCCCTTCTCACAATATCCTGTTTGCACACACTCTACATTAGCAAAAGAATTGTGGCAAAGGGGATCAGACTACTTATTGATCTGTTTTATAGTGAATCCGCCAGTAATGAACTTTTTTATTACCAAAAAATTCGTTCTTTAATTACTGGACGATGATATAATCAACGACATCAACAACGGAATTGTTCATTCTGCCTTTCGAATATCAATTAATTCTTTCAAAGTCTTGAATCATAAGAAACCTTCAAAAACAGCACGCACTATTGAGATTAGCTGAAAGGCGATGTAGCAGCAAAATCCTGCATTATCGCTAGAAGGCCCTCGAGCAAGCTCGACGCCTTAAAAACTGGACGCCACCAGAAAAATTGTTGAGTGTGGCAGAAAACAACAAACAATCAATCTATTTATATATATATATATATATATATATATATATATATATATATATATGTTTATTTTTGTACATACATTCTTGACTTAGGAATAAATATAAAGAATTTCAATTACATAAACAATGAGTTGATGCATGTATTACAAATTTAAGCACATTTTATGACATGTATCATAAAGGTCAAACAGATTGCTCTCCATTGTTCATCACAATATGGCTCTTAACAAATTAACAAGTAAAGCAATTACTTCTGTGCTGAATATTACTAATAATTAATTATCTTTGATCTTGGGCACAAGATTCTCAGATGATTCCATGTTGATGTATATCAGGTATACAAAGAACAGGACAATGACAAGGATAAAAAATTTGGCATACTTTGCCATTATCCCTGTTGACGGAGGCGTCGTCTCTGTTTTAGATGCATCACCTGGTTCAGTGTCTCTTACATTAGGGCCACCACTAAAACATATCAAAAAATCAAAAACAAAATATGAAAATTTATTCCCATTCTATTTTTGTTTGTTTGGTTAGAGGTCAGTAGTTGGACCCCGCTTCCATGTGACAGATGACAACTGGACTTTAATACTTTGAAGAATATAAAGAATAAACATCAAAGATACCAGTTTGTTTGGAAATACGCTGAAGAATATAGAGTAAACAATAAATAGACTGATTTGGAATAGGTAAAGGAGCATAATCTTGGAACAGACTTGTTCCATATGATTAATGGTTTAGTCTTTAAAATCAAAGGCCTGAAGGGCCATCATGACTTCAGGGTTTGATTTGGATGAAAAATGTAATGGAAGACATTGCTGCATGTTAAACACCATTATTGAAGCCACCATGATGAGTTAAAATCCATTCAACAAACTCTGGATTAAATTTATTACTAACTCGAAGTTTGCTCACAGGATATGAATGCCCTACCAATGTGACATTTGTAATGTGAAGGCTAAGATAACTAACAGTATTTAATCTCACATTTCCTATAGAAAATACAAATCACAGAGACGGGCAAACACGGGCCCCTGGACATTCTAGAGGTGGGATTATGTGTCTAGGAGTAAGCATCCCCTGTCGACCAGTCACACCCGTCGTGAGCCCTACATACCGATCAGGTAAACGGAGTAATCCGTAGTCAGAATAAATGTGCCAAGAACGGCCTAACAATTGGTATGAAACACGTCAGACAGCATTTGACTTAATGGAACGCTGTACTTGCAAACTGGATTGTTATAATGACCATAAAATTTCCGAAATGCTGGCTTTAGACGAGACTGTACAAACCCCTGTAACATCAACTTCATTGTCAGTAGCATGCCTATGCAATATAAGGAAGAAAAATAGGACGGAGAAGAGAAAAAAAAAGCGGGGGATTAATCGGTACCTTCTCATGACCCAATATTCTGCCCCTTTCACAATGGAAAATAGGTTAATTTTTTTTCCCATTTTGTGGGCCCCGTGGGGATCCGGGTTGATAGAATAGATCCTCAGTACCCCCTTGTTTGTCGTAAGAGGCGACTAAATGGGGCGGTCCTTCGGATGAGACTGCAAAAACTGAGGCCCCGTGTCACAGCAGGTGTGGCACGTTAAATATCCCTCCCTGCTCAAAGGTCATAAGCGCCGAGAATAGGCCTAAATTTGCAGCCCTTTACCGGCAATGGTGACGTCTCCATATGAGTGAAAGATTCTCGAGCGGGACATTAAACAATATATAATCAATCAATCAATCCATTTTGTGGAAAAAATTCAAATACAGAACTTTTTTTTTATTTTGAAAATTATACAAATTAAGGATGAGCATGGGGGCAATTGAGGGGCAATTATATCCTTCATGTAAACAAGAAACCCACAAACCTTATTGGACACCTGAGTCTTAGTCAAAAGTATCACTAGTGCCAAGGATATGAAATCTAGAAAAAAAATTTCCTGTTCTGCGTTTTTAAGCTAAATTCTAATATGCAGCAAACAAAGATGTGGTCTTAAATACCCCTGAATGTGCTATACTTCTGAAAGACTTTACATATTATATGTAACATTAACTTATGATATGACTGTGATTTGGACCTGTCCTGGAGTCACAACCCTAAGGTTGCAAAATTCACCATTTTTTTTTTTTTACCTTCCTGCTTTTCCTAACACGCACTTAGTTTTTATACCGTATCAGCAATCTTTCAAATGATAATGATAACTGTAATAATTTTGGCCCCACCCTGATACCAAAACCGTTACCTCATGGGATCATGAAATTTACAATTTTGGTAAAGAGCAACTTACTCCTTCTAAATATCTATCTAGTCTGAATTTAATATCAAGAGCATTAAAGACGATGTTATTTTACGTGTTTTACACATTTACACTATATGCAAAGTTTGCCCTGCTCCATGGATCATGAAATATATAGAATTTCATGATAATGCTCCATCATATACACCTGAATTTGAAAAGCAATTTTTGAAGTCAGAGAAGGTTACCGTCTTTCCACACCCACCATACTCTCCAGACCTAGTCCCATGCGACTTTTTCCTTTTTCCAAAACTTAAAAGTTCTTATCTGGTTGTCATTACAAGTCCAGACAAGCCCTTAGCTCAGCTATCAGCCAGTACCTCAGAGGTCTACCTAAATCAGCGTACTGTGACACATTTCAGAAATGGACTCACAGATTATACATATTACATATCAAACAACCCTCTCATGTATCTTTTTTCGATTATAAAGCTGGCAATGTTCAATAAATGAGTTTTTTTAAAAACAAAATTTCATTGACTGCCATCCCATAAGGTCCCGGGTTAAAATAGGTCCTAAGTACCCCTTGCTTGTCGTAAGAGGCGACTAAATAGGGCGGTCCTTCAGATGAGACTGAATAAACCGAGGTCCCGTGTCACAGCAGGTGTGGCATGACTGTATAAACCGAGGTCCCGTGTCACAGGAGGTGTGGCATGATAAAGATCCTTCCCTGCTCAAAGGCCCCGAATGCCGAGCATAGGCCTAAATTTTGCAGCCCTTCACTGGCAATGGTGACGTATCCATATGAATGAAAAATTCTCGTTAAACAATATATAATCAATCAATCAATCACTGACTACCTATATTCACATGTCCTACTTTTACCCATTCCCCATCAGAACACAATCCTGATCTCGATAAATTAAAAAAATGTATATATAAAAATCAACTTCTCCATCAATTGTTACAAAATTTGAACTGGATCTGTAGTTTGTCATTTTGAAACTACACTACGAGTTTCAAATGAATCCTCACATGCAGAACAGAAAAAAGTCTAGAAAACCAATGGGACAGACTGATAGATAGAGGGATGCATGGATGGACAGACAGAGAAAAGAGCTATAGTCCCCTTCAGTTTCACAAACCAGTAGGGGACTAATAACTAACCATTTTGGCCCCCACCCCGATACCAAAACCCCTACCTCTGGTATCACCAAATCTACAATTTCAGTAAAGGACTACCTGTTCCTTCTAAATGTCCATCTAAATATCCATTTAGTTTGAATTTAGCATCAATAGCACTAAAGAAGATGTTATTTAAGTGTTTTACACATAAACACTAAAGAAACCTTCCTGCTCTACATCACTATGAAAACGTGTGGTTGTAGAGAAGAAGAAAATTGGTAAATTTCACAGTTTTTGCCCCACCCCTAAGGCTCAGAGGTTCAGGAGTCCTGAAAATTACAATTAATGTTCCCCTCGTCCCAAAGATGAATTGAAATATGAAAAGAATTGGAATGGTAGTGATCAAGAAGAAGTTAAAAATCACACAAACCAACTGCAATAAAAACTTCATCGCTTTCCAATGGAGAGAGAAAGTAGCTGCACACTTTTTCCTTCACCTTATTTATTGTATAATATTTAAAGTCCCACTTTAGAGTCTTTCATTCATATGGAGATGTCACCGTTGCTGGTGAAGTGCTACAAAATTTAAGTCTATGCTCAGTACTTACAGCTTTTGCGCAGGTAGAATCTTTATTGTGCTACGCCTGCTGCAACAGTTTTTGCAGTCACATCCATTTACTCCAATTAATCACCTCTCAAGACAAGTAAGGGGTACCGACAACCTATTCAAACCCAGATCCCCACAGGAATCAGTGTAGTAATGATTTGTTCACTTGTTTACATTTTCAAATATGAATCAATATAGCATTAAATGCATGTATATTAATGAAACTAATCCTGGCCTGTGATTCTTGAAAAGAATATTTTATACATTAAAAGGTAAAGATAACAAACAGTGATCAATCTAATAATCTAACAACTACAGGGACTACAAAAGAGACATATGGGAAAACACCAACCCCTGGATATACTAAAGGTGGGATCAGGTGCCTAGAAGGAGTAAACATCTCATGTCAACTGGTCACACCCATCGTGAGCCCTGTATCTTGATCAGCTAAATGGAGCAATCCGTAGTCAGAATCAGCGTGCCAAGTCTAACAATTGATATGATATGTCAGACAGCATATGACCCAATGACAGGTTGTAATGGCAATCTAGATTGTTACAATGACCATAGAATTTGCCAAATACTGACTTTAAATGAAACTCTTAAAACCCCTGTAATTTGTTTGTCAGTAGCCTACCTCAATTTAAAAACTGATCATACACAGAACAAGCTCTTGCATATCGAACCAGTTGAGAGATATAAGCACCATATACAGGTGATGATGGAATAATTCCCAACAGAGAAGCTGAAATCATCCCATTTGTCATAAAGTTGAGTTGTTAGTTTGCTGTTAACATCTATTTTCAATAAAATATCTAAGTACAAAGCAGGTGTGTATAGGACTCTGTGGTGTCTTTTATTTCAAGTTCACTGGATATATCAACAAATGAATGAAAATGTTTATTGTTAATAGATAAAACATTGTCAATATATCTAATTGGCGAGTTAAAGGCCACAGCAAGAGATTTTTTCTTCTCTTGTAAAAGCTTTTAAATAAATTCTGCTTCATAAGGATATAACAAGAGGTCCATGGGCCACATTGCTCACCTTGGCCCATATTAAAGATCTTCACAAGTAAATCTTTGACCCCCTTGTGGTCCCACCCTACACCTGGGGGCCATGATTTTAACACGCTTAAAACTGCACTAAGTCAGAAAGCTGCCATGTAAATATGAACTTTTCTGGCTTAGTGGTTCTTGAGAAGATTTTAAAAGATTTTTTCCTATATTTCTGTATATAAAACTTGATCCCTTATAATGGCTCTACCCTACCCCTGGGGGCCATGATTTAAAAAAAACACCAAAAAAAACCAACTTGAATCTGCACTATGTTAGGAAGCTGCAATGTGAATTGGAACTTTTCTGGCTCAGTGGTTTTTCAGAACAAGATTTTTAAATAATCCTATCCTATTTTTGCAAATCTCAAGGCTTCTCACCCTCAGTTGACGTGGGTTTGATTCTCACTCCCATGTCAGAAAGTTTGCCAGTTTACTTTCGGAAAGTCGGTGGTCTCTTCCCTGGTACATTGTATCTGGGTTCTCTCCTCCACTAATAAAAAACTGGACGCCACCAGATAACTTATAAATTGTTGAGTGTGGTGGAAAACAACAATCAAACAATCGATATTTTGCTTTTTTTATTATCTCCACTTTGATGGGGCATGGCCCTTCTTTTGAACAAACTTGAATCCATTTCACCCTAGTATGATTTGTACCAAGTTTGACTGAGATTGGCTCTGCGGTTCTGAAGATTATTTTTAAAGATTTTTTCCTAGATTTTCACATATAAAACTTTGATCCCTTATTGTAGCCCCACCCTACCACCAGGGGACAGACTTTAACAAACTTGAATCTGCACTAAGTCAGAAAGCTTCATTGTAAAAATTGGAACTTTTCTGGCCTAGTGGGTCTTAAGAACAAGATTTTTAAATGACTCCACCCTATTTCTACATTTTTGTGATTATCTTCCCTTTGAAGGGACATGGCCCTTTATTTGAACAAACTTGAAACCCCTTCACCAATTGATGATCTGTACCATGTTTGATTGAAATGGCCCTGTGGTTCTAGAGAAAAAAAATTTTTCCCTATATTTTCACTTATAAACCTTTGATCCTTTATTGTAGCCCTGCCCTAACCCTGGAAACCATGATTTTAACAAAATTGAATCTGCACTATGTAAGAAAGTTTCGGTGTGAATTTGAACTTTACTGTACCAGTAGTTCTTGAGCAAATTTTTTAAATGACCTCACCATATTTTTGCACTTTTATGATTATCTTCCCTTTCAAGGGGTATGGCCCTTCATTTGAACAAACTTGAATCCCTTCACCTAAGGATGATTTGCACCAAGTTTGATTGAAATTGGCCCTGTGGTTCTGGAGAAGATTTTTTCCTAGATTTTCATATATAAACCTTTGATCCCTTATTGTAGTCCCACCCTATCCTCGGGGACCATGATTTTAATAAACTTGAATCTGCACTATGTCAGGAAGCTTCATTGTAAATATTGGAACTTTTCTAGCCCAGTGGTTCTTGAGAAGATTTTTAAATGACCCCACCCTATTTTTGCATTTTTCTCCCATTTGAAGGGAGCATGACCCTTCATTTGAACAAACTTGAATCCCTTTCACACAAGGATGACTTGTACCAAATTTGATTGAAATTGGCCTGCTAGTTCTGGAGATGATTTTCATTTCTCAGTATTTTTTCCCTATTTTGCCATTATCTCCCCTTGGAGAAAGGTGTTGCCCTTCATTTGAACAACTTGAGTCCCCTTCACCCATGGATGCTTTTTGCTAAGTTTGATTGAATTGGCCCAGTTGTTCTGAAGAAGATGAAAATGTTAAATATGTTTGTTTTCCACCACACTCAACAATTTTTCAGTTATCTGGTGGTGTCCAGTTTTTGTAGGTGGAGGAGAGAACCCAGATACAATGTATCCGGGAAGAGACCACCAACCTTCCGAAAGTAAACTGGCAAACTTTCTTGCATATATCAGCACGAGCGGGATGAAAATGTTAAAAGTTTATGACAACACCGACAACAACACCAAAGATGGACAATGGAAAGTTTTGATTAGAAAAGCTCACTTGAGCCTTTGGCTCAGGAGAGCTAAAATCATGTCAGCTAATAAAGGAGCACTATTCGCGCCCACCGGAATTCCAACAGACTGTTGGTTTGATTGATTGTTTACTGTTTTCCGCCACACTCAACAATTTTTCAGTTATCTGTTGGCGTCCAGTTTTTATTGGTGGAGGAGAGAACCCAGATACAATTTACCTGGAAAGAGACCACCGACCTTCCGAAAGTAAATTTTCTCACATATATTGGCGTGATGGAGAATCAAACCCGCACCAAATAAAGGTGAGAGACCTTGTGATTTTGAGCGCAATGCTCTAACCACTTGGCCACAGAGGCCACTTAAACTGTTGGAAGATCTGATCACTAAAGACTACAAATATATTGTCAATGAGGAACTCAAGCATCTTTTTAATTTCAACTTCCGAGTCCTTCTCTGCATGGAATCAGAGAGGTGTTTAACAAAGTAGTTTTTTGGATGACTGATCACTTGATATGAATACTTCCTTTTTCCATTTTTGTTAACAAAGCAACTGCCTATGATTTCAAAAGTTCAGTCTTCAATTTATCATGAGGAATGGCTGTGGAAAATGTTGAAAAATCATACGTTTTAATGTTATTGATTTGAGATAAGTTTTACGATTTCAAATTTATTTGGGGCCTCTGTAGCTGAGTGGTGAGAGCGTCACACTCAAAATAACAAGACCTCTCACCTCTAGTCGGCGCGGGTTTGATTCCCGATTGCGCCGATACATGTGAGAAAGTTTGCCAGTTTACTTTCAGAAGGTCGGTGGTCTCTTCCTGGATACACCAAACAAAAAAAATATATCAAATTTATTAAAAGTTCTTTAGAATTTTTTAGAATCCACATTTGATTTACACCACTTCTGGTATATGTTGTGGCACAATTGTATGGAGTTTCTCCTTCACAGCTGTTAATATTTTTGTGAGGAGCAAAGATTGGAGATTTGTAGAACATTTACTGGATCTTTGTTTGAAAGGATGCATGTATCTCTCGAGCAAGTATACCACTTGGGTTCGAATTTATTTTATTAAAGAGAAAAGGTACAGAACTCTAAATATAGGGTACTTGTTTGCTGATAAAGTTTGCTGATAAAAAACAATGCACCAAATAGCATAAAATTCTACTCTGTATAACCGATCTACAATTGCTATTTAATTCAGAAAAATATCTTCTTTTTTTTTTTTTTTGGTAGAATTTTAGCTGGGCCTTGGCACTCTATGACTAAATAGAATTTTTCTGCATTGTAACAAGTAATTACATAGAATGTACAACATATCAGATATCATATTTAAGTTGAATTTCTTAATGGACTTCATAAAATGAAGTCCACAATAGCTCCAAATGACTGCAAATTGTAAAACTGTCTGCACTTTCACTTACACAGCAATTTTGACTTTTGCATTGATTGGGAAGGCCATGTGCCCTGCGCCATAGTCCCATTCAGATGAAAACTGGCGCATTAACTTATCTAATCCATGTGCCAAAGAGTGCATTCATTATCGACTGGAAGTTGTAATTTATGTTTTTCTGTCGAGAAATGAATAGAGAACAACTTAAAATTTTTTGTACTTTTGTTTTTAATTTTGATATATTTTGATACACCGATTCTGACTGTTGAAGCAATACAAATCAAAATAGATAACCAATATACTCTTATTACACCATGTGCTTTTCTTCAGTAGCAGATGTTTACTGTAGCGTAACAGGAAAATGCCCCGTTAGGAAAGGATAAAAATAGACTGAAAACAAACACTTTGATGTAGAAACAACAGAAAGTGAGAAAATCGAGATAATAACACCAAAGAGAGACCATCATCAGATAATGATCGAGGGTGATAAAAGCAATGATAATGTTGAGACGGAGTGGGGGTGGGGAGACTAAGGAAAGATATTTTCAAGAACAGTGGAAGTAAAAATTAATGTTCAGAAATTAAAGACAGTAAAATGTTGGCCCTTCAAAATATATTGATGGCCCATTAAATCTGAAAATGGTCCAAGGAAAATTTGAACTGTGGAGCCATAGTCCCATAGACAATTTTGACCCCAATCACTGCTGGTGCTACTAACTACCCAATTTAACTTTATCATAAATCATCAAATACTTATAATAATGTGGTTTGGATAAAAAATTGATATAAGAGCTGTGTCTCTCTACAAAGACATGTTATTAACATAACTTATGTACTATAATGAATTATTGATCAAAATTAATATTGTGGGTCCTTTCATCCTTTTTGAGTAATTGGCTACAGTGCTAGGGCCTAGCTAATCTGAAGTCATTTCTGCATATCTTGTGAAATATAAAGAATTTTGTGAACTTCAGGAGTAATGTGGATTGATTATGTATGAATATATCAGAATACAAATTAATAATTTTACATCATTTGGTTTATTGTTTATTCATCCTCAAACTTGGGTACCCTATATATAGAGTTCTATGCCTTTACTCTTTAATATAGTAAATTTGAACCCAAGCAATATAATTGTCGGTGATATATCTCTATTTCCATGCAAAATCTTGATCGACTATTGCTGTCCCACCAAATCTCCCTGGACCTCCTTTATTAAAAAAAAACTTGAATCTGTACTTGAAGATGATTGCCTACAAATCTTGGCCCTGTTTTTCTTAAGATTTTCAGATTTCCCTTATACATTCTCATATAAAACTTTGGATCCATATTGTGGGCCAAACCTACCCCCAGGGCACTGATTTGAAGGTTGAATCTGCACTACTTGACAATGTTTGCATATTAACATAACTTATTTTGACCCTGCTTCTCTTGAGAATTTTCTTACGCAAAACATTTACCCTTAATTGAGCCCAATCCTACCCTCTTTACCCCAACACAGGCTAGGATTTGAATAATCTTAAATCTAAACTACCTGAAGATGTTTGCATATCAATATCACCAATCACGGCCTTGCTACTCGTGAGGAGAATATTATGAAAGATTTTTTCTATTTATTCCTTACCCTAATTGTGGCCCCATCCTACCTCTGGGGACAATGAATCTGCACTATGCCTGCAGGATGCTTGCCTACTAATAGGACTAATAATGGCTTAGCTGTTTATCAGAAAAGTTTTAAAGACTTTTTACTATATATGCAGAGGATGGGACATCCCTCCTCTGGGATCCACAAACTGATCAATTTTGACTCTGTACTACCTCAGGATGCTTGCTTATTGTTATGACTGATTATGGCATTGGTGCTCTTGAGAAAAATTTTTAAAAGTTTTTCCCTGTATATTCCAATATGAAACTTTGATTCCCAATTGTGGCCCTTTCTTTTCACTGCAGTCAATATTTGAACAAACATGAATCTGTATTAATGAGGATGATTGCATATGACTTAAATATAAGAAAAGTTTAGGAACAGACAGACAGATGTATGGCCAGATGCAGACAACATAAAAGCTCATCTGAGCCTATAGTTCAGTAATAAGCCATATAGAAATCATAGCTTTGCTGTTCAATAGAAAATATATTCCTTATTAATTATATAACCTACAACACCCCTCCCCCTCCAGGGTAGTCATGATTTTGATTTGAACAAACTTCATTTTACATTACCTGAGGATGCTTGAATATAAATATGAGTAATCTAGGCCCTGCTGTTCTTAAAATGATAATTTTTAAATATTTTTTTCTTATTCCTCCCTCCTCCCCCATTTACTTTGATTCCCTCTGAACAATCTTGAATCTACACTCTTTAAGAAAGCTTTCATATAAGTCTTATCTTTTCTGGTCATGTGATTTTTGAGAAGATTTTTAGAACATGTCAACATATTTTCACTATTTCTCAATTATCTCCCATTAGAAGAGTGTGTGATTTTTTCCTTTGAACAATTTTGAATCCCCTTTACCCAAGGATGCTTTGTGGGAAGTTTAGTTTAAGATGGTCCACTGGTTCTGAAGAGGTCAAAAATGTTAAAAGTTTATGGATGGACAAAATGTAAACAGAAAAGCTAACTTAACCTTTTGGCTCAGGTGAGCTAAAAAGCTAAACTAAAATTATTATTGTTTTTCTTTATTTATTCTCTGTATAAAGCTCACCTGTTGTCCACTTCATCAGGTACTTCAGGTTCTATTTTCTGCACTATTCGTTTCCTCAATCTTGGGGACCTTGGTTTTGGAGGTGGTCTACAAACACAGAAACATACATACATCATTACTCAGTGCTGCGCATGACCTCCCACTCTACTGATTTATCTTCAAGTCAAATTTACATTCAGTTTCTGCTTTTTTTCTCATGGGCATTTGATATTTGATGGCCAGGTCATATTCAGATTGCTTTGCCTTTTACAACACTGATTGAAAGTGAATTTAACATCCAAACAAGAGGCATATGGGCTACATTACTCACTTGTGCTACTAAATTTCCCCATGTAAATCATTAAATCCCAAATATCCCTCCTCTCCGCTTGCAGCCCCACCTTCAGGGTCGAAAATTACAGTGCCTGACCACCAGAAACTGTTCATTTCTCAGGTGAGTGGGGATGAAATTTCATACAACAGCTAGGTGGTCTGGCTAATTTTAAGGTACAGACCCTTAAGTGTACTACTACACCACTTGCATGGAACTGAACAAAACAATTTTTGCACGCTGAACGGTTTGCACAGAATGCTTAACAGTTTGTACATAATGCTGCACGGAACAAAATGATTCTTGCATGGAATGCTGAACAGTTTGCATAAAACACTTCTCATTTCTGGAATGGTCTGCATGGTTTGCACAAAATGGTAGACGGAGCTTGCATGCTTTGTGAATAATTGAGACAAAATGGTAAAAGTGGCCTGCATACTTTGATATTTGGGTCTTTACATAGCCATTAAACCATGAAAAAAAATTTAAATATAGTAATAAACTTGGGGGGAAAATGGTAAAGAAAAAAATCATCTTTTTAAAAATAAATATTATTTATACCTGCTCGATGTGGTATTGTTTTGACCATTTTTTTTTCTGGTGAAACTCGGAGTTATAATGTTTCACTTGGAGACATAGCCTTCATTTACGCTGTAAACCTTTTTAAAAGCGAAAAAATCTATTTCAAGAAAATTACTACAGAAACGTAAAATTCTTGAAAATGTGACACTTAAAATATGTACACATTTTGAAACAAATGATGCCACCATTCACTGCCATGTCACATGCTAAAATAAACTAAGCTAGGTTAGACAATCATTTGTCACTAAAAAGTTAGTTTCCTATTCTTAAGGTTTATGAATATTTTTTATTAATGAAATGCTAATGTGAGATTTTGAAACAACTTTACTTGCATAAAAGAAATAATGAGACAGCAACCGCCACATGTTTTATCAAGCCATTGTTGTGTACACTGTGCTTATACCTTGATTTTGGCAGATAACCCCTCAGGGTAAATAAATATCCAAAGTACTTTTTTGCACACATCTTATAAAGTGAAAAAATTGACATGTTGCCTGATTTTCACAAGCTGGTATTTATAATTTTGTTGTGAATAACTGGTATCAGAGTAGCATTACTTTTACAGGCAGAGCACTTCATATTTATAGCACCTATTAATGACTTTGATCAAGATCATATTTAACTAGGGGGTCAATAAATTGCACCTTTGTACATCACATGTGGTACGCATGTTGATTACAATAGATTAAAACACTAGTTTAATATTTTGACTTTATTTTTATAACGTTGACTATTTAATTGATTTTAATTAAGTTTCAACAGAAGAAATATTGAGTCTGTTAAAACTTTAATACTACAAAATCTCAGGCTTTGCTGAAATTTACATGAGATTACCCATGTATTTCCCCTGAAGGCATGCTGTGAAGATTACTGCAAATAACGGTTATCTCAAACCTATAGTTGCAGAGATTGCAAATTCTTATATATTTTGTTTAGAATTCATTATTTACACAAAATTATTCAGTGAAAATGACTGAAGATTACTGCTTGGTCAAAATTTTTGCTGTGTATTTACACACCCGAAGTGTTTGTTTGTTTGTTTGTTTTATTTAGAGTCGCCTGAGCAATTTTTCAGCTATCCGGCGACTGTTACACACCCGAAGTGCATTTTTTCAACAATTCTCAGGCCCGAGAGAGAGAGAGAGAAAGAGAGTGGTATATTATATACAAGTGCTTATTATATTCTGCAAAATATGGTATTAGATGTTAGGTCATTTTTGGGATAAAGTCAATTTAAAATTTTAAAATACTTCTTGTAAAATAATTGAAGAATATTTGATAAAGAAAACCAAAATATGTTCGCATTTATCAGACTTGCATGCTCTGCTTTCAGCTCAGTGAGTTAAAAACAGAATTCACACAACTTTGACACATTTGCACATTGACATGGTTTAGTGTGGCCCTGTTGGTCTTGGAAAAAAAAATATTTTTTTTTTTGAATTCTCATAGTAATTTATATTGAAGCCAAATTCCTAGCCTAGTATGAATCTGCTCTACACTAAAATACTTGCATATTAATATTACTAATCATGGCCAGTGGTTTTCATCAAAAAATTTTCAAAGGCTATATATATTATGATTCCCTATTTACTGAACCACCATCTTAACATCCCCAACAGGCAATGATTTGAAGAAACTTCAATCTGTAGTACTTGAGAATGCTTGCATATCAATATGAGACTAATCATGGACCTGCTGGGTCATGATAAGATTTTCAAAAATTCCCTGATATATTGCCAAGTAAAACTTTATCCCCTACTGTGGCCCCAATGACCCTACCCCTTCAGACAGTCATCATAGATTTGAACAGATTGGAATCTGCACTACTTTACGATGCTTGCATATTAATATGCCTAATCATGGTCTTGTTGGTCTTAAGAATATAATCAGCTGTTCGTGGCCTATATACCCCTATGGAAAATTGAACTCGTCCATTCTCAGGTTACATACCTAAAATGACCAAACTGACTGATTTCAATTTTATAATAACAATGAATTCTTAACACATTCTTTACACAATTATTTATTTACAATTGTTTACAATTGCTAACATTGTTAAATTAAAATAAATGGATATACGCATCCTTGTATACAGCTTCACACAAACGCCATTGTTTGATACAAATCCTCACAATGCAATATCGTCCCTTGGGGATCCTGGTTAGAAGAGGCCCTCTAGTATCCCTTGCTTGTTGTAAGAGGTGAGTAATGGGGTGGCCCTTCAGATGAGACTGCAAAAACCAAACCCCCGTGTCCGAGCAGGTGTGGCACACTAAAAATTACCCCACCCTGCTCAAAAGTGCTGTGCATAGGCCTAAATTTGCAGCCCTTCACTGCCAATGGTAAAATAATCTCAGTGGTGATGTTAAACAATATACAATCAACCAACAATGGAACATCAGAACCTTCGCCATCACCTAAAATTGTAAGAAAATTATTTGTGCTTTAAAACTTAAAAAGTGAAAGTATGCTAATTATTAATAAAAATGACATTCGATACATATGAAGGGTTTGGGTGTGGCTAAATGAATGCTCTATCATTAAAGTGACAATGTCCTACAGACTTGGTATAACAAAACAGAATGTGTCATATACCCACAATTAATACAGCAAAAATAAAAATTGCACTCAGATCATGTTTTGGTAAAATCTTGTCACATATCATTAATATCAAATGAAAAAGTTACCTCCACAACTATTACACCATTAATTCCATCACAGTGACTATGACTATAGTTTAAGTCTCCACCTTGTATTTCCTACAAATATACTTCCACTATTGCATCCAAACTTTTTAACTTACTTTGCAGTACCAAGAGATCTTATACTCAATCCACCTACATATTCTTTTTCTTCCCATCTTATTTTAACTATAGTCCAGCTGGACATGTCATTACTGATAATGTTGAGATATCTATATATGAGGACTATAATCATTTAAATGGTCCTAAATTCTAGTGCTGAAACGATTCACCAAAATATCAATACTGTTCAATATAAATACTTGATTCAATGTTCGATTCATAGCCTCAATCTTCAGTTTGATACGTTTTTTTTAAATCGGGGTTGGTAAAATACATCGGACTTAACCTGTGCTTATTTACATGCACAAGGAACAAAATGGCACCTGATAACAAACAAATTGTTGTTAGTCTCAAGGCTGACGAAAACAATAATGAACTTAATCAGTTTAACCTACAGAGCCAATTAACTTCTTAGAGTTTGGCAGTTTAGAAATATTTTGCATCAATTGTGTCTGTAGATCTTCGCTATCAAATTTTTCTTCAAAGTTATTAATGGTTCAACCTTCTGTAAAATGTATCATGTTGAAAATATTGAATTGTGGCATAAGTATTGCAATAAATATCGTATCACAAAGGGGGCATATCATTTCAGCCCTACTAAATTCAGAGAACCTTGGTCTTTCAATTGGTAGCATAACTTAATCTCTATTATGAATTCTGTGGAAGATTATGCTAGATGATGAACTAAATCTGAACAAGAGGTACTGTGAGCACTGCTCAATAAGAATACCACCTCTTTCACCCCAATCTGCCTAGCCCAAAGGGCTTTGACCTTTTGACCCCAAACTCAATAGGGATCATCTTTGTCCATGGGTAGTTCATGTGTGATATGGTGACTCTAGGTGAAAAGGATAACACAAAAGAGCCCAGAAACCATTTTGCTATTTCAATGTCCAGTACACCTGACCTTTTGACCCTAAAATCAATAGGTATCATCTTCATCCCATGGGGAGTCCATATGTGTGATATGGTGACTCTAGTTGAAAAGGAAAAAGAGCTCAGAAACCATTTTCCTATCTCCAGTCGACCTTTGATGTTTGACCCGAAAATCAATAGGGATCATCTCCATCCCATGGGGAGTCTGTATGTAAGGCAAGTTGACTCTAGGTGAAAATGGTAACACTTTAGAGTTCAGAGTGAATAATCCATTTTCACATATTTTCTTCTTCAGTGAGTTAACTTCCATTCACAATCTTGGTGATTGTAAATTTGCTTTTAACCCCAAAATAAATATATGCTCTGCTGTGTCATGATGAACTGGTAATTCATCTGTAAATTTTTACAGATTTGAACTGTGGAACTGTCTGCCTTTGTGTAACTTTAAAATATTGTGTTGAATCAAAAGCAAAAGCTTTCTTCCATGTTAACCAAGTGCTATGCTGACCTACAATAACAGACTGACTCGTAGTTCCAAATGACCATACAGAAATAAATGCTTTGAGGGAGTGAACAGTTTTAGATGAGAACGGAATGCTTTAGTCTGGGAATGGAATGCTGAATGATTTGAATGGAAAGGTTTGATGTGGGAACAGAACAGTTTTTACTGGGAATGGAATGATAACAGAATGGTTCAAATGGTGTAGTAGTGCTTCTGGGTCTGTATTTCACTTACAACTGTTAAACCATACTTGATATTCTTATTTTTAATGAATTCCAAATACATGTAGTTATTTTCTCCACTGTACAAACTATTTCTGTATATCTTTTGCTAAAGGCCTTCAATGCAGAAAATCAGCAAACTCTCTTACATAGCAGAGAAATTACTGTCTGTTTTGTAAATCAACAAGATATAATTGATGCAATTTCCCTGTGATTTTGGTCTTATTCATCTATAATAAAGTATATCAAGACCAAATGTAATTTTTAACTTAAATAGTTTAATTATACCCCTTGCAACAAAGTTGTTAGGGTATACTGGAATCAGGTTGTACGTCCGTCTGTCCTCCTGCCCGTCTGTAGACACAACGGTTTACTGGCTCTAAAGTATTATCATTTTCACCTAGTTTAACATACTATATATATATATATATAGACTCCCCATGGGACGAAGATGATTCCTATTGATTTGGGGGTCAAAAGGTCGAAGGTCAAGTGGTTCCAGGGCTTTCACATATTATCCTTTTCACTCAAAAGTCACCATATGATGTGCATGGACTACCCATGGGATGAAGATGATCCCTATCGATTTAGGGGTCCAAAAGTCAAAGGTCAACTGTACTGGAGATTGAAATAATAAAATGGTTTTTGGACTCTAACGTGTTATCCTTTTCACCTAGAGTCACCATATCACACATGGACTACCCATGGACAAAGATGATCCCTATTGAGTTTGACCTTCCAAAAATAAACTGGCAAACTTTTCCACATATATCGGCACGAGCAAGAATCAAAACCAAGCTGAGTAGAGGCGAGAGGCCTTGTAATTTTAAGCACAATGCTCTAACCACTCGGCCACAGAGGCCCCAACATGGACAGAAAATGAAACCTACCGATTTGGGGTCAAAAGGTCAAAGGAACATCCTTTGGGTTTGGCAGATTGGGTATCCTTAGTGCTCACAGTTCCTCTTGTTTGTAACTTGATTGTGTAATTTGTAACTTAAAGCAAAGAGGGAAGCAAATGGTATCAAAAACATAGATCTAGCAATCAAAATATATTTTTTTGGTCAAAAATTCACTTGTTTTTATTTTTTGTCAAAAATCAGTATTTTGGTCCAAATATCTTTATCTTTCAAGCTAAAATAATTGATATATTTCTCCTCATCTCAACAAGGCAAACAGAATACATAGCTTTTTAAAATGCTCTAAAATATAAAGGTTTGGGAACTGATTTTTTCATTTTTTTTTTTTTAAAACAAATCACCTATTCAGCAATATTTTATTTTAAAATCCTACACCTTTTGGAAAACCTAAACTATTTTTTTTTGTCTTGACAAAACAACAAATATGGTATAATTTGATATTTTTATAATGAAAAACGAAATTTTTATTCCCAAAAAACTGTCACAATTTTTTACTAGTAGTGGCTCTGTATTTTTTTTTTATTTTTTTTTAAATTTTATAACAATATAATAATGTTTTTGACACCAAAAATTTCATCGACATCTCAATGAGACAAACAATGACACCAATAATAAAGCTCTAAGTAGAACAATTTTTTTTTTTACCCAAAAAGCAATTTTATTAAGTCCAAAGTCACATATTCGTAAGGAGAAATCTTTAATATAAATACTACAAGAAATCTGACTATATATCTTTCCTCGTCCCCAACAAAACAAAGAAATTGCTATCCTTAGTAATAAATAAAGGTTGCAGACTCAATTTAGTGATTTTTATTTATCCTCCTAAGAAATGAATAGCTTTGATGCAATGAAATATTTATTGATTGAGCTTTTTTAATGTGCTTTATATCATGTTCTTTGTCGCGACGAGACAAAGAACAAATTGCAATTGGATTTTATCTTCAGTTGGATGAAAAGTAAAAGTTTTATCCCCCCCCCCCCCCAAAAAAAATCACCATTTGGACAATAGCTTAGACATTTTTCAATGAGTAATAATAAACATTTTTTGGCTCTGATTTTTCTTACATTTATTGCAATGTAATAATGTTTTTTACCAAAATTTTTCTCTTAATGAGACAAATAAAATAACACCAAGAAAAAAGCTCCAGCTAGAACAATAATTTTTTTTACACCTGAAAAACAATTTTATTGGCACACTCAAAATGGCCAAAAAGAAAGTCCAAAATCACATTTTCTGGGGAGAAATCTTTATTATACACACTACAATATATCTTATTATTTATTTTTCCTTGTCTCGACAAGACAAGGAAATTGTTATAAGCATCTCTTAAATATATCATAAATAAAAATTGTTAATTTTTATTTACCTGCCTAGGAAAAAGCATGCACAAATGCTCAGATGCTGGCACATAAAATTGAGGTTGGGGAGTGGGTGGGTTTTACCTTTTTATCAACAAACATCCATTATTTTGATACATAAATAGAGATATATTGAGTGTCTGACCCTCACCCCATTCTCACCCCCCACTATTTTTTTAGTAGTAGTGCATGAAAAGAATGTAATTTAAGCACTTGGTGTTAGAAATAGAAAACAAGCTTTAACAGCATACTTTATAAGTTTTGATTTCCTCATGAATTATTTTTTGTGCAGGGTTGATTAAAATATTTATACTTAGACGTTTACAACAATCACTATTTTCATTTTTAAGGCAATTGTATCGTGTCCTCGTTTGGACAAGATGATTCAAAATGTGTGAAATGAATTAATATGTTCCCGTTTGCAATGTAAAATGTGTGTGACTTAAGAACTACTAAAATTGATGATAAGAAACCATTTGAAAATGCATTTTTGGACTGCTGTAGCATAGAATACATTTACAATGATCAACATTTTCATTTCTTTAAAGCAATTATATTGTGTTCCCGTTTGAACAAGATTATTTACTAAAAATGTGTGAATATTAATGAGTGCAAATCACATCCCCATTTGCATTGTAAAAAGTGTGGGACTTAAAATTAAGAAAATCAATATATTCAGCTAAAATTTGTGATAAGGAACCATTTGAAAAGGCATTTTTAAACTCTGTTGTAGCATAGAATAAAAAATAAAGAAGTTCCCAGTTAGATCATCTCCAACGCCCATTCCCGTTTGACACCATACACATGAATGTGTGTGTGTTTTCATTGCAACTAATGATATTGTAGACTATGATGCCAGAAATATTGCTTGAGTTGATATGGTTAAATTCCCCTTTGAATTCTGACAGCGATCAATTGCTCTGAATTATTTGGTAACTCAAATCCTTTATCTATTGAATTTTCTGCTTTGGAAGTGACATTGTCATTTCTATTGTATTGACCTAGATACTTCAGCACATTTGGTGGGGCTAACACAGATTATTCAAAACCTAGACTTTCCAATACATTTATCGCGCACTTGCCATGTACCAACTACAGAAATGTACTAACTACTAAGTGAAAAATATCTTCTTTTTTTTTTTTTTTTTCAATGAAAAAGTTAAAGTAGGAATTTTCAATGGTAAGTTAAAGTTTTAATAGTTGTATGATGGTTCAGATTAATTAGCCCAAGTACCATAACAACCCAACTAATCTTTAATTATGGCAGTATGTTACAACATAGTGATTAAACTCCCGGTGATACTATCTATTATGTCAATAGTCTTATCCCAAATCTGAATCCAGAAGGGAATTTATGTTTACATGAATATTACACTAAACTTTTATCCTATAAAATTCTATTGTCAAGTAAATCAAAATCAATTCATCTTTAAATAAACATGTGTCAATAATAATTATAAAAGTAAACTAAATTTTATATGAATGAAATAATCTATCTTAATGTCTCCTTATACAATGCAGTATACAACAACTATATTTCCATTTCTGACAATTAGACTCCACAAACAAAGTGCACACTTCAAAGATTACTTCTACAGAAAATGCACTAAAGATATAGTTTGTATAAAACAACTCACTATCCTAATAACTCTCATGTTGGTTGAGTAAATGAATCTACATCATAACATGCTTTAATAAAAAAGAAATATGAAGGAAATTCGGTCTATTGAAAAAAGTTGCCGATATTTTGGAGCGTTTTTAAAATGAACTATGATGGTAGTGCTGCTAAATGGTTTATATATGGGGATGATTTATGGACAATAGGACCACATTCATTGTATTTCAATGAAAGTAAATATTTTAGTTGATTGCACTAGCAATCTCAAGTGGAACTAATGTCCGATGCAATTTTCTTGCACAAAATTGATATGCCCGTCAGGCTTCTGCTTACGCAATTTTTACCCTGCTCCCGATTTTACAAGGCCCAGGTCATTGGACTACCAGATTATTTCAAAGACTGCACTTGTAAGATCCAATGACCTCTCATGACTATTTCCCAATTCTGATAAAAATGTTTCTTCCTGTGATAGGTACTGATATTTGTTTGGGGTTTTGGGGAAATGAACACACTGTGCTTACCTGTATTAATTCTTGACTGTCATTGTCTGGTTCTGGTCTCGTGGCCATGACCTCTTCTGATATCGACCTCTGTTGGACTGGCCCCCAAACCAGAAGGAGCTGTTGCTTGGGGGCCTATACCGAAAATAAATTCTGCTCTTTTTGTTTATTTTCTGAACTGAAATGAGACTTCCACCCAGAATTATTATTTTTGTTGGATACCCTTTTCCGCTGTGGAATCATCTCATACAATTCTTTATAATCTTTATCATCATTTGTTTTAAAATACATTGCAGAATTTCTTGTCTAACAGATAATTTCTAGACTTAAATAAGGCTTTTGCCCACACTATCATCAACTGAATCTACACAGTCTGGGACATGTAGGATTCTGCAAAGATCCTTTCTTCTTTCCGTCATGAAAACAAAATGAGTGTTTCCAATCAGGACATGTTGAACAATATTTATATCAACAGGATCAACACCTTTATCATGTTTCTTTAGTTTCTTGGCTTCTTTGATCTATAAAATTACTAACAGGATTTGTAATTGCTCTTTCTTTCTTATGAGAAAGGTTCAATTTTGATTTCTTTCTGAACATTTTCTTTACAAATCTATCTGTCCATTTTTGTTGTAATTTTTAGCTACTTGGAATTCTGCAGTTCTTCATGACTTATTGTCTAATTGAAGCATCTTTTTCCCTTATATAACTGGTACCTATAAACGGTACCATTCCCAATGCCAAAAAATGTTGATTTTTCTCCAATTTTGAGACTAAAAATTCCCAATTCACTTGCCGAAAAATAGACCGCTGACATCGTAGTTTACTTAGTCTGAAACATTGTACGAGTTAACTAAAATGTTCACTTCCAGAATTAAATCTAAACTGCAGATCATGGCAGTGTGCACGTTGTAGAGCTACGACGATTCTAGAACAAGCCTACGATGATTCCTGATGTCTCACAACATAAAAAATTGAAGAAAGATGATTCCTGCTGAAAAATTACTTTATTCTATTTATTTTTTTTCTTTTAGTTGAAATCATCTGCTGATACATTGGTAGAAAATTCCCAATTTGTTCGATTTTGATGCTATTTTTCCCAATTGAATGGGTAACAGTACCAGCACCAGTGGGTAGAAAAAATATGCTGAACCATTTCAGAGATTCCTTGATTTGCATATTTGGCAATATATTTTGTGATTTTCTTCAGAAATTTAGAACCTTTTTCAATCAGATGCGAAGGATTCAAATTTGCATCGGAATCAGAATCTGACATTGTATCTTTAAAATCATCAGAGGAACTGTCTGTACTATCATCATTGGTGTTCCTGTACTTGCGTTTATGCTTCACTCGATGTAGCAAATTCCTAGTTACATCATTACAGGTTAATGTGTTGTAATACCCTTGATGAATCTCGATTCATTTTCTGATGATTCATTCCCTGTTTTCCTAAGTTCAGACTTGGAAACATCAACATGTAACTAGTCTTGTGGAGTCTGCTTGTTCTCAGCATATATGGTGAACATAACTGGGATTGAGTCATGCAATACCCATTAACATTGCACAAGAAAAAAAAAAAGACTCTTTACTTTAAGCTCAAATTGAAGAAATCAATTTGGTCGTTTAGGTGTGTTACCTGAGATTGGACGAGTTTAAATTTCCATAGGGGTGTAAGACTATGAACAGTTGATTTTATGTTTTTTAGAGCTATATCATTGGAAGCTATTGAAATGTTATATCTTATGACTTTTATGAAAGGGGATATAACTTGCATCTGTTTATAAAACCAAAAACCACAACACCCACAGGCCTATACTAACAGGTAATTTGAATAGTAGTTAAAAGTTTCACTAGCCCCAAGGGATATGAAATCTACAATAATTTTCTGTTCTGCATATCTAAGCTAAATTCTAATATGCAGTCCTTCCTGCTCCATATCACTATGCATTGATACTAAAATAAAACTAAGAAGTTGTGTTCTTAAGACCCAATTGCCCCCAAAAGTGCCCATAATGGTGTAAGACTTTGTATAATATATCTTATATTAACACTACATGACTGTTTTGTAGTTGGGGTTGCAAAATTCACAACATTGGTACACCCCTTTCTGATTTTCCTAAATATGTACAGCATTTAGTGTTTTTATACAGCATAAGCAAAAATATTTTAAGTCTTTCAAATGATGAAGACAATAATTATTATAATTTTGGCTCCAACCTAGAAATCCTCAAAACCCCTACCCCTGGGATCATGACATTTACAATTTTGCTAAATGACTACCTCTTCTTTTTATATACTGATGGGCTTGATAATTTTATATATTATAAATTTGTTCATATATCTAATAAACAAATTCCTAGTGGTATATTATAAACCATGTTAACTGAACACTATTCTTTGATTTTGAACATCATTTTATTCACAAAGAGGCTGCAGTTGAAATGAATGTCAATGAGGTGTGTGTCAAAAATGTGGTTTTGTTCACTAGTACCGGGTATGACCTCCATTAGCAGTGATGACGGCACGAGGGCAACTTGACATTAATTGACAAACATTTCAGATGATCCTCCGAGGAATATTCTGCCATTCCTCCAACAAGGCTCTCCCTAATTCTTGCAGATTCTGAGGCTGAGGGCTGTGCACACGTCTCCCCAGCTCGTCCCACAAATGCTCGATTGGATTCAACTCTG
Organism: Ostrea denselamellosa; assembly: GCA_024699665.1. Classification (NCBI taxonomy): domain Eukaryota; kingdom Metazoa; phylum Mollusca; class Bivalvia; order Ostreida; family Ostreidae; genus Ostrea; species Ostrea denselamellosa. The sequence goes on along the minus strand of JAMZEH010000110.1, from coordinate 4,795,705 downwards.
GGGACATAGCGGGTCAATCAAGGAGGTTAATGGCGTTCGTTTGAAAAAAAGTCTTGTGTCAATCTTGCCGTATGTGTGTGTGCATTGTCTTGCTGGAAAATTAACCCATTTCCTTGCTTATGCTGCTGCATTAATGGTGCTATAACAGGCTGCCGAATTTCATCCACATACCTCCTAGTAGAGAGGGTTCCATTTAAAACGACCAGTTGTGACCGAAAATGCCTCCCTTCCAAACCTGTTGTGCTCTCGGACACAATTGTCTGCAAAACGCTCATGTAAACGACAGTAAACTCGACATCTGCTGTCTGCGGTGCTAACGTTAAATCTGGACTCATCTGAGAAAACAACATGTGACCAATTTTGACTTTTGAATCAGATGCTGCCTTGCACATTGCAATATATAACATCTGTGATGTGGTTTAAACTGTAACCCCTTATAAGGTCTTCTGCAGCAGATCCCATGGCACTTCAAAATTCTGGAAATGGTTCTAGGATGAATAGGTCTTCCATGACGCCCAATGATTTCTATTGCCATGGTCGCAGCGGCCGTTAACCTAGTGCACAGATGACATTGCCGTATGAACGCTTGTTGCCGTGGTGTTGTCACAAACAGTTGACCAGGCCTTGGGTGATCACTTAGGGATCCTGTCTGATGGAATCGTGACAACAACCAGCTAACTGTACAAGGATGGACATTAAAACACTATGCAACCTCACGCTGACTAATGCCTGCTTGCAGCATACCAAGTACCTGATTGCATATTTCATTGCTTAAGCATGGCATAGTCTTGGTTTTGAATTTTTTCTGTTAGTGGTGTCTATGCTTTCACCCAACAAACTCTATTATCTTTCCACGTGTTCAAAAAAAATCTGAAAATTTCGTGCGATGCTACTCACAATACACAAACAATGATCACAGGTAAATCGAGAGATGGATTTTAAAAATCAATACGACATGTGGTAGATAAATTTTGCAATAAAAGTTTTATATGTAATGTTTTCAATGAATAAATTAAAAAAAAATGTGTGTTGCGTTTTTAAAGTCCGTCAGTGTATATCTAGTCAGTTTCAATTTAGTATCAATAGCATTAAAGAAGATGTTATCTAAATGTTTTTCATATAACACTATGCACCAAGTTTGGCCCTGCCCTGGAGTCAGAACCTTTACCCGGAGGATCATGAAATTTAGTAGCCTTCCTGCTCTGCATCACTATACATTTAGTTTTCCTTACAAAAGTGTAATTGTACTGAAGAAGATTTTTGAAAATTAATCAAATTTTGGCAGTTTTGCTCCACCCCTAGGCCCTGGGGTGCAGGAGCAATGCATGTTTGGATTTTCCCCATTATGGGGATGAGGTAAACAATGAATCTGCAATGCATTTACTGTATTCTCATGTAAAACTTTTATTTGCAACTCTTTTTAAAATTGGAAAATTGTTCTGATGGAAACTGTTTCAGTTGTGTCATAATAAACATTATACCCTTCAGAATAACACAGTCCATTTCATTGGTCAAGGGCTGGTCACGTGAGGGGAGACAATTTGTGATGTCTCCCTCATGTGCGGGTGACAACAGTGTTGTCTCCCTTTTAGTTACAGCTAAAGAGAGATAACTCTGTTTATGCGACGTCACAATGTGTTGATGTCAAGTAAATAACTGTGACGTTAAAACTATCTGTATTTAGAAGTACACAACTCAAGGATAATATCCGAGTCAGAAAGCAAAATAAACAAACGGTTTGCACAAAATAGTGCCATTTCAAAGTGTTTCAGCTAATTGCAGATTTGTTCCTTACACAGGATGTATTGTAAATTTTAACATTAACAGTAAATAAATCGGCACTGTTGATTTACGTCAACTGTTATGATTCTACTATTCTTTTTTTTTTAATAAAGTGATAAAATTTCTTAAATTCAATGGATTTAATTTCTCTGTCTCTACAGATTCTTCAGGATAATAAAACTATTATGGACTGTTCATCGGAAGACATCACAAATTATCAGGTCTGAGTAGAGTTATCACCCAAGGGTGCATAATTTGTGATGTCTCCCTCCAAAGCAGTCCAAAATTGTATAATATGACCCCAAAATTTATAGGTGTCTCTCTCTCTCTATTGCAAAGTGTTTCTGTGCAAAATTTGTCCACATTAACAATGAAAACTGTTGGAGTTTTCAAGTCACAACAAAAGTGTTGATAGACATTTTTACGGACAGCCTAAGTAAAACCAATCAATTGTACCAATAACAGACAGATGAAAAGACAGACATGGTAATACCTATATTCATACTTTAGGTCATCAACCCTGGTAGGTTTTCACCCATCAGAGGCTGGTCTACAGCACAAAATGAATTCCAGCCCTACTCCTACTACCTTTTTAACATCATTAAATTTCCTTCCCAGAGCAGGTCAGATTAGACAGGTTTCACTGTAACTCATATTTATTATATATTTCCCTCCACTCAAGGTTTCACTGTAACTCATATCTATTATATATTTCCCTCCACTCAAGGTTTCACTGTAACTCATATTTATTATATATTTCCCTCCACTCAAGGTTTCACTGTAACTCATATTTATTATATATTTCCCTCCACTCAAGGTTTCACTGTAACTCATATTTATTATATATTTCCCTCCACTCAAGGTTTCACTGTAACTCATATTTATTATATATTTCCCTCCACTCAAGCAGAATTATTTCATTTAGACATAATTTATTTACACATGTATGAAACTTACGATTTTTCTTCATCATCTGGTACCTCAGCTAAAAAAATATAACAGTGCAAATTAAACACAAAATATATTGTCCCTGTAATAATACATGAACTACATAATACAATGGACATTTTTGCAGTTGGTCCTCTCACACCAGAAGTTGGGATATACCTCTTTCTGCAGTTCTTAGTTTCATATAAAAGCTATCAACAGTGTATATAGTCAGATTTACACTATCATATTGCTTATTATGTTGAGTTTTAACAGGTTGTACTATATCTATGATAAAACAAGGTTTAGTTTCTTCGCTTTTATGGAAAAAGAGTTTTTAAAATGTTCACTTCATCAAACTTTAGGTTGCACATGGGGGTGAGGGTGGAGCCAGAGCCCTTCTTAGTATCTATTTCTATCCAAGTTAGACAAAAACAAAAAAAGATTAATCTTTAGTTCCTCAGGCACCAACATAGCTGCAGAACTGTAGCATTATGGCTTTATATCTTAGTTTTTGACCATAATGCTACAGATCCTGTAATGCAAAAAGCATAAGATTTTCTGTGCATAGTTGGGGATGCATTTCTCCACTTTCCAGCATTTGTCAATCAAATACCTTTCATTCCCTAATTTTAAACATATTCTATTACCAACCTGTATATTTTATCTACCTTCTAACCCTTTATAGTCGTCTCTGTAGACCAATAAAGTCGCTTGTTTTGAATTTTCTGCCAAGAGCCATGTTGACCTACTGACAAGATCTCATTAAAACGTCACATATACACATGGAATGTGTTGACTAAGCACTCACTCAAGCCTCTGATTATTCCTAGCATTATGCAAGAAAAATAAATGAAAGTGTTTGTGTTTTCTCTGAGAAATCAGTCTATGGTGTTAAAGAATAAGTGAAAGTTAATGAAAAAGGTTGTTAATCTTTATTTTGTATCAAATTGACAGAAAATCGAGAAACTGATGGTTTATGTTATCACCATATTCCATATATCACGTAACATTTTAGCAAGATCTCGTCAGTAGGTCGACATGGCTGTCGAATGGCAGAAAATTCAAAACAAGCGACTTTATTGATCTCCAGAGATGACTATAAAGGGTTAAAAGGTGGATAAAATATATAGGTTGGTAATAGAATATGTTTAGAATTAGGGAATGAAAGGTATTTGAATGAAAAATGCTGGAAAGTGGAGAAATACACCCCAACCATGTGCAGAAAATCTTGCGCCGTAAATTGCACCATTTTTGCATTACAGGAACTGTAGCGTTATGGTCAAAGACAAAAATATAAAACCATAATACTACAGTTCTGCAGCTAGAACCACCACAGCATGTCAAACACCGCTATATTGATCAGTTTTATTCATATATTGAAAAGAGAAATAACTCAATTTTATATTTTTCCAAGTTGAACAAAAATTGAGTTATTCCCCTTCTCATATGCTAATGATAGACATTTTTATGAGATACACGATATATATTTTTTGTTAATAGGGTATTTTATGAATTAACTTCTATACTAATGGTTGGAAAAACATTATTTAAAGTTGAGTACAAATTATAATTAATGTCATAAGACCTGCTAAAAAAAAAATAATAATAATAAAAAGCCTGCCTGGTAGAGCTGATATGATGCGCCCCCTTCATGATATTCAATATTTTCAATACGATACATTTAACACAAGAAACCAATAATAACATTGAAGAAAAAATTAATTACAAAGAATCAGTCACAATATTATACACAAAATGTTTCCAAACTGTCGAACGGTTAGATGTCTGTTAGTTGTGTAGTTTAAGCTTCTGATTAAGTTCATTATTGTTTTCGTCAGCCTCGAGATTAATAACAGTCTGACCGTTGATGGGCACAGTTTTGTCCATTGTGTATATCAAAATAATAAGCCCAATGTATTTTACTGAACCTGATATTAAAAAACGCATCAAACCGAAGATCGAGGCAACAAATCTAGCATTTATATTGAATAGTATCAATATTTCAGTGTATTGTTTCAGTCCTACTGTCTGGTGCATTTAATTTTGAAATTTTTGGCCGGAGAAACTAAAGATTAATTTTTGCCTTACATATAATTGATACTGAGAATTTCAGTAATCTGTAAATAAAATATGAGGCCAATGGACCACATTACTCATTTGAGTCACCTTGGCCCTGCCATTGTTCAGCAGTTATGATTTTTAGAAAAAGTTGGGGTTTTTTCTTTTTTTTTTGGTTTTATCTTCATTCCAATGAAACATTTTGATCCCATACTATTGGCCCAACCTAGCCTCAAAGGATCACAACATAACGAAAATGAATTCACATAACACCAACACCAATACGACTACCATCATCATCTTACTGTTCTGGATAAGACCAAGGTCATAGATCATGGTAAGGTATGAAATATATATATCTTACATAAATCAGGAGATATCTTATAAATCAGATTTTTATTAAAAGTAATCAAACTTCCAGGTCAAGGTCACAATATCACACACTTAAGTATATCAAGGTCTTGCCATAAAAAATTTATATACAAAATACAAAAGGCCCATGGGCCACATCACTCACCTGAGTCACCTTTGTCCATATTTAAAGATTTTTCCTATATATTTGCATGTAAAACTTTGATTCCCTATTGTGGCCCCACCCTATCCCCCAAGGCCATGATTTTAACAAAATTGAATCTGCACTATGTCATAAAGTTGCCATGTAAATTCGAATTTTTCTGGCTCAGCACTTCATGAGAAGATTTTTTTCCTATATTTTCACATGTAAAAATTTCATCAACAATTGTGGCTCAACCCTATCCCTTGGGGCATGATTTTATCAAACTTGAATCTGCATAATATCGGAAAGCTTTCATGTAAATTTGAATTTTTCTGGCCAAGTGGTTCTTGAGAATAAAATTTTTAAATGACCCCATTTTATTTTTGCATTTTTATGATTGTCTCCCATTTGAAGGGCATGGTCCTTCATTTCAACGATTCAACGAACTTGAATCCCATTCACACAAGGATGATTTGTACCAAGTTTGATTGAAATTGGCCAAGTGGTTCTGGAGAAATTTTCAAAACATTTCAGTGTATTTTTGTTATTTTTTTACTATCTTGCCTTGGAGCTGGCTGTTGCCCTTCAATTGAACGACTTGAATTCCCTTCACCCAACCATGCTTTTTGCCAAGTTTGGTTGAAATAGACTCAGTGATTCTGGAGAAGAAGCTAACAAGAGACCCACAGACCTTATCGCTCACCTGAGTATTAGTCAATAGTATCAGTAGTGCCACCGGCTATGAAATATAGAAAAAATTCCTGTTCTGCATATCTAATATTTTTTATGCAACAGCATAAAACAAGATGTGGTCTTAAACTTAAATGAATGTACTTATACTGATAAAAGACTTTACATACGAGGGTTGTTCGATATATAATGTGTATTGTACGAATCTCAAAAACATTTGACTCAAATAGTGAAATGAACATTACATCCCTTCAAAGTATTTTCAGCAATTTGAAATATATAATTTGTATCTCTAAAATCAATTTCTGAAATGTGTCACAGCACACTGATTTAGGTAGACCTCTGAGGCACTGACTGATGATTGAGCCAAGGGCTTGTCGGGACTTGTAAAGAGGAAAAAGTTGCATGGGGCTAGATCTGGAGAGTATTGTGGGTGTGGCAAGACGGTAACCTTCTCTGACTTCAAAAATTGCTTCTAAAGATGTATTTGATGGAGAATTATCATGAATAAGACAAACATGCCTAAATCCTGACACAGGATAATATGATATGTTTATGATAATATTTCTTGAGCTTTTTTTAGTATAACATCTCAGTAATACCGACCTGCAACACTTTTGCACTTCAGCACCGGAATTTGTATGGCACATAAAAACAATATGCATTAACGAACCTTCATTGTGTTTATGGTTCTTTTGGCAACTACAGGCCTTCTAGTGTGTGTAGTTAGCCATAGTTTGTTTCCAATTTTTCTTACTGGTACGAAATAGTGAACCCTTATTTTGTCATCAGTAACAATGTTTGCAAATTGTCTTTGATTGAATTTGGGAAACATTTTGAGCAATTGCTTAGTGATTTGTACTCGTACCCATTTTTGGTCATTTGTCAATATATGCGGTATCCATATGGAAGAAATCTTTTGTACTTTCAAAATACACTTCAAAATGAAATGCAGCTGCGATAGCGATATACCAAAAGCTTTGGCAGTATCATGTATCATTACCTGCCATCATTTTCAATTATTTCCCTGACTTTTGAGACATTTGTCTTGCCTGTTACAGTCACAGGTCGGCCAGATTTCGCTGCATCTTTGACGGACTCTATGCCAGTCAGAAATTTCTTTCTCCACCTACAAACTGTCTCATAAGATACTTTATCAGACCAATAACTTACCCCAATTCAGTAAAAATCTGCATTACCGAATAACAGAGTTTTGTGCAAACTTTTATATAAGCTCAAATTTCTTCAATATTCTCAACCCGTTTCCCATGCATTATTACAAAGGAAAGGTATTGAATAGAGCCTATTCAAGAGTATTATCATCCATGAAATAATGCAAAGCGTTATTGTGCTGTGGAACAATACACACTATGTATCAAACAGCCCTCATAATACATGTAACATTAACATGATATGACTGTAATTTGGACCTGTCCTTGGGTTAAAACCCTAAGGTTGCATCCTTTCCTGCTTTTCCTATTATGCTCTTAGTTTTTATACCCTATCAGAAAACATAATGATGTCTTTCAAATGATAAAAACAATAATCACTGTAATAATTTTGGCCCTGCCTTGAAACCAATGTTACCCCCTGGGATCATGAATTTTACAATTTTGGTAAAGGACAAGCTATCCATTTAGTTTTAATTATCAGTAGTACTAAAGAAGATGTTATTCAAGTGTTTTACACATATATACTATACACCAAGTTTGGCCCACCCTGGGGTCCAAGAACCTTCACCCCAGACATAATGAAATTTATAATTTTGACAGAGGTTTCCTGCTCTATAGCACTATGTATTTAGGTTTTCTTACACAGGTGTGGTTGTAGGGAAGATGTTTGAAAATTCATCAATTTTTGGCAGTTTTTGCCTTGCCCCTAAGGCCCCAGGGTGCAGGAGTCCTGAAATTTATAATTCATGTCCCCTTATCAAAAAGATGCTTCATACCTAATCTGAAAAGCATTGGAATGGTAGTTATCAAGGAGTTCAAAATGTTCGTTTGTTCATATATTTAATAACTGACCATTTTGGTCCCATCCAATATCAAACCCTTACCCCTGGGATCATTAAATTTACAATTATGATAAAGGATTACCTGTTCTTTCGAAATATCTATTTAGTTTCAAGGATTACCTGTTCTTTCGAAATATCCATTTAGTTTCAATTTAGTACCAACAGCACTAAAGATGTTATTTAAATTTTTACACATAAGCACTACATATCAAGTTTAACTCCACCTGGGGTCAGAACCTCTACCCTGATGATCATGGAATTTACAATTTCGATAGAAACCTTCCTATTCTACATCACAATATATTTAGTTTTTCTTACACATGTGTGGTGGTAAGGAAGATTTTTTGAAATTTGGACAATTTTTGGCAGTTTTTGCCCTGCCCCTAAGGTTCCAGGGTGCAGGAGTCCTGAAATTTACAAATTATGTTCCCCTTGTCCCAAAGATGCTACATACCAAATTTGAAAAGAATTGGAATGGTAGTTATCAAGAAGAAGTAAAAAGTGTTCAATTGTTCACATATTTAATAATAAACCATTTTGGTCCCACCCTGTTACCAAAACCCCCACCCCTAGGATCAACAAATTTACAATTTTGGTAAAGGACTTCCTGTTCTTTTTTAATATCCATTTAGCTTCAATTAGCATAAATAGCACATGTTATTTAAGTGTTTTACACATGTACAATATATATACCAAACTGGAATCTACTCAATGTCAGGACACTTTCATGTAAATTTCAACTTCTCTGGGTCTGTGGTTCTTGAGAAGAATTTTCCTATTTCCACATGTAAAACTTTGATCCCCTAATGTGGTCCCAGCCTACCCCTCTGGAAGCCATGATTTGAACAAACTTGCATCAACTCCATTTAAGAAAGCTTCCACGTAAATTTCAATTTTTCTGCCCAATGGTTTTTGAAAAGAATTTGAAAGATTTTTCCTATATACACTGCATGTGCATATATCTTCAAGTAAAACTTATAGCCACCCTACCCCTGGAGGCCATACTCTGAAAAAAAATTGATCTAGTCTACATCCATATAAGGAAGCCTCCATGTAAATTTTCAACTTTTCTGGTCCAGTGGTTTTTGAGATTTTTAAAGATTTTTCCTATATACAATGTATCTACATGTAAAACTTAGATCCCCTATTGTGACCCCATTCTATCCCTGGAGGCCACATTTTGAACAAACTTGATTCTAATCTATATCAAGAAGCTTTCATGTAAATTTCAGTTTTTCTGACCCAGTGGTTCTTCATAAGAACATTTTTAAATGGTGCCACCCTATTTTTGCCTTTTCTTGATTATCTCCTCTTTGAGGGGCCTTCGTGGCCGAGTGGTTAGAGCATCGGGCTCAAAATCACAAAGCCTCTCACCTCTGTCGGCGCGTGTTCGAATCTCGGCCACGGCGTTATGTGAGCAAGTTTGCCAGTTTACTTGCGGAAGGTCGGTGGTCTCTTCCCAGGTACATTGTATCTGGGTTCTCTCCTCCACCAACAAAAACTGGACGCCACCAGATAACTGAAAAATTGTTGAGTGTGGCGGAAAGCAATAATAATCAATCAATCAATCTCCTCTTTGAAGAGGGAGTGGCTCTTTATTTGAATAAACCTGAATTCCCTTTTTTTTCAAGGATGATTTGCACCAAATTTGATTGAAACTGTCCCAATGGTTCTGGAGAAGATGAAAATTTGAAAAGTTTATAGACATTTTGAAATAAAAAACAGATAAGCAACACATCGTGAGAATGCACTTTGAATTTATTTTGGTTAACTGGTTTTGACCAGTTTATTTTAAAGTGTTTACTTTGGATGCAGACCCTATTGAATACCATGTAGTATCAACTCTTGAGAATCAATCCGATATTTTAACCTCAAGGTGTTGGTCTCCAGTCTTTTAACTTTGTAAGTTTATAGACAGACAGGTGGACGTGAGACAAAAAGTAGTCAGAAAAGTTCACTTGAGTTTTCAGCTCACGTAAGCTAAAAATGTAGGGTTTTTTTAATAGACTTTAATTTTTTTATTTTTTTTGGCAAGATTCAATGTTTTTATCAAAAGTTTTGCTACTTTATAAGAAAGTGTTAATTTGTTTTGAGAATTCAGAATTCAGCAGTGCATCTTGGCATCTGCATCATTGCTAGAAGACTGTTGAGCGAGCTTGACACCTTAAAAAATGAACAACTATACTGTATTGAAATATTGAATATTAATGCACATAAGATGTATTGTATTGTATTGAAAGCCCTAGCAGTTTGAGCACTGACCTTGTGGCCTCAAAATGAATAGGAGTCATCTACTTCTTAGGTAGAACCAAGTTTGATGTCTCTCACAAAAAGGGTTCTCAAGATATTGTGCACAAAATATCTTACTATGTCCAGTTTAACCTTAAACCTTTGAACTAAACCTCAATACAGGGCATCTCTTCTTCTTAGGATGAACCAGTGTACCAAGGGTTCTCACAATATTGAGTGGATATATCTTGCTTCAAAATGCATCTTTCAGCATGGTCCTTAAACAATAAATCTACTCACTATATCTGTTCCTTGTACTGGGTTTTTCAATCAAACTCGCCCCAGTCCTTAGTTTCAGTAGCCTTTTCTCATACACACTTCTTGTTGTAGCTGTAGAATATAAAACATTTCCAAACTAATTTTGAAACCATTAAAACAACACAATTTTTCATTTTATTTCCACAATTTAAAATAAAATCAACAAGAGACCCACAGACCTTATTGGTCACCTGAGTATTAATTAAAAGGTATCACTAGTCCCAAGAGATACAAAATCTATAATAATTTTTCTGTTCTTCACAACTAAGCTAAATCTAATATTCAGCAGAAGTACAGACCCTGAAGTCTGCTAATACACCTCCAAAGCATTTCGTTTTGTTTTGTGCAAATCGTCCAACGTTCTGTGCAAACCGTTCAGTGTTTTGTGCAGACCAATCACTTTTCCGTGCAAGAATCATTCTGTTCCATACAAGAATCATTTTTTTCCATGCAAACCGTGCAAAGCATTCATGCAAGAATCATTCCATGTGGTAAAACCATTCAAGTCACGCCCCTACAATATTACAGAGCATGCAAGTCCAATAAATGCTAATATATTTTGGTTTTCTTTATCAAGTATTCTTTCTTCAATTATTCTATATTTAAAAATCTATATTTACTTTATCCCCCAAAATATGATCAAAAATCTAATACCATATATTTGCGAATATAATATGCAATTGTGTATAATATACAACCCCCCCCCCCATTTTTTTGGCCTGAAATTATTGTAATACGCTGCAAAAATATTGACCAAGCGGTGATGTTTGTAATTTTCACTGAATATTTTTGCAGAAATAATTAATTCTAAACAAAGAATAAGAATTTGCAATCTATACAACTATAGTTTTGAGGTAACAGTCATTTGCGGTAATCTTCACTACATGCCTTCAGAGGAAATACATGAATAATCATCAAGTAAATTTCAGCAAAGTACGAGAATTTGTAGCATTAAAGTTTCAATAGACTCAATATTTTCTCTCATTAAACTTAATTAAAATCAATTAAATAGTCAACATAAAAAAAAATCAAAATATTGTGTTTAATTCATTGCAATCAACACAAATATGCATGTAATGTACAAAGGTGCAATCTATCAACCCCCTCGTTAACACAAAAATGATTGTGATCAAAGACATACATTAATTGGCGCTATAAATATTGAATTTTTCCTTACAAATACAAGGGAAAATTATGTTTGAAGCATATATATCAGCCAATATTTCTCTGACCAATATGGCTTGAAATCAATGTATGCTCATCATTCCATGACTTATTAAAATCCTGGCAGACTGATAAACATTTGCCCCTATCAGTCCGATAGAACTGATCAATCTTCTCAAACGTAACATAATAGTACTAAGACCGCGGAACATAAATTGCCAAACTTCATTTACTTGATGTGGGGGAGAGGAGGAGGGTTGAAATCTTTTACTAGTAATATTCATATATCGCTGAATAGTTGGGGAAGTAGGGAGCAGTTGCCCAATATATATTTCAATATTACATTAAATTGAATTGTCAAAATTGGAGGACAGGTCCCCCACCCCACCCTTGATTCAACATGCCTGAATTATCAATTATTTTCAGATGAGAACCTTGCAAGTTTTTAGACCTTTCATATAAAATGTTCCAATCAAAGTGGATTGAAATTGACCTCAAAACCTACAGTTTTTAAGTCGTCCGAGCTGGCTGGTGACAATAGTCTGCTCTCAGTCATGCATTATGTCAAATGTATTGACTGGTACAGATGAAAATCAAGAATGCTTTATACACTTTCTTGCCAATTTTTATGTGTCCTCAAATACAGCAATTTAATTTCATTTGAGATGCAAGAAATTGAAAATATAAGCTTGGAAATGAAGCACATAAAATTTGTGCAAAATTAATATTGTTAATCAAAACTGCCATAGTGACCCACTGTATTAAGCCATTCACTGCCATATGTGACCATAAAAATCCCCTAAGGTATTACCCTATCTATTGTACCTATATTAACCCATTTCCTACATAATACAACTGCAGTCGTATTGCAAGTAGCCTGCGGGATACAAGTTCAGTCATACTTCACATACATGCATCATTTTTTTGCTTGATCTCGCCATTTAAATGCCCGGATATATAAAACATTTTAATGAGTAAGACAAAGCAAATATATAGCTTCCTCATGAGCAAATAAAAGTGAAACTTATGATGGAAAATTTTGATTATAGCAAAGAAACCCGAATCATCAGATGCGGTCAAGATTTCAAAATGGTGGAGCGAGGTGACAAGTTGAGTGATGGCAGCGATATTGAAGTAGAATACAAAGAAGAAGTTGAAATTCCTGTGGATTTAGCATGAAACATCGAACATGAAGTTAATTGTGGGGAAGTTGATGATTGGATTTTGAATTTGTTTGACAAGGAGAGCAAAAATGACAACAAATTCTTGGGTTCTCAGAACAAATGGGTGAAAGAAAATTTTCAACCCCGCCTGGAAAATTGGTATGGAAACGTTAGTGGAGCAACTATAGAACATCCTGAAGAAGCATCAGCAGGCACTATTTTGAACAGCCCACACCATAGTAAAGCTTCACACCAAAAATAAAGTGTGTCGTAAATGTTCACTTTCTGAACAGTCTGGACAAAGAAAAGGTGTAACAAAATTTGAATGCCAGCAATGTTGCTGTACACCTTGAGTGTAGCTCAAAACATTATGAGGATGATGACTGTATAAATTCCAAATGCTTTATGCGTGTTGGACTTGTAAAAATAACTTTTGTGTGATATTTGTGTCAATTCACTTTGAAGTATGTAAACATTGTAAAATTGTTGTCTTTTATATTTTGAATACATGAATATCATGGCCATCTACTGTGGTGATTTCAAGCATCATTTCTTTAAATCTTTAAATGAAAATAAAATGTTTTTTATTCTTTTTTGTATAAATTCAGTAGGTTCTAAAATGGAAGAATATTTGTAATTTTCTTGTTTGATCTTTATTATGAAAGATATTTTCAAAATTTAAATTGTAAAGAAAGAGAAACAATCACTTTAGTTTTAAATTAAGGTAGTACTTACATTAATTTTTTCCTATAAAATGCAAATGAACATAAACTTTTTGTAAATACTGTGTATATTTTTAATTTTCATCTGTTTATATCACTGATAATTTGGAATAACATTACTGCTGCAATATAAAATTTATATGGTTATATGCAGAAATTCTACAGCTTTTCATATATGCATACTTTAATATACCTATAGGAATTAGTTGCCTTGTTATCAGGCAGATTGTAAACATGGTGTTAATTAACTTAACCATCACAGCAGCAGCCATGGTATCCTATGTTCTACTGATAAGCTCTGCAGACAGGGTTCTACTAGGAAATGGGTTGAACGACCACCTGTCTGACATGACCAACAATCATGATTTTTACAAGATTTTTGTGTATTTTCATGAAATTTTACCCTTATTAAACGACTGTACATTTTTCGATTGCAACGCGATTCATACTTTCGATTTCGGTTGAGATGTCTATTCTGAGAGTTATAGTCCTGAAGACCTTCACTTTAAAACGCATAGGTAGTGATGATTTTGTTTAGTCAGCACTCTGAATTAATTTACTAGCATGTAATAAATATGCATGGTCATGTTGAGTTAATTAACAACACCCAAGTTGTTTACTTAACAAAATTAAAGTTCAGTGAACTAGTTTTTCTAAGGTGTGAATTTCAACAGATTTAGAGGTGTGCGCAGTAGATGTAAAAACCATTACGTTCAACAGAGTGGAAAATTATCCTGATTGCAATATAAATCAGGTAAATACTGGGGGAGGGGGGGAATATTAAGATAACTGGAGTATTCAAGATTTTCCTGTACGAAATATCCAAGGTTTCTAAGTGTAGAGGACCAGGACTAGCGGCTCTCTTCGACATATTCCAAGTACTTGACACATCCAAGTCAAGACTTAAGAAGATTTGCTATGTACAATGGATATTGTGATTTATTTAATGCATTTCAAATTGAATAACACATTTCCAGCATTACTGTTCAAAAGGAGAAGCAACACTTCCTCACTTTTTTAATGAACAGAGAAGCAATGCAGTTTTTTTTTTAGTTACAAGTATACATAAATGATCTTTAAAACAAAATGTTTTAAGTTTCAGAAAATTTGCATGTATTTCATAAATGAGATTCTTAAACAGATTAAAAGTAATTTTTGATGAATAATAAATTATAAGACAATAGTGATTTAACGAAAGTCACCGACCATCGAAAAATTGTCGCTAGAATACTAGCAATGGTGACAATCGACAGATGAAATTTGACATCGATAGTTGATAAACATATATTGTGCTCATTTTAATCTTTATGTGTTTTTAATTTCGGGAACAGGTGATAACTCTAAATTTACTTAGAATACAATGGCCGATGATGCAGAATCTGTTTCCTAAAGTCAGTGAGATTCATTGAGGATTGATATTTGGACTGACCGACTGACGTCAATTCTAAACAAACATTTTTTTAAGGATGGCCTCGGTCATATGGTCAGCGAAGAGTTTTTGAAATCTGCCAGTCCCACTGGTAAAACCAAAAATATTTCTGAAGTCCAGAAAGTTTTTGTATATAATCGATTTGAAGGACTGGTAGTATGTAAATGATCAGTTCAGAACTTTACCGTCTTTACATGCATGGTTTTTAAATATAGTTGTGAAATCAAATAAATGTTTGAATCTGTATATATTTGAATGAATATAAATTCAAGTGCTTTTATGATTTGGGATTGAGTACCAAGCATTAAAAACAAGTCACATGAATGGCATTCAAACAGTCTGAATTTACTCTTCACCTGGTCATGAGGGCATGAATATTGTGGCTTTAAAGTAAATATTAATTTGTGTTAAAGTTTTATTTTGTTTTTTGTTTTTTTTGTTTTTTGGTTTGTTTTTTTTTCATTCAAGTAACCAAAATTACTGACTGTTAAATATGTGTTCAGACCAGTGAATTTCATCAATTCAACAGTTCACCGACCAGTGAAAATTTTTTTTTTTTATTTCAGAAACACTGTCAGTGTCCTGCCTATGATATAATGCATTTACGCTATTTGATTCATATAGCTTCACCCCTGAACCTGAAACCTTAATCCAACCTTTTTGCCAGATGAGAAGTACAGAAGATTTTAAAAGATTGTACTACATGTATCTCTAGGGGTTTTAGCCACCCCTTGGGTTCTAAAAGGACAAGAACCTCGAAATTCACAACTTCTGTTTCGCAAGTTCCACAA
This sequence comes from Ostrea denselamellosa, assembly GCA_024699665.1. Classification (NCBI taxonomy): domain Eukaryota; kingdom Metazoa; phylum Mollusca; class Bivalvia; order Ostreida; family Ostreidae; genus Ostrea; species Ostrea denselamellosa. The sequence goes on along the minus strand of JAMZEH010000110.1, from coordinate 4,779,919 downwards.
CAAATTCTGTTTCTCACAAGAAAGTTAACAATATTCAAAAGTCAACAATGCATAACATACAATTGGACAGATATGGCTATCAATAAAGGATTCGAAATTAACTTTTTCAAGCACTTGTCCATGAAGACTAACCTTACTTCATTTTTATAATAACTTCGGAGAGACTCACATAATCCCTTTTATAAACCCTCACATGCTTGGAAGGTCAGCATGTCATTGCGATGCAAACCTTTAACCATGTAGGCATTCGATTATAAGTTCAAAAATTCAAACATTTAAGAGACTCCAACGAACATGCTAAAATCTTAACCAATTCAAGATTGATATCTGGATTTTCACAAGTCCATGTGGACCAGTGTCATAAAGAATTGACTAGTCTAGTAGTCTGACATGTTTTTACTAGTCTTGGACTTGCAGACTTGGGTAATTTCGAACCTGCAATAGGTCACCTGAGTGACTCGGGTGATCTATAAAATTACTCACATATAATTGGACCCGGACTTGTTCCAAATCTCTTCAGCTCCTCTGCCAATTCCTTGTTTGTTAACTCTTGTATTTCCTCCATAATGCTGAGGTAAATTTCTAGAAAAAAAAAAAATGTATTCTTTTTCATACTACATTCTTGTTCTGTTTATCCAACACATTAAATTGCATTTTCTAAAAGCATATATTCTGGCTCTTGCCATAATTACTTCACTCCCACATGACCCTGAAGGCCAAAATTAGGGATACTGTTTTTGGCTTCCAGTCACCCAACCAACCACGTACATTTGACCAATTCTGCAAGTTTTCATGGCACTGAAATCCCATTCAAATTTAACACAACCCACCAGAAACATTCCATTTCCTCCATCAGATCAAATGAGCATCAGAAGTAATGTACTTTGAAACTATATATAGTCTATTTTATAATGATGGTTAGGAAGTAGCATGGAAATTTCCCCAAAATGTTTAAACACACAAGAAAAATCAAGTTTTCAAATTAACTTTTCCAGTCAATTATTTTCAAAATGTAACACAATGGTCAGTCATTGTGGCTCCCTCCCCAGAAGGTCAATTTTTACCTAACCTTGTGATATTCGGCAGTAAACCAATGTACAAGTACGGTTTCTATGAAATCAAAACTGAATTTATTTTTCTATTTATAGCTACAGAAATATTTTATACACATAAAGGATATACCATATATACTGGCATATAAGTCAGTTTTTTGAAGAGTAAAATTTCACCCTGAAGTCTTATTTCAGACTTGTATGAGCATATTACTGTAGGAATTTTCTTCTTTACTTAGTAAAAAACCACATGAGGGATTGTTTAAATGGCAAAATAACAATCCCTGTATACTTACATGTACCACTGTCAAGGTGGTAATGAAGATATATTTAATTCATTGCTTTGGACATTGAGCAGCCCTAACACTAAATAACTTGGGCAGTGAGCATCCGGTAAGTTACATTAACTAATTATCCCATTTCACCATGCCAAAGAGACAAAATGAAACAAGATGTGTTTGTAAAACACAAATGCCCCTGATAATGGTAAATTCCAATGATAGCCATGCCAATGTTAAAGTTTTTAAAAAGTAGGCCAAAGTCATGGTTACATGGTCAAAAATCTTGGTACCAATAGAAAGATCTTGTCACAAGAAATACTCAGACATGTAAAATATGAAAGCCTTTAGATGTTATGGCCAATGTCAAAATTTTTAAAAAGTGGGTCAAATGCCAAGGTCAAGACATTTGGTACCAATAGAAAAGTCTTTTCACAAATGTGAACTCTCATCTGAAATCACTAGTACTTACCTTTTAAAAGTTAGGGCCAATGTTAAAATATTTAAAAAGTCATACTGAAAGGTCTCACTGTAAAAATATTTCGAAATCCCTAGTACTTACCATCTAAAAGTTATGGCTAAGGTTAAAGTTTATTCAAAAAGTAGGTGAAGGTCACAAGGTCAAAAAATTTTTGTACCAATGGAAAGGTGTTGTCACATGGAATACTCATGTGATATATCAAAGTGCTAGTATTTACTGTTCAAAATTTATTTGGAAGGTTAAGGTTTCAGACAGAATGACAGACAGGACAAAAACAAAATGCTGCCCCACCCTCAACCCCACCCAATCTTTGATCTACTATCCTACCCACTGGGACCATGATTTTAACAAACTTGAATCTGCACTATGTCAGGAAGCTTTCATGTAAATTTGAACTTTTCTGTTCCTGTGTTCTTGATAAGATTTTAAAAGATTTTTCCTTAAAAATATTTGCATGTAAAACTATAATCCCTTATTGTGATCTCACCATTCGCCCAGAGGCCACAATTTTATCAAGCTTGAATCTGCACTATATAAGGAAATTTTCAGGAAAATTTGAACTTTCCACTCAGTTGTCCTTGAGAAGATTTTTTAATATTTTTCTTATATATTTGCATGTGGCCCCATCTTACCCATGGGGACCATGATTTTAATGAACTTGAATCTGCATTGTGTCAGGAAGCTTTCATATAACTTTGAATTTTTCTGGCCCAGTGGTTCTTGAGAAGATTTTTAAATGATCTCCACCATACTTTTTGCACTTTCATGATTATCTCCCCTATGAAGGGGACATGACCCTTCATTTGAACAAGCTTGAACTCCCTTAACCCAAGAATAATTTGTATAAAGTTTAATTTAAATTGCCCAGGGGGTTCTGGAGAAGATGAAATGTGAAAAGTTCACAGACAGACGACAAGAGGTGATTACAATAGCTCACTTGAGCTTTCAGCTTAGGTGTGCTAAAAATTCTCAACAGGTTGTAAAACAAAAATCAAACCAACTGTCAAGCATAGACTGCAATTTTTCTGGGTCAGTAGTTCTTCAGAAATAGTCACTCCCTATTTTTGTCTTTTCTTGATTATGCCCATGGCCCTTCATTTGAACGAACTTGAAAAAGCCCCTTTCCCTTAGTTTGAAACTTTGATTAAGGACACACATGATATTCTCTCTAACCATGAAAGCGAAGCTCTCCCTATAGGTAACATGTATATAGGTGTTTGTAAGGAAAATATAAAAAACTAACGAAAAATTAAACCATTTACTTGGAACTTGAAAATTTTGGTCAATTTGGTTGCAAGCACACAGACATGAATATCGCCATTTTGATTCTTGTCACTCCATTCTGAGATGTTAAATAAAATCTATAACAGCTTGTAAACAATACTTTCTCAATCATAAAATCACTCCTTTGTTGTATACTCTCAGCATGTTTTTTTTCCTACTCACTGTACTGGTACCCATTCAACTGGGCAAAATAGCATCAAAATCGAACAAATTGGGAATTTTCTACCAATGTATCGGCAAATGATTTCAACTAAAAAAAAATTTTTAAAATAAAGAATAAAACAAGAAGTAATTTTTCTGCAGGAATCACCTTTCTTCAATATTTAGTAATATTTGAAGTTGTGAGATATCAGGAATCATCGTAGGCTCATTTTGCTCATTCTAGAACCGTCATAGCTCAAAAAACACATGCACTGCCATGATCTATACTTTCGATTTAATACCGGAAGTGAACATTTAGTTAACTCGTGCAATGTTTCAGACTACATAAATTACGATGTCAGCAGTCTGTTTTTCGGCAAATGAATTGGGAATTTTTAGTTGTAAAATTGAGGGAAATCATGTTTTGGCATTGGGAATGGTACCCATTATCGGTACCAGCTATACAAGGAAAAAAAAAAACCTCTGACTCTTATATTTGTGAATTTGCTTTACACATCGATGCTACATACGATGTCATGATGCACTGCTTACATCAACTGCGTTTTATTTCCTGCACTCAATGGATAGGCAGATCAAATGTCTAAAGAATTTTTTTACTTATATATTTATTATGTTTCCCAAACAAAGTTTGCGAACATATTGGTTTTACTCTGTTTCTTCTTCTTATTATTATTATTAAGGTCTTCTGTTTCCAACGGAAGACCTTACTGTTATTCCGAAGTTTTTTATTTTTTTCTCACAAATTTTTTGCATGTGATTTCTCAAATATGCATCAACCAATTTTCGTCAACTTCTCAGGGATGATAGATATTCAATTAAACTCAATACCCTTTTCCAGATTTTGATTATGTCAATTATTATGCAAGATTTTCACATTTTTCTGAAATTTGGGGGGTCAATTTGTCTGGGAGTGTTCTCAGAAACTATTCAAGACATTGACTTGAACTTTTCAGCAATTATAGAGTGAAATTCGTAGGTGTGCCCAATCACTTTCATTTTTTTTTAATGCAAAAAACGTTACAGCTTGGTAGAACACTCAAAAATGTCTCAATTTTTACATCCATTTTTCTACACATTTTCATCCATATCTTCTTAAAGAAAAAGAATTTGAAAAGACATATAGAACAAAAGTTGTAGATAATGATGAGACCTACTCTACAATATCAAGTTTTAGGGGTCAGCCCCTTTAATAAAGGGTTAAGACGGGTCAAAAATATTTTCTAAATATCTCAAAAACTAAAAAGAATTTGTTAAGCATTATTGAAGCAAAGTCGCTTGTTTTAACGTTTTGTAACTGCTGATGTTAGCAAAATGATCATTGATTACGTGATAAGGCATTTTCAATTCCCTTTTTGGCAACCAGCTTTTTACAAATAAAGTCCTGCAGAATTTCAATCTATTTAAGGCACTCATCCCATATTTCGATGAAACATGACCTACTCTACCTGTTTCAGCTGTGCTCTCTCGTAACAAGCAGTTTGGCTCAAAATAGAGGTCCATTCAAAAGTCTGAACACACCAATTATATAGTCGCGAATCATTTGGTTGCAGTTATTACAATTACAACAGTTAGGTTATATTCGCCTCAATATTGAAAGTCCTAAAAAATGCAACATGCAGAGCAGTTTCTGGATTTATATACTCTTTAAAATTGGACCAGTATAGGTTCCGTTAAATAGACATAAACACAAATCAATGTCAAAGCTTACATACAAAGTGAAAGAAGAAAGACAAAGTCGAAAGGGAAAAAAATTACACCCTAATTGCAAAAAAAAAAAAAAAGGAAAAAGAAAAAAATAGTCTTTCATGCATACTTTTTGTCAGAGTGACCCCTGAAGGATATTAAATATATTTTTCTTAATGCAGAGTGTGCATTGATTTAGTGGTTTATATTTTCTACAGATTTTTATTCTCATACCCACCCCCCAACACACCCACCCCTTCACCTTTTCTCTTTCAGCGGAATATTCTTGAAAATCTCCAGCTGTGAAAAGAATGTATTTTGAAAATATAATATTTGTCAAACTTTGTAGCACAAAGGTGTATATAAAGTAATCCATTTATTTCATAACATGAAGGTTTAATGGTTATACCCTAAAAATACATTCTGAAAGCGAAATTAACAAGAAAACAAAACAAAAACAACAAATATTCTACACCATTACACCCCTCCCCTCTCAAATCACTCAGAGAAGGAGTTATTTGTATTAACGTTCGTCTGCTCTTTTACAACTATTAATGTTAGGATAATTATCAATAAAACGTAATAAGTCATTTATACCGAATAAATGATAATATAGTTAATCTTCAGACAGCTTTACAAGAATATCTGGGACCAGTTCCTAATGAACTTTAAGTAGCATTTTTGTTCCTTGGAATATTGTTAAACGTATTGTCAGTAAGAAAATGCTCTTCATCAAGCATAACACTTAAAAATAGATGGTGAGTGCTTATTCACAAGACATTTGTAATATAAAGGTGATATTAACAGAGTCTTTTGGATATAAACTTGAAAATATGTTCTGTGTAGCAGCAGCCTTGGCACGTTCAAAAAGCCTCCCTGGTACGGTGTATACATAGTTCACAGGTGAATCAAATACATAGTGTCTTAAGTAATTATTTCACATTTTGAACAACTGGCTCTACTTATTTTATAAAGTAATTTATTATTACTGGTACATGCAGCTCATTAACCACAAGTCAGCTATAACACTCTCGTGTTATATTTAATGTAGTTACTTTCTAATGAATTTCTCTGTGTATGCATTTGCTTAATGAGACTTTTATTTATGTACTCTGAAAATAGCTCTTATCAGCTGACATTTCTGTTTGTAAACCCAACTTAATTAAATATTGTGTTGTCATATGAATTTAAAAAGGGTTTGGCACAGAGAGGCGTTGTCACAGTAAAGAACCCCGACTCAAAATCCTAAAGCTGGTGACATCTCAAAACGAGTTAATAGCAAATTAGTAACAAATGTAGAACAAAGTAAACATTATATGTAAGGTGACTTTATAAAACAGTATGGTGACTTTAAAAAACAGTCATGGTAACTCAGTGGTAGAACGTTTGCATTAAAACCGGGAGGTCATGAGTTCGACCTCAGCTTGTGCCATGGTCGTGTCAAACTTAAGACGTTACCTAATGAGACTTTTTATTCATGTACTCTGAAAATAACTCTTTAAGACTTATTTAAATATTATATGGTCAGATGACCTTAAAAATGGGTTTGGCATGAAGTGCTGTGTCCAGAGAGGCATTGGCACAGTAAAGAACCCCAACTGCATTGAATCTGGGAGGTCGTGAGTCAAGACACTCTCTTAACTATTAAAAGAATTGACACCACTCCCTATATGGGGGAACGTTTGAGGAACATCTGTGACCGTCCCCTTTACAATGAGTACTAGTTATCATTATTATCATCATTATTGTTATTATTTTTCAAGCATCTGTTATGGATATAAATGCTTTGCCCTCAAACATGGTCACACCATACGACATATTAGGTTTAGATTTTGTAATGTAGCAATATTATCATGATTTACTTGCAACAACTAGGAATTATTGAAATATACTAACTCTAAAACATACCCCAAATTTTTCTGTAGAATGAGATAGAATGCAAGTGCAATTTCACAAACAATTATATACTATTGAGAAAAGTCACATGTTCTTACACAGGTTTGGAACACTACCCCAAAAACAAAATCTTCTCGCTAAACCGTGATTATCCATCTTTCACTAGTGGAACAACCCAAAACTTTTACAAAATTTTAATTACGACAAAGTTTTAAATCATCAAAACAAATATAGACATGAAACACAGATACACATTACAGATTCTATTCTGCTTGTTCTTTAAGTCCTAGATCTCAAGTCCAGCATCCACTGTCCACTATGTTTAAATACAGGTTGTGCACATACATAAACTAGTCCCATTCACGAATTACAGATGCGCGACATGGATGGACACTAGGAATTTCCACGGAACATTGGATCCAGTAGACTTCACCTTCTCAAAGCCCAGACATATCTCTCATCTCCTCAGGTCTGCAGGCGATCACATGCTACCATGCCCCAACCACACACAAAACATTCCATGTGACATCACAGATACACACACAAAATCATAACAACAGCTGATGCAATAGCTGATACTATTAATAGCACACAAACAGATCATCGCAACACTAGAATAAACTTTATATATCCCATACAATAGAAAAAAACACTTCAGGAGTACATCTCTTCGTTTCATGTGAAAAGAAGATGTGCTAAAATGTCTTATATTACTACAAAAATATAGGGAAAAGTGTTGATATTTCGGACAGGTAATAAAAAAGGCATTATAGCTTGAGTTTCTATTGTTGTTTGTTCTAAATTTAAACTGATTTCCAAAATGGAAAACACCTAATTATATGCACATGTGTAACTAAGGTCTGATTGGTTGATTTATATACATGATCTTCACTAACATTGCTGCAAAAGGTGCCAGCATCCATTTTGTTTGATCATTAAAATCAAGTCTCGATAAGACCTATTTTTCTGGTAAAAGTTACAGATATAATTAAAAGTTTGTAAACCAAATCAATCTCAATACAAAAAATAAATCAACTTCTAGTGTGCAGAAACAAAGAAATAAAATGCCATTGAAGCACAAAATAAAAGGCAACAACCAAATTTACTAACTGTCTTAACACCATGTGTCCGTAATAACAACACCATTGTCTGAAGTTACAACCTTCTACCCGACTTTGTTTAAGTGTTAATATGTGGCATAAATAACAGGAAGAATCCAATGGAACTCGATAACACAATCTAGAATGTTCGTGGAATCAACCGATATACAACATGCCCACTTTGAGTGGTTAGCTGTTGAGTATTTCCGAATTATGTAAAGAAATATCAACATGTTCCCCTAAATCAACACGCCAGATAATGCATTGGATTACAGCATCCTGCCCTTTTATGCAGCAACGCTTATGGTAACGTTTATTTTCACACTAAAGAGGGATCATCGCGTTTTAGCTAGAAGATCTCGCTATAGGGGAAGTTACACCTGTTAAAAATGGTCTTTGGTTCTGAAGAAGATAACGGACAGACGTTTTAGAAAAGCTTACTTGAGCCAAAATCTGATCCGAAACTACAATAAACATTGTTTCAACTAAAAACAGTCCCGATATGTCTGAATTAATTACGATACAATTCCAGGTATTCCCCTTCAACACAACAAAATCGTCTGTGACAGATGGGTTAGTACTATACTATAGGCATTGATAAAAATTGATGAAAATCTAATTTGAAAAAGGTTACGATAATGCGGTATATAGGCCTGTATGTTAGCATCATATTCATAGGAACCGGCATACTAGAAGTGATCCGATATTTTTTCAACTTACCTTTCCACCTGAAAGCTAATAAATTTACGTGTTTCCTCAATTTCAACTTTCTGTTTTAATTTTGAACTATGAGCCAATATGGCGGGAAAATTCAGCAGTTCCACTTTAAGAAATAAAATAACAATCGATATTCCGACGTAATAAAAAGTAAAAATATTGGCTAGTTCATCTTAAATTGTAAAACACAGAAGAAAGTTTTAAATATGACTTAAAAACTTGGACATATTTACGGTTTACATAAAAATTATTCCTGTATTCCCTTGTACGACCTAATATTTACCTTTGAGAGAGAGGGAGGGTATGCATAATGTCCTGATAGTATGTTATCCTGATGGCCTGATTATATACATTTTTTATAATATTTACTTTTTTATTTCTAAACATATGTTGTGTGTGCAATCGTCTTCAGAATAATTGTCTATCATGAAATGCATTTAAATTAAATTTTCCACATATCACACACCTCGTTAAATTTATACAATCTTGTTTTCAGGACAAACCAAAATCAGGGTCCTAATAAGTGTACATGTCCTGAGGAACCTAGTAAGTGGAATGTCCTGGTGGCCAATAATTCTATCTGCAATAAAGTATATTTTAAAAATATGATATTTTTAGTTTTTATATACACCTTTCTTTCATAAAATAATAATTAACATTCATAATAATTCATCATTTTCAAACCCAAGGAGTTTAATGTCTTGACATTTAGTGTAATGTTCTACAAAAATATTTTATACGATGTTTTATGCACCTAATTATTTATGTTTACGAGTTAGTATATATCTATGATATTTGATTATAGTTTTTAAAATACTTTTCGGTTATTTTGCATTATTCTAGGCTTAAACTAAACCAAAGGTGTAATGTTCTGATCCCGGAATGACCTGATTACACAATGGAATGTTCGAGTTATTTCCTAATGGACTATTTTTATAGCAGACAGGGTTGATTTTTGTTTTTTGTGGGTTTTTTTGGGGGTTTTTTTGGGTTTTTTTTTTTTTTTTTGTGTTTTTTGTTGTTGTTGTTGTTGTTGTTGTTGTTGTTGTTGTTTTTTTTTGGGGGGGGGGGGGGGTTTGGTTGGTTTTTTTTTGTTTTTTGTTTTTTATGTTGCTTGTTTTTATATTGAATAATATTGTTTTCATATTACATCATCAATATCACAAACATGCATTTATCAAAATGAATTTTTAAAAAATGTTTATAATGATTAATTAACAATGGTTATATTGTTATTTCAAACCCATACAATAAACAGAGGTCTAATGTCTTGATATCGGAATGACCTGACGAAAACTGATAAATCCAAATTAAAGGACGTACTTGTTTAAATAGTGATATATTGATTGTGAAATCTATTCAAATTAGTTATAGTACGGAGTGGAAAGAAACTTTAGGTAAAACATTTGTTTTTAGATTTATATACCTCAAAATATGTAAATTCACGTGGCTGGAAGAAATATGAAATAAAAAAAAAACTTTTCATAAAATAACTTTTCAATATTATTAATCATCTATGCATGTATGTAAATCTAACTCTTAGCCTTGGTAGCGCTAAACTGCATTTCCAAACCCAATGACGTGGACGCTTTTCTACCCTGACTCCTGTTTGTGTTGTTTTGTCAAATGATATTAACATCGCTCAAAAATGCTGTATGGATTTATATGTTTAGAAAACTGATTTTCTCTTTCCGCTCTAGATAAGTACCACCGTTGATTCTTGCTAGACCACCATACGCTTCAAAACTGCGTTAATGCTTTCAGGTGAGTTGTTGGTAATTCCGGAGAATGGGTCGAATAAGATAGGTTGTTGGTAATTCCGGAGAATCGGTTGAATAACGGTGGGTTGTTGGTAATTCCGGAGAATCGGTCGAATAACGATATAAAAGCTAAAATTTGCTCTTATTCCTGCATTCAGAAGTTCAAAATTTTGGTTGTCAACTTTAAATGAGTTATATTTTTAATGTTTAACATTTAAAATAATTGAAAATATGTTTTTCAAAAAAAAAAAAAAAACGTGAATTAATCCCACAATGCAGAACTCTTTATATTTGGGAAATAATTACCCACTGCGTTAGTCAAGGCTGGCTCTCTATCAGTGATGAAAGGGATAGTTTTACCCTTCAAAACTGGGACTATCTCAACGAGAAGCTCGGAGAGGCGGTTCGATTGTGATATTTCTGGAATTATCTGTCATGGAAAAAGAAAGGGGAATTCATGTTTTGTTTTGGGTTTTTTTTTTGGGGGGGGGGGGGGGGGGGCGAAAAGTACATTGCACATATTACCCATTTTAACGAAACTCCATATATAAAAAGAAGGGACAATTTTCATCTTTTAAAGAGAATATAAAGAGTAGATAATTGCCTTATGAATATGCATTCTCTTTCACACACGCGCGCGAGCGCTCGCGTGTATGTAACTTATTGCGTTTTTATTTTTACTTTAAAACAGAGAGAGAGAGACAGAGACAGACAGACAGACAGAGGCTACATAAATGAGTTTGTCCAACCTTCCCAGGCCTTATCAAAGCATTCTTTTTTGTTATTTTTTTTAAAGCTATTTTTTTTTCAATGAATATCATATATAGATTTTATGGAGGATATCAACCCATTTAATGAAATACTTTTATTTGCACATATCATACTAAAGATAAAGTATTTAGTTTTTAAAGACATAAGATTTTTCACACTTTCTGTTCTCATATAAAATCTATATCTGTTTTATAATCTGTAACATGAATATGGGTCTTATTCAAACAGAAAGTATCAAAATCATTTAATAAGTCTTGTACTACTTCACATTCCCATAGAATGTGTTCAATCGTTTCAGTTTCATTACTACAAAAAGTACATAAGTCTGAGAGAGAGAGAGAGAGAGAGAGAGAGAGAGAGAGAGAGTTTGTTGATGGAATTTTGTGGTTTATTCCAAAATTGAAACCATTGAAGTTTTATATTCCTGGTAAGCTCAAATAGGAGGGAAAATATTCTCCAAATCTTCGTCATTTAGATATTTGATTCCACTGCATCTAGTTTTTCCTGTGGGCACTTTTTGATTATCTGTTAATATTTCATATAGGTTTTTTGATTTTGATTTTGTTGCTCTAAGAAGAGAACATGCATTCTTGGATGTTCGTGCATATATTGCTTTCCAATGAAATTAAGCATAAATTGCATGGAACCATTTAGAATTTGCATCCAATGATTTTACATAATTTAGAGCCTGGGAAAACATTAGCCTAGGAAATGTTTCGCCATATACGCAATAAAGAACCTTTTACAGTTAAATATAGGCCTATAGAACAAATGATGGATTTACCAATACCTCAAAACAAGTTTTACATTTATACCTAACAAAGAACAAATTACGCACTGACAACAGTCAACTACAAAGTTTCGAATACACATTCCTTTCTAAATATTGAATGAATAATGGATTGCATAACAGCATTTACAGTCATTCATTCCAACCCAATGGATTGACATTGTACTAATATAATAAGTACTGCAATTGTCAGTTACAATTAACATTTCTACATTAACACTTAAGATTTCTATGTTTATGTTTAACATTTCTTTATTTACGTTTAACGTTTCTATACTTACGTTTAACATTTTTACATTTATGTTTAACGTTTCTATACTTACGTTTAACATTTTTACATTTACGTTTAACATTTCTATACTTACATTTAACATTTCTACATTTACGTCTATCATTTCTACATTTACATTGAATGAACGGTACATTACGTAGTTACAAATACAGTTATAGAGATAGAATTTTGAACCCCATTTCCAACAGTCTGTCAGTTCTGAACTTTACTGTGCCAAGAATAAGTTTGTTTTTGTTTCGAGGAATTTAATAATAAATCAGGACCGAATCGAGGAGCGTCGTTGCACACCAGGTGTACTAAAAAAAATTATCTTGTAAGTTGTGTTTTCCCCCCTGTAATATCTATTTATTGATTACAGATACCTGTGGATCAGCGATGTGTTCAGGTTTCGGCATTCGGTACTAGATTTACCGTTGGTAGCTGAAAAGTGTGGTTCAGCACATTCGTAGTAGAATTATCAAAACAAAAACCCATCTTGTTTAATAGATCACAGATAGTTGTCATAAAAAGTCTGATGCCATTCTGTTCGCTATTAAAATAGATTAATTGGGGGGGGGACAACCTTCTGGTTTCAACCGTACTATATTTACCGCTTGCCTATGGCCCCCTCATGGGATTTGTGTAAACCTAGACAATTCAGACTGCAAAATGAAGATATTAACATGGAATATAAATGGAATCCGTGCCACTAAAGCTAAATTATCTTCATTGTTTGATTCTCTAGATGCAGATGTTATATGTCTTCAAGAAACTAAAGTAACAAGTACGTAATTCAAACTTTCATAACCAATATCACGTGTATCGATTATCGCATTACCGTTTTCATGATTGTTTTTCATTGTGACAATATTGAAAAGATTTGAAGGAAACAAGATACAGGATTATTATATACTGGACAAAAAAAGTTAAGGATCATAATTTTGACCTCACAAATTTTTATGAACCAAATAATTATTTTGACAAATTTTAACATGTAAAGTTTCTCCAATGTGTCCTTAACACAACAGATTTACCTTGTTTCATATTGACGTCATAAGTGCACGATTTTTTCGCCCAAACACAAGCAAGGGGTCAAAATCAAAGTGTGCCAACGTGTATATTGAAATTGAAAAATTGTGATTTTCATTTTATTGTGGGTATTTATTGCTCTAATCGACTCTTAGGTGAACAATTATTGACATTAAAAGCCATGAGGCGCCATTTAACTGCTCTGGAAGCTGGTCAGGCAGTAGGTATGCTTCAAGCTCGATAAGTCCAGAGAACTGTCTCTAGATATTTTAATGTGTCCCAAAGTGTGATTTCAAGGTTGTGGAATCCTTTTAGACAGACAGGTAATGTTTCTGAGAGACCGAGATCAGGTCGTCCAAGGTCCACAACCGCTCGCCAGGATCGCTATGTCACTTATGGCTCGTAGACACAGGTTTCAGAGTGCTGTCCAACTCAATACTGACTTTCATGCAGCAAGTGGGGTGCGCATAACACCACAAACTCTCAGACAGAGACTTCATGCTGCTAACCTTCGGGCTCATTGACCTGCTGTTCGTCCCATTTTGAGGAGAAGACATCGTGTAGCACGACTCAATTGGGCTCAAAATTGCATAAACTGGCAACTGCGTCATTGGACGCCTGTTCTTTTCACAGACGAGTCACGGTTCTGCGTGGACTTTCATGACGGTCGTAGGCATGTACGGCGCATGCGTGGAGAGCGGCACGCTGATTGCTGTGTAGCAGAGCATGATCGTTTTGGAGGTGGCTCTGTGATGATTTGGGCCGGAATCAGTATTGGTGGATGTACTGACTTGCACGTGATTAATGGCAATCTTACCGGTGCAATTTACAGGGACGAGATACTGCATCCAATTGTGAGACCTTATGCGGGAGCTATAGGCAACGACTTTGTGTTAATGGATGATAATGCTCGTCCCCACAGAGCACGTATAGTGACAGACTACCTTGCTACAGAGACAATTGAACGTATGGATTGGCCGAGTTGTTCTCAGGATCTAAATCCAATAGAACATGCCTGGGACATGTTGCAGCAAGCTGTTTCCAGACACCCTGTACTTCCGACAAACCGCCAGGAGCTTACGTTAGCTTTACACCAGGAATGGGCAAGGTTGCCATAAATTGCGTTCCGCAGGCTCATCAGAAGTATGCAGAGGCGTTGTCGTGCCGTTATACAGGCTCAGGGTGGACATACACCCTATTGATATTGCCTTTATAAAGATTCAATCATTTGTAATGAAATTTGTTATTGTTGCTCATACCGATTTGCAAACTGTTTGGGGGGGGGGGGGGGGTTACCTGACAATGGTTGCTCTGGCTGCTTAAGGTATTGATGAATTTGTAAAAACAGGTTTCAAATGTATTGTTCGATTGTCGTTGAACATTTTAAATATATATTTAACATAATTTATTTGGTTTTGTTATGAATAAAATAATTCTGAAATCATGATCCTTAACTTTTTTTGTCCAGTATATGATATTCTGGCATAATATTGTTATTTGCACCGCGGTGTAAATTAGTTTTAAAGGGCAAATAACTTTTACACTTTATTGCCTTGTTCACAATAGGCCTATTCTTTCTTTTAAAAACTTTTTGTGTTGTACAGGTAAAAAAAAGTATAAATTGAAGGAAACATTTATGGTGATTGGTGGGGAAGAGGAGTTTCAAAAAAAAAACAAAAAAACCACAAAAAAAACTGCAATAATCCACGGAATAAACCTAAAAACTAATTTGCACCACAGTACAAATAACAGTATTGTGCTCATGTTTTTGAATGTATAAAGGTTAATCAAGTAAAAAATGTTTTTCATCAACAACACTGGTCTTACAATGGACGCAAAATCTATTTTCTCTTGGAATGACAGGATTACAATATCTCTCTCTCTCTCTCTCTCTCTCTCTCTCTCTCTCTATATATATATATATATCATGTATATAACTGAAATGCACTTATTCTTAGGCTTGTAAGATAAGAGTGCAGGTTCATGTGAAGTTTGTGTTGTTTATATGTAGTGGTGTATTATTCATAAGATAAAAATCATAAGATCTAACATATTAACAGTTATTGAATTGTACAAAAGTAATAAAATATCTATGATATATATTCACTTATATCTTTACATATACATGGGTCCCACAGACTTTACCGCTCTGCCCAACTGCCTAAATGCTGGTCTTCAACATCGGGTAGGTCCTGCTGTAAATCTGCCACACTCCATGACTTTGGGAAATCTTGTGTTGCCAGAAGTTGCTCTTCTGCAGTCCAGGATTAAACAAGTCATACTGGGGAAGATACATAGTCTCTCCCCCCCTCTTCAAAGGATGAAGAAACAGGTCCTGCCAATGATCAAGGTGGGTGCAACACACCTCTCCAGAGTTACTATCTGGCCATTGCACTCTGGAGGACACTCCCCAGAATTAGCTGGTAGTTGTGAGCTAAGGTGGGGGCCATGGTAACTTAATGCCCCTGAGCAGATCCATAAGATCTTTTTCAAAGTCCAACTCCAACCCTTGGATCTGACCTGGGAACCCAAGAAGTTCTTGGGAGACATAATTCCAAGCTGCTTCACTTCCAGAAGGAACACCTTCACCAGGCCCATATTGAGTAAGGTCAACAGCTGGGACTACAACCATTGTTAGTCGGCTTTGGGGGGAAAGTCCCCCCCCCCCCCCCCCCCCCCCCCCCCCGCACTGTCTGATATGGGCTCCTCTAAATACAAGTCCTCTAAATCCAAGTTCTAGGACTGGGCAAAGCATCAGAGTTAGTGTGGCACTGACCTGGGTGGTGCTTGAACCTCCCTATTGCACTGGCTGAGCCTTATTCAGCAGGTCTGCAAGCATACCTCTTTCCTTCAGGGACAGTTCCTCAGAAGAATCTTCAAATAGAGTCTTTAAGTATTCAGAGGCCTCAGCCCCCTCCTCCATATGAGGGTCAGCCACACTGCATACATTCTCAATTAATCTAGTGCCAGCACCCATATTTCAGCCTCCAAGTCTGATCCTATCACACTGCCTCTCTGGATAAACACTTCCTCATCTAAAGGGTTGATAATGCTTGTCATCACTGTCCTCTCCCCAGCATGATAAATGTGCAGCACCAATAAGACATTCAAGAGCTGCATGATATCCGGGCTGATTACAAAGTCCTCCGACTCCCTATCTAGTTGACAGAGACACAGGATGACTGAGACAGCGGGGACCTGGACAGTCTTAATCAAGGAAACTTGTGCCTCCTGTTTTTCCCAGGGACATCCAAACATTGTAGGGATTGCCTCCTTGCCCATAGTCATGGTTCCAAGCTCAAGGTCCAAACGAGATTTCTGCTGATGCAGAATCCATGCCCAGCAACATCTGGTCCTGCAGCAGAACCACATAAAAGTCAACACTGTACTCCGCATCTCCAAAGCATAAACTCAATAATGGTAGCTCAGTGGTTAGAGCATTCACTTTGTAACCGGGAGGTCATGAGTTCGAGCCCCACTTGTACCATGGCCTCGTCAAACTTAAGACGTAAAAATAAATAGTGATTGCTCCTATGCCAAACGCTCGGCATTTAGAAGTGAGAATCACGGGTCTTTTGGATATGACCATAAAAACAGAGGTCCCATATCACGGTTGGTGTTGGCACGTTAAAGAACTCACACTGCTATGGCCCTGAGTGCTTAGCATAGGTCTAAATTTGTGGTACTTCACCTACAGTTGGTGACGTCTCAATATGAGTGAAAAATTCTCAACGGGATGTAGAACAAAAAACAATCAATCAAACCAATGATGAATCCTCTAATCTTGGCAATCTCACCCACCTGCACCAGGGTAATATGTTGCTTAATGGGTGGCTTGGGATTGAGCTCATCATAAACCCAGGTGGACAGGACACTAACCTTGGGCTTCCTTTTCCACCACAGCTTGTTGGACTACCATCTCAACCATAAAACCAGTGGTCAGGCATATCTACCTGATGGGCACAGACAGGTCAACATGGGATCCTCTAGCATGCTTGTAGGTCATATCCTCTGTCCCCTTCTCCATTTGGTCACAAACCACCTTCAGCCTGCCTTCCCCCTCAGGCTGAGAAAGTTCCTGTGCCACTGCTGACTCTAGGCATTCCCTGGGTACTTCATCTGCACCTGCCTCCTTTTGAACAGGTCAGTCCTCCCAATTCAATGAGTCCCCTCAAATCCTCCTTGAAGTCCTCCCCATTCACCTGGTTCCCTGCACAAAGTCCTGGCAGTTCAGGCACTACTATTTCCTTGGCACCCAGGACACATTGCTCATCATTGAGCATCGTTGACTTGTACCTGTCCTCTTCCCACCTGATGACAAAGTCCTAGATTCCTCATTGTCCTCCTCCTGTTCCTCCTTTAACTGAACCTGGAGTGTGCCCCTTCTGGAGCGGTGTATGCAAGAGGATGTGCGGCTGTGTTCTCTTCCTGACTGATTGTTATTTTTGCATTTACTTGTGTCAAATGTGCACATTCCCATCTATCAGAGGAGTGCTCCATTGCCTGCATTTCCTCATGGGTAGGCCCCTCTCTAACCAACGGAGGATGGGTCTTGGCTCCCCATCCCTGTGGCTCTGATGTATGTAGGCAGTCTTTCAGATTCCTTGGGCCTTTTCTTCCCTTTGACCCCTGATCCTTAGTCGCCTCTGACTTCCCTCATAGCTCTCTTGAAGTGGCCCAGAACTATGCACTTGAAACAGCCTGCTGGCTTCTGGCTACTACTTGGTGGTGGCAAGGGGGGTCTCATCTTCAGATTTCCTTCCCTGACTACCCAAGTCATTGTGCATGTTCCGCAACTCCTGGTCAGAATGTTGGGTCTCCTTCCGATAATCTGCATTATCTCCTCTGGAGTATTATCTCAGCACTACCTGCCTTACATCCCTCTGGGGCATGGAAGACTTGGTCTGCTGTGAATGCTGGTAATATTGCATTTCATCCACAGTCTTAGGCTGGCCATTTAGTGCATACAGTCCAGCATCCCTGTCCTCAGCACCATAGCACAATTCTCTCATTTAATAGCTTAACAATGAAAGGGAAATAATCCTTACAATTATTTGTGTTAGAAAAATAGACAGACTCAAGATGATCTGTAACATAATTCTTTTTCATAAAATTCCCTTTAAAATGCCCGAACATGGGATGTATATTTACACCATTCTAATCCCACTCTTTTCCCTCTAAAGTGGGATTAATCTTTCCTGATGTAATCTAATTAAAATCAGATGTTATATTAAATTTACTCACATACATACATGTATGTGAATATGCGAGTGAATCTAACTGAAGACTACCAGCAATAAAGAAAGTTTAATAGGGGATATATAGGATAAATCTTTAGAAATCTTCTTAAGAACAATAGAGTAATGCAAGCATTCCCAGGTAGTGCAGATTCAAATTTCTTCAAATTGTGGTCCCCAGGGGTATGGTGAGGCCACAGTAGGGGATGAATGTTTTCCATGGGAATATATAGGAAAAATCTTCTTTTCAAGTACAACAGGGACATGAATACTCATTAATATGCAAGCATCCCCAGATAATGCAGGTTGAAGTATATCAAATCAAATCTTTCAGGAGTAAGATGGGGTCACAAGAGGGGGTCAGAGTTTTATATTGGCATATACAAGGGTTGTTTGATATGTAATGTGTATTGTACGATATCTCAAAAGCATTCGACTCAAATAGTGAAATGAACATTACATCCCTTCAAAGTATTCTCCGCAGTTTGAAATACGTAATTTCAATCTCTGAATCCATTTCTAAAATGCATCGCGGTACGCTGATTTAGGTAAACATCTGAGGCACTGATTTATGACCAGATAAGAACTATATAAGTTTTGGAAAAAGAAAAAGTCACATGGGGCTAGATATGGAGTGTATGGCGAGTGTGGCAAGATGGTAACTTTCTCTGACTTCAAAAATTGCTTCACAAGCTCAGATGTATGTGATGGAGCATTATCATGAATTAGACGAACATGCCTAAATCCCGACAAAGGGCACCATTTATGATAATATTTCTTGAGCTTTTTTTTGTATAACATCTCGATAATACTGACCTGTAACACTTTTGCCCTTCGGCACCAGAATTTGTATGGCTATACCATCACATGAGAAGATTATGCAATAAAGGACCTTCTTTATTCTTATGGTTCTTTTGGCAACTACCATGTTTAGTTAGCCATATTTTGTTTCCAATTTTTCTTACTGGTTCGAAATAGTGAACCCATGTTTCATCATCAGTAACAGTGTTTGCAAATTTTTTTTGATTGAATTTAGGAAACATTTAGAGCAATTGCTTAGCAGTTTGTACTCATACCCGTTTTTAGTCATATGTCAATATATGGGGTATCCATTTGGTAGAAATCTTTCGTATTTTCAAAATATGCTTCAGAATGAAATGCATCCATGAATGATATGCCAACAGCTTTGGCAATATCACGTATCATGTACCTGGCATCACTTTCAATTATTTAACTGACTTTTGAAACATTTGCCTTGCCTGTTACAGTCACAGGTCAGCCAGGTTTTGATACATCTTTGACGGACTCTGTGCCAGTCAGAAATTTCTTTCTCCACCTATGAACTGTCCCATAGGATACCTTATCAGACCCATCAACTTCTCCCAAGTCAGTAAAAATCTGCATTTCCAAATGACCGAGTTTTGTGCAAACTTTTATATGAGCTCCAATTTCTTAAGTATTCTCAACCCATTTCCCAACCATTTTTACAACAGTGGTCAACAACTGGCTCTATTGAAATGACTTAAGATTAAAACTATGTGGAGCTGAAGGCTTCTGTTTTACTGTTCGAAAGGTATTGAAGAGAACTATTCAAGAGTATCATCATCCATGAAATCATGCAAAGCGTTATAGCACTGTGGTACAATACACATTACATATCGAACAACCCTCGTACATGTGTAAGGAAACATCTTTGAAAATTTTATACTATGACTTTTTATCTTATGACCTTGTATCATGGTTATATCAAGACTGTATGGGGCTAGGTTGGGGCCACAATATGGAGTAAACATTTCCTATGGAATAATGATTGCAAAATATGTTTTGAAAATCACCAAAAATATTTGCCTCTACCCTGCCTTTCTGATCTCAATGGGTGAAATCAAATGGTGACTATTGGTATTGAATGTTTCTTACGATTCAAGACTTTGAAATATTGAATTTAATTGATATTTGAAAGGCACAATACCATTTCCTTTGTTGATGTTGTTTATTATAGTATCTCTGTTCAATAGCTAAATAATGATTGTTTGGCAAGAAAAGTTCATTATTCGCAGATGGATTTACTATGAAACAGATTTTCCCACAAAATTTGTGTTGCACGATATCATTAAGTACTTACAAAATAACCTGATCAAATTTGGTTTTCATTTATTATTTATAGTCTCATAGTTTCACCAATAATCCTTATTTCAGATCCGTAAAAACTGATAAATACTAAAATGGATTTTGCATTGTCACGGTTCAGTTCCTATTCCAAAAACACAGACTATTTTCAATTTTGTTTTCGGTAATCCAAATCCTGATTTTCAATTAAGCAAAACAAAAATAGCATGTGCATCGTGACGAAAATAACAGGTTATTTTGTGAAAAACCCAGGCTAGGTAGCATTCATTGGGAATTGAATCTTGTTCAGAAATCCAATAACCTTTCTACGTATTACGTTGAACTTTTGAATTGTTAGACATTATTGAAAACAGAGAGTTAATACCGTATAATTGTTACATCATACATGAACAGAAGATATAACTTCTAAATAAATAGTCACACTCTGAAGCAATTATATTCTTTTCAGCATTTTTCGTGTGCAATTTCAATTTATTTATTATAGCCTTTGCCTTTGAGGGGATATTATCTAGCAAGAGGAGGGTACATGTATGAACTTAGGATAAGCAACTTCAGCCCAAGCTCTCTTCACTATTTCTTTGTATGGAAATAAACAGTTTTACAAATGATTGTAATGCTTTATTTATGTACTTAAACATGAGGAAGTGTCTCCTGTGGCATTCAAACATTTCTTCTCTTACTTTCTCAAATTTACCTGCCCTCTGAATTTATTGAGAACCCAATAATGTATATGATATTACACTTTGTGGCCCTTCAGGCCTTTGATTGGATTGGCAGTAAAAATACTCATCTATCAAATTATGTGAGGATATGAATTTTCAGGATTGCATTTTACCTGTAAACTTACAGGGATAAACTTTAATGTTGGTTTATTTCTGTTATTATAATGAATCAGTATTTTTACTTCTTGATAACTACCATTCTAGTTCTTTTCAAATTTTGGTTTGAAGTATCTTTGGGAGAAGGGTGATATAATTTGTAAATCTCCTGATTCTCTTGGGCCACAGGGACAAAGTGCAATTTGACCAATTTTCAAAAATTGTATTTACAACCGCACATCTGTAAGAAAAACTAAATACATAGTGATGTAGAGCGGGAAGGCCTCTACCAAATTTGTAAATTTTATAATCCCTGGCGTAGAGATTCTGACTCCAGAGCAAGGCCAAACTTAGTATATATAGTGTTCATGTGTAAAACATTTAAAATCTTTATTGCTATTGATACTAATTTGAAACTAAATGGATATTTAAATGCGCAGGACTAGTCCTTTACTAAATTTGTGAATTTCATGATGCTAGGGATTGGGGTTTTGGTTTCAGGGTTGGGCCAAAATGGTCATAGTTATTGATATTGAATGCCCATATAAGTGGTTTGGTGATGCTGTGTGAAAACCAAAGGCATATTTAGGAAAAGCAGAAAGGAATGTACCAGAATTGTAAATTTCACAACCTCAGGGTTATGATTCTATGGTGCAGGTCTATAATAGTCCTACATAAGTGTTGATATAACATGTGTTATTGTGTTAAATCTTCATCAATATGGGCACTTTTGGGAGCATCTGCTATACAGTTGCTGAATATTAGAATTTAGCAAATTAATTATGCAAAAAAGAAATATTATATAGATTTCATAGCCATTGGTGCTAGAGATACCTTTTAACTACAGTTGAACTTTGGTATCTTGAACACCGATATCTCAAATACCATGAATATGTCGAAGTGATTTGGAAGTCCCAACCACTTATTTTTAACAATTTTATCCTTGATATCACAAATCCTCAGATATCTCAATGTTTTTCTCTGTCCTACTGAGTTTAAGATAGCGATGTTTGACTGTATAATACTCAAGCAGGTGACAGATAAGACTTGTGGCCCACTTGTTGATACACAGAGTGTCTTGTGACATGCCAACAACTCCAGTGATTTTCAGGTCAAAGGTCTTCCCACTCACTTGGATATAGTAACCTAATTACGAAAGATCGATTTAAATGAATTCAAAACCATGAAGTAAATGATAGATAAGCAATCATTAAACTATGAAAAACTGATACTACCCATATTCATTCAAAAGGTTTTCAGGTAAAATCCTACATATATCTTTTGAATTCGATATTGAAACATTAAATTTCAGGGGACATGCTGGATGAACCGACAGCAATAGTAGAGGGCTATAACTCATACTTTTCATTCTCAAGGAAGCGAAGTGGATATTCCGGTAAAATTTTATTTTGTACAATCAGTTAATCTTGTTATCCCATGTTTGAAACTTTTAAAAAATACATATACTGTCATATACGCTATTGATGTATTAACAATTTATAGTAGTCAGGGAGAAAATCTGTGGCTGGATCAGAAAGCAAATCCTGGACACTTACATTACTAGTCATTTGTTCTAACAGTCTACCAATTTTACTACATCCCTCCCTCCATAAATAGTCTTTTAGCTTGAAATGGACAACACAAGTTCAACTTAGTCAGGACTTCTTCTGTTAATGTCTGAGAACAGGGCTCTCCATGGCAACATTTGTGGTAAGAAGAACCAGGGATCAGACTCCTGCATTATAATCATCCAGGCTGATATCCACAGCCCAATAATTCTTCAATTTAGATATATATTTTTTTGCATAGCCAACATATATTAATCACTAAAACCACTGTAGAAGACTGTGGAAATTAACTGCATATTATTCATCATTCTAGAAATGTTGCCAAATATAAATTTACTGCAAAATGTAAAAGGGTTATAAATAAAATAAAAGTAGCACAAATTTTTGATATTTCCAAGTATTTTAAAGAATACTCTTGTAATGAAAACCAGAAAAAAATTTCATGAAAAATGTTTAAATATGTCTTGTAAAATCTATATTAGTATGCAAGTCATATTAATATATAAACATAAACGGTGCCAATTTTAATACACCAGATGTGCATTTCGACAAATAATGTCTCTTCAGTGATGCTCAATTCAATAATATTGGAAATCCAATATAAGAACAAACTTGGAAGAGCTGGAAAAAAAAAATAGTGGAGCCAAATCTGGCAAAGGATCAGAGCTATGTATGAGGAAGATCATCCTTAATTTTGTAATGAATTTCTTAAATTTACAACAGTTTAAAAATAAAGTATAAAAAAGTAACAGATATATATATATATATATATATATATATATATTTAATATTTGTAATGTATCATTAAAAATATAATGACAAAGTGCCCTGTTGTTTGCTAAACTATTAAGGCTCAAAAAAAAAAAGAAAAGAAAGCTCCACTAAACTACCCATATAAGAAGTGTCAGTATGTCTACAGACTTGCAGATAACTGCTTCTGAATCCCAGGGCTGAATTATTCATTTTGCAATTTAAGAACATATGCGACTTATGTCAATATATGTAATTTTTTGTGACATTTCATATATACGTCACTTCATTATTGTGCAAAATTGTAGGTGTGGCAACATTTTGTAAATCATCAGCAACACCCATACAAGCAGAAGAAGGTCTGTATAGAGACCTTAATCCAAAACAAGATGGAAAAGTTGGTCACTATGGTGATGTGAGTGAATTTTCCTGTAATGAGCTAGAGGCTTTGGATGCAGAGGGGAGGGCTGTCATTACCAAACATAAAATCAGGTAATTATCAATCTCCACTCCACAAAAGTTACATAAAATCAGGGAATTATCAATCTCCACTCCACAAAAGTTACATAAAATCAGGGAATTATCAATATTCTTTCTCAACAAAAGTTAACGTAAATCAGGTAATTACCAATCCCATCCCAATAACAATTACATAAAATGAGGTAATTACTTAAAATCAGGTAATTATCAGTCTCTAAAAAGGTACATAAAATTATCAATCTCTTCCCAATAAAAGGTACATGAAATCAGGTTATTATCAATCCCTTCTAAACAAAAGTTACATTCAATTTAATCCCCTCCCAATAAAAGTTACAGTGAAGTATAGTAAGATGTCTGTGTGTATATAATTACCGTTCTTGCACACCAGAATCTGGGCTACATTTATCCTCTGTGGACCCTTGGGATCAGCTTTTCAGTCTCTAAAGAGGGCAAAGAAATTTACATAAGGTAATTTGGTAATAAATGATCGTATTTGCTGAACCTTGCAACCTAATCTAAATTGTTATTATATTTACAGTAAAACATGGTTTTAGCGAACCTCCACATCATTTTCACCAAATTTCATTATATTCAGTACAATTTTTGTTAGTTCACCTTAGCTGAAAACTCAAGTGAGCTTTTCTGATTACCTGTTGTCTGTCATCCATCTGTCTGTCCACCTGTAACCTTTTCTTGTTTCTTACTTCTTCTGCAAACACTGGGCCAATTTCAACCAAACTTGATAAAAAGCATCCTTGGGTGAAGGGGATTCAAGTTTGTTCAAATGAAGGGCAATGCTTTTCTCCAAAGGAAATAGCAAAAATACACTGGGAAATTTTTAAAATGTTCTCCAGAACTAGTGGGTCATTTCAATCAAATTTAGTACAAATCAAACCATTATTATTATTTGACATATATTGAATTGGGCTCATCTTAGTTACACTTTGTTTACATTGTCTCTCCAGGAGACAAGATGGGCAAGAGAAAGAGTTAGCCATTATCAACGTGTACTGTCCCCGTGCAGATCCAGAAAGAGAGGACAGACTGCTCTACAAATTGCGATTCTTTGCACTTCTGCAGACCAGAGCAGAGGCACTCTTGAAAAGTGGCTGGTAAGAATAATTTCACACTCCTACAACCCTACCCACACATGAAATTTGGGGACAATATATCAGATTCACTATGGCCTTCTGTAATATATATTTGTAGATCCATATATATACATTTCCATTGATTTTGCCTTCAATATCTTTACCAGTTTTAATGATTACCATTTATGAATGAGAACAATATGCATATGAATTTTGATAAATATAGTTCATTTATTTTAACAGCTGGGAATCCCAAAGAAATGAAAGTAAAATGTAAATATAGCACATTTCATGAAGTATGCTAGCGTAAAGCATCAATGTTTATGCTCTCGTGTATTTTCAAAAATGAAATTTATTTCTTAAACCTCTTTGTGAAAAGTACGCTGCTTTGAAGCATTGCAGTTCATACCTTAATGTATTTTCAAAAATGAAAAATATTTCATTCTATTTTCATTTCTGCTGGAATTTCCAGCCATTAAAATAGATGTACTATATTTATCAAGATTCATAATGAATGTTGTTTACAACTGCAACACATTCATGAGGAAATGACTATCATTACAGTTTGTAAATATATCAAAGGCAAAAACATTGGAAATGTAAATATATGATATCTGTTGCAACATAGGGAAACAAGATGCTCATACTTAATACAAAGGTAAGACTTGTAACACAAGAATATGTCCTGATCCAGTTTGGACAATGTCAAAGCCTCTAAAAAAAAATCAATGATTTTGTTTGCATCATATATTTGGTGTAGAAAACTTTTAGACAGTCTGTCTACAATCTTTGGGTGAGTCTTGACATTTTCCCCAAATCAATTTCAAGCAACGGAATAGTATAACAACTTCATCCTTCATTTTGACAACACAGATGCTCATACTTGAAACTATAAAAAAAAAAAAAAAATAACCAAAGTGCAATTATCTCTTCATCTAAAATATGTGATTGTTTAACCCAATGTGTTCATAAGTCATTGAGCTATTAAGTAAAAATGAAAGTTTGATTTATTTAATAATTTCTTTATGTATATTTATTGATGATTAAAAAGAAGCAATTTACCACATCAGCCATGGGCAATCATTTTAAAATGGATCATTATCTTTTCTCTTTCAACAATATTTTTTAAATATTGAGAATATTACCATTACATTGAAATTCTTTCCTATTTAAGTAGGAAGAAGCAAATAATGCTGCAAAGTGAAAGTGTCAGGCCCTGAGCCTATCATGCAATGCAGACCATGCCTACTGTTTTGTGTAGACTGTTCGCAAAATGGTCAACATTCTTGCAAAGCATTCCATGCAAACCATTCACCGTAACATGTACACCATTCACCGTTACATGTACACCATTCAGTGTTTTGTGCAAATTGTTCACTGTTTAGTGCAAACCACTCACTGTTCTGTGCAAAAATCATTTTGTACTGTTCTGTGCAAATGGTGTAGTAGTACACTATTAAGGATTTCTTCAGCAGTTTAAATGTCTACACTAAACCAAACTGTACTTGATCATAATGTGTGAATTGACTTTGCCTGGTATACAGTGTAGATGATCAAGCATGCCCATTATAAATGGTACTGAATTGACTAGGATCATCAAACTTGATGTAAATGTTGTTCCCCATGGTGTTGGTGCCAATTTTATTTTGAAAAATTAAAATGTTGCTTCTCAAGTTATACTTTTTTATTGATACTGTCTAATGTTGGAGAAATCTGAAAGAACGATGTCTAAGCCATTTTTTACCAAAAAATTGGTTTATTTCAGTGTTAATCTTTTCTTAATACTACTGCATTTCCAAGTTTATTAGACAGGCATATTAAATTGCAGCATTAGCATTGTTGACTTGATCATAGTAGAAATTGATGCAGATTATACAGAGAATTTATACTTTGCCAGAAAATTACATTGGGTATGCAATTCATTGTATCTCTAAAATACAAATAATTGGACACGTCAGGAAACCCTGGATGTTTTTGAGATTATTGGTGAAAATTTTCTCTATATCAAACCAAAAATTACTCGGTGTGAATTTATTAAAATCATTAATCCAGTGTAACACAAATTAATTAATTCAATAATTACGCACAAAAATAGTCTGCTTTAGATTAAAATATTTTTTGAAAAATCAAGGTAACAATGAAAACTGAGGCCAAGTCCTGCAGCTTTCATTAATTCTATCCATAGAACATGAATAATACAGCTATTGCTCTATTCACAAAGTGTACAAAAATTGTTCTATCCCATTTTCATCCAGAAAATACATGGAAATCATTTCACTGCATTCATGTCCACAGAGTATATTGTTACTGTTTTGAACCATTTCTTACCATACAGATATCATACCAATGTAGATTTTTTCTTGTTGTGCAACTTTTGATATCGGACAGTATTTTTAATGCGTTGTAATATAAAATTTTTGGTCAGGAGTTCTAGTTTTAGGGTGGACTTTATAGTCTATTTACTTCTTTGAAATATTCTTTTTAACTTGGACATCAAGCAACACACTAAATGTATAATGATAATAAGGAGTGAAGTCTCTACTGAAGGTGTGAACTTCATAGTCCGTGGGTCATGGGTTATGATACTAGGTGGAGCTTTAATTATTACTCATATAGTGAAAATGTATTATTTTTCTTTTAAAATTTGTTTTACTACAGTCCTGGAAATCAAAGAATCAAATTGAGAACATAATAACAATAACTTATATAGTGAAAATTTAATATATATTATGTTCTCCAAATGTAGTTTGGGAACATACTGATTCTACTCTTTTTTAATTAATAGTGTTATGTCCCTGAACAATTAGTAGTGGGGACATATTGTTATTGCTCCATTTCTTATTTTAAAATCAAGGTTGTCAGATTTCAATCATATGTTATTTCTAGGATATTTTGTTGACACCCCTCCTACTGAAGTGCTGTGCATGTTTATGTATATGCTTTTGTTCTGTTTTTCCTCAATTGTTTGATACTAAAATGTCCATAAGTTACAAATAAAAACTCAAAAAATTCAGTTTTTACTGTAGCTTTATGATATTTAATTCCCTTCAATGAATGGGGTAGACAAAAATTGCTAAATCAATTTTATGTGTGCATGAATGCATGTGTATTGTAATTTTTATTGTTTAAAATCAAGTATTGATATATAACACTTGTAGTTTTCAATGAAATGTTTTGATGTTGTAAGTATTTTGTTAGACTTTAGATTGATCAGATGAGTTTATAATCACTGACCAGTATGCACAAGCACCAGTGCTCAATTTTGATTGGTTAATATATACTTAAACACTTGTAACTCTCTATGAAGGAACAAAATGGAATGAATATCTACAGCTATGGGTATACAGAATTAGTACCTTAAGTTATAAAATAGGTATATGATTAAATCTGCTGAAACATGGGCATGCATATGCATGTTTTTAACTTGATACTTTTTAATTCACTCTTACGTTTTCCATTTGAAATCTTTTGCCATGTAGGTATATGTAATGGCTTGTACCTGGTTGGAATGGTCAAAATTACTCACCACTTATGCACATGTGCTGAATTTTGATTTGATTATACATAAACCTCTATAAAGAGTTTAATTCATTATGAAAGTTATAATATTGTAACAGCTATCCGATTGACCTGAAAATCACTGATATTGAATGTACACTAAATTTTGATTGTCAGATACTTTAACATCTAATACTGTCTTGTTTTTCAATGAATTGGTTCAAAAACTGTTTTGTAAATTTATTATAAGGTTTTTGTTATATAGGCATTGTCACAAGCATTGAGAGTTAAGCATGAGCATGCTTGTTCATTTGAATAATGCTGTCAGTGACTATCTTACAAATGAAGGAAGTAGAGTGAAATCAATATTGTTTGTAATATAATATATACTTGTCTGTTGAATACTCATATGAAAAAGTTTTTTTTTTCAGTAATGTTATTGTGCTTGGAGACATGAATGTCAAACACAAGAAAATTGACAGGAGTGAAGAAGATGAAAATGTGAGATTTTTGTCATTTTTAGATCACCTGAGCTGAAAGCTCAATTGAGCTTTTCTTATCACCTTTTGTTTGGCATCTATCTGTCTGTCTGTTCCTAAATTTTTAACATTTTCAGTTCCTTATCCAGAACTACAGGAACAATTTTAACCAAATATGCTAAGAAGCATCCTTGGGTAAAGGGGATTTAAATGTGTTCAAATGAAGGGTCACAGGTATATTAAAGGGAGATCATTAAGAAATAGTGAAAATATGGTGATATATTTTTAAAATCTTCTCAAGAACCATTGAGCCAAAAAAGTGCACATAGTGTAGATTCAAGTTTATTCAAATCATGGCCAAAGGGAGTAGGGTTTGACCAGAAAATAATAGGATATTTAGCATGGGGATATGTTGGAGAAAATTTTAAAGAACAACAGGGCTATGATTAATCATATTATAGGTAGTGCAGATTCAAGTTTGTTCAAATTGGAAGTGGGTGGGGCCTCAATAGGGGGTCAAAGTTTTGCATAAGAATATATAGAACAACATCTTTAAAAATCTTCATCTCAACAAAAGCAGGGCCATGATTAGTCTTATTTAGACTACTTGAATATGCTTTCATATTGAAAGCATATTCAAGTAGTCTAAATTCAAGATTGTTCAATTCAGGGAAGTGTGGGTCTACTATAAATCAAAGTTTTATATGAGAATATACAGGAAATTAATGAAAACATATTCTTTTCAAGAACAGCAACGCCACAGTAATTCATATCAATGCAAACATTCTGAAATTGTTTGTAGATTCAAGCTTTTTCTTCACATTTTACATAATGCATGTTTACAGGAAAGAAAAATATTTTAAAGAGTCTTATCAACAACAGCAAGATGATGTTAGTTATAGTGGTATTGAGACATCTCCTTGGTTTTTTAATTCCAGATCTGCCAATATTGGCATGTAGAATTATAAAGGTATTGGCAAGAAATAATGTAAATTTTATAACCAATGCCCTTTGTGGGACCGAGAGCTGGAGCCAAAATTTGTTACATTTTGATGTGAAGCTTCTTTAGGATAAGAGAAATATAAAATCTTAGCTTCTGCAGGGCCTCATGGTGAGGTCAAAACTGCAAAAAAAAATTTTTTTAAATAAAATTCTTCTTCTCTACTCCCACACATGTGGAAGAAAAACAAATCTTTGGTTATAATGTCCTTTATCAAAATTGTCAATTGTTGGTTTTTCATAGGATTTTAGTCTATAGGGTGGGGCCAATGGTGGCAATATGGCCATATTGTAAAGATATATTCAATCTTAGATAATCTTCTCTACTTTCAGACATGTGTGAGAAAAACTAAATGCATAGTGATGTAGAACAGGAAGGCCTCTACCAAAATTGTAAATATCATAATCCATGGGGTAGAGATTCTGACTCCAGGGCAGGGCCAAACTTGGTATATAGTATTTTTTTGTAAAACATTTAAAACACATTTTCTTTAACGCTATTGATACTAAATTGAAACTAAATGGATGTTTAGAATGAGCTGGTAGTCCTGTACCAAAATTGTAAATTTTATGACCCCAGTGATAGGGGTTTTGGTATCAGGGTGGGGCCAAAATGGTCATTGATTAAATGAATATATGCACAAGTGGCTGCTTTTTTAAGTCACCTTGGGTAACCTATTGTTGTTGGTCTTCATCCATTGTTGTGTGTTGTCAATCATCTGTTAACAATTTTCAATTTTGATGTCATCTTGTAAACTATAAGGCCAATTGTTACCAGTTTTGGTGGGAAGCTTCTGTAGGATAAAAGGAATATAATTGTGAAGTTTATGATCTTAGCTCCCCAAGGGCCTTATGGGTGGGGCCAAAACTGCAGAACATACCAAGTTTTCATCTTCTCTACTCTTCTTTACTCACAGTAGTGCAGTGGAAAAGTGTTCGCTTTGTAAGCGGGAGATCGTGAGGTTAGTACTGCTCGTGCAATGGCTGCATCAAACCTAAGAAACATAGCTAGTTATTGCTCCTTTACCAAACGTTGAGTATTTAGAAGTGAGAATCACAGGTCTTTCGGATATGACCTTAAAAACAGAGGTCCTGTGTCATGGCAGGTTTTGGCATGTTAAAGAACCCTCCCTGCTATGGCCCTGAGCATTAAGCATAGCTTTAAATTTGTAGTACCTCACCTACAACTGGTGACATCTCTATATGAGTGTTAAATTCTCAACAGACATAAAACAAACAATCATCAATCTTCTCTACTCCCACACATTAGGGAGAAATACCAAATGCATGGTTATGACATCCATGATGTCCTTTACCAAAATAGTGAAATTCATGGCCCCTTGGTCAGGGTCTAGGGTGGGGCCAATAGGGCCATATACTAAAGATATATTAAAGCATAGAAAATCTTCTCTTCTCTAAGACATATATGAGAAAAACTAAATGCATGATTATGATGTTCATAAAAATCTCTACATAAATTGAGAAAATCATGGTCCCTTGGTTAGGGGTTTAAGGCCCTACGGTGGGGGTCAATATGGCTCTCTAGTGAAAACATATTAAATCTTAGAAACTCTTCTTTACTCAGACATATGTAAAGAAAAACCTAAATGCATGGTTATGATGTCCATGGAGCTTTCTACCAAGATTATGAAAGTCATGACCCCATGGTTGGGGATTTAGGCCCTAGGGTGGGGCCAATGTGGATTTCAATTGAAAATTTATGAAATCTTAGAAAAATCTTTTCTCTACTCTGAGACAAACTAAATGCATGGTTATGATGTCCATGAAGCTCTCTATGTGAATTGAATTGTGAAATTCATGACCTTGGGGTCAGGGATTTACACCCTAGGGTGGGGACAAATATGGCCATATAGTGGTATGTCTTAAATCTTATAAAATCTTCTCTCCTCCCAGATATATGTGATAAAAACTAAATACATAGTCATGATGTCCATAAATCCCTCTATTGAAGGTATGAAAATCATGGCTCCTGCATTAAAGGTTTAGGCCCTTGGGTGGGTCCAATACAGCCTGTACAGTTAAAATGCATTAAATCTTGGTGGTGAAAATCCTTTTGTTACTTCCATAGCTGTGGAAGATAACTGAATGCATGGTTATGAAGTCCATGAAGCCTTAATCTACATGTACTTAAATTGTGAAATGCATTGCCCTTGGCTGGATCAGGGGTTAAGACTTATGGTAGGGTCAATATGGTTGGTTGCATACTGTTTTAGATTCTTTCACTGACATGGAGACGTCACCATTACCAGTGAAGAGCTGCAAAATATGGGCCTATGCTAGGCGCTTATGGGCTTTGAGCAGGGAGGGATCTTTATTGTGCCATACCAGCTGTGACACAGAGCCTCATTTTTTGCAGTTTTGTTCAAAAGACTACCCCAATGACAATATCCATGGTTTTAATGGTCAGGTCAGTTGACACTTGTAGCAGATAGGGGTAACTTGGCCATATTATAGCAAATATGTGTACTATTTTAGAAAATCTATTTTAATTTACTGTGCATTGTTGGTTTGTGGCAATATTTAAAAAAGATATAAAGCTGTCTTGCAAATTGGAAATTCATGACCCCTGGGGCAGGGGTACTGATTCAAGGAGGAGGAGGAAACGAAAATCGTCATTGATTATATAATGCATAAATCCTTCTTCTGATGTTCAACGAAAGAGGAATACACAAGGAGAAAGGTTGGGCAAATGAATAAGGGCGGATTTAAATGCTTCAAACTTTATCTTCCCTTCTATTGTAATTAAATGGGATTGGATGCATATTTAGAAAGATCATAAAGCTGTAAACAAAAGAATCCTGAATGAGGCTTAAATGTTAGTATGAAACTCCCTAACAGGTCTATATATGGGCTATGGTACACAGGTGACCGTTAAGGCCTGTGGGCCTCATGTTATATAGGAGTTTAATCTTGTAATAAGCCTAATACAATCTCACTATCAAAAGTATGTTGTTTTCTTTAACAGGAAACAGTTACAAAGTCAAGTCGGCTGTGGTTGAACCAGTTTGTGTGGGACAGTGACAAAGATCCCAGTGTACCCGACATTGACAACAAGGGAGATTTTGCAGGAACAACCAGCTTTGTAACTGGTGGTCAGTTTGCAGATTCCTTTCGGTATTTTTATCCTGATGAAGAAGGGGCCTTCACAAACTGGTGCACTTTGACTTCAGCCAGGGAAACAAACTATGGCAGACGCCTCGATTACATCTTCACAAATGTAGAATTGGCAAAAAGTGATCTACAAGACTGCAAGATCTTGGCAGAAGTTGAAGGATCAGATCATTGCCCTGTTAAAGCTGAATATTTCATGGAAAGTATACCTGCTGAAAGGTCTCCTTCCTTGTGTACAAAATTCATGCCTGAGTTTTGTGGAAAGCAAGTCAAGCTCTCATCATTTTTCAAGAAAAGAGAAAAAGACATGGACAGCAGTGATGTAAAGTCTAATTTTAAACAAAATTGTAACACATTAGCTGCTGATAAAAGTAATGAAAAATGTACATTAAAAAGACCAAATAGTATTGAAAAGATCCAAAATCAGGCCAAGAAAAAGAAAGCGAATTCCTGTGATTCAAAACAAGGAAGCCTGAAAGGATTTTTTCTCAAGTCTAGTTCTAGAAAAGAAGTTACAGAAGTTGACATTCAAGACGCCAGCAATGATACAAAGAATGAATTACACACAACAAAGAAAGAAGATACGGTAGTGAAAACTGTAACTGTTAAAAGTAACTCGGCAAATGCCTGGAAGAGTCTCCTCAAAGGACCTCCTCCCCCTCCACTCTGTCGAGGACACCAAGAGCCTTGCGTGTTACGGACTGTTAAAAAGCCAGGACCCACTAAAGGGAAGCAGTTTTTTGTGTGTGCTAGAGGGGAGGGCCTCAGCAGCAACCCTGAAGCAAGATGTGACTTTTTTAAATGGGTGGACTATAAAAACAACTGAAAAGATTTCCATATTGTTTGCATGTTGTTCTTCAGTTGTTTTTCTGAATTTTGGATAATTTCTGGTATATACAGAAGGATAAACGTTTGACAAAATTCTGGGGGTTTTTGTAATAATTTCAGTACAAAGTAGAATAGCTATGATTTTGGCTCTCAATCTGCTCAATGTAAACCAGGGACAAGTTTAACTTTTAGATAATCATATACCAGGTATCTTCACCCAAACACTATGACAAGACACTGCCCTTTCTTATATGAACAATTTAGTAGCATTACCAATTGAGTGAAAAATAAAACGAGACACATCAACCATTATTTATGGAATGTTCATAAACTAGGTAAATGTATACACCAGAAATATTGCATTAATTCCGCATTACCTCATATGGTAAGTAATAAAAATTGCTATAGGTCCTTTCAATCAAACCTCTCTTTTCCCGTTATTTTTGATGTCAAGAACTCACGATTAAATCCGACTGGGGTCATTTAAAAAACTTGAAGAACCATTGAATTCCAAATGACAAAATGTACGTGAGAGCCACGTCTTTTATTAGGTAGATATGCAAGGTAAGTTGTTCAAGTCACACTTAATTTTTTTTCTTCAAAATTTGTCCATTATCTGCCATTGTCATTAACAATTGAACATCACCAATTTCAATCATATTTGCCACTGAGCATCCTTTAGTGAATTAAGGAGATTCAAGACTCTTCACGAGGACGTATTGTAATGAATAAATAGGTGAATTGTTTAGAAAACGTCTTGAATCCATGGAACAGAAACGCTAGAAATTGTATGAGCACTTCTGTATATGATGAAGAAGATCAAATTTTCTTGGAAACATGAACCAAGAAATTAAGGTTGATCACCATAGGGATTCAAACTCGTACACAGGAATAAACAAGAATAGGAAAATTCTATTAAAATTTAAAAAGTCGGGGAACATTTTGTAAAATCTCCAATAAGATTTAATCTCTAACGAGCCAGGATTGCCCTTACAACATAGATACATTGCTGGATCCAGTAAATCTTTTACCAAGCCTTTATCTTTGCGCTTCACGATATACAGGGTGTCCCAAAAGAAAGGTAACACTTTAACATTTTGATATCTCCGCTGAATATTATGCTATCTTCACGAAATTCATATCTTTCAAAGGGTCTCAAACTAAAGTTTTTAGTACTTTTAAAATTATTGCGCCAAAAATCATGACGTCCTGCTACTATGACATCATTAAATTGCAACGTAATTTCAATATGGTGCGACTCGCATCAGATCAGCGTATTTTTATCGTCAAAAAATTTTATGAAACAAAATGTGTTGCAGACGTTCAGCGAAAGTTTAGATCCTTTTTCAAGAACTGTAATGTAAGCAGGAAACATCTCTACAGGATTATATGTAAATTCGAACGACAGGGATCAGTAGCAGATGCCCCAAAATCAGGTCGGCCGAGGTCAAGTCGGAGTGACGATAATGTGAGTACTCTCCGAGAAATGCTTTCTAACAGCCCAGAAAAATCTGTCAGACGTTCCTCCTCAGAGACAGGAATTTCTAAAACTTGTGTTCACAACATATTTAGAAAGGACCTCAAACTGTTTCCATATAAAATTCAAATAATGCAGAGTTTGAGTATATCCGATCAGGTTCAAAGACTGGATTTAATGTCGTTGGGCAGCAGACGTTGCTGACAATTACGCAGACGCATTTCAAAATGTTTGGTTTTCGGACGAATCGCATTTCCTCCTATCCGGCCATATATCCAAACAAAACATGAGATTCTGGGGAAATGAACAGCTCCATTGTTACACAGAGAAACCACTACACAGTGAGAAATTAACGGTTTGGTGCGCTATGTCCTCACATGGAGTGATTGGCCCGTATGTGTTTACAGACACTGTGAATTCGCAGCGTTATCTGTTACTATTGAAAAATAAATTTGTTCCCGAGCTTCGAAAGCGAACAGAAAATATACAAAATGTCTGGTTCATGCAAGATGGAGCAAGAGCACATACATCTAATATTGTTTTAGATTATCTCAATGAAATCTTCGGTGACAAGGTGATTTCCCGGCGATACCCTGAAGTGAAGGATTGTGGACAGTCCTGGCCCGCGCACAGTCCTGACTTGAACCCGTGTGATTACTTTCTTTGGGGGTACCTCAAGTCAATTGTTTACAAACCAAAGCCAGTGGACACAAAAATGCTTTTGTCAAACATCAAAGGTGAAGTAAAAAAGATCAGTGCAGAAATGTGTCAAAATGTAATCACCAATTTCAAAGTGCGAGTTAGAGAGGGGAAGCTTATGAAAGGACGTCATTTAGAGAACGTCATTAATTACTGAAGTGACTGGAAAGGTGTCCTTAGCCTAAGATGCTGTTAAAATCACATCGTTTGACCTATTGACTAATTTATACTACCAGAAAAAACTTACATCTTTATTTTATATGTGGACATATTTTGATATAAATTCATCAACATTAAATAAGTATTACAAAAGAATGAAAGTGTTACCTTTCTTTTTGGGACACCCTGTATATATATATATATATATATATATATGGAACGCCAAATATAAACTAAACAAGAGGTTCATGTCATGGGTCACAATGTTCACGTGAGTCACTTTGGCCCTGGTTTTCTACAGAAGAAGATTGATTAGGATCTTTACCATCTTTAACCTTATGGGGATGTAGCTCAACTAAACTTGAATCTATACAACATAGGGACACTTCAATATGAAAATGACTAACATGGCCTTGCTTTTCTGGATATGAAGATTTTTAAAAATTATTTTTATACCTATATTCGTGTATTATGCAAATTTTGATCCTTGATTTTAAACCCACCCTAATCCATTAAAAACATGTAAAAAGATTTTTTTTTGATACGCTATTTAAGCCAAGACTAGTCAAATTTCAATATGCACTACAATGGAATCCTTGCATATTTTACGATATATGTAACCAGTGGTTCTGTGTGTGTGTGTGTGTGTGTGCAAATGAAGTTTTACAAAATGAGAGGAAACAGGAAAGAATGTTGATATTGACTTGAATAGTATTTGTTACTATTTGATTAACCATGTGTAATCTAAAAATTACCAAACAGAGAGAAAAGAAAACACCTCCTATGTTCTCCACAAATTATAATTCTAGTATCCGCTTTCACTGCTCCGGATCCTAGACTACGTACTTGTAGCTTTAAGAAGGAGGATGTGTTTATCCATATTACCGCGGCTTTGGATTTTCAAAACCCAACGCGTTCATAATATATCTATTGATGTTTTGTTTACATATAAATACCCAATAAGATTACTCATTTACTTCTGGATGAAATTTACATAACTAAGTGTACAAATGTATAAAAAAAAATTGACATTTGGATAGATAATGCAAGTAAATTGTTTGATGAAGCGGAGAGAGGAAAAGAACTACAATGTAGGACGATTGTGATAAAGCTAGTCATCCCGGGAACCAGCCAAATTTAGGAAGAAAAGAGTTCCTTGGTAAATGTAAAAAGACCATCTTTTCTAGCCATTGTAAATTGTAAAACATCTTTGAACGTGTTTTTCAAAATCTCGTATACATGCTTGTATACAGAAAATTGGCTTTGTGATATTACAATACAAATGTCCCGATAATGAAAAGCGTATGGTCATTTTGGCGGTGATTCGGATCACATTCAGATTGATACGCGCAAATCGGCGATCCCAGTAGTCGGGTTTATACCTTTGTTATGGATCCTCATCCTGATCTTGATGCTATTTTTAAAAAAAATCATCAAAATTAATCTTCCTAACGATCAATAAGAGATAATCGCCGATGAATTGAAATAATCAAACAAAATAATCAAAATGAATAAATTTATACACATGTATTTCATTACATGGATAAATGATCAGAATAAAATTGGGGAAGATAATTCTTGTTTGTTTACGGTACAATAACGTGACGGGGACAGTAACTGATAGTAACGCGGTTTACATGAGACACCTGTAAAATACCGATTTGCATTTTTGTTCCCGTGCTGGAACGCGGTAAACATTTACTTCGCGCCCCCCCCCCCCCTTCCCCCCGTATTTTTCACGGCGTCTTAGCTAAAATAATCAGCAGTCTAAAAATAAGGTATAATTGTACTTTTACGCGTGTGCGCTGTTAGAACTATATTTAAGGCCATGCAAATATACTTTAAAGGTATATTAATCTGATATAACCAGATTGATAAGGAATTAGAAAATAGTCTGTTCAGTTTCAATTTATATCCTATCGTCATTTCTTTTCAACTTGTTTACTCATCATCTTAGTAGCACCAATCCCACCGATATACAGATTTCGAGATGAAACCCTTGGTCTGTCTTTGGCATTGAGTGAATTCACCACCTCGAATATCTCGTCTAATTTTTCAGACTGCTTCTCCAGAGCGTTTTTGTAGGTGACGTCCTCCAGCTCTGATTTCTCTTTCTGAAATTTGACGACATCGCTGATACGACTGTATGCCATCTCTACCTCTTTCCTTAGAGCCAGTCTCTCTTTGTCCTTCTCATCTAGTTCCTGTATGAGGGTTTTGTTCTCGATGGCAAGGTGTTCTAAATCTAGTTGACTTTGACAGTCTCTTTCTTTTAGACGGTTGTTCTCGCCCTCCAATGTGGCTACTCTTTCCTGTAGTTTTTCAATTTGCGATTTTAAATCTTCGTTAGCTTCTTTTAACTGTGTCCTTTCTGCATTGGCTTGTGACAATCTTTGCCACCTCTCATTTTCTTTCTCCCGCATTTCTTTCTGAATCCCTTTTAGCTTTTCGTATTTTTCCGAAAGTCTATTATATTCTTCATTCGATCTTCTTAATTTCTCAACACTTGTTTGTAAATTTCTAATGGCAGTTTCATTCATTTTCAACATACTCGTCTTCTCATTTTCCCACTCTTTCTTGAATGAATCAAGTTTCTCGTCCATTCGCTTTTCCATTTCTTGTTTGTCATCTGCTGTCATTTTCTGCATGGAATGAGATATAGTAGAATTCATTTTCTCCCCAAAGTCTGAAAATAGACGGGATATCATTTGCTCCATTGCAGCTCCTCCTCCATGATTGTAGGCCCCAGGTCCTGACGCCCCAGAGTAGTCGTACGATCGATTGCACTGAAATATACGAAGATTTGACATTTTCAGCATTACATAAAGAAACCCGCGAAAGAAACTCAAGATGTATTCTTTTCATCAGATAATGCGCTTCTGAACTTCAACGTCCTAAAATGACCTCAGCTCATGTTAGCGGTGTTATTTGTTAGGGCAAACACACAACAAAAGCAAAGTTGCCTATCAGAAGAAACAAAAAAATTCGAAGGGGAGTTGCAAGTCAAGATTTTTCCCTAAAAGGAGATTTAGCAGACCTCCAAATTGACAGAAAATGATATTTTCTATTAAAGTTCTCAATTGGAAGGAAAGCAAGTTCCATAACCCACTCCTCTAGATCCGCCACTGTAAAGATGTATACATTAATGTAGTAAATGAGCCATTGTTGTGAAACAAGATATGTTAGTTATTTATGTAACATATCAACATTTCTCTCGAGATGGAGGTTGACGGCGTCGCATCGGCTGGAAATAAAACTACAAAACTCAATTCCTGGAGCTTACGTTGACCAAATACATATACTCTTATATGACCATATGCAAATGCAATAGACATCATTGCGATGGCAAACATCACAACAGGGTCACGCTTTGTTGGATTACTTGCCAAGTACAAGGTCCATAACTCTTCCAAAAGTTGGTCAAAAAAGCCCAAACTTGGTCTGTAACCTATTTGCATAAATTCATGTATAAATTTTCCAAAATGGCTGCAAGGATAGAGAAAATTAGATTTATTGTGCGAATATTGTATTTTCGTGGACGACTTAAATGTCATAGTAGACAGTTTTATTACGTCTAAAGATAAATTCCTGTTTAATGGTATAGGCCATAATTACACAAAATCCAGCAAAAACTGTACACAATTCAAAGATTTACCTACCGTTACTTACAGTAGTATATATCAATAAAAATATACCAACTTACAGTACTGTAATCAACGTTAAAAAAAACCAGTGTCTGTTGCTTGTTTACTGCCAGGGTGTATTCAAACACGAGAATTTAAGCCTATTTATAGCGATATATAAATCAGTCGTAAAGTCCAATCCCCAGTACTGTAATATCCATTGTAATTCTCCAGAGTATGTATTACCACATTACATCACCTTTCTATTGAACTCTTCCAAATACAGTTCTAAAAATAGAACGTCTTTTCCAGACTCTTATCTAGGACAGGTGGGTCAAATAACAATATCGAATACAAATGTGTTACACAACATCTCCTCCTTAAAAAGATTGATTGACAATAAAAGCTTAATTCTCCGAAATTCAAGACCTGAATATATATATCAAATCAAAACAACAAAAATGAAACCAAAATTCATTGTACAGTATACTATAGGGGCTTCGTAATACAGTCTATTCTTACTTTTGACAAGGCATCTCCAATAACATTCTTTTTGCCTTTACGAGGACTATTCGGAAAATATTAAGACATTTCCTTTTAACTCCTTAAAAGAAAGAGATCAATACATAGAAATTTACTAAAGTTTAATCTAGAAAATACACTTTGTATCAAACATATGCGCTAACTTTCTATTTAATTGCATCATTACATAAGTCATGCTGCAAACTTGTATATGTCAAAATATACACATAACTATATAATATATGAAAAACGTATTGAAATGCGACGTAGAAATAAAATGTGGCATGAGGATTCGAACCATGGCAAAAATAATCACAGCATATACTGCCAGGAGTGCATCTGTCTGAGCAATACTAGTGTAAACGTGAATCAGGTTGTCAAGAACAGTTCCCCCAATATTTTGTCGGTTTTTCGTGAATTTCGACCACAGGGCAGGGGTGTCCTTAAAAATACTATTGCAAATTGTTCTTAAGATTGTAATCAATCAAAATATCAAAACCATTCTTAGGGGCAGGCCTGCCTTGAATGACTTTAAGCTAAACT
The DNA here is from genome assembly GCA_024699665.1 of Ostrea denselamellosa. Lineage (NCBI taxonomy): Eukaryota > Metazoa > Mollusca > Bivalvia > Ostreida > Ostreidae > Ostrea > Ostrea denselamellosa. The sequence goes on along the minus strand of JAMZEH010000110.1, from coordinate 4,738,615 downwards.
TCATGTTAAAATCGGTGCTTAATTGAGGAAAATGCTGTTTAGGCCAACAGTGAAGGTTAATTTAATATTGTAGGTAAAGAATTATAGGTTCAAAATGAAAATATAAAAAGTTCATATATATGTACGACAGAAAATGCCTAAAGAAACAAGATATAACCATGTGACCTTTTTGTGGTAAATTATTCTCCCCTATATGTCTTTTCTTTTCTTGCCCTGATCCTTTATGTGCAAGACTAGAGTTATTTCTTGTATCTTGTTGGCTATTTTAAGAGTCAAAGGACAAGGTCATTAGTAAGTACCTGTTTGCGAGAGGAAGACCCGTTTTACAGATTTTCTGTTTTTAACATCTGATTCCTACCTTACAGAAGATGAAGATATATCATTTTGACAAATTGATACAAACCATTGCTGAGGTGACTCTAGATCTGGCACGGCTTCTACCGTATGAGGAATTGCGGACTGGTGATGTCCCTATAATACATAGACAATACATGTTTTAAATTACCATAATAGGTTATATTTCCGGAGTGAATTAATCTAATTGATTGATCTTAAAGATTCCGTACAATCAAGTGTTTCAGTGAAGTTGAATCATCACGGGTTGGTATCCGGATAAAGCAATAGTATATCAGTTTCAGATTTTGTATACTATGGGACATGCATGATTAGCTGTATGTCGATGTTCATATTTCAAATGGATGTATACATGTATGTCAATTGCATAAAATTAATGAAGATCATACATCTGTGAAATATGATTATTTCACAGTAGTAACATAAAAAGTGGCATGTCAAACGTTGCAATATTGGATTTTTTTATTTGTATTGTAAAAAACAAATCATTCATATCGAGTATTTTCCATTTGCATTCTATATTTGAACTGTATATTTTCCATTGTATGTAGATGTGAAGATAACGACAGTGACGTTATACAACTCCTGTAAGGAATACAAAATTAAAGTGTTGGGCAAATACGAATCCTTGCACATACCAGAGGTGGGGCCAGGTGCCTAGGAGGAATAAGTATCCCCTGTCGACCGGTCACATCCATCGTGAGCCTTATATCTCGATAAGGTAAACGGAGTAATTGGCAGTCGAAATCAGTGTGTAAAGATCGTCTTAACAAAACACGTATGAAATACGTCAGACAGCGCTGGATCCAGTTAGAGCTTGTATTTGCAAATTAGATTGTTATAACGATTCTATAGAATTTGCGAAATGTTGACTTTACATGAGACTGTTGAAACCCCCGTGACATCAACTTGTCATTAGCTTGCCACAGTTTAAAAACTGATCATAGGCATATCAAATCAGTTGAGAGACATGAATACCATGTGCATGTGATAATGGAATATTGCAACATAAATATGGAGAGTTGGCGATGGATAAGCTGGTCATCCTGTTAAAGCCGAGTTGTTAGTTTGCCGTTATCGTATGTGTTCAATGAAATACCTAAGTTCGAAAACATATATGGAAGACTCTATGGTGTCTTTTATTTTGAGTTCACTGGGATATATCGAATCGAAATATGAATGAAAATGATTATTGTTAATTTATAAATCGTCGTCAACATATATAAATGTCGAGTTGAAGGCCACAAGTTTTTTGTTTCTCGTGTAGAAGCTTTTGAATGAATTCTGAGACAATTGATTAGTCACACGTTTTGATGGTGTTGAATTGAGAAAAGTTTGTGATTTCGAATTTACTAAAAATTCTTTACAAATTTTTTCTTGGAATCCACATTTGATTTACACCATTTCTGGCATATGTTATGGCACAATAAGTTTGAAGTTTCTCTTTCACAGCAGTTAATATTTTCGTGAGGGGCTTGCACAAAGACTGGGGCTTGGTAGAACATTTGCTGGATCCAGCTATGTATCTATGCTTGTAAGGGTTTTTTGACGTCTAGGAATTCAGTACCGGTAACTTATATTCATTCGTCCTACTAACTGAGATATTAAATGGTGTTTAAACTGAAGCATGATTTTGAAGTATCGACGGGATGGATTATTTTGGTCTGTTGCAAAGGATTTCATTAGTTTAAACTATGATTTGATTATCAAGTCGAACGCTATATCTTTGTCATAACTACTGTTTACCTACAAGTAGATTCTACCAGAGACGTAAGCGAGTACAGCGGACTTCCTTTCGTTTACAAACATCGTGCCTATTTAAGAAGGAATACTACACCCAAAAAATTTATATAGATGAAAAGTGGAGGATATGCACAGCAATATTTTGAAATTGAATGCTTTCAGTTTTACTTTTTTAGTCAAAAATGCAATTTTGATAGAAAGTAATTTAAAAAAAACCAAAAAAAAAAACCAGCTGGACTCAAACCCGCGATCTACAGTTCTGCATTCGATATGCTAACCTACTGATCTACTCATCTAGGCAATTGAATATAAAAGGAATAGACAAATATTGCTGATATTTGTATTTTCATCTATGTTTTAAAAGGAAGTCAGTCGATGATGTGGTATATCTCCTTAAATAGAGGACCAGTTTATCTTCTGGTTGAAAATCCGGCTCGTTTTCAGCGCGACACAGACTAAAACTTAACCAATGAAATACTTCATAACAAAAGCAAATTAAATTCAGTACAAATGAAAAAATATATAATATTAAAAAAATTACTGTACCGCTTATGACCGTGTTCTGCAGTCTCTCTGCCATATAATGGTGTCTCTCCTCATTTAGGGCCTCCAAAAACACAAAGTAGGTGTTAGGTTCCGGGGAGGACAGCAGCAGCTGAATGAATTCATTGAACTTCTTCTGTGGGGTACATGGGCTCACATGTTCTATCCTCTCGCGGTGCTCCAAGGTAAACACATCCTTCTCTATCAGCCTATCAATGATAGGGTCGAGCTCCACTAGGCGCTCCTTCAAATTTGTAATGTTTTGCGTGATTCGCTTTCGCTGCTCTCGGTTCATCTTTGGACAGTGAAATACCGTTTGTAGCTAAGAAAAAATAATACCAGAAAAGTCAAACGGAAAATTTCAAGTATCACCATAGATGTAAGTGAAACCCCAAATACTCTCATTCGGTTCTTGAATTTAGTCCTAAATTGTAAGATTTGGCAGCTTTATTCATCAGATGACAGAATGCCCGCAAAACAGATCATTCAATATACTTTCGTATGTTTCAAAGTGGTCTGCAAATAAGCAAATCAAACAAAACAGAAGCTAAAATCGATATCTTCACGAGTAATTTACAAGTCGGCAAACAATTCGTTGGTCTGTACAAGAGGGTGCTGTAAGCGCAGGTTGATAGATTATGGTGGACTTTCGTTTACATGGAGTATTTGAAATGTCAATATTGATGTGTATTACGGAAATAAAGCGAAATAATACACAGCAAATGGGAATTTTTATGTCTATTGATTTCCTGGTCCTAACAAATTTTAAATGTCCATTTAGTCCAAATACGAACCTTTAAATAAATTATTAATCAGTTTATGCGGTCTCATCCGAAGGACCGCCCCATTTAGTCGCCTCTTACGACAAGCAAGGGGTACTGAGGATCTATTCTAACAACCCGGATCTCCATGGCGAATGAGAAAGATCAAAACATATACTTGCATCGCTCCTTCGCCTACGCAATCGGAAGTTGTTTTTTAAGCACACACAAATCTTAATGTGTCGCTACATTATTTTCTATAGTAATTTGCTTGTTAACAACGAAGTTCTCGCAACATATACACCAGTCTGGTGTTACATTAATATAGAAATGATGGTTATTAATAACCGTACACAAATTTGATATAAAGTAGAAAGTTGTTTCCAGGAGGTATTAGTAATGTTCGCATACTTTAAAGCAGTATGTGAGGACAAAGGGAATGCATGTTTTAGTGCAAGCTACCGTTTATGAACAGGACAAGTGGGTTTATTCATTGGCCGCCATAATGTTAACAAAAATGTATATTTTCTGTATTTTGACAATGGAAACAATGTCTAAAGCACTGTGCATTGTGTCATCCATTCTTGATCAAATAGAGTTGTTTTGATGTTCGTCCAGTGTTGTAGCTTAGACTTTCCCCCGGAAAAACGGACCTAGGATATTTTTGCCCCATAGGTGGAAAAAAGCCCCTGCATATAAGTTTACCCTATGTACAAAATCAGTATAGAATATTCCCCTGGGATTTCGTTGACCTAAGGTGTTCGGCATTATCTAAAGTAAACACAGGGTCAAATAAATCCCTACATACTTTCTATATTTTCATAGATATTTATCTTAAACTTCTATGAGTTCCATTCGTTTTTGTTTGTTTGTTTTACGTCACGTCGAGAATTTTTCACTCCAATTGAAACGTCACCAGCTGTAGGTGAAGTACCATAAATTTAGACCTATGCTTAGCACTCAGGGCTGTATCGGTGAGGGTTCTTTAACGTGCCAACGCCTACCGTGACACGGGACCTCCGTTTTTAAGGTCATATCCAAAAGACCCGTGATTCTCAATGCCGAGCGTTTAGCGAAAGAGCAATCACTACGTATTTTTCCGTCTTATGGCATGAACGGGGCTAGAATCCACGATCTCCCGGTTACGAAGTGAACGCTCTAACCCCTGAACTACCTTTCATAGGTAAACGTTTAAAAAATGTGTTTAATTGAATTTTCTTGATACAAAGGATATTACAAGATCGCGTTTTCCGCAAACATTTAGAAGTCGTGTTTTACAACGAGGGAAACGATTTCCAGAGCTATCTCGTAGTCCGATGTCATGATGGATAGTTAAACTGCAGAACTGCAGACGACTTCTACATATGACGCCATTGAATGATAAAAAATAACATGTAAAATACATTCTAAAGCATTTCAAATAATGTAAACAACAAAGTGAAAATGGATTTTATCGAAAGTAAGGCCCCTTGTAACAAGGAAAACACGTGTGTGTGTGTGTGTGTGTGTGTGTGTAATCTCAACTAGCGTGATGTGACTGTGAGAAAGTTTGGTGGCATGGCATTTTTGCAAAATTTCTGCTGAGGTGAAAAACCTGAGTTTAAGTTATTCACAACTGGGAAATTTGTTTTATTTTTTAATGCATTTTTCTTTTAGAGCAACAGAGTGATTAGTCATATTAATATTTAAGCATTCATTGGGTAATGTAATTCCAATTTATTCAAATGTTGGCCCTGGAGATTAGAATGAGGCCATAATGGATGATCAAATATATGAGAAAATTAGTCTGCGTCATTGATACATTTAACTGCGCTCATGCAGATTTAACATTTCGTACGGTCAGTGAAAGGAAATAAATATTTGCTTGCGTAAATATGTGTTTCTTGTATACTACTATACGCCGAGCACAGACCTAACTTTTGCAGCCTTTCACCGGCAATGATGATATCTCCATGTGATAGATTCTCGAGCGGCACGTTAAACAATATACAACCAACCAACCATTTGCAAAATCACTTTGTTTTTTTAATAGTAGAGATCATTCGTCAGATATGATAATGCAACATAAAACCTGTTACAATACACTTTGAAAATGAAATAGGATCCACGTGTCCACATTCTGTAATAAGCAAGTTTAATGAGAATTTATGAAATCTTCATTTTTATCATTTCGATATGAAACTTGGAGGAATCGCAAATCAGTGTTTTTGGTTCCTAAACAAGACCAACACCATTCGTCGTTTGTCAACATTTTATAAATGTGTACTTCACTATTTAAAAACAGGCGGCCCATGGGCCACATCGCTGACCTGAGTGACCTTGGCCCATATCTAAAGATTTCCTCTCTATATATTCGCATGTAAAATTTGATCCCCTAATGAGGCGCCATCCTACCTCCAGGGGCCATGATTTTAACAAACTTGACTTTGCACAAGGTCAGGAAGCTTCCTTGCAAATTTGAACTTTCCTGGCCCAGTGGTTCTTGAGAAGAAAATTTTTAAATGACCCAAACCTGTTTTTGCATTTTTGTGATTATCTTTCATTTGAAGAAGGTATGACACTTCATTTGAACAAATTTGAATCCCATTTACCAAAGTATGAATTGTACAAGTTTTGATTGAACCTGAAAAATATTTTGTCAATGTATATTTGCTTTTTTTTTGCTATTATCGTTGCCCTTCATTTGAATAAAATTGAATCCCTTTCACCAAAGGATGATTTGTACCAAGTTTAATTGAAATTGGCCTAATGGTTCTGGAGAAGAAGTCGAAAATGGGAAGAGTTTACAGACGGACGGACGGACAGACGGACAACGGGTGATCACAAAACCTCACTTGAGCGTTCAGCTCAGGTGAGCTAAAGGTAAAATAAAACAGAAATGAATTGTACGAAACGTATTGTATTCATTTCCATTTTGCAAGCAAAAAGAGGAGAGGAGGGAGGATGTAGGGGAGAGGAGGAGTTACATTACTGGTCGGTGTCAACGTTTTATAAATTTGTACTCTAACTTGGGCACGGTGGCGAATCCCTATTTTTTGGCGGTCGGAAAGTTTTTGAAAACGTTGTCAGTGTTCTCTGCTTCTATCGCATGAACAACTACCATTATAGTATAAATTTGTTCCGAAGAAAACTCTTCAAATGTTGATACAAGTTATATGACCATTTGTTATTGATGAAGGTGTTACTTTCTCGTTTGCATTATTCCTTGTGTTGACTTTAGTAGCCATTTTGTGTATTCAGTCTTGTCAGTCACGTGATTCGCCACCGTGTAAGGGGAAAACTCAGTTAATCAGCATTGCTTTATGAGTTAGTCGATACAAAAATGAACATCAGTTACTCCAACAGCTAGTAACTACACTTGTGTTTATTTATATTGTCGACATATATCTTGAAGAGGATCCTGGGAAGAAACACTGATCCAGCTCTTCTGTGAGAAAAATAAAAAAAAATTTCGAGAAAGTTATCGTTGTGTTCCTAAAAAAAATTAAAAGTAATAGCAAGCTCAGCATAATGTCGCTTTAAACAATCCATGTCATTACGTCACAGATTACTGAAATAACCTAAATCACTATACGGACGTGGCCTAGTTCAAACTGGTCAACACAATATAAAATGGCCCCGACAGATATCATGTCTGGTTTTTGTTAAACGTTTTACTAATAGAATAATCGAAATGAAGGTCAATATTAAAAAGGATCACTTGGAAAAAAAACTATTGGTCCTCTAAGAATTATATATATATATATATATATATATATATATATATATATATATATATATATATATATATATATTTGAACGCCCTGTGAAATATTTTTTTCTTCAGCAATTTAATGTTGTATTTCTAATTAATAAGTAAGAAATATAAGAATTATTAATGCACACCCAGGATAAATTTTTACTATGATTAATATTTTTAATATGAATTGCCAGAGTAGAACAATTCAAAAGATGAAATATCAATCAAAATAATTTGTAGGATTTGATTAATTCAGAAGTAGAAATACTTTTTGATTTGCATGAGATGAGCAAATGCAAGAGTTGACGCAATCTATAATAAGCAATTATGAGATCAACAGTTCAAGAGATGACGATTTGCTAGTTAAAAGATAATAGAAGGCTTTAAAGAGATGATGCATGTAATTCCTAACACATTTTGAGCAGTATTTGTTTTGACAACATGCAGTTACGTACGTTTCTAATTTGTACAGAATTTGACAAAAACAACTGATAATTCACTGCATATTTGCACAGCGACAATTTTTCAAACTTTAAAAACTCATATGTAGAGAAATTCAAGTTGTAGAAATCTTGTGTCTATACTCATGGTGTTCTAAATAAGTCACGTACAGTAACGTACATTAGCAAAACGATGAAGTTTGATTTTCATGAATATTATTTGCGTTCAGTTTCGTCATTCTTCCCGCTTTGCTAAGTGGTATTATCTGCAAATATGAATATAAATGAAATACGTCTATATGGGGCTATCATAATCATTAAATTGCCTAATATTAAATATTGTAATGTAATGGGGTGGGGGGGGGGGGGGGGGGGGCAGTCGTAATTAAAAATTGAAAGTTGGCTTTTCAAAACAACTTGACAAGCACAAAAAATAAGTAATTAAAAGAAAAATTAACCACAACAAAAAAGCAAAAACAAAAAAAAATCAAAAAAAAAAAAATCAAGAACTTTCTTAAAACCGTCTCCACTTTTGGTACTTAAAAAATTGCCAAAATTTCATCTTCTTAAATCGGAGTGGGGTGGGTAAAATCGTTTGCTATTAATTCTCAGTTATTTTTATTAATAAGTGTTCATTCACTGTCACTGTTAGAGATAGTGGGGGCCAATCACCCAATATATCTTTTATATGCATTACCAAATGAATAATAGCCATTGTCAAAAAGTGTGTGTGGTGGTGGGGGGGGGGGGGGGGCTCTTTTCGATTCTACGTGCTTGATATTTTAGAGTCACAAGTAAAACAGCAATTTAGTAATTCTATAATGCGTATAAGTTAGAAACAAATCTGCAATCTAAATCTTCGTTATGATCACTACAAACAATATATCTTGGAATACTCAAAACTATAATTCTCTGACAGTAGCAATAATATATCATGATGGACAGAATGTAAAGCTGTAAATTTAGGCCTATCTCGGCGCTTATGGCCTTTGAGCAGGGAGGGATCTTTTACGTGCCATACCTGCTGTGACACGGGGCCTCGGTTTATGCGGTCACAGCGCGGTCATAAACTTTATGCAATGTTAGTACACATCTTTAAAAACATTTTCGTATGATTTGGTACCGTACGTTTCGGTAACGTATGTTTCAACTAGTGTATTGTGACTCAAACACTCAAAGGTCAACGCCATGTCATAAATTTTTATATTCGATTACAAATACGGAAGAGCATTGAGAAACTCGTTTTCTGAAAACATTTCAACGTTTCATCCGTATCCATAATCGTAGGGAACACGATATTTAAATGCGGATAATGCGAATAAAAAGTATCACATATCTTTGTTGCATTTTTAAAGTTGTAATGATACCGTTATTAGTAAAGAATACTAATATGTAGGCGGAAAATTATAAACTATATTATCATAAATGTTGAAACCTATGAGATGGCGACATGACTTTAGAAGATCATTCATTTTTCAAAAACTCAAAATACACATTTTTTTTGGTCTCATTCATGCTACCTAATTTTATTTAAAAACCAAGCAAAGTGTTGTTATGTATAAATTTTATAGCACCGATACTGAATTATAAAATACTTGCTCTGGCGACAGTACGTGCGTTTCATTTTTGTGCATAACGAAAATCCTTACTACGAGAACGCGTCAATTAGTATACAGCCTGTCCCATTTCTGACTGACCAAGACGATCACGATTTTCATGCCTTGTTTCATTGCAATGTGCAAATTGCACGCGTATCGAGTCATTCTTTAGTAAGATATTGAATGTCAAACATAGCTAGTGATGCAAAGATATGCTTTACATCTAAAGTTGAGTACCGTGCTGTAATTAGGTACTAGTATTTAAAAGGTAAAACAAGCAAGGAAATACACGGCGAGTTAGCCGATGTTTATGGGTCTTCGGCACTATCTTATGTTCAGGTTAAATCCTGGGTAGGGGAACTCAACGCGGTTGAACGTCTTTAGAAGATGAAGAGAGGTCTGGACGCCCACTGGATGCCACCGACGAAGAAATATGTAACAAAGATCGGAATCTGGTATACCCTGATAGGCGAATTCAGGTGGAATAGCGCAGGCATTAGGCATTTCACATGGTAGCGTATGAGCAACCAGATCATCAGTATGCAGCGCCTTGTTGAATCGTATTAGGTGAAAAGATGATTTTCTTTTGCGTCTGGTGACTGTAGATGATACTTGGGTTCATTATTATGAGCCAGAAAATGAAGCTCAGAGTCGTCAATGGCCGGGGTCTCCGAGGCAAAGAAGTTCAAGACGCAACCATCTGCTGGCAAGGTAACGGTCACAGTATATTTAGGACGCAAAAGGCGTTATTGTGTTGGACGTTTTACCTAAGAGAAGTACAATAACTGGAGTGTACTATGCAAACTTGCTAGACCAGCTGAGAACCGTCATCCGTGAAAAATGCCGAGTTAAACTCTCTAAAGGTGTTTTGCTTCAACACGACAACGCGAGAGTCCACACTTGCAAAGTTGTAATGGATACTGTAGAGCGAAACGGGTATGAATTAATACCACATCCTACCTATTCGCCTGACCTAGCTCCTAGCGACTTCTTCCTATTCCTAAACTTGAAAAAGGATATCAGTGGACGTCATTTCCGGTCTGACGAAGAAGTCATGTGATTGGCAGTTAAGGAGTGGGTCAATGGAAAGGGCACTGACTTTTTCAGTTCAGGGCTGATGGCACTTGAACACCGTTGGTATAAGTACATCACTCTAGAGAGCAATTACACGGAAAAAGAAGAGGTGGATCTCAACCGGAAATAAGTTGGTTACTTATTGACTCGCCCTCGTACGAATTCTATATATTGTAGTTGTTTTATGCTTTTTCCATTGATTAAATATTTAGGTAATAAAGATATTCATTTAAAAATGAACTAATTCTGGCATGAACTATTATCATTTATTGGAATTTTAACATAAATCATGTTAAATGCGGATGATCTAAATTGACGAAGCTTTTGAGGAAATATCTTTTCTCAAATCTCAACTCACGTTAGGTTTCTCAAAATAGATTTGGTAGCACACCACTCTAGCGAAATCTCAGATGAAGTCAATCTGAAATAAGGTTTTCAAAAGATGGTGGCCTCAAGGCTTGTTTTTTTCACTCATTCGTATCAGCGTGTGACGGGTTGTCGTGTGAACTCTGCATTGCAACGAAATTATTTCCGAATTGGGTTTTACTTTCCGATATCCGTTTGTGTAATCCCAGGGCATTGATGTTTTATATTATTATATCTATATGTGAATTTGATCTTAATTCGGAATTTGCAAATGTTTACATATTTTAACTACTAAAAAAGTATAATTGTTTTTTTTCTCGAGCTAACAAGCATTAACCTTGCCTTTCAAACCAAAACCAAAAACCACACTTCCATCGTGAGTTCGAGCCCAGCTCGCGTCAAAGTCAAGAAGTAAACATAGGTAATGATTGCTCCTTTGCCAAACGCTCGGCATTCAAAAGTGAGAATCAAGGGTCTTTCAACCTTAAAAACTGAGGTTCTGTGTCGTGACAGGCATTGGCATGTTAAAGACCCCCCCCCCCCCCCCTGCTACGGCCCTGAGTGCTAAGGATAGGTCTCAATTTGTGGTACTTCACCTACAGCTGGTGCCCTCTCAATATGAGTGAAAAATTCTCGTCGGGACGTAAAACAAACAAACAATCTTTCAATCCTACGCTTGTTTTTCTACCGTTCATATATTCGATTAAATTTTCTCCATGCAATGCAGTAGAACAAGTTTCAAATAATCAGTAGCTTGCATATTCAACACTTAGAATAATCAAAATTATAAGTGATATTATAACTATTATGAATGTAAACACAACAAAAAAGAAATTGTCCAACAAGCAAGCAATCTCTTTCCATGTAATCTCACTTTCCTGTTCATTGTTGCATAAATTCTTTGTTGGACTCTGTGTTTCTCCTCTAGAGGGCTGAGTTTGATTTGTTTCAATGTTGTTCTCTGCGTTTGGATTTACTTTCATGGCGTTACTTTGACAACAACAGCAACGGGATTCTCGTTTGCAGAAAATTGATTTCACCAAGGAGCTTCTTGATAAGGAGCTAACGAGTGGGGAGATTTCGTCTGTTCTGTTGTAAACATGAATGACCAGAATTCCAAACGGAACGGACAGTGTACAGAGGATCAAGATACAAGCCAAGTAAATACCTGAAAATAGATACTCATTATAGCAAGTAGAACCGAGAATATTACAATATCAGTGGCAACATATCATAAACGAGACAGATTGATGATGCCCTTACTCAGGTAACATATTGAGACGGACGTGCTCGGAATATGCTCCGCTATTACTGTCAAGTACACAGCATACGACAAAAGAACAGTGAGTGAGTATCCAGTTTTGTCTCCAGATTGCAGATCTAATTTAAACACCAGTGGGACAAGTAGAACCATTAAAAGTACTGGGAAGATTGTATTTAAAACATGAAACACATGGCGTCTTTTCAGTACAAAGCTAAATTCTAAAGAGGCATATTTTTCCCCGCCTCTAGCTGAGGTTGTCTCTCCTTTTGACAGGCCCCCTGCTGATAAAATCTGCCATTCTCCGTTCTCGACGTACGTCGACATATCTACGGCATTTTCTTTGAACTGGAGGTTTATTTCCCCCTGCGTGTAACCCACTGTTGTAATCTTGATCTGACACGTCTGTTTATCCAGGGGATAGTACTTGATGTCACATTCACAGGAAACCTTAAACACACCGGATGGAGTCCAGTTGACAGTGCCATCTGGAGAAATTCGCATGGACAAATTATCGTCGTTGATCACTGATAGATCTTCTACACTAGAAGGTGGAAAAAAGTCAAAACAACTCACAAAACGTTTTAACCTAATATGCTTTTGTGAACTAATTAAATACACATATTGGAAAGAATATATTGCTACTCAGGCGCGGATCCAGCTTTTTCATCGGGGAGGGGATCCAAAATGCCGGGGATCTGGGACCTGGTTCCAGAGCGAAGCCTTCGGAATTCCCACATTTTTACAGATAGTAGACTATGCGAAATCTGCACCCAAATTTGCGGTACGGTAATTTTCATATTATATTATGGCCTTGAATTTGAAATCGTCCCCAGTGAGCCAATAAAGTCCATCGAGAGAGTGGATGTAGTAATATTAAACGCAATGCTGGGGTGAAAGATGACAATATTTTATTTAAGTTGGAAATTCCAGGGGTCTGGTCCCCCTCCCCTGTAGATCCGCGCTTGGCTTCTCCACCAAGGTGCAAACATGATCAATTTTTCAATTACATTAACGTATATATATATATATATATATATATATATATATATATATATATATATATATATTCCAGAAATAAGCATCACAAAGCCGATTGAGAATATACTCGATTAGTTTCTTCAATTCTTCAGGAGTATACTGAATATTGTTTAGTGACACATGTACACAGGTATTACAAAGTGATATCATTTTGCAATCCCTGTGTACATGGTTGAATATATACTCAATCGGCTTTGTAATATATATATATATATATATATATATATATATATATATATATATATATATAATGTAATCCTAACTACAGTTAGTTTCTTTCACCTCTAAATTGCAACATAACGAGAGCGAGATTAATATAAGCCTATTGACTTGATTCTCAACCTTCTATTATGCATTATTTGTAAACTCGAATATACATACATATTTCTGAATAAAATATTGTTTATACTCAGAGTAGTCCTGATTCAAACCCATATAAAACATTCTTTACTTTATTTGGTTTTGAATAAGGACTGGCGCAGAGCAACGAAAGTATTGAAAGTACACATCTTGCGCTTTTTAGTAATGCTAAATACATACAAATTATTAAATAAATAAGACATACAAATTGCTAAAAAATACGACATACAAATTGCTAAATAGATAATACATACAAATTGTTTTCCGGAAAATACTTAACATGTACTTAATCTTTCAAATTTCCTGCTGAGCAAGAGAGTTTCTCACAAGCAACTTATTTTCTACATTAACGCGACCGAAAAGCAGTCCCTATTGAAAGTCAGTTTTGAACATTTAGATTAAAAATTGCAGTAGAATGAGTAGACTTTAGTGAAATCAGGCCAACGGCGCTAAAAAAAAAAAAATTTAAAAAAAAATATAAAAAAATAATAATATTCATTACACTGTCCAAGTTTTAATATTTAATCCTTTTATAATGACTTAGATTTAAAAAATTGTTAAAACCTTTCTAGTGATTTGTACTCGAAGTCCCCTGAAATTATTTACTTCATGAAAATGAACATTTCCTTATTCACGAAGCCATCATTTATTGTTGACTATTATTTGGTATCGCAGAACTTTCGTCAGAGAAAACTGTGATATATTCATATTCGCTGTGGCCAATATTGCCAAGTACTGAAACAGCTAAAACTTACGAGTTTTCGACATAAATTGGAGGTATCCATGTATTCTCTGCTATGTTAAACAGGAACTGTACCGCAGAGTAACCATAGAGACTAGTCCATGCCAAGCGCTCATCTATCCACGTCTTCAAAATAAGTAAATAAAACCCCGTTTACTTATCTCGAGCTTCTTTAGCCGAAGGATATTTTGATAAAATGGATTCACTGCTTTTGTTCATCATGTGTATAGTATTTGCCTGTTTACTTACAAATAAAAAGTAATTTTGAGGACTATATGGTTTTACTTTAATAGATCGACTACATATATTGGAGAATTGGTCTATCAAATATTGTTTATATTTTTCAGTCTTACAAATTTGGGATTTGACAGTAATGATCTCTTTCACATAAAAAAAAAATGAAGAACAAAATACACAAAGAAAAAGAAATACATAGTTCAAGCAATTATTTGTATTGAAATGAACTTTTAATAATAAAGTACATAATTATGTAGATGATGGCGATTCGAAGTGTCTCATAATAATTTATAATAACTAAAAGAAATCGATGAAAAATTGGAAGACAGGAAAACCTCTAAAATTGTTATACAGGTGTATATAGGTGTATATAGGCTTCACTTTTCTTTTCTTTATTTTGAAGGATATTTATATCTATTTTAAGCAGTGTTACTTTCTCTAGAAGCAGTACTAACACATACAAATACAATTTTACTTCTTTTAAGTGAACAATCTATACAGCTTATTGCTTTTTAAACACTATAGATCAAAGTACTTTCTTTTTTCTGCACAAAATATTTCAAATAATAAATATCACATATGGCTTGAATGTTGTGACATTATATTTTTAGTGAAATTTCATTTTCATTCGAGGCCAGCTCAACTTTTCAATAGTCCTCGCACCTCCTTTACCTTTCCCCTCTCATCTCTTTATCTCTTCCCATACCTCTCTTCACCTTCCCCTCCTCTCTTCCCCTCTCTTTATCTCTTCCCATGCCTCCTTTCACTTTTCCCTCTCCTCTCTTTATCTCTTCCCATACCTCCTTTCACTTTTCCCTCTCCTCTTTTTATCTCTTCCCATACCTCCTTTTACTTTTCCCTCTCCTCTCTTTATTTCTTCACATACCTCCTTTTACTTTTCCCTCTCCTCTCTTTATCTCTTCCCATACCTCCTTTCACTTTTCCCTCTCCTCTCTTTATCTCTTCCCATACCTCCTTTCACTTTTCCCTCTCCTCTCTTTATCTCTTCCCATACCTCCTTTTACTTTTCCCTCTCCTCTCTTTATCTCTTCCCATACCGCCTTTCACTTTTCCCTCTCCTCTCTTTATCTCTTTCCATACCCCCTTTCACTTTTCCCTCTCCTCTCTTTATCTCTCCCCACACCTCCCCTCCCTTTTCCCTCTCCTCTCTTTATCTCTTCCCATACCTGTCTTCCCTTCCTCTTCCCTCTCTTTATCTTTTCCCACACCTCCTTTCCTTTCGCCCTCCCCTCTATTTATCTTTTCCAATAGCTCTCTCTCTCTTTTCCCCGCCTCTCTTTTCTTTCTATTCCCGCACCTCCTTTCACTTTTCCCTTCCCTCTCTTTATTTCTTCCCACACTTCTCTTTCCTTTCCCCTCCTCTCTCTTTTTCTCTTGCCACACCTCCACCTTTCCCCTCTCCTCTCTTTATCTTTCCCCACACCTCCCTTCCCTTTTTCCTCTCTTCCTTTATCTCTTCCCTCATCTGTCTTTCCTTTCCCAACCCCTCTCTTTATCTCTTCCCCTTTCCTTCCTTGCTATCTTTGTTTTCCTCCCACTTTCATCTCCCTTTCTTTTATTTATTCCCTCTGCCATCACATACACTCTATCAGCCCGTATGGTCACTTTTCATTAGAAAGTAAGCGTAACAAAATTGTTCAGACCTGAACATCAAATTTCAAATAGAAGCGTTTGAAGGATGATAATTGAACTATATTTTTCGTCTATATTCAATCTCATCTTTGAAGTAAATACATGGAACAAAATTCAAACATGTGATATTGATATTGAGTTTTCAATGCAATCTTGCAATAATCTCACTTAACGTTTCTCATTTCAATTAAAAGTTTATATCAGCATTTCAATGAAATGTATTATGCCAAAAACAGATCAAATCATGTCAATATGCAAGGTACTAGTGAATACGCAGTAACTATTATATAATACTCCTTAATCTCATCTAACATTTACCTATTATATGTCAAATGTACACTTACCATGACCAGCATTCCTGATGCAGACAGTGATTGTTCAACAATATCCTGCAAATAGCTTTTGTTAATTAGATAATGTGATTGTTCTCATGTTAAGGCATTTATTATACAAATAAGAGTTCAATAGCATGCATTTTTTGTAAAGTCGTAGACTAATGCTTTTTAAATAATAATTGGGGTACCGCCTGTCGGCGAGAGTCCTATGATTAGCCTGTGCGTGTATCTGTGCAAAAGCTTTTTTCGGACTCTTTTTTTGGCTATCTCTAGTCTGCAGCTATTGATTTGAAAATTTATAGAGTTTGTGTTTGAAAGCGTTGTCATAATAGCCCCTCAACTTCGTAAATTTCAGGGATTTAACAGTTTTCCAGAATTTGGGGACTATCCCTGCAGCAATTGGTTTGAACTTTTCATTTATCAGTAGGTTATAGATCAAGTATAAGTTTGGGTTTCGTTAAGTCAATCTATTTTTAAAAGAGTTATGGACCTTCAACTTAGCAAATTTCAGGGATTTGACAGTTTTCCGGAGTTTTTATTAATTTTTGGATATCCCTACAATTATTGAATTGAAAATTTATACAGGAATTTATGTCACTGGGTTACAGATCGAGATAGAGTTTGGGCTTTGTTGACTTATTTTCGAAAGACTTATGGAGCCTAAACTTAGCAAATAATGCCACAAAGCGGAGTCTTTTTGTGATGCTTGGAATCGGATCCTTTTTAAATGCTTGCGATCACAATGGTGTCTAGTTACAATCTATGATAAGAAATAGAATATATTCGAAACTCCGGCATATTTGCATTAACTGTGTACAACATCCTTATAATCTTCTTGAATAATGGAAAAAGACTTTCTGTTATTGAAAAAAAAATTTCCCTTCCTGTAACGTTACTCGAGATTTAACGCTTCAATTCTTGAAAACAAACAATATGTTAGGTTACTTGATAATTACATGTATATTAAAGTTTTTCTGAACAAAATGTAAACATTATGAAATATTTATATTTCCAATGTATTTTCCCGTGATAATTTTACAAATTGTAACGATAGCCATATCCTCACGAGCGCGTTGCAATTGTGACTGATGCGCGTATGAATCCTGATAAATATAGTATGCTTAATCTAATGATGGGGAGTCCGACAGAAATAAAAGTAGAATGTAAATTTAAGAAATTAATTCAATTTTTGAAAATACATGAAGATACAAACTGCGACGCTTCATGCTGGCATACTCTTAAAACAAGTTAGCACTGTATGAAAAATATGTTGGCGTGAAATGTTGCTATTAATTATATTCATTTCTTAGACATCAGCCACAAATATTGCGAATGTCTAAAAGGATATGAAACGCAATTAGTGTGTGATCCGATCTATTATAAACCCGAAAGGGCTTATAGATTATGATCTCTTAACCAATAGGTTTTTCAAAACTTTTTGTTCCTATCTAATATTTACATTTCCAATATCTTCACCAATTGAAATGATAGTCATTTCCTCATGAATCTGAACAATGTGCACACACACACACACACACACACACACACACACACACACACACACACACATATATATATATATATATATATATATATATATATATATATATATAGTACGAATATTTAACGGCTGGGATTTCTGACGCAAATAAAAGTAAAATGTGAATTCTGCTATAAAATATCCGGTGCTTTTACCTGTGATAATTTTACAATTTGCAATAATAGGCATTTCCTTATGAACACGTTGCAGTTGTAAATAACTCTCGTATGAATGAAAACGCTAAGATAACGAACAGAATTCAATCTTGTACTTCCTATAGAAAAAAAAACCAAATTTCCTTATGAACACGTTGCAGTTGTAAATAACTCTCGTATGAATGAAAACACTAAGATAACGAACAGAATTCAATCTTGTACTTCCTATAGAAAAAAAAAAACAAATCAGAGAGTTGGGCAAACACGGACCCCTGTACATACCAGAGGTGGGAAACCTTGGTACATACCCTGGACATACCAGTGGTGGGACCAGGTGCTTAGGAGATGTAACCATCCCCTGTCGACCGGTTACCCGCCGTGAGTCCTATATCTCCTATATCTCGATAAGAGTAATCAGAATTAATGTGCTAAGAACGGCCTAACAATTAGTATGAAACACATCAGACGGCATTTGACCTAATGAAAGGTTGAGCTAATAAACTAGATCGTTATAGCAACCATAAAGTTTGCGAAATTTTGACTTTAGACGAGAATGTACAAACTCCTGTAATATCAATTCCTTTGTCAGTAGCCTGTCTCGATTTTAAAAAATGTAGAACAATCTCTTGCGTATCGAATCAGTTGGGAGATATAAACACTATCTGCATGTGATAATGGAATATTGTTACATAGATAAGGGAAGTTGAGGATTGAGAAATTGAAATCATCCCATTTTTCATGAAGTTGAGTTGTTAGTTTGTAGCCAGCATCTATTTTCAATAAAATATCTAAATATGAAGTAAGGGGCCTCCGTGGCCGAGTGGTTAGAGCATCGGGCTCAAAATCACAAGGCCTCTCACCTCTGTCGGCGCGTGTTCGAATCTCGGCCGCGGCGTCATGTGAGCAAGTTTGCCAGTTTACTTTCGGAAGGTCGGTGGTCTCTTCCCAGGTACATTGTATCTGGGTTCTCTCCTCCACCAACAAAAACTGGACGCCACCAGATAACTGAAAAATTGTTAAGTGTGGCGGAAAGCAATAAATAATCAATCAATTAATCAATCTAAATATGAAGCAGATATGGAAGACTCTGTGGTGTCTTTTATTTCAAGTTCAATGGGATATATCGAATCGACATGAATGGAAATAATCATTGTTAATAGATAAAATGTCTTCGATATATCTAAATATCGAATTGAAAGCCACAGTAAAATATTTTTTCTTCTCATGTAGAGGCTTTTGAGTGAAGTCTGCTTCATAAGAATATAAAAGCAGGTCAGCTAACAAAGCAGCACAATTCGTGCCCATGGTAATTCCAATAGAATCCCGTGGGGATCCGGGTTAGAATAGGTCCTCGGTACCCCCTTACTTGTCGTAAGAGGCAACTAAATGGGGCGGTTTTTTTGGATGAGACCGCAAAAACCGAGGTCCCGCTTCACAGTAGGTGTGGCACGATAAAAATCCCTCCCTGCTCAAAGGCCTAAATTTTGCAGCCCTTCACCGGCAATGTTGAAAGATTCTCAAGCGGGACGTTAAACAATAGACAATCAATCGATCAACCAATAGAGTGATGGAAGACCTGATCACCAAAGACTACGAAGATATTGTCAATGAGGAACTCTAGCATCTTTTTAATTTCAACTTGTACTTGTGTGTGGAATCAGAGTGGTGTTTAACAAAAGGACTTTTTGGATAACTGATCACTAAATGTGAATATTTCCTTTTACCCTTTTGTTGAAGATGCAATTGTCTATGATGTCAAAAAATCTAGTCTTTAATTTACCGTGAGGTATGAATCTTGATAAATATAGAATACTTAAATTAAATGATCCCAACAGAAATAAATTAATCCGTGAGGTACATGAATGAATGCTAGCATACTTTTCATGAAGCGCTAACGTATTTCATGAAGTATGCTGCTGGAGTAAAGCGTAGCAATTAATATCCTCGTTTACATGTATTTTCAAAATTGAAATTTATCTCTCGAATGATATTATATGTTATGAATACAATGTACATGTATTTGCCTTACTTTGATATTTGTATCTACTGTACGTTCCTTTTGATACTTTCATTTGTTTAGATTGTAGCATACAAGTATTTTTTTTTTTCAGAATTGATAAAATACGTTCAAACGATAAAAAATCAGATATACGATGGCAAGCAAATATCTGATCCCATACCATATTATCATCGCATAACTGTCAGCCATTACGGCGAAAGAGGACCTCTGGGTCAACTATCAGTTTCTCTTGGCCTTATTTATATACTTCTTCATATCGACAAAGGTTTTGACTTCCAGTCTCGACTCTGTGTCCAGATATGAACATAATTACTACCTTTATCTAATCAAGCTATACGGCTCACGGCGGGTGTGACCGATCAACAGAGGATTCTTACTCTCCTAGGTCCTACTTCTGATATGTCCAGGGGTCCTTGTTTGCCCTATTCTTAGTTTTGTATTCTTTATAGATGTTATGAGATTGATCATTGTTCTTTATTTTCACTCTTTCATGCAAAGGTTTTGCAATTTTACTAAAATTCTTCTGAATCTTCTATAAAAAATGCATTATTCAAGAAAAGTTCTAACTTCCTTGACAGTTACTGGTTTAATCTCCCTTGATTTGTCTATTTTCTATTTCTAAGGATCTGTCGCCACCACTACTGGTGAGATAATATGTCCTAAATACTTACTTCACCTTCACACAATGTGCAATTCTTTAACTTCAACTTAAGCTAAGCTGAATACAATCGATCAAACACTTTCTGGAGATTATCCGTCAGTTTTACTGATTACGATGATATCTTCCAAATAAATAAGGCGGATGTCCCATTGCAGACTACACAAACTGACTTCATAGGTCGCAGGAGCATAGCACAGCCCAAATGGCATAACATTGAATTCAAGTGGAACTTTCTTTGAAATGAATGCCGTCTATCCTTTGAGTCAACTTTTATCTGCCAGTATATAGAGAAAAGATGCAATGTTGAGAACCAGCAAGCACCTGAAAGATGATGCAGGGTCTCCTCTGTCCTTGGTAATGGGCCGAGATATCGTTTGATTTTCTGTAGTCTTCTGATAGTCTTCTTTCGAAAAAAATCACTCCGGAGACCCAAGGAATTAATGAATTTTCTACAACATCTACTTTAAGCATATTTATTTGTTCTCCAATATACTGGTGTTCATCTTATTGCATTGCTTATTGACGCCCTGTATTGGTCGAATGTTTAACTACATCTGTTCACCCAAAATCCTTGTCTTTTGAGAATGATTCATAATTTTGCAAGAGTAAAGCTTCTACCTTTTTCTTGTGTTTCGATTTCAATATCCTGCTTGACCTTTTTTAGCAAATCTTGAGAGTTGGTGTAAGCTTTTCGGCTTCTTGACATTGATGTCTTCAGAACCTTCCAATATTTCATATAATGGAGTTAAACTCGCAACAACTGTACCGCTGTGTATGACCTGTGCCTGAACTTAAATTCATGAGCCATCACGGGGACAAATTTGTTATAAGGAATAGGATTCTTTCTTACTAATCCTCTTCCTGAATTTAAAAACTGAACGTTTCATTCTATTATACCCACCCTTTTTGGTAACCTTTTTTTTTGTCAAGTATGCAGACAATGCACTTCGTAACAATTTCTGACCTAAATGAATGATATCTGCCATGGTAACTCGAAAACACCCAACTTGATCACCGAAAAAGACATCTCTTATCTTTAAAATATGGTTTGTGATATCCACAACACAATCCAAGATGAAAACGTTCAAATTCAAGATATATGTACATTGTAGCATCTACAGGAAAGTCTGTAACAGTGACCTTTTTGCCGTACACCTTGTCTATTGATATTGACATAACTCAGCTTTCCATAGACATTCAATGGTTCTCTGTTGATAACACAGGCTTTTCTACTATTTCTATTGTATTCAATGAGTCATCTTTACTATTTTGTCACAAATATCTTTAGTCATTACCGACAAAGTAGCTCCTGTATCAAGTAGCATGCATATGTCTATTCCATTGATATAGGCCTCAATGTTTCCAACAGGTAATGTTTTATTGGAAGAGCCTGAAGCATTTGCTTTTGGTGTTTCTGATTTTCCGTGAGCTCAGTGGCGTGACATATTTTAATGAGTGACATTCCTTCTTTACGTGACCCTTTTATCTACAGTTATGACATATGACAGTCATAATCAAGCCAGGACGTGGTTCCATCGTGAATTGCAGCTGATATTCGGAGCAAAGTCGTTTGTCGTACTATTTGTCTACAGTTCAGTAGTGTTCGTACCTTGTAATTCTTGGAAACACGGCTCTTTACTGATGGGTAATTCATTATGTATATTTCATTGTCCGAAAGTACGTGAAACAATCTTTTCTTCAGTTAAGGCTTCAACACTCCAATGTCTGATACTTACTTCCAATTAAATTCACTGTAATTATCTTATATCCATCATGCTTGCACGGGTTAATGTCTAGTATAAATATAACGATTTAAAAAAGTGACTATTTGCTTTAAATCAAGTATGTGCAGGATTTCTGATACAGTTGGTGTTATCTCCTTGGACTCGGCTCTTACAGCTCAGCTCTCGGGGCTCTCTGACTCTGGCTCTAAGTGATTCCAGCTCTTTCTAGCTCCGGCTCTTTGTGTCTCCGACTCTTACAACGCGGTATTACAATTATTTATTATCTATACAAAGCCAGGAAAGACTTGTTCAGTCACTCTAAGACTTTGTACAATGATAAAATTGATAAGAACAAAATTACCTTTCTAAGTATGAATTCCCCCGCTTATATACATGTATTACTTAGAAAAACGTCATATAGCATTAAAACTCTAACCTCCAAAATTTCCCAAGTCGCAGTAGGGATTTCCGGCACAACAAGGAAGGTCATAATACACTATTATATAAATACTGCATGTAGTTGAGGGTAACATTGAAAGTTTTCACTCCGAGAAAACCATTGTCAACCGAGGCTGAAGCAATATTTGTTTTATTATAAATGAATGTTATATAAACAACAATGCAAAAAACGCAAACGCCTGTTGCTTTTCATCAACCATTGTCATGTGATGTTTTGATATCAATGCAGGAATTTGCGTTTATATTACAAATGCTCAAACGACGTCGTCTAACAATCTACGGTGAACCGTAAGCGCACAAATTTGATGCATGAGATATTTTTTCTAATATCACCCGTTGCCAAGTACTGTTCCCCTTTTGAAGCAATTGAAAAAACATAATGTTTCCCTCTGAGAACAGAAATCAACCCTCCAAGATGATATTATCTAGCAACGGGGAACAGTACGTGACAACGGGTAATGTTATAAAAATTATCACATGCGTCAAACTTATGCGCGTTCGATTCGCCGTAGACTGCTAGAGGAAGTCGTTTGAGCGTTTGTAATAATCGTGAATACCTGCATTGACATACAAAACATCACACGATAGTAATTGATCAAAAGCCATCAGACTTTACATAACGTTTAGTAGAATAAAACAAATGTTGCATGTAGTTGAAGGTCCCATTGAAAATTTTCACCCCTTGAAAAATCATTGTCAACCTAAGCTTCGAAAGTCAGGTGCTGGAAAGACTATTTCGATCATCAAAATACTTTCTACGTATATACATCGAAGTGATGCTGTTTGTGTTCCTGTTTTCCACAAGATGAGAAAGGATTATCATCTGCATAAATCATAAATGGGTACATCATTGTAATAGGTACATCATTGAGCCTTGATTCGGTATGAATTACCAATATTAATATTTAATATTATTATTATTATTATTATTATTATATATATATATATATATATATATATATATATATAAAATTATTATTATCATTATTATATATTGATATATTAACATTTGCAAATTAGAAAGTAAGAGGGTGGTTTTGAAAGGTATGTAATAATTAATGTATTTCACCAGTGAGTTGATGGTGTAAATCATGAGACTTCCATTGACCACTACCGTGCTGGTTGGCCTGACCAAGTTGGAATAATTATTGTTATACAATTCATCTAGCAGATTCTTCTCTAATACAGGGGAATACTGCGCTGTGATGACATCAGACAGAAGCACACAAACTGAAGGAAAGGGGGAACGTGATAAAACAAATAAAAGTCACCAAGCAAATTTAGCTAAATAGGTAATATTTCTCCATTGTCAATTATCGTAACTGTTAATATGCATTACCGATCACTCCGTTGAATATCGATATGTTGTTTCTCCACATGGCTGGTATGTTTCACTCCTCAACAAAATGTCAAACAAGTAATTTTCACCAACTATTGCACGCCTAATAGTAGAAAAGCAAACCATTCTAAACGAAATTTACGTTCTTTAACAACAGTGGCGTAGCTAGCCTTGAAGTGAAGTGTACGCACAGTGACAAATCCAGAATAGGCTGAGGGTCTGGAGGCCGTCTTAAGGCCCCCAGACGGTTCAGGGCAATGTCTGGTGGGGTCCAAGGGGCGAAGCCCCTGGAAGCTCATAAGTTTTGAGGATTTTTCGGTTACATTTATGGGTTGTTCTAGCTATAAAATCATGCATAATAAAATGAAAAATTAACAATCATTTTTGTTGTTGTCAAATTAATGTATACACTCGGGCGTTTTGGCTACGCCACTGTTCTTTGATTAAATCAGTTCCAATACAGAAAAAGAGAAACATACACTAGTGATATCAGTGAAAGTGCTATAATATGTGTGGATCTAACGGGAATCGGGGGCAGGGTCCGGAACCACCCACTAAAATTTGCAATGTGTGTACTATAATGCTTTGGGGGAAATAATGAGTCATTGCAATTGTGCGCTAAATAATGAAGACAAAACCAATCACAAAATAAATGTGAAATAAGTATGCACTGGAACGATTTGTTCGATATCCTTCTTTCATTTACAATTGACGTGATTACCATTGATTGATGTAATAATGCTCTTCATACTCGATGTTTGACCATAGGTTAGGATATTTGCACTTTTCGCTAGTTTACCAACAGCCACCGTATTGTATGCCACTGCATTATCATATAGAATTTGTTCATTATTAGAAATTGACCGGAAAGAAATTTTATAATCATTTATGAAGCAGAGAAACCGAAGATCATTTTAATCTTGAAAGTCATATGGCTAAATCTGACACGTAGCAAGAGAAAAAGAAGGAGGGGGTGGGGTGGATATGCTCTTTCCGACAATATACTTTTTCCGTAATGGGGAAAGTATGAATGTGTATGAGATGGGGATTGAACACCAACTGAACGACTTAAGTAAAGATTGGAGTGAGGGGATGAGAAACATTGAGTTGGGCTACCTATCTACGAGTTATTGTGATTAAACAGAAAACACAAAATGAGTCCACCTGTTAAACAAATATATTTATATAAAATTTCCCAGTTTATACACCCAAAGCAAATTTAGTGAGTTTATATTCTACATGTAGATCTTATGGATAAAAAATGGGGTGAAGTTCACTTCACAGGTTGATTTTAAATATAATTGTAGATATGTGGGGGAGAATTATAGATAAATTAATGAATACTTGGTTCAATTAGTTTTGAAAAGTAAAATAATGAATGATATCTAAAATAAACATAAGCATAGAATTTAATAATCTGCTGATCGTTTCTCATAGACTGGGGGGTGTTAAATACCTTTTAAAATGAAATCCTAAGGTTGATATATATATATATATATATATATATATATATATATATATATATATATATATATATATCTTATATTTGTTATCGTTTCTTCTATGTGTCATGAAATGTCATTAGTTATTCTTCAAAATTGAATTATAAACTTTTTTAATACAGTACCGAGTAAGGCAAATTGGTTCTTGCAAATTTGACTTTCGTACGGAGTCCTTAAGTGCAATCATCATGGGATACATTTTTCATAATGCTGCACGAGTTATCCACCACTGAATACAGAGGTCGCGCATGGCATGGCGGTCCTAAACGATGGCGTCATGATTCAATCTTTAGAAATTTTAATTTGGGTTAATCATTTTACAGCTCCTTTTGCACTGAAATTACGCAAGTGTGCAATTAATTAATTATTAGGCAAGTAACAACAATGGGTCTGCCCCCTTTTATCATTAATGCAAAGTTGGTCATTTTATGTGCAGAATTCCATCTATAGAAGATGGGCTGCTTCACCCACCCACTCCTTTTTTCAAAGTACCATTATTGTGAATAATTGTAGTAGAAATGTAAATTTTAACCGATGAATTGAACTGAAAGATCAACCCTTGTCCTAATTTCCCACAATTTAGGATTCATAGCTTTGGAAATATTTTTTATAATTATTATTTCGCTTGTCAAGAATTTTTAAGCAATATTATTGTGAAATCAGTTCTTCTAAGAAATTGGAAGAAAATTTGATATTTGGAAGTTATTGGAAATGATATACCTTTTTTCATGGTTCTCTCCAGAAAGTTACGGAAACATGACAATTATTTTTATAATTAAGATGTCATGATGCATTATTAGTTTGATAATGGATATATAATATTCTTCAGGTAAATTGAATGAAGAAATTGATTATTGAAAAGTTTTCTTACCTCGTCACGTCAGAATCAGTCATATACTGCACCTAGATATGGTTTGAATATAAAAGTAAAAGTGATCATGTTGCTATCGACCACTGAAGCATTAACCATCTGACCTCTTCATCACCTTTTGTCCCACAAATGACTAATGTTCTCAGTGTGTGAAGTGTGGAGACGTTGACACATACATGTACCATTAAATATATTCTATCTTTAAAGTTTCTTTTAAAAATCAGTCAGGGATATTAGTGAACAATGGTATTTTATCCAATTTCATCGTTGTTGTTTATTTTATCTTAAAATGAAATTTTAAATTTAAATTTCGTTTTATAGTCAATGATGCTATTAAGTAATGGCTGATGATGTTGCTTTAATTTTGATATCACCAACCTCTGTGTTTAAGATTTTGTGTATCATGGCAATGCACTACTTAGTTCACTTTAAAAAGCGTATCTTTTTCTTTTCTCATCGTGTTGCTATCGCAAACATTTTTCACATTTTCAACTGTTACAGAATCATATAACCAATTTCAACCAATTTTGTTACAAAGTGTCATTTTGTGAAAGGAATTTAAGTTTATTCAAATGAGGAGCCATGTCATAATCAACAAATATTGTATGTTTAAAAAGAAAAGAATGTAAATAACCTCTGAGCC
Source organism: Ostrea denselamellosa (assembly GCA_024699665.1). Classification (NCBI taxonomy): domain Eukaryota; kingdom Metazoa; phylum Mollusca; class Bivalvia; order Ostreida; family Ostreidae; genus Ostrea; species Ostrea denselamellosa. The sequence goes on along the minus strand of JAMZEH010000110.1, from coordinate 4,711,454 downwards.
AGAAAGCCAGAATGTGTGATTTTCTTCCATAATAGAGATCCCCCCCCCCAAAAAAAACCCCCAAAAACACCACAACGCCACAATCAGGGTTGAAAATTTCACATAGGAAGATATCATAAAATCCATTTAGAATGTCCTTCTAAAGAAGAAATGGTATCAAATTAATAATATGCAAACCCATGCTTGCGAGGTAGATTTAAATGACTTTGTTCACACATTGTCAACTTCCAATATTTATGTAGCATATAACGTTTATGTCTCTCAGCTGATTCGTTATGCAAGAGCTTGTTGTTCTGAGTATGGTCAGTTTTTAAATCGAGGCAGACTACTTGCAAATAAGATAATGTTACAGAGGTTCAACAATTTTGTTTAAAGTCAGCATTTCGCAAATGTTATAATGGATTTAACGATCTAACACCAATATAACCTGTCATTCAGTAAAACGTTTTCTGACATGTTTCATACCAATTGAGGTTCTATGCAAACTGATTTTGACTACGGATTACTCCGTTTACCTGATCAAGAGGCGGATGTGGCCGGTCAACAGGGCACTGGGGGATCATTACTCCTCCTAGACACCTGATCCCACCTCTGGTATGTCCAGAGGTCCGTATTTGCCCTACTGTTAAATTTGTATTCGTCATAGGAGTTGAGATTGATCACTTGTTCGTTATCTTCACCCTTTGAGAGGCCACAATAGCGGTTCAAAATCATAGATAGGAAATAAATTCGCAAAACAAGAAATACAATTTATCAAATAAATATGACAGTATTAATATGAAAGTAAACATCAACAAAAATAATGTCACATATCCTTTTTTATGGTGAAAGTCAGTGACGAAACTACAAAATCTCGTGAGTGAAGTATTTGACAGAAATTGAGTGAAAAAACGTAAACATTAACAATTATCCTGCATATGGTCTTAGAATAAAATCAACAACAAAGCTGCCAAAGCATCCTAAGATGAAAATCAGCGATAAAACTTCCAAACTTCCCCGTGAACGTTTTAGTGAGAGTCAGCGACAAAAGCATGTAAAGTAAATATATAAGAAAATATTGGTTTTAGTAATGTTATATCAATTACGAATAATTTTACAAAATTCTATAATAATTTCTTTAGGGTATTTTCACTACGAAAATAAATTGCACGAGTTAACAAATTTCGTAAACCGAACCCGATTACAAGAGCATCATAAATTTAATTCGCAGAAAATAATTTCTCGTTATTTATCAAAATTATGATCAAATATACAGTATGTAACTACCGTAATTTATTTAATGAAATAATAAAAATGATGGCTTTTGAAATACATATAATTAAGTTTATTATTTCAAACTGTCGGCTCGAAGATCTTTCTAAAACTATTAATACAATCGCTCGCCTTCTGGCGGCTGATAATGAGAATTGAAATCTTTGTTGTTTGCTAGATTTCTGCACTGACTACAAGACTACAATTCACAATCTTCTGGAAAACATGAGAGAGAGAGAGATGATGGTGATGATGATGACTATCAGCAGAGACAAATATAACACACACACACACACACACACACACACACACACACACACACATATATATATATATATATATATATATATATATTACACAGAAATTGGCAACTTCCCTAAGTTTCGTATATCCTCACTATCGTCCAAAATGTCAAACTTTACACATTTTCCCTTTACTGTTCCGTATACTCATCCACTGAAAAACTATGCCGATGCCACATCTTCTGTATCAATTCGCCGCTTTATATGAGTTCACTGCTTTCTCGTTACATCTTCCCCTATTCTGACTTTTCCAGGAGTGTTCTTCACAGTCCATTTACGTCCAGTAATGTGGACTTTTCTGTCATTTTTTCATTTTCAATAAGACAGACCTCGGTGCTTCTATCTGGAACCAGGGATGCGATGGACGACCACAACGTGTCGTTCGTCGACACTAACACCCCATTTTCTTTTAACGTTATTTTCACGACCTCTGCGATCTTTTCTCCTTCTGATTCCTGTACAACTTGATGTTGTTTTTTCTACTATATTGCTCGTTGTAATAAGCTTTTACAGTTGGCCAGGTCTCTAACTTCTTCTGCAGGTCTCTGATATTCTTATTTGCTAAACAGAGCTTTTCTCGCTGAGATTCATTCTCCATTGTCAGTAGATCGACGTCCTTGAAAGTCTCCCGATCAGTTTTATTTCAACCCTGTTTTTCTTTCTTTTTTTTAATAGCTTTTCAGCAGACCCTTCACTGTATTTATAACTATTTACTAACTTTGAAAATCCCCTGTTTTCAATGATTTTTGTAAGCTTTCTTTTATTTCATTTAAGTTTCATTTGAATGACACCACTGTTATCTCACTTGTCCGTTAACATGTTGGAGGGGTATTATTTTTATTTTTGTCATTTCCAAATAAATTTTTTCTCTGACGCTTTGCTAGTATTTGTCAAAGTTACATAAAGAAACTGAAGAATACACAGGTAAACAACGCAGCTCTAATGAACCTGTCCTTTCCTTTTAAAAAGTTTCCAAAATGAGCCTGATCGAATGTCTTCAAGTTGTAAAAGCTGTTCTATCGTGTAATAAGAACTCTGCTTTGTTATTCACAATCATAGCAATTACTATTAAGGTAAACATCATCAAACTTTTGCGCCCACGATATCACTACATCCTACCTCAAAGACGACATCTTGATCTTTTCATCCGGATTAGAAAATCCAACCAAAATATGTTCAGACATTAGATAGCCAAATTGCATTTCAGGTCAAACATGCTTTGACTCTCTAAACAAATGATTCATGTGTCAATATATAACTTGATTATTTTTTTCATTGAACTCTTTTTATTGATAACAATCATCAGATATATATATATATATATATATATATATATATATATATATATATATATATATGCCATTTCTTTTTCTCTCCTGTGCTTTCAAAAACTTCGAGAATTCCGAAGTTCCGGTAGTATATTTTTTCACTACTTAGTGTGTATTTTATTATATCATTTTAATGGCTAAAATTCTTTCTGTTAACTGTCAAGGTTTGGGTGATATTGCAAAACGCAAAAACGTTTCTAATTATTTAATGGCAGTAAATCAAAATATCTACTGTTTACAAGATTGAAGTAAGAAACTTGCGGGGATACCTGTGCTTCTTTATTTCATATTCTACAAACTCCAGGGTAGTTGCAATTCTAGTTAATAATTACTTTGATTTTAAATCTTTACTGAAACAGGTGATGTGGATGGAAACTATTTACTAATTTTAAAAAGCATGCATTGACGGTCATGAAATATCGATATGTTCTGTTTATATTCCAAATAATGACATACCGCTTTTTTATGTATAAAAGTATATTGATGATATGCAATGTTCTCGCATTATTTGGTGTGGCGATTTTAATCTTTTCTTCAACCCTGATTTAGATTATTATAACTATAAAAGCATCAATAACCCAAATGCAAGGGACGAGGTTTTGAAATTAATGGGGAAATAATGTTTATATTGATCCTTATAGGCAGCTACATGGAAATACTCGTAGATATTCGTGGAAGAAAACAAATTCCATTAAAACAAAGCCATTTAGATTTCTTATTAACATCCGAAAGACTTGTGCCTGCCACTTGTGCAGAAATATTAGCGATTCAGATTAGATTAAACAAAAATATTATAGGTATCACTGTAAACAATATATAGAGAAGATTTCCCAGTTGACGCTTCACTTATCCTTGCTAGCAGTAAAGAATCTCTCTTAGAAACAATGGAAACATTGAAACAATGTTCAGAAATGTCTGGACTCTATATTAATTTCGACGAAACCCATATAGTATGGATTGGATCCAAAAGATTTAGTAATGAAATTTTACTGACAAAACTATAAGCTTAAGTGGGGTACTACTAGATCTACTATACTAGGAATACATTTTGACCTGGAATTCCAAGAAATGGCACAGCTTAACTATAAACCAGAGTGTGTGTAGATTAAGTCTAGGCTTTACTTAAAATCGGAAGAAAATGTTGGACTCCCATAGAGAAAAATTACAGTTATTAGGACACTGGATTTGCCCTTCGAACTATGCTGGAAAGATGTAAAAAAAAAAAAAAAAAAAAAAAAAAAATAAAAAAAAAAAATGTTTTCTTTTATATGGGACAATTCAATTTAAAAGGTAAAAAAGAAGTAATTATTAAAATATATGAAGATGGAGGATTGTAAATGGTCAATCTAATGTATTTAATAGCTTCCGTGAAATTATTTTGTGTACACATGACATCTTATTTTCTCAAATAGAGGGACTGTTTATTCCCAAGTTTCAGTTGAACAAATTCACTAACTGTGGAATTGAATCACTACCACTTTCTTGAAAACACTGTTGAAAATAAATTTTGGACAGATGTATTCAAGTCCTACATTAAATTACATAATCTTAATGAGTCTTCTGTGGCTGCTGGCTCACACTGTTTGGTAATCCATATTCCTATTGGCGGAAATCTTTTTTAATACACAAATGTTTGACAGCAACATCAGACTGGTTAATGATATAATTAATGATGATGGTATACCTTTTAGCTTTGAAAATTTTTGTGATATTCATATATTATTTTTAAGAATACAGTAGCATTATACATGAAATAAGAGCTTGGATAAAAAAATCAGTCCATGGAAAAACATCATAAAGCTTACAAATCCATTACACATGTCAAATACTCACACAATTTTGAAATGTTACAAATCAAAATTTTCCTACGAAATTCTTAACTCAGTCTCGGCTGGCAAAGTACAATTGAGTGCGCTTTTGGATGTAGACGATAGGGAATGGAAAATAATTCACAAAATACTCTTCAGTGTACATGTAACTCCATTGGTTTCACTACAGAATTACGTATAAACAAATTTACGAACAAATTCATTCTTATTCAAAATAAAAAGAACAGACTCTAAGTATTGCAGCGTTTGTCACTCTGAGAGGAAACAACAGAACATGTTTTATGGGAACGTGACTGTTTACAAATATATTTAGCAGAATTAAAACAACTGAGCGACTGATAGCAATCACAAAGAAAGCCTTTACTTTAGCAATAGTGATATACAAAGTATTACCATTTTACGGCTGAAGTATCGTGTTTATACTGTGAGATGCACTGAGAAACCTCTCAATTTGTCATCTGCAATATCACAAATGAGAATTTTATGAAACATGGAAATATATTTCTTATAGAAATGGTGAAAAGGAGAAGTTTGATACTCAGTGGAACAGATGGAACTCGCTAATATATATATGGCTTGATGTGTTACATGTACTATGTGCTTTATTTTGTCTACATACCAGTATGTCTCGTATTATATCGCGGCCCCCTGTTTTTCGGTAAAAATGCACACACCGATTTAAAATACATATGTCATCTTAGGAATGAAAGATATCATGTTCAAAACTCTCAAATCCTATGACTGAAACATTCAAGGTAGTATTTTCAGTAGATGTTTCACCTCCAATGTATGCTCATTCAAATAAATAAAGTATATACATCATATATTCTCATACCTGTATTTCGTATTTTAGAAGTATAGCTGTACTTCTATTAGACTATTTTTCCAGTTTTTGGCAAATAAATCTCTTACACTGGGACAGTAGGATTAGTCATCTATGAAATGCTACCATTGGAACAGTAATGCTAAAATGGGGGCAGTTGTATATGGGATGCTAACATGGAAACAGTTCTTCATAGAATGCAAACTTGGGCAGTTCTCCATGGAATGTTAACATGGGGTAGTTCTCCATAGAATCTTAACATGGGGGCAGTTTTCCATGGAATGTTGTTGGGGGCAGTTCTCCATAGAATCTTAACATGGGGGCAGTTTTCCATGGAATGTTGATGGGGGCAGTTCTCCATGGAATATTAACATGGGACAGTTCTCCATGGAATGCTAACAGGTTCTCCATGGAATGCGAACATGGGGTAGTTCTCCATGGAATGTTAAGATGGGGAAAGTTCTCTATGGAATGTAAACATGGGGAGAGTTATCTACGGGATGTTAACATGGGGTAGCTCTCCATGGATCTTGATATGGGGGCAGTTCTCTACGGATCACTAAAATTTTAGTTTACCACGGAAAGATAACATTTCGGTAGTTGTTTATGGAATACAGGTGCTATGGAATACTAACATGAGAGCAGGTGTTATGGAATGCTAACATTCAGATAATTGTCTATGGAATGCTAATGTAGGGCAGTTTTTCATGGAATCATGTGAACTGGACTGTTGCCTATACCTATGGAATTCTATCATGTGATCCTTGGTTCGCCATTATGTACAGGGTAGACCACATTTCTTATCGATTATTATGTTTCAAGACATGGTTACTGATAGGAAAACTCAGAAGCACTTGATGTAAATCAAGTGTATACATCTTATATCGGGTTACGCTTTATAATCTGAAAAGTGGATTATAAAAAAGCGTAAACTGATCCAAACTAGGTTATACTCGTACAATATGGCCCATAATTAAAGTCATTCCTTAAAAGTTAACGCAAAAAGACAAAAGCACTGATTTTTGTTCAATAAAACGTACATGAATACTGAAATGTACAAATCATTCGAGCCGCGCAATGATCCACTAAGCAACCACGACAAAGCGTCTAGCTGTGAAGGCAGCCATTTTAGTTCTACGGAGTCTGCATAGGCAAGTGGCTAATTGCGATACACATGTTAATATGAAGTGATGTCATCTGATAAAATGTGACGCATGATTTTTTGTTTGTTTGTTTGCTTTTTGATGGAGAGGCGAATCAAGCAATGAAGCAATTTCCCGTTTCCCCACTGAAAAAATGTATTTCAAAATGAACAGCGCATTGTTTAAAATTTAGTTCGAATATAATGTCTTTCTTTTAATCTATCATTCAAACATCATATGCAGATAATGTATTGATAATTAACAACAGTGATTTGTGTACTAAGTAGATTCTATACGTCTTGCTTGACAACGAGAAAACAATCTGTATATCAAACTGAAGTATCTTATTGCACACGTTGAGTGGGAGGCCCAAAATAGTGCTGTGGTGGGATAACAGTAGTTCCGGCAGCTGGTTGTCAAGGAGTTGAGGTCCCATACCAAAGCAGGTTATAAATTGTAAAAAAAATCCAGTATTTGATACTGCAAATATATTCAATAATAAACGTCAAGAATCACAAAACTCGAATTACATTCCACTGTAAGCGCTTTCGGCTTTAATGCCTCTTCAGACAGTTATGTCTGAAGAGGCATTAGTTTTGTGATTCTTGGCTTTTATTATTGTATATATATATATATATATATATATATATATATATATATATATATATACACCGCATATTTACCCCTTTATCCAGTGGATTCCGCTTATACGATATTGTTTCCGCATCCCACATTTTGTATTCCTATGCCGCATGACAATGTAAAATATACGTGCATACGACCAGGATGATGGGATTCCCAATAATTCATTTAATACAAAATTATGGAAGTGGCACAAGTGTTGTTAAATTCTTCAAAATTTGACAACAATGAATTTATATATGAAATTAAGATCGAGGGAACAGACCTATTGAAGAGGACATTGAAAAAATTTCTCATTACTCAAGGAAAGAAAAATACATTACAGAACTCAATAATTTACATTAGGAACCAAACAAACAAAATCTATTGTCACATATTTACCCCCTTTATCTAGAGGGCATCAACTTTCCAACTCCATGTACCAAATGAATCCGGGGTACGCCGTATTCAAATGGACACGAAACAAAATCCATGACAAATATAGATTTAAGAAACACAAACACATGTAACACTTAAAGTCCCAGGACCCTCAGTGTCACAGAAGGCATACCAAATTTTCCATCGTTAGATAAGTTACATGAGGAAGACGTTTTGTTTCCAGCTGACGCTTGCAACAGCATTGTATTTGTTTGCAAGGTTCATTATTGCAACTGCATTCTAAACGAACTTGCCATTAATTCCGCATTAATTTCAAATTGGTACCGGTTATGTTTTATATTAGTAATCGCACTTATATTCCAACTGCCCTTTCAAAAGATGAAATTCTTCAAAATTATGCTTCAGTTTTAAATGCATTTAATATCCCCGTCAATGGAGAGGATGAATATGTGTTACCGATACTGGATCTACAAACTCCACAAAAACCCTTACAAACAAAGCTACATTGCTGGATCTAATAAATGATCTACCAAGCCCCTATTTCTGCTCGTCACGAAAATATTAACTGCTGTGAAGGAGAAACTTCAAACGTACTGTGCCACTACAAAGGCCAGAAGTGGTGCAAAACAAATGTGGATTCTTAAAAATTCTGAAGAACTTTCAATGAATTTGAAATCACAAAACTTTTCTCAAATTAACAACATTAAAACGTATGATTTTACAAACACTTTATACGACCATATCTCACAATAAATTAAAGACTACATATTTTACATCTTGGGACAGTTGCTTCGTTAACAAAAATGGTAAAAGGAAATATTCATATCTATGATCGATCATCCCAAAAATTTATTTTGTTAAACACCACTCCACGCACAAGTACGCTGAAGTTAATATTAAAAGGATGCTTTTTTTCATTGATTGATGAATTGATTGTTGTTTTCCGTCACGCTCAACAATTTTTCAGTTATCCACTTTTTATTGGTGGAGGAGAGAACCCAGATGCAATGTACCCGGGAAGAGACCACAGACTTTCCGAAAGTAAACTGGCAAACTTTCTCACATATATCGGCGCAAGCGAGAATCGAACCCGCGCCGACTACAGGTGAGAAGCCTTGTGATTTTGAGCGCTGTGCTCTAACCCCTCGACAACGGGGGCCCCCAGTTTTTCATTGGCAATATCTTCGTAGTCTGTGGTGATCGGGTATTCCAATAGTTTGTTGGAATTCCCATGGGCATGAATTGTCTTCCCTTGTTAGCTGACCTGTTTTTATATTCTTATGAAGCAGAATTCATTCAAAAGCTTCTACGTGAGAATAAAAAAATATCTTGCTGTGGCCTCTAATTCAAGATTTAGATATATCGACGACGTTTTATCTATCAACAATGATCAATTTCATTCATACGTCGATTCTATATATCCCAGTGAACTTGATATAAAAGACACCACGGATTCTTCCATATCTGCTTCGTACTTAGATATTTTACCGAAAATAGATGCTGGCGGCAAACTAATAACTCATCTTGATGACAAATAGAATAATTTCAAATTCTCCATCGTCAACTTCCAGTGGCAGTATTCCATCATCACCTGCGTATGGTGTTTATATCTCCCAACTGATTCAATACGCAAGAACTTGTTCTGACGTGCTTCATACCAATTGTTAGACCGTTCTTAGCACACTGATTCTGACTACGGATTACTCCGTTTACCTGATCGGGATGTAGGGTTCACGGCGGGTGTGACCGATCGACAGGAGATGCTTGCTCCTCCTAGGTACCCCGTGAGGATTGTTGTTAGAATAGATCCTCAGTACCCCTGGCTTGTCGTACGAGGCAACTAAATGGGGCGGTTCTTCGGATGAGACCGCAAAAACCGAGGTCCCGTGTCACAGCAGGTGTGGCACGTTATTAAAGATCCCTCCCTGCTCAAAGGCCATAAGCGCCGAGCGTAGGTCTAAATCTTGCAGCCCTTCACCGGCAATGGTGACGTCTCCATGTGAGTGAAAGATTCTCGAGCGGGACGTTAAACAATATATAATCAATCCTCCTAGGCACCTGATCCCAGCTCTGATATGTCCAGGAGTCCGTGTTTGTCCATCTCTCTGATTTGTATTTGTTATAGGAATTACGAAATTGATCACTGTTAGTTATCTTCACCTTTTTACTTTTATCGTCAACATTCACACATGCGACAACAAATCCTTAAAAGGTCGTGCGCCATCTAAGCCTATGGCGCAGATTCGGAAGACAGACATTTTCCATGAACAATCACACAATTTCAATATAAAACGTCGTAAAATGCAATTTTTTTCTCATTCAAGAATGACTTTTTATGAATGAATATTGTTAGAGTCGATATTCATTTTTCTTTATATTTTCTAACGAACTACTTTTAGCATCGTAATATTACGAATTTAGTTCGAGTTAAGGTAACGCCAAAAGAATAGAATTGCTGGTTTGCTTGTTTTTCATAATTCAGTTTTTATTGATTTGGAAAATGTGTTTAAGAGACTGAATTTTCTTCTTCGTTGGAGTTAGTTGCATGCAGTAAGATATTTTCGATGCATTTTTCATGCTTTTTCGAATAGAACACCTGGAAAACTGCTGTCACGAAATTCACAGTACACCATACTATGTACATTATGACTGATCATGTATGATATCAATCTAAGATAAATAACATTATTGAAGTTCAAAAGTTCGTAAATCAATTAAATATATCGTGTAAATATAAGATATAATTAAATGTCGATCAAAATTTAAATATATTGGGAAAAAAACGATTACAGGAGCAAGTACCGATCTTGTAAAATTGAACAACAATTAATGGGAAAAGCTATACATATAAATTGAAAACAGCTACGAATGCTTCTGTCGATACAAAATAACGTGATAACAAGCATAAACTTATATTTAATTTTGTAAAGTACAACCTATTTAATGGTTGGTCACGTGAAAGACGCGACCTTCAAATCGCAAATTGATGAAAACAGTTCAATTAGATATACCATATAAAACTATTGATCAAACTCATATACTTGATATTGACAGCAAATCTGATTAGACTGAACTATTTCTGAACACTTTATGTACAATTTAATCACAAACACATATAAGAACATGAAATGCCATGAATTTCAAGTCTGCATAGAGCATGAAATGAGTAAAGGCTTTATTGCAACGCTTGTGACATCTCGGAGAAAAATTTTCTAATGGGTCATAAAACAACATACATGAAATATTAAATAATGCATATAGACATATTCATATGCAACAAATAAGCATCTATCCAAGCACCAGATTTATATATATATATATATAATTTTATCAATTTATTAAGCGTGGGTTAGGTATTATCTGGTAGACTGTCCGCTTTCACAGGGATTGTCATGTGATAATTATAGGACATAGTCCATATTCGTTCTTCCTTGCTTCTTTCAACCAGTTAGAGGATTACTTCAGTAGAGGTTTTCCCTCCTCCCTAGAAATAAACCGACACAAGATAACGTTCCAAGTACTACTTCATGCATCATTAATTCTCTAGACACTCTGTACAGTTATTACTACGTCATATATCGTTAATTTTCTAGACACTCTGTACAGTTCTCTAGACACTCTGTACAGTTCTCTAGACACTCTGTACAGTTAGTACTACGTCATATATCGTTAATTCCCTAGACACTCTGAACAGTAAGTACTACTTCACATAATTCTCTAGACACTCTGTACAGTTAAGTAAAAAGATTGCTTACCCAGTTACACTTCCAAATTTTCTGTCTTTCTTCTTATCTGAACAAAATTATTACAAGCATAAATGGGTTAATATTACGTTTAAAATGATATTTGGAGATACCTTTACTGGCTTACATCCTTCTGTCCAATACTAAAATATTTATAAACTAAACTAAATAAAGAAGATTTCACCAATGGCATTGTTGTTTAATATCTAAAAATAGACATTCTGATGTGCAGTATGTCTATTTACGCTAGGAAGTACCGCACAAATGACAAGGTTTGACTTTAATCAGATTGGTCTGATATTTCAGTTGATTCTTTGCGAGAAATGTGCCTGCATGCTCAAGTATTCTAAGAATTTTTAACGGAAGTTAATTAGCTCAAATAAATTGGAGGCTACATTTTTCCATTGTCTCGGACTACATTTACTATCCGTCAGTCCTCTGGATGAACCCTACAGAATTTCAGGAAGTCGAAGAAAATAACGTGATACAAACAGGCAATCGGCGACCTTCGTTGCTCAACCTTGCAACCTAACCATTTTTCTGTTTCCTCTTCAAACTATATGTAGTAATAAACAAAAATGTATTATAACACCATGGTAACCTACGTATGTAGATATGCCATCAAAATGAACCATTTCAAGGATTTACATAAACAAGAGTCTTCATTTACTTGGGGACTCGAAATACCTCAGATTTACGTTAACCTATCCATCCCATAATAAAGATGCTATCGCCCTTGTTTGTTCATTTCCTTTAAGGGATCCACAGACTATAGATACAAATCTAAATTCTCCTGAAGGGAAACTTGATTAAGTTTGGATCCCCTGCACTAAATGATCGCCCAAATGCCTCATTAATCTTGAGGACCTACAAACTACAGTTATAAAGTGGTTCCCCTATACTACTTTTTTCGACTGTGGGTTGAAATTTTTAAAGTAAAAGAAGGTCATGATATGACTAACAACAAAGGAGCAATACTTAGGGTAGAAGTTATTTTTACCACAGTTTCTTTAATTCTGGGAATATTGAAATTTACAAACTGAACATGCATTTTCATTTCTGTTAACGATTACTAAAGCAGTTCTGGATTCAGCGGACATTTTTAAACAATGAATTTCCTTAATGTTTACGTTTTTATCTCCTGCGCACGTCAACTTAAAATATGGGAGGAAACGAGACTCTGGTTTGCAAGAATACGGAGACCCAAATAAACGTAATCGTAAAAACGTAAGAACTAGATTCCATAGTAGTACAGCATAACTTGGTCCTGATGCTGCTAGTGAAATCAAACAGTCAAATAACAGGAATTTTTACACATAAAGTTGCTAAGTATGTGGGATACATATACAAAACAAATTATAATTGTAGTAAGTACGATTTTAGTATTTATTATACATAACGTCACAAATGCAAGAATCTCCACGTGGCTTAAAATCGCCATTACCTCGTGCTGATTTCTTGCAGATTGCATGGACCACACATAGAATCCACAATGCAATGTAGCGTGTCCGTAAAACTTCCTCATTGCATGTTTATCAGAATAGTTTACACCGACGCATGAGGCCCATTATTTCAATAATTGTCTGAAACGTTGACCTAGCTATATTTTTCAAAAACATGTAAACCATCACCAACTTCGTAACATCTTACTTGAATGTTGGGATCAATTTAATGTGTCTTGTCCGTTGCGTTTGTGTTTGTTTGCCAGCTTGTTTCGTGAAAATACGTTTTAACATTTTCTGTACAAATGATTGTTTTAGAAAGTACGTATGGGGAAATGAGAAATTATTACTTATGTTTTTGAAGAGTAATTCTTTATTGATTAACATGTATTGTATATAAGTTTCAAATAAAAAATGGAACGGATCAAAGAGGTCTGATTTTAATTAGACACATTATTTAAAATCCGCCATTGGTTGCAGGAAATTTTTTGTGATATGAAACAGATAATTTAATGATTTATTAGTGCTAAGATTATCATCCTTGTAGATCATTGTGTCGCCAGTAAAACAAAACAAAAGTTTACAGATATATCTTTAAGTCAAGATATGCAGGCTACATCGAATCAATGCCCATAAATACCTGAGGACTTCCTGATGTCCCGTACACGGTCTTTTACTGAAAACAGGAAATAAAGAGTCGTTATTCGGGGAAAGGTTTCGTATTTATATCAATACTATTGTATCTTAGGTTCTTTATTTCTGCTTACTAGATTTTTCGTTTACCTACCTTGTGCGAGAGCCTTCTTTGCGTCTGAAAAAATAGTGTAAAATTTTCTCATTGACCATTTGACACATGTGCAGGATTCCGTATACTTGAGGCTTTCACGGTTTTTCAAACTGATGTTCAAAACAATTAAATTACAAATTCGATTTTTCAAACATTAGATCATTATCATTACACTAATTTCTGTCATGCGATCACTTACACACATTATTTTGAAAATAAAGTTTGAAAGAAATCAGACTAGTGTTTTCAATTTCAATGGTGTATTTTATGTCTAAGGTGTGGCTTCTCCTTTGTTAAATAGCGGTTAGGGTATGAGGGTTGGAACTAAGAGTATAGTGTTTACCTTTCGTGAAGTTTCTGATATCTATGTCTCTTTGGTTTGCTTCCTTGATATGCTTTTTACCTGATTAAAAAAATGCAACAAATCACGATGTGCTGTATCGATTGTGACATTGAATTCCTTTCTTACATACAGGTCTCAGTAATTTACTGCCAGAATGGTAACTACTTGAATCATTAACAGTTGAATTAATCATATATTTACCTTCGTTCAATACTTTATGTGTTTCTGAAATCAAACATATATTGATTATTTTATGATATTAAATATGTATAATCTTAACCAAATCAATGAGTCAGTAAGTCAATGTGAAATCACGTCATTAAAAATGTTCTAAATTCTCGTATTATAAATACAAAAATTTGCTAGATTTCACACTACGCTGCCAACATTGTTTCAAAAATACGTGCATATTCAAAAATAGATATTCTCTCTCTCTCTCTCTCTCTGTGTGTGTGTGTGTGTGTGTGTGTGTGTGTGTGATATTTAAGCTTGGGAGAATGCCTCCAGGAACATGCCTATAGCATTCATTTTACATGCCAGTGCTTTAACAAAAAGCACATGTCAATCTTTGTAGAATTTAGCATAGCACCAAACATTACAATTGATTATTTATATACGTAAAACATGAAAATTGCATTTCATATTGTTTTGGATTTTTTTTAAATGATCAGAATACTTTGAATATTCTTAATATTTTTAATTACGATAAAATGTTTTAAATTTGCTTGTTGAAAAATATATTTCATTTTTATATTATTTCTTTGATCTGTGCCCGTATTTTTTCTTTTCTTTTACGATTTCACAGCCGAAATCAGAAAACGATACGAGGTTTTTAATTAGTAGTTTGTTAATTATATGAATTTGTCATTTAACGATTATGAAAGGTATATTGTCACATAATATATTGATCACTTAGGGGATTAACTAAATATTATCGTTGGGCAGAAAATCGCACAAGTTATTCCTTTCGTGATACAGATTTGACACAGGTCCAATTTTAAAAGTATGTTTATCCAGCACTTAAAAGGAGATACTATAACAAGAGGCCCACAGGCCTTATCACTCACTCGAGTATCATAGCCCATGCATAGACCTGTCAGAGAGTCTTATATTTGCATTTAAGCCTCATTCTGGAGTCTTTTGTTCACAGCTTTATGATCTTTCTAAATATATATACAATTCCCATTCAAATCCAATAGAAGGAAAGATGAAGTCTGAAGCCTTTAAATCACCTCATATTTCCCTGACCAAAGTGTAATGAATTTCACAATTTTGGTTAAGGGCTTCATGAACATAATAACCATGTATTTGGTTTTTCTCCCACAAGTGTGGAAGTAGAGAAGACTTTTAAAACTTTCGCTTTTTTTCAGTTTTGGTCCCTGGGAAAGCTGTAATCGTAAATTTCACCATCTACATTCCTTTTGCCCTAACAGTTTCCGGCCCGCCCCTAGGACCCCAGGGGAGCAGGAGTCGTCAAATTTACAATTTTTGTCCCCCTAAAGATACTTCATACAAAATTTCGGAGGCACTAGAATGGTAGTGTCAAGAAGTCAAGAGTTCAATTGTTAAACATTTTATCACTGATCATTTTGATCCCACCCTCATACCAAAATCCCTACCCTTGGGATCATGAAATTTACAATTTGTAAATGTAAAGATTTACATCACTATGCAAATAGTTTTCTGGCACATGTGCAGTTGCAGAAAAGAAGAGTTTTGAAAATTATTAATTTTTTAGCAGTTTAGGACCCGCCTCTAAGGCCCCAGGGGGACAGGAGTCCTGAAATTAATAATTTATGTTGACCTTGTTCCAAAGATGCTTCATACCAAATCTGAAAAGAATTGGAATAGTAGTTGTCACAAAGATGTTAAAAATGTTCAATTATTAACACAATTAATCACTGACCACTTTGGCCCCACCATCATACCAAAACCTCTACCCATGGGATCATGAAATTTACAATTTCGGTAAAGGGCTACCTACTCATTATAAATCTATTCAAATTCAATTTGGCATCAATAGCATTAAAGATGTTTTTAAATGTTTTACAAATAGATACCATATACCATGTTTAACCCCACCCTGGCGTCAGAACCTCTACCCCAGGGATCATGAAATTTACAATTTTGGTAGAGGCCTTCCTGTTCTACATTACTATGCATTTAGTTTTTCTTACATGTAAAAATGTGGAGTTCTAGAGAATTTTTTTGAAAATTGGTAACTTTTTGGCAGATTTGGCCCCGTCCCTAGGGCCCCAATGAGGCTGGAGTCATGGAATTTTCAATTTATTCCCGCCTTGTCCCAAAAATGCTTCATACCAAATGAAAAGAATTGGAATGGTGGTTCTCAAGAAGAATTAAAAATGTTCAATTGTTAACGACCGACGAAGACCAATAGCGATAGGTCCCATTCACTTGTAGTTCTTTCGACTTTTTACGGTGCAAACGGCATGCGATATTGCGGAATGTAAATGTATCTATTCCAAACATTAACTGATAGTTAATGAATTACGTTTGTTAGTCCCAAATACAGACAATGAGAGCAAGGACAAGGTTTTTTTCTACATGTATACTATCGAAATTTTCTGTAATTTTCAAATTTCAAGGTCTCTCCATGTACTGTGAACACAAAGTTTGCCTGTAATAACTTTAAACAAAGCACCTGTAAAAAGTCTGTTCGCCTTCTCGCGGGCACTTTCCCACTTTTTGAGTTTCGATTCCTCGTCCTCTGCGTCCGGTTTGTCATTGGGATCTTTTGCCACTGCAAGAAATCAAGTGGTAAATAAAAACATGAAATGCTATGTATGTTAGATTCCAAGAATGAAAAAGGATAATATGGCAACTTGCCAACCCGTTCTTACGTTCATACACTCATGCTTTCGTTGGCTCGACATTATTAACAAGGTTCCCCATTTAACCAAGTTTCCTGCTTGATTTTCGTCAAACTCGCTGGTCCCGTGGGGTTAAAATAGGTACTTAGTACCTCTTGCTTGTCGTAAGAGGCGACTAAATGGGGCGGTCCTTCGGATAAGACCGGAAAAGCCGAGGTTCCGAGGCAAAGCAGGTGTGGAACGATAAAGATCCCTCCCTGCCAAAGGCCGCAAGCGCCGAACATAGGTCTAAATTTTGCAGCCCTTCACCGGCAATGGTGACGTCTCCATATGAGTGAAAGATTCTCAAGATGGTCGTTAAACAATATATAATCAATCAACGTGCTGCAATAGACGATAATTTTGAAACGCTTTGTAAGAGTTATCGCTCCTTCCCAAACAGTGGCGTTAAAGTCGGCGGCTGACAAAGTAGGCTACCAATATGCTTTGCAAAACAGGGCCAAAAAATGAATAAGGGAAAGCAGAAGAACGTGTGGTTTATACAATGAAGACGATTATCTAGCTTACTTTCAACTATCGGGGGAAGAGGAGGGCTTTAGTACGCAGTGACAGTGTTCAAAGTTACTTAGTTGACACGGTAAATTTAATATCATCCTGTAGAAGTTGGTAGTAGTACTAGTACGTATAGCTAACTATACCAGTGTTCCTTATTTTCGACCGGCTAGGCCTTATCATTTTAACATTTTTACCGATATTTCTCGTTTATTTGTTTCAATGTCTGCCAATATTTTCTCTTGCACAAAATCATACTAAATATGATATTTTACTAAATTTGATAAAATTATAGCGATTTTCCCATTTCTATTTGTCAATAAATATACCAGCGATTATTGCATTTCAAAAATGAGCGTGTTTGTTTTGACGTATCGTTCTTACTGACAAGACTATTTTGTGATTTCAACGGATAAATGTTTCATCAACGATATCAAAAAGCAACTCATGAAAAATATTATCTCCGTGTATATATATTTATTTTCATTATTTTACTTTATACTATTTACCTAGATGCAAAATATGGAAAACTATATCAAAAGATGCAAGAATCGTTCTTATAAAATCCCTCAAACTTTCGATATACAAACAAGTCAGCTAACAAAGGAGAATAATAAGTGCCCATGGGGATTCCAACAACCTGAGCTACAACTACGACTACGTAGATATTTCTGTTAATGAAGAACTCCAGCACCTTTTTAATATCATATTGAGATGTATGTACTCTTGCGTAGAAATTAGAAGGTCTTTAACAAAATATTTTTGATGACTAATCACAAGCTATGAATATTTCCGAATTCCAATTGTATTGAAGAAAGAATTGTCTGTGGTTTAGACATTATGTTGTCAGGGGATTTCCTGCATGTTTGAAAATTAAGACTAAAATGGTTGCAATTCTATCATTACATGCAAAATCAATAATTGTTTTATGCCATACCTCTCTTGTTTACTTCCTCAAATAGCTCATCTTTCAGTGTTTTGGGTTCATTTTCTTCATCTATTCCTTCATCTATCATTAGAAATTAAAGTTAAATATTTGCAACTTGTTTGATAATCCACTATCCATTCTCAATACTTTCTTAACTCTAAACTAAAAATAAAAATTCTTACCTATCAATTTTAATACGGAGTTGGCTATAAACAAAAAGAATGTGACAATACATGATAAAGAAGAACCAGTGTCAACAAAATATTGCACGTCTGCTTATAAACACGTGTGCACAAATCTTACCATGCCACATAAGACTCTGTAATTCTGTAACAAAAAAAAAATAGTCTGGATAACAAACAGCACATAATTTTCATGTATATAACTATATAACTATACTGTTTTCATTTGAATCGTTAAAATTTATTTATATTCTTATTTATTTCAACAATCGTCGTATTCAGTGTGAGTGTAATGTATTTTGTTACGTACCTTTTTTGGAAAGCGCAAGGTTTCTTTCCAGACTTTTAATTTCTCTCAATTGGTCTTTAGCTAAAAATCAAGAAAAATTGTGAAAAGTGTCATACGTAGAGTTATATACTCTATATTTGGTGCTTGATCCACATGACATGTGATTTTAACATTCAAAAGGGACTGTTCATGACGTACCTCCATTTAGGACTGACTCCGCTTCTGTAATTAGAAAAATATGAATCTTTGTCATTATCTGGCCTAGATTAATTTTTTTTTATACATGACACCCCCCCCCCCCTCCCCATCCCAACGACAAAAACCCACCCGCGCTACTTTTCTGGATATTTACAAATGGAATTCAGAATGACACAATGCGATTCCTGGTAGCGCTTTCAACCGTCTTGGCTAATCAGGTTTTGTATCAGACCGAGAGAGGTGACATAATGAACCACAATGGCTGAAGCGCCATTAAAATTTTGTGTATCGTCAACAGGAAACAATTCAGATTTACATTCCAGTTCAAAAGTATACTGCCGTTTTAATAGTCTGGTCAAGATAAAATCAGTTGCTTTATTAATGTAATTTTTAAATGAATGTGTTGTTCTCTCCCTCGATGACAAATTCAGTACAATCAATTTGCTATAAATTCCATTCATGTATAATACTGATATGTATCTGATATAGGCAATGATTTTTATGCGTTGTTTGTGACCAGCTGAGTGGTTGGGTCAGACAGTGCACCCCTGTACAGAATGTTACCTCGGTCTGTTGAAACGCTGCTAAGCACTTTCATCTCTTCTCCTTTGATCTTCTCGGGCTTTTTAGCATTCTCGGCTGTAGATATTAATTTTAAGTTAGTTCCAGTTCTATTATGTTAATTGGTTGGATTTTTTAAGTTTCAGAAAATAATCAAGAAAAGTTGACAAATCTGGAGTGTAATATGAGTTGTTAGTATTGAAAAGGCATATTTTCATTCAGAATTAAATGATGACAGCAATGAGAAGTTCTTTACCGTCAGTGACTTTATCTCCACTGAGGCGATGACAACATCGCAAGTAGACGATAAGAACGATAATGATGGAGATTGAACACACAATGGTGACTGCCACGGGGATGATGATGATGAGTAGGTAGCTGGGTTCTTGTGGGGGTGGAGCGACTTCAGTGGGGTCAGTAGAATCCTGGGCCGCTACAAAATTGATATAATTATATATTATTATATATGTAACACACACACACACACACACACACACACACACACAGATATATATATATATATATATATATATATATATATATATATATATAAATTTGTGGGAATAACTTCTTTTAATTAAAGTATCATAATATTTTGTAAAATTTAAACGAGAGAGAGAGAGAGAGAGAGAGAGAGTGTGTGCGTGTGTGTGTGTGTGCGTGTGTGTGTGTGTGTGTGTGTGTGTGTGTTGCATTAGTAGAAGGACACTGCCGATTACATACACAGCAAGGTCGGTAAAATGAAAATATAAAATGAAGCTCTAGGTTAGAAACACGGAATTAAGTAACACACACACACATACACAATAAATAAAATAATACTGCATGTTAAAAAACCCGAAATATTAACAAGATAATAATACTGCCGGTTAGATATACAGAATTAAATACACAGTATCTAGAAAATAGAATGATTTTAAAAATAGTATTTGTCTCTTTAGAATATTTAGGAGGAAAATATTAGCGGTATTCTGCACAAAGTCTGATTATGAGTTTGCATAATGCATACCACTCGCATGTTTGGTCAAAGACGTGGTGATATTACTGGTACTATATAAGTTAATTAGTACCTTATATTTGGTATATGTCCTCATGATGTGGATGATAAGCGACATTTGAAGTACTTCATTTATTTAAAAAATAAGAACATAATTGTATATACATTATTTTGAGTTGTTGAAATTGGAAAACAAGTGCATCATGACGTGACTTATCTTAATAAGGACTCTAATATAGCTTCTTTAATTTTCATTCCTTAAATTTAGAATACAATTATTATTATACTAAAGACTTAAACTAGCCTTGAAAATTAAGAAAAATGGCATGTACTATAACAAATTAAACGATTTCATTTTGACGACCTGTAGGTATATTTACCTACAACAATATATCTACACGTGTGTATACAACAGTAGCTGAACAATTCCCTTTTAGTGGATACACAAAAATTCAGTGTCCCCAAAATTCTATCGATCAGTGATTCAGAAATGTTTAGAGGTATATGTATAGAAATTGTCAGTTTAACATTGTAAGTTATGATCATGTAAATAAACGTAATTATTAGAGCGACTTGGAAATCATTTGGTACAATACAGTTTGTATAAGGTATTAAATACAAATACATTTTTATAAGCTGAAGCAAAACGAAACTACATAAATTCCGCATGTGTAAAGCTAGTAGTAGATCAAGTGCGCGGTGTTGTAGCATAATCTCATCTACTTACCACAATATCCCAGAAATAACAACAACGACAATATGCACACTTCCATTCTGATGTATTCACTGTCTGATTATAAGCGAAACTGTCGTGAAAACCTGGTTTCACCTTATCGAGCTATATTTAGAAACAAGTGGTACTACTTTTGTAAAGTGTTTTTTATAGATCCAGGTATTTCCTATTTGTGACGCACGTAATATTAATTCTGCGTTTCAGGCAAGCTCCGGTTAGCTCATTATATATTCCATATCTAGGTTAAAAGAATGGAGAAGTATAACCAATCTAGCTATAATTTCCTCATAAAAGAGAATTCGTTCTATAAATTTAAAATATCATATATATATATATATATATATATATATATATATATATATATACATTCACATAACATTAGTATAGAGTTTTGTCATATAAAGATTTATTTGTTTAATTTTTTCACCAGTTGTCAACAGCCTCATTGGATAGATCTTCTGACTTCCATACGGAAGGTCTCGTCTTACTTTGGTGCGAAAGGTCTTGGGTTTGAATCCCATCTTAAATTTGTTTTGAAAATTATCAGTTACATTTTGTTAAAACCTAAAAAGTTTCATAATGATAGAGGGTATTAGCAACATTTCTACATTGAAAAATAAAACTGAACTCAAGAGATTATTACTGATCGAAACTCTCCGTTCCTTATTGATAAATGGAGATCCCTGTACACGGGAGATCGTTAACCCGGACGAGATCGGTAACGCGGATACAGAACTTTAAATGTTTGATAGCGGGTTTGCTTTTATTTATGTGTCGATACATTATCTAGTTTACATTTTTTTCAAGATATTAGTGTAGTAGTGACAATTTATGAGACTTGCACTTTAATTATACCATCACTTTCTAGAGAAAATTCTAGAGAGAATATTGTTACTCTGGTCCGTCCGTCTGTCACACTTTCTTCTTCCTCAAACTCTTCTTTTAAGTAGTAATCAATTGATCTTTTGCAATATGATAGATAGTGTCTTGTAGATGTACAATAAAGCTTTGAATCTGTGGTCAGGCAACTCGGAATACAGTCCGTACGCGGTTTCTTGTGCAAATATGGCAAGGCTCCGGCAACTTCTGCATATGGATTCATCTCGACTACGTCCTGCCACTAGGCCAGGGTGAATCCAGACAAGAAAGTGAGGTCGGTGGCGTGCGACCCTTCTTCACTTAAATCAAAGTCATCAAGTCATATTTCATCCCACACGTACACCTCAAAGTCCTATGGCGATTAGTAAAGTGTGGATACACTGGAAGCTGCAGTTTTCAGCCTACGTACAGGCAGCTTAAAACACTGATCGTCAGCCCTTCTATCGACACCGCAAAGGCTTCCGGTAACATCTTGAGTGACTAAGCAGCCCTCTTCAGGAACGCACTGTTCACCTCCGTACCCTAGGGAGGGGGCTAGAAAAGGTGATCCAAAACATTGCCTATCTCAACTAACCCGGGTCAGTTTATCTCAACTGGCAGGGATCTTCATCATGCGGTCGAAATACTCGAAAACGAAAAACAACAAACAGGTTCCATTCGCAGTCGGCGCATGGAACGTTCGAACACGCTTAGACAAAGATCATTCGAATAGATCGAAAAGAAGAACAGCACTCACAGCAAAGGGTCTGTCAAGATACAAAGTGGACATTGCTGCTCTGACTGAAACTCGTTTTGCCGAAGAAGGACAACTGAGAGAGCCAAAAGCCGGATACACTTTCTCTTGAAGTGACATGGGAAGAATGAACGCCGTGAGTTGGGAGTCGGCTTCGCAAGCAAAAACTACCTTACAGGCAAGCTAACTAGCCTACTCAAGGGGTGAACGATCGCCTTATGACGCTTACTCTTCAACTGAAGGGAAAGAGAAATGCTACCATTGTTAGTTGCTATGCCCCATCCACGACAAATCCTGATGACATCAAGGACAAGTTTTATGAGGAACTCGACGCTATCATTGCTTCCACACCCAAACAAGACAAACTAGTAGTTCTCGGAGACTTTAATGCCCGGGTCGGGTCTAATGTAGAAACGTGGGGTGGAGTCACTGGAAGCACGGCGTTGGATCATGCAACAGCAATGGCCTGCTCCTCCTCAGACTGTGTGCCCAGCGCTCTTCCAGCTGCCAACCAGAAACAAAACCACCTTGATGCGTCCACGCTCAAAACACTGGTACCTCATCGACTATGCCATTGTCAGAACTAGATATAGGAATGATGTGTGAGTGGCAAAGTCAGTGTCAGGAGCAGACTGCTGGACGGACCACCACCTCATAATATGCAAACTCAACTTTCATATTCAACCACCTAGGCGTCCGCAGGGGAAAAAACCACCCAAGCGTCTGAATATTGACAAGCTGACAAATGTCAACGCCAAGCAGCAAGTCGCTAGTGAGTTGGATGAGAAACTTGAGTCATTGCCCTTGAACTTTGGCAACATTGAGCAGGAATATTGTACACTAGATATGCGTTGACACACTGGGTCCTAAAACGCACTAGTTTGATGAAAACAATGAGGCCATTGACAAGCTGCATGAAGAGAAGAAGAGTCTCTTATTGCTAAACCTTTCAAACAAAACCCCAGCCAATACAGTTGCTTACACCAAGTAAAGCAGATTGTCCAGATTAAATTAAGGCATATGAAGGACAGAAGGCCGATGAAATACATAGGTACGCTGACACCCATAATTTCAAACGTTTCTATTAAGCTGTTAGATGTTATGTTGTTTTCCGTCACACTCAAACATTTTTCAGTCATCTGGTGGCGTCCTGTCTTTATTGGTGGAGGAGAGAACCTAGATATAATGTACTCGGGAAGAGACCACCGACCTCCCGAAAGTAAACTGGCAAACTTTCTCACATATATCGGCGCGAGCGAAATTCGAACCCGTGCCGACTAGAGGTGAGAGGCCTTGTTATTTTGAGCGCGATGCTCTAACCACTCGACCACGGAGGCCCCCTTTAAGCTGTTAGAACACTGTATGGGCCTCAGCCTAGTGCATTGCCACTGCTCTCTGCTGATGGATCCAAACTTATCACAGACAAGCCTGATATTCTTGTTAGGTGGGCAGAGCACTTCGAGTTGATTATGAACAGGCTATCGTCAATCAGCAACAAGGCAGTCAATCGCCTACCTCAGACCCTAAATGACACGACACTTGATAACCCTCCTCTTGCTACAGAGATGGAAAAGTCTATAAATCAGATGTCATCTGGCAAAGCTCCCAACGATGTTCAGCTTGATGTTCACTTCTATGCTGGTAGTTGCCTTTTCTGAGAGTTACCCAGCCATTGACATCAAGTACCGCACGGATGGTGGAGTATTCGATCAGCAGCGCCTGAAAGTGAAGACCAAGGTCCACTTCAGTAGACTGAGAGACCTTCTCTTTGCAGATGCTTGCGCCCAAAATGCCTCAAGAACCTGACGTGCAACAAAGCTTGAACAGGTTTTCGGATGCATGTGGCAACTTTGGTTTGACGATAAGCACGAAGAAACTGAAGTCATATTCCAAACAGAACTTACAATGAGCCGAACATCTACATCAAGTCTGGGTACCTCAAACCTGTGGAGAAGTTTACATACCTTGGAAGCATCTTATCCAGAACGTCCACATTGATGACAAAGTCAACTCCCGCATAGCTAAAGCGAGCTCAGCCTTTAGTCGCCTGAGCAAAACTGTATGGGGCCTCGAGGCATTACCACAGCCACCAAACTCAGCGTATACAGAGCAGCTGTATTGATAACCATACTCTATGAAAGTCAGACCTGGATGGTATACCAGAGACACACCAAGAAACCAAATCACTTCCACACAGTATACCTCCAGAATTTTTAGGTATCGGATGGCAGAACAAGATCCTAAATACTGAAGTTCTATGCCGTGGGCTGGTTATATTCGAAAAATGGATGACACCCGCATCCCGAAACAGCTCTTGTACGGTGAGCTAGAAAATGGCTCACGCTCCAGAAAAGGCTGAACAAAAACTCCCTGAAATTATCCACCAAGCTGATGCACATCGAGCCTAACATATGAGAAGATCTAGCTCTTGACAGAAGTGTCTGACGCCCTAGCGTGAAGATGGGTGCAAAGATACACGAGGAAAATCGTATCTACCTCGCAAAAACAGAAGAGGACCAAGCGAAAGGAGAGAGGAGCATCTTCGACATCGAAAGACGAGATATTAGATACATGCATTAATGTTAAAGTTGTGGAAATAGCCTTTCAATCGAGGCATATTTGAATCGAAACGTGGGTTGAATTGCATAAACCGTCACTGGTTCCGGCATTTACACGTTTTCCAGAATCGAACCAAGAAGCTTGTGAAGAGAGTTGGATATTGGTTATGCCTCTCTCTCTTAATGACCTCAGCAAGGAACATGGACGCAGATAGGGAAATGTTTTTGGTCACTCGCCATTCAGACAGTGATAAGACATCAGAAGGTTAAGGTCACAATATTTACTGGTTAGGTATGTAAATATGGAAGACTGTATTGGTGGTAGGGCTGATAGTAAACCTAGTGGCCTGTAACGAAGTAAAGGAGTGTTCGTCCACAGCGTCTGGCGGGGGTAAGCACAGGGTTGATGCTTCAAGTCAGGGAGGTATCCAAAATCATTAAGGGTTCTTAGATTTGGCCTTAAGTTTTCCATGACGAAGGGAAAGGGATCATGACTCTGCTTTGGGATTTAGTGATACACACACACACACAGATATATATATATATATATATATATATATATATATAGAGAGAGAGAGAGAGAGAGAGAGAGAGAGTTTGAGAGAGAGTTTGCCACAAGTCTTCTGACTTTTCACAGCATAGTTAACACTTTCTTTCATGTGATCACTTTCATTCCATTCTTTTTCAGAATAGTGATCGCCTTGGCGTATCTTACTGGCTCCGGGTTGTTTGAGAATCCACCAGTTTACTTTCAGACTGGGAGTCAGTAGCCTGGGTAACAGGATCCTTTCGCTCTGCATCCGACAAAATAAGAGAAGGTCGAGTGACTTTGGTTGGTGCTAGATGGTAAACTGGCCTTTGCCAAGTTTTCCTAACTGCAGGATCACAAGTTAACTGTCTGTTTGTATTCTGACTTATCCTTTCTATTGGCGCACTTCCTTGATTCTCGCCAAGACTTATGGCTGGGTCTTCTGCCAACCACTCTTCACCCTCTAACGCAGATTTATCATGTCCTTCTGTTTCATTAGACTAAGTATTGTAACTCGTTTGAGGTTCTTCCACACGGTCGCAGTAGCTCAGTGGTAGAGCGTTCGCTTCGTAAACGGGGGGGGGGGGGGGGGGGGGGGGGGGGAGTTCGAGCCCTGCTCGTACTATGGTCGCGTCAAACCTAAGGCGTTAGTTGATTCTACGTTTAAACATATCAAACCTTAAACAATGCAATACTTGACAATGAATGCTATAAACAAATACAGTTGTAAAAAATGGCTGATTAATTGTACACTATTTACAACTAGTAACACCAATCTAGAATATGAGAATCAATAAACGTCGTCTTGGAGCTAAATGGGTGTTTTTCGAAATCTGCCAACCTGTGGTTTTCCACGTAGCCAACAGTTTTACCTTGTATGTAACATCAGTTATCTTGTCCAAAATTTCCAATGAACTTCTCAATCACAAAAAATGATCAGCGTTCGGGAATAGAAGTTCAAAATCCCCGTTGAATTTATAACAAACGACTTTCTCTATGACTTTACATTTTAATTGACAAAGTAATGTACAATTAAACTGGTTTTCTATGTCTTTGTCCTTACTATGTCCTTAACGTTCCTGAATGACTCATTTTCGCTCCAGTCTGCTGTGGAGACTTAACTGCCTCTCTCCAGTGACGAAGAGGTCCACACGTCTTGTTCCCAAGACTACATACACGTGAATAGGTAACCGGTATCTGACACCCGAACATCCACACTTAACTACAGGATAAAGACCTGTCAATTACCCAGTTGTATAATATCAATATATATAAACAATTTACAAGCACAGTTTTTAAACAACTACATACGAAGTACACACAGCATAAAAATGTTTTACTTCACTTTACTTTTACACTAACAAGAGTTGGAATGAAATGTCTAGGATAATGAATAGTATTCAATTTCGTAATTCCTATAGAAAACACAAATTAAAGAGATGGGTAAACACTGTCCCCTGGACAAATCAGTGCTAGGATCAGATGCCTAGGAGGAGTAAGCTTCCCCTGTCGACCAGCCACACCCTCCGTAAGCCCTATATCTGATCAGGTAAACAGGGTAAACCGCAGTCAGAATCAGTGTGCCAAGAACGGCCTAACAATTAGTATGAAACACGTCAGACAGCATTAGACCTAATAGAAGATTGTACTGGCAAACTAGATCGTTATAACGAATATAAGATTTACGAAATGCTGACTGTACAAATCCCTGAAACATCAATTTCTTTGTCAGTAGCTTGCCTCGATTTAAAAACTGATTATATACAGAACACGCTATTGCATATCGAATCAATTTGGAGCTATAAACACCATATGCATGTAATAATAGAATATTGCTACATAGAGAAATCATCCCGTTTTTCATAATGTTGAGTTGTTAGTTTGCCACCAGCGTCTATTTTCAACAAAAACATCTAAGTACGAAGCAGACGTTTGAAGTTCATCTTTCACAGCAGTTAATATTTTCGAAAGGAGCAAAGATACGAGCTTGGTAGAACATTTACCGGATCCAACAACGTATCTTTGTTTGTGAGGGTTTAATGGAGTTTGGGAATTTAATACAGGAACAGCTACTCCTAGTCATCCACTCTTCTGACTGGGATATTAAGTGTGTTTAAAGTGATACAGTATTTTAAAGAATTTCTTGTTTTGAAAGGGTAGTTGTAGTATACTGACGGACTTTAAAAATGCAACACACGTTTTTTTTTATTTATTCATTGAAAACATAACATATAAAACTATTCTTGCAAAATTTACCCAATATACATCATATTATTTTTTAAAACCCATCTCTCGATTTACCTGTGTTCATTGTTTGCGAGTTGTAAGTAGCATCGCATCAAATTTTCAGGGCTTTTTTTAAACACGTGGAAAGGTAATAGAGGAGTTTTTCGCGATAAAACAACTTTGTTGGTGAAAGCACAGACACCACTAACAGAAAAAATTCAAAACCAAGACTATGCCGCATTTAAGCAATGAAATGTGATGCGCAATCAGGCACTTGGTATGCTGCAAGCAAGCGTTAGTCAGCGTGAGGTTGCAAGGCGTTTTAATGTCCCTCCTTGTACAGTTAGCCGGTTGTTGTCACCATTCCATCAGACAGGATCCCTAAATGATCGCCCAAGACCTGGTCAACCGTTTGTGACAACGCCACGGCAACAAGCGTTCATACGGCAACGTCATCTGCGCAATAGGTTTACGGCCGCTGCGACCACGGCAAGAGAAATCATTAAGCATTATGGAAGGCCTATTCATCCTAGAGCCGTTTCCAGAATTTTGAAGCGCCATGGAATCCGCTGCAGAAGACCTTATAAGGGGCTACAGCTTAAACCGCATCACCGACGGTACAGATTGCAATGGGCAAGGTAGCATCTGACTCAACGTCAAAATTGGTCACGTGTTGTGAATCCAGATTTAATGTTAGCAACGCAGACGGCAGATGTTTAGTTTACCGTCGTTTACAAGAACGTTTTGCAGACAATTGTGTCCTCGAGCGCGACAGGTTTGGAGGGGGAGGCGTCATGATCTGGAGTGCGATTAACCACAATTTTCTGTCACAACTTGTCGTTTTAAATGGAACCCTCACTGCTACGAGGTATGTGGACGAAATTCTGCAGCCTGTTTTAGCACCATTAATGCAGCAGCATAGGCGAGGAAATGAGTTAATTTTCCAACAGGACAATGCGCGCGCACATTCAGCAATATTGACACAATATTTTTTTTTTTAAACAAACGCCATTGACGTACTTGATTGGCACGCTCTGTCCCCAGTCTTGAATCCAATCGAGCATTTGTGGGACGAGCTGGGGAGACGTGTGCGCAGCCGCCAGCCTCAGAATCCTCAGGTATTTTATACAATTTTCAAACGGTATGGATATATCTCTTCCTATCTTCCTAATATCATATAGTTTGGAGTAAATCCAGTGGTTTCATGTACTGATTTGCGGAATGCCATCATAATATATGGAAGATATGTACCTGTCCCGGTCAGAGTGGGCATATTAACATGCATTATGAAAAGTGTCTTATTGAATCGCTCGACCACCCCCACCCACTTCTTTGCGGATGACACAAGGTGGTACATTTTTTTCTTTAATTTGAAGAAAAGTACACTCTCATCTTGACGTCCTTGATCTGAGTAAATTTCGCACCAAAACTTGACACTGCCTCTCCCGCTATTATTTTCCTGCAGCTGTCGTTGCCTCCATGTTAAGCACTGGAAAACTCTTCGTCCACTAGTTAAACTAGTCAGAAATAACGATCATATATAAATACCATTTTAGTGACTGAAAGTTCACCGAAGATATCAGTTCAATTCTATCTATGAGAGGGACCTCCGTGACCGAGTGGTAAATCTTGGTAGCACCCAAATATACAGTGGTATCAAGTCTTGATTAAATTGGAAAACTGTTCTATACCCCTTGTCTGGTACTACTGCCTGTAGGCAAAAGAAATTGCCATCTCATTCAGCGTACTTTCTGCACAAGATAACATTTTCCGCCGCAAGGAAGGGCCGAGTCGTTAGAGTATCGCGCTCAAATAAATTTACAAGGCCTCTCATCATTAGTCGGCGCAGGTTCGATTCTCGCTCGCGCCGATAATGTGAGGAAGTTTGCCAGTTTACTTTCGGAAGGTCGGTGGTCTTTTTCCGAGTACATTATATCTGGGTTCTTTCCTCCACCAATAAAAAACTGGACGCCACCAGATAACTGAAAAATTGTTGAGTGCGGCGAAAAACAACAATCAATCAATCCGCCACAAGGATATCCCATTAGGACCAAAGGGATCTTGTAACATAAAATAGGCCGCTTATCGCTCTGTACTCAGGTTTTGTTTTCTTGTATAACCAACTTTTGACAAGTTTCCTGCACGTCGTGCTACATGCTCTTCCATAGCATTCGCTTTTGCTACATTGCAAATGGGGGTCTCTTGTCCTGTTTGTATCAGCACTGGCGATATGTCACTGTGCTTATGGCCTTCGCATTTCTATGTTGGAAATCCGGTGGATCTAGAACTTGTAAGTGCTTAGTATTTCAAACCATCTTGCTAGCTGGCCCTCAAGATTCTTGAATTGAAACAACCATTTAAGTGATCCGCGATCACTGCGAACAAGAAACTCTTTGCTATAAAGGTTTTTCTGAAATGCTTCATAAAATGTACAACAGGTAGAAGTTCTTTGCTAAGACTCGCTCCCTACTATCTACGTTTTGTGATAACACCACTTCTATTGCCTGATCACTGGCATCTGTATCTAACGGGAAAGGGAGTATGAAATCTGAATGGTTAAGATGGGAGAGTTGGTCAAGTGGTGTTTCAAGCTTTCAAGGGCTTCTTGACATTATCTTGTTCAAGTAAACGCTTTTACTTTTTCAGTTATGGTATGGAGACATTTAGCGAGAGGAGTTCTTGGTGAATATGAGATACCCGCAGAGCCCCAGGAATGAAAGCTCTGTGACATTGACGGGTACTGGCCATTATTTGACTGTAAAAATTTTGGTTAGTCCATTGCTATACTTTTTTAAGAGACATATCCATTGTAGGTAACCCCTTTCAAAAAAAAACCCCAAAAAACAAAAAACAAAAAAATCCAAACAAACAAACAAAGAAAAAAACCCCAACAAAACAAAAACAAACAACAACAACAACAAAAAAAACAACAACAACAAAAACAAAACAAAAAAAACAAACAAACAAACAAAAAACCACTTCTTGGCTTTCAAATTAATGTTTACACTTGTAATCTTTGTCAGATTATCAAACAAACGTCCTGTCTGTGACAATGGTGTCATCTAAATAAACTAAACATTTGTCACATTGTGGTCCAAGAACAACACTTCCCATCAAGCGTTCGAATATTGCTGGTTCACAACTTACAACAAATGATATTACATTAAACTCAAAGAGCCCTCATCTTGTAGCAAATGTAGTCTTAATCTTCTCAAATGGAGCCCTCTCCATTTGCCAGTAGCTAGTAGCCGGAACAAAGGTCAAGTGTAGAAAACTAAGTGGAGCCAGACGACTGTTCAAGAAACTTGTCAATCTTAGCGAGAGGATAGGCATCTTGAAGCGTTCAACTATTCAGTGGACAGTAGTCTACATAAAACCTTTGGGTCCCATCCTTCTTTTTGAGTATTACTATTACTGATGTTCATGGGCTATTAAAAGGTTGTATAACCCAATATCCAACATGTCCATGTTCTGATCAACCTCATTTGCTTCTCGGTTGCTGTTTAATGGGTTTACTGTCACCTGTCTCAATATGGTGTTTGACTATTCCCGTTTGCTCAAAGTCAACATTGTTCTTTGCAAACAGGCACGTGGGTTCAGGCGACTCAGTTGATTTAGCCCTGTATGACTTCTTACTCTTTAGTCTGTCGTCATTCTCTTTTCTATTATCATGTTGCTCGTTAGCTAAGCGTATTTTCGATCATATGGAAAGCCAAAAGGTTCAAAATTCTATCCCTGTAACTGTATATTTGTAACTACGTAATGCGCCATTCATTTAACATTTCTACATTTACGTTTAACATTTCTACATTTACGTTTAACATTTCTACATTTACTTTAAACATTTCTACATTTACATTGAACGAAAGGTGCATTACGTAGTCACAAATACACAGTTACAGGGATGGAATTATGAATCCGTTCGCGTTCCATATGGTCACGCCCCTCCACTGCAATACTGAGACTTGTCTCTGTGTCGATATGTATCGTAATCTGTGCCTTCTTGTGCTCTGTGGTCTGTGAATGAAAATGTATTGCATTCATTTGGCGACCTTTCATTTTGGTATAGGCCATAAAAACAATGCATCTCATTCTCAACTTTTTGAATCTTGATGTTTGTCACTTGACGTTTGTCAAGAGTGCAGCTGTCCAGACGATATATCTTAAGTCTTTTCTCCATCCTGTGATCCATCGTTGCAAGTAGACTTGAGTCAATGTTGTTATATTTCCCTGTTGCACCCGATCCCATTAGTGACACCGAACTTTTTAACGTCCAAGTCTCAAGAGGTCCTTTTATAAACCGGGATCGTATTTGGTTTACTCAAATCTTGCAAGAACATCAATAAATATGTACAATATATACAACTATGCTGGACATCTTTCTAGTGTTGTACGAGAAATCTGTAATAATGCTGTTAGACAACCAGTGGTTCTGCCTATTGGATATATTAGACAACTTGGTCACTTGTCCAGTTTTCACTTGGCTCATAATGAACATCTTTCGTCACCTGTCACCTGACCGACTCTCTGGCCACTTGTACCACATTCATTGTGTGTAAACAAATGAAGGAACCTTGGCACACATTCAACGGTGTGGCTAAGATACGGTGAAATGAGACATAGGTAGAGTTATGGTTTATCACTGATAGCGGTCATTTAGGATCAAATTTTTTTTTTATATATTCATTTAAGATGTATGTGGTGGTGATGGTTGATTTTCTTAGATTACCTTTTTTTTTTTTTTTTCGTTTCTTTATCCCCCCCCCCCCCCCCCAGTTCTTTAACAGTTCAGGAGCTATAGAGATAAGAGTTTGCTTTCATTGTAATATTTTGCAATAAAGTATTTAATATATTTGATGTTTTAGGTTTGTAAAGCGTAGTAAATATTTTCTTGAGAACTGATGAATGTTTTATTTGATCAGGTCACCATTTCTTGATATTCATGCTATATTTTTTTTCTGTCATTTAAAGAAGCAATTTACTATTTTTTCATAAATTTTACAATAATGTTAATACTGAAAATATTAAGGCGAAAAAAAAATAGTGTAATAATGCACTTCTCATGAAAATGTTTGTAATTAAGACATTATATATACACCATCAAGGTACTATACTTATATATTTATTTATTTATTTTTGGCGGTAAAATCAAAAGCACATTAATAAAATGATATGCTTTTATTTATTAATTTATTTTTGGTTTTTGGTTTTATTTTATTGCATTTTTATTTATTATTGCAAATAACGCATTTTACACAATTCTTGATTCCGGATAGTAAACAGTGATTGGTTCTATATTTATTCTTTGTTGTAGCTGCCGTCAGAGGTCACTGTGATCATGTTTACAATCATGTTTCAGCTTATTTTATAGCATTACTATTATTTGATCAGTTTTATGCAGATGAAATGGTTTGTATTTGTACCCAATTCTTTCAGAAACTGATATAATACTATTACGAGTAAAATATAGTGGTTTTGTATGTAGATCTATATTTAAAGAAAAAAGAAATGGTGATGCCGCTATCTTAGAACAAGTGTGGACGAGTTTACAGTGACATAATGGTAGCTGACAGAAAATGGTAATGCAGTCTAATATCTAAGTACTTATTTAAATTTATGATATATTCAGCTGGTTTCATACTTTGAATATGCTCCAAAAGAAACGCATTATACTGCGATAATTTAAAATGATTAAATATAAATCCGAGGCCATTTGCAGTTTAACAGAAGAAATTTTCAAATCAAAAGTCCTGTAAATTATCATGAAAAGGATTCTACATGCCGAAAATACCCTATCCATTGTTAGGCAAGTGCTATTGAGATTTGAAATTCTCTGTATTATATACCTGAAAATTTCTCTAAATATCCATTCCAGTGAGAGTTGGTTGTTGACTTGCACAGTTCTTTTGTTACTTGCAGTATTGTGCAGTTTTACATCAGCATGTAAGGGATGCTGAATTGCACAGCCAGGCTGATGACCACAAAAATGTAAATTGCATACAAATATATAGAGTCTTTGGCCCAGTTCCATATCACATTTTCATTAATAGTTGGTAGCAGTATAATCCATGAAGATAATTTAACTTTCAATCATTTTATGAAGAGATCAAAAGTTACTCTGATGAAAAATAAATTATCAGGAAATTGTTGTAAGTATCTTCGGTCCTTGAATTTTCCATAACTGAATTCGTAGGTCAGTTCTGAATCACACTAGATGTTTGAAATAACTGCAGGCCAATTCAAATGATGACTGATCTGGTCCAACATTTCAATCTGTTCCAATCATTAATCAGTACCTCTATGTTTATTCTACCAATCATTTAATCAGTACATATGTTCCAATCATTCAATCAGTACATCTGTTCCAATCATTCAATCAGTACATCTGTATATTTACTCTACTTGGGATATACCTAGTTTCTGTAGAAATATAAAGAAAAAAAAACATTTGATACCTTTACATTGTTGATGTTATATTACACAATATTCAAAGCTTCACATTTAGGCATAACCAAAATTGTGGCACTTGAAATTCTGTCAACATTATCTTTCTGTGAATGTGGACAGTTTATTTCTACATGGGGTAATAATTCCCCACCATTTTCTTCTGATGTTGGCCAGGTTGGGAAGCTAATGGAATATGAAAACAAAATCAAAGCATAAAATGAAATTTACTAAAGTTTAATAAACTAAATGATACCTTTTAAATATAAATATGAAGAAACACATCTAGTTGCAATACATAGTATTTTTACTGTTCTAATTTTCTTATTTAAAAAAAATGATGTATTTTAAGTGGTGTACATTATTTACTTTGATTATCGGGGAAAAACTTATTGTGTGTTGTTTAAAAAAAAAATGTGTGCTTATGCCTGACACTACTTTTCCAAGGGTGTCTTTAATATGAGATGGTATATTGCTCCAAGTTAACTAAGTTTAACATGATATGTATGACAGACAGATCTGAAATTGAACCAGTAGATGGTGTTTCTTTGTTAAGGATATACGTAACATTTCTCAATAATGTGTAATTTTTTGTGAAATTTCATGTACAATTCACTTGCATTCTGTCTCATTTCTATAAAAAAAATAAATAAATTGGAGTATGTTACTATGTCTTTATTAGAGTTAGAATATTGATAGTTCCTGGTTGTTGCAAATAAAATGTATAAATGGGTAATTACCACAGTAAAGCAGGAGGAAAAAAAGCTTTTGAACAAGAGGGTATTGAACCCAGGACCCTTACATTTCCAGTTGAGTGATTTAACCTCTGAGCTACCCAGAACAATGTTAAAAAAAAAAAAATGGTAATAGTACTACATTACAGAATCTAAACCTATTATACAAGAACTCATTATATCAAGGAGATGGAAAATAATTTTAGAGAAAATGTCAGAAACAACGAAGATGTCCTTAAGGCACCATGACCACAGTAATAAGCTCACTGAAGAAATATTGATTGATGCTATTGCTAACAGATGTATTAACTGAATACATTTTTGTTTTGTGCAAAAACATGGTTGTACATGTATTTTAGCTGCAAACAACTATTTACTCCAGCACCATTTATTTCTAAAGCTTGTAAGTGACCAAGATATTGAAATCCTTTATATATTAAAGGAGTGCAACAAGTAATAAACCTGGACTAGATCAGAATTACAACAGTTTGTATCCCTCAGTAATCATTTATGACATGATTTACCATTATAAGTAGAAATCATTTCACAAATATTTGAAACTGGCTATGAACTTGAATTGGACCAAAGATGGTATTCATTTGTTGAGAAATGAATCAATATTTGCAAAATTTAAAAAATGTATTTTCAATCTGGAACAAGGTACCCTAATTGGCCTAACTAGAAGATGGAGGCAAGAAAATGATGTGATTTTGATATAATCTTTAGCAGTTAAATACCAAATCATTAGAGTTCATATGTATTCCTGAGGCCTTTTTAAAGTAAATCTATGCCATTCAGGTAGCACAAGCTTTCCTTGGAATTCACTACCAGACAGTTGTTCATTTAATCTAGTTTTGAACATTGTATTAGGTTTTGAATACATTCTCTCTTGTTTCTTGATGCATGATGAATTTCCCAGTTTGATCCAGAGTAACAGACATTCCTATGTTTGCAAAAGAAGTGCTAGGTGTTTCTAGCTAAGGTACCTTTGATTTATACTGATAATTTATATTTATGATGCAATTATTGACACAGTTATACACAAACAGACATATTAATATAAGAATGGATCCAACACCTTAAAGTCTAATTTGCAGCAGATTTCCTAGGATGGATACCTTAGGTATTTCAATAGGTTCTGAGAATAACATATAGTTGAAAGGTATAAACAGAAAACCAACATCCAAGGAAATGTGAATGGAAACTTTATTTGGTTTACCGGTTTCGACCTTAGATGGTCTTCATCAGAACATCAATAAAACAGTTTACCAAGCTGAAGTATAAAATGCGGCTCTGTTTACAGAATTAATTGATGTCCTGCTATAGTACGAGTTCTATTATGACGTAAGAAAATAAACAATCATACTAAAAAGACAAGGGGGCTATTGACATACATCGTAGATAAATAATAATAATTATATAAATTTAAAAAAAAAAAATATTTTTAAAAATATTATATTGAATAGTGCATTTAATTGTTCAATCATTTTCTAGTCTATATACTCTGTGGATTAGAATTTCCCGATCATGTAGGGAGGAAGGTAGTTCATCAAGGCACACTGTGTCCACGAAAGGGGTAGAATCATCACTTAAATATAAATCCTCTTCTAATACTGAATTTCTGGTAGATACGTTATACAGACTGTTGTTTCCAGGAAATCAATTCTTTCTAGGGAATATTTGAATTTGATGTCTTTGTGGAAATCATTCAGATGCTCCATGAAGCAGTTCAATTCTCCTACAGAATACGTCCAGATAAAGAATATGTCATTAATGTACCTCCACCATACTAGTGGTTTGATGTTTTGTGACCTCAGGAATTCTCTCTAGTTTGTCCATGAAAATAATGGCATAATTAGGGGTGCATTTTGTTCCAATATGTTTTCAGTAAATTCACTAGAGTTCGGTTAAATGTGAAGTGGGCTTCTTCCCATTGCAGTAAAAATTTAGCATTGGAATCTGGTATTTGCGGAGTGATTCGGACACAGAGGGTTTTTGGAATAGGTTCTGGCATTTTACCAAATATTCAGCGTGGTGTTTGGTTCAATTTATTTTGAGATATAGTACACAAACAGACATATTTAAAGGATGTATACATGTATGTATGCAATTCAGTGGGAGTTCAGCAGGATTCAGTTCTCAGCCACTTTTATTTTTGTTTCATGTAAATTTGTAGCGGATAACATGATATCTGTAGATTATATGTTGACAGTAATTATTACAGCAATGTTTAGATAACGTTGATCTTATTGAGAAAAACTTAATCATGATTTCAGAATATTGGATGAATCATGAAAGAAATAGTTATTGAAATTTAACCTCGGAGAAATAAAGATGTATTTTTTCATGTACAAATATTTCCTGACTATTTTTGATAAATGTCAATTAGATTATGTCACACAACACAAACACTTAGGGAGTTTATTGTCTTTAAAATAACAGTGGTCTGATTATATTGGTAGCATTGTGATAAAAGCTTACAAAAACTTGGGATTACTTTAGAAAATGTAAAAATTTTATGTGTCAGGGGATATTCTATCATGAACACAATTTGAATTTATTGTTTAAGTATGGTCTGAGTGCACAAATATAGACATAAAAAACTAGAATAGGTTCAATTATTTGCAGTTACAGGGGTCAAAATTGGTGAGAAATATTCACAAAATGCTAGTAAATATGAAAAAATTGTGAAAATTAATTTCGAGCTGTAAAAATTACTGGTGTTACGTTAATTGCTTCAAGAAATTTGCCATACCTGGAAAACTTTTGAAGGTAGAAGAGATAAATTTAAGCTTGTAACAATATATATATATAGTTCCCATAATACAGCTGAACTTCAGTATTTGAACATCGGTATCTTGAATACCAAGGACATGTTGAAGTGAGTTTGAAGTTCCAACTACATTTTTTTTTATGTATTTTAACCTCAATAATGTTTATATAGTATTTGATATAAGAGTTTCTGGGTACTGTATTTTACTCTGACTTTTTTATAAATCATTTATTACCAAAATACAGGTTGGAATTATTCTGCAAACATTGTATTCCTAATACTGTCAGAAATTGGAAAACATGTGGTGTTAATGCAAGGGAAGCAACTTCTATTAAAACATTTAAGAAATAGCTGCTAAATTACAGTTGTAAAACCACCAAAATATTTTTAATACAGGAAAGATTTTTTGAATGTAGTTCACAAAAGCTTGAGATGCAATTGTATTTTAAACTGTGACTTTTTTTGTTGTATATGTAACCTATTCCTGTGGAGTATTACCATGTATACTGCCCATGCATTCACACAGACAGTATAACCATAACACATGTATTCAGCTTTACATAGGAAACATGTTCAGATTGCTAATTAATTCACAGAGCATGCATAATCAATATTGCATACAATGATGCATATGACTTAAAGGTAATTACAGTAATTAAGGCTGAAGAATTGTCAAACAGTGAAATATGTAACTATGACACATGACTTTCCATAGAAAAAAAGTTGCCTGTCCTGTTCAAAATCTGCCAGTCCTGATTTTTAGTTTTCTGATGTTTACTAATTGACATGAATGAATTTAATGATAAAGCTTAGTTGTGACATTTTTGTTGTACACTGGCTGTTAAAATTACAGACCATCAGGCTAGCATATGAAATTTTGTCCTACCTGAGGAATGGAAAGGATTGGATGTACTGTAATGTCCAACCCTGATAATAGTACATACATGTAGGCCCCAAATAGTATGTATGCTATAGTAAAAGTCGAGGCATAAGGATGAGAACTTAGAAGAAAAAAAGGTAATGTTATGCAATGATCAATAGACAATGATACCTTCCTTTTTTTTTTCTTTCAGAAAATGGGACCAAACGAGAGACTAAGTCAAAAAGATATAAGTATGTAAACATGGCATAATTTGTATTTTTACTATGTATGTTTCTTGTATGGTAAGAGTAATTCTTACAATGCTCATGAGTTATGATGATGTGGCCCATTTTTGTTGTTACAGAAATTGTACGTCAGGCCAATCTGCTACTGGAACAACTTAATTCTGGCAGTAGTTTGAGTTGTGTGGAGGATATTAATGCAGCTGTTTATGTCACTCTATTTGAGGGTCTATGTGGGGAAAAGTTACAGGGTAAACTCATAAAGACAACAGATAATTTACAGAGAAGTTAGAAGTTTGTTGATATCTCAGAATATGCTTATTGTGGTTGTGTCAAATTGTTTATGGCTTGTTTTAGGTGTGATACAGAAGGCTATCAGTAGAGAAGATGAGATACAGAATGTACAGCTGGTGATAGATATTTTATCTCGAGATATTCTTCACACCTCACTGGCTCACATTGCAGGACGAGACATTGTTGATGGGAATCGTGAATCCATCCTTAACTTGCTGGAGATATTTGGAGGACTTCTGGAGTACATCCTTAACAAAATAGACAGTGATGTTTCAACAGATGGTGAGTTGTGATAGAGTAAGACTTCATTATTAACCCAGACACATTTGGCTCCAGATAGCTGCAGAACTGTAACTCGCAGGAAATTGTGTTGGACAAACCAGAGTGGAATTTTATGCAGAGAAATACAGTTCTGTAGCCAGGTACCAGATAAGAATTATCAGATTAGATAACCTGAATGCAGATTATATGTACATTATAATTCATTGTGGTAAAATATGTGTATACATGGTTTACACAATATTTCAGATTTCACATCATTAATCTATGAAACATGTTTTTACTGTAGTAATGATAATACTGATACAGTATTTAACCTTAACACCTGTCTGTAGGCCCAAGACTTGGCAAATAATTGGGAGGATTGATAAATTTAAAACATAACACGTCCATTGTGCGATTAAAATTCATGTTTGGTTTATGAAAAAACAATCTTTCACCCATAGTAGACTAGGTTAAGAAGTGAAGTTGAGATAAATAAATAGAAATGACTTCTGATTTCATTAGAAAATTGTTTTTAAACAAATTAGTATGCCAACATCCCAAGATGCCCACCTTGAACCTGATGATGTTTCATATGATGAGTCTGTTGTTATTGAATTGTAGCAATTGAGGATGATGACTGATAATGTTTCTGATTTATCACTGTCTAAAATGCATCTTAATGTCCTTTAATAGTAATAGTTAGTTAACAATTATATTTTATCTTGAGTCATCTAAAAAGACAAATAAATCTGGTCTAGTAACTTTGCCTGGTGGCTGGTCCTGTGAACATTGGATACACAAGTAGATTTTCATCGTTAATGATTATATCAAATTATGTTTGTATTTATTTTTCTAAAGGATGAACTTTTGGAATTGGACAATATTATTTTACCTGAATCACACAGGTGACCTATTGCAGGTGGCCTGTGTCAGTCGTGCGTCGTCTATTATGCGTAAACAATTGAATATTTTTAACTTTTTGATAACTACCATTCCAATTCTTTTCAAATTTTGTATGAAGCATCTTTGGGACAAGGGGTATATAAATTGTAAATTTCAGACTCCTTCACCCCCAGGATATTAGGGGTGGGGCAAAAACTGCCAAAAAGTTTACCAATTTTCAAAAATCTTCTCTACCACTGTATATCTGTAAGAAAAACTAAATGCATTGTCAAGTAGAACAAGAAGGCCTCTACCAAATTTTTAAATTTCATGATCTTGCTGATACTGTATAAAAACTAAATGCATATGTAGGAAAAGCACAAAAGATTGTACCAGAATTTTGAATTTTGCAACCCCAGGGTTCTGACTTCAGGGTGGGTCCAAAATACTCATATTGATTTAATGTAACATATATTATGAAAAGTCTCTCATCAGTATGGGCACTTTCAGAGGCATTTGTGGTTTAAGAGTAGATATTGTTTTATACTGATGCTGAATATTACAATCAGAGCAGGAAAATTAGTATCCCCTCACAATTCATTGTAAAGGAATTGTTTGTATGTGGATGAGAATGTGTGTGAGTGTGGAACACTGAGCTTGTAGACACTACCTGTCTACAGGATACATGTTTTGATTGACTGATTTGATACTTCACATGTA
Organism: Ostrea denselamellosa; assembly: GCA_024699665.1. NCBI lineage: Eukaryota > Metazoa > Mollusca > Bivalvia > Ostreida > Ostreidae > Ostrea > Ostrea denselamellosa. The sequence continues at coordinate 4,670,033 of JAMZEH010000110.1, read as the reverse complement.
GAAAACCTTATTCAGTTTGGAATCAAAAGGTCAAGGTTACTGGGATTTTATAGAACATGTATATAGACACTCCTTGTAAGGAGATATGCCCCACCTTGCAGAACTCTTGTTATAGATTTAGGAGCCCTTTGGACTAGTGATACTGTTAACATGTTTAACTAATTCTCAGTTGACCAATAAAGCTTGTGGGTCTTTTTTTCTTATTCAGTGATATAATATTTAAAGGTGAAGGTGAGTCAGAAGAACTGGATGAAGATCCAGATGCTGTACAGCCAGATGTTATTGACAAAATCCTAGAGCGGGAACTCCAGCATAATTATAGCCTTGAGGGGAGTCCAGATCGACTGACTCCTAAAGCCAGTCCAGGTAGGAGAATATCTCCCATCAGATTCCCTAAAACTGACCAAGGGAGGAGAAACCTACGAAGTCCTGCCAAACACAGGTGAACAAATTCACAAGTATTTATTTGTAATCTTTTACTTCTACCTGCATTAACAATTACAGCTGTTGTCAAAGAAAAAAGATCTAACTTTTTTTCATTGAGAATGATATGCTGAATGAGGAAATAAAAGGTAAGATAAATACAGATGGAGTTTCTTATTATGAATTTTTATAAATGATAGTGAGTCATCTCCAAAGAAGTCCCTGAGTGAGACTGAGGCCCTTATAGCAGCAGTGAATGATAGTTCTACTGTATTCAAAGAAACAACTGTCAGCACAGATCAGAGTAAGGCAATGAAGTTAACAAAAAGAAATAAAAAGAAGCTCATTATTGGTTTAAAGAGAAGAAACAAGTGACACACATACATGTATTCTGTACACATACACACTTCAATAGGTTGAATCAGTACTTAACATTACCATACTATTTCTATAGGGACAATAGATAGTTTTCGATAGATGATATTTTGGTGAAAGTTACTCCTTTTGTCTGCCATGTTGGAGGTCAACTTGCTCAAATCCCTTCACTGCGTTACCAATTTCAACTTTTTATACTGATCAATTAGGGGTATATGTAAATCATTGTTTTCCAGAAACATATGCATAAGTCAAAGTTTCACTTATTCACAATTTTTATAAAGTAATAATTTTATGCAATTATTTGCTTTGCAAGTTTAAATTTGGTTACACAAAGAAAAAATATCATCCTCTGGACCTCCAACATGGTGGCAAAAGGACATAACTTTTGTTAAGATGACATACAAAAACTAAGACAGTGCTGTATAAAGATAATTACTGGAAGAGCTTACATTTTGTACCTGTTATTTTCTGATACATGGTGGATTTTCATTTTTATATGCCTGTCTCTAGACAGGACATATTATGTAATAGTGATGTCTGTACATTTGTCTGTTTGGGGTTTTCTGTTTCTATAAAAAAAAAATTGTCACATATCAAGCTGGAATTCTTTGTGGATCACTCTAGATCATGTAGCAATTTTGACTTCTTGCAGGAGTTTTGCCCCTTTATCTGAAAATTTAATGTTATATTGTGAGTACATGATTTGTCCATCTAACACCTACAGGTTTCAAATGAGGACCTTATTAGCTCACATGAACCAAAGGGTCAAGTGAGATTTTTTAATCAAAATTTGTATGGAGTATGTTATCATTGTCATTAACAAGAAAAGGCAAAAATGTGTGGGGTCATTTAAAAGTCTTCTCAAGAATCACGAAGCCAGAAATGTTGAATTTTACAGGAAAGCTTCCAAACATAGTGTAGATTCAAGTTTGTTAAAATCATGGCCCCTGGGGGTAGAGTGGGGCCACAACAGAGGATCAAGTTTTACAAGTAGATATATAAGAAAAAATCTTCTCACAAACATCAGGACAATTATGAGTCACATTAATATGCAAGTATATCCAAGTACTGCAGATTCAAGTTTGTATAAATTGTGGTCCCTTGGTGTAGGGTGGGGCCACATTAGGGGATCAAAGTTTTTCCTGGCAATATGAAGAAGAAAAATCTATTCAATAACAGCAGGGCCATGATTACTCATATTATTATGCAAACATCTCCAGGTTGTGCAGATTCAAGATTTTTTCAGATTGTGGCCTCCGGGGGTAAGGAAGCTCCACAATAGGGGAGCAAAATTTCACTTGCAGATATATATAGGAAAAATGTTTTAAAATTTTCTCAAGACTGCTGGGCCAGGAATATTGAAATTGACATGAAAGCTTTAAGCTTCCTGACATAGAATATGTTCAGATTTGTTCAGGTCATGATCCCAAGGGGTAGGGTGGGGCCACAATAGAGAATCAAAGCTTTGCTTGGCAATATATTGAAGAAATCTTTTGAAATCTTCTCAAGAACCACTGGGCAAATTTTGTTCAAATCATGTCCCTGACAATAGGGTGAGGCCACAATTGGGGATCAAAGTTTTACATGCAGATATATAAGAAATATTTTTTTAGAATTTTCCCAACAAAACAGGACCATGTTTGATCATGTTAATCTGCAAGCATCCATATGTAGTGCAGATTCATATTTATTCAAATTGTGACCCCCTGAAGTAGGGTGTAGATCAAAGTTTTACATGTGAAATTATGAAGAAATATCATTAAAGATCTTCATCTCAACAACAGCATGTCCATAATTAGTCATGGTGATAAGCAAGTATTTACAGATAGTTCAAATGTGAGTTTGTTCAATTCAGGGGACAAAGGAATAGGGTGGGGTCTCAATAAGAAATCAAAGTTTTATATGTGAATGTACAGGAAGTTCATTTAAACAAATTCTTTTCAAGAGTAGTATGGCTACACTAAATCATATCAAAATGCAAATGCTCCCAAGTTGTATGGATTCAAGTTGCTTTTTTTTATGCCCCATCTATAGTTGTGGGCATATTTTTTGTCCTTGTCTGTCTGTCCAAAACTTTAACCTTGCTCATAACTTTTTTTGAATGTGAGTGATAGAACTTTCATATTTCAAATGAACATTCCTTGTGACAAGACCTTTTCTTTGGTACCAAAAGTTTTTGACCTTGGAATTTGGCCTACTTTAGATAAAACCTATTCAATGTTCTTGACCAGTGTTCTACATACTGTAAACCTATATGTTGATTAGGTTGTTCTTCTTGATCAATGTATTCTACATACTGTAATTCTATATGTTGATGAGGTTGTTCTTCTTGATCAATGTATTCTACATACTGTAATTCTATATGTTGATGAGGTTGTTCTTGACCAGTGTATTCTAGATACTGTAAATCTTTGTCAAATAGGTTGTACTTGTTTATTGTATTCTTAATACTTTAAACATCATTTTGCAGATGGTATTTGTTTTTTCATGTGTTCTTGAAATATGACAACTTCAGGCTAACAATAATGCTATAGTTCATTTGATGTATACATACAGTATATTTCTATATCTTTTATTGATTTTGGAATTGTCTGTTTTTCTTCATACTATTTATAGACTCTACAAATGAGCTAATAAAAGAAGGAGAGAAATTAGAGAAAGAGCTGTTGTGGGACAAATATAAACCAGGCAAAACATCGGCAGAAATAGTAAGTACATGCGCTGGGGAGAAAGATTAATAGCTTGAACTTCGATCTCTTGACGTGAAATCATGGTCCAAATTTTTTTCTGTAGATGAATAAGCAAATTTACTCTCAAACATTCGATTTCTCAAAGTTCTCAATCACTCGAAGTGAAATTTGGGTCCTGTAAATTCAATGTTTTTCACGATTGATCTCTCGAAGTGGTGTTAACATATTTAACCACCACTCAATCACACCATTATTCTTTCTGCTTGGACCTTACCTGGATAAATGTGATTTCCAGGGGCTAGTGCAGGCATGCTAAGTAGGCATTTATATAGGTTTTCCTTCTGTGGGGTGGATAATTGTTTAATTGGTCAATTTAACACACACACCCCCCCATCCCACACACACACACCTGTGCTTTGGTTTTGTTATTATAATTCCACTATAGATGAAAATTACAACTTCTTGTTCTTGCCAATGAAACAGTAATTTTGAGAATATAAATTAGAGACATATCAAGGAAACATTGTTATTTATCAGAATGTGTGCTCTGTGCTTAGCAGCTGGAAGTGGTGGTGCTTGTTCTTTGTGTAGCTAGTGACTGTGAAACTTTGTTATATACGAGTTCTTGTAAATATATACATGTACATCAATCTTAACATAAGAATAGAACAAATAAATACATCAACTTTAAAAAATCTTTTTATATTTATGCGACTAGAGTTCTGTGTTGTTGAAATCAAGTCAATTACCAAAAAATATGATGAAGGACAGAGTATCAAAGTAATGCCAGGATGTTGTAAATATGAACTCCTGTTATTATTAAATTTTAAATATAATGGTCAGACCTTTTTTTCTGAATTTGAATCATCCATCAATCTCTTGAATTCTTGATCACTCGGGGTTTTATCAATTTTCCTGAACTTCCAATTTGATCGAAATCAGAGCTTTGATCCATGCAGGTAATATTATGTTGTTACAACATTACCAGAGCAGATCAAAGATCTGATTTTAATCAGACTGTTGAACTTTGAGTTATCGAGAGTCACCTATATAATAGTACCAAACAATAGTGGGTTATTTCAACTTCATGGTATGCTCTAAAAATTAGGACAGAGAAAATATTGCACATTCACCCAATAGACTTCCATCGTCAACTGAAAATTCTCATCCTGTCGACTGTTCTTTATTATTTCTCAAAGTCACATCTTGTCAACTGGAGGTCTAGCCTTATGACTTCCTGCACAATACAATGCATCATAAATATATGAAATGAGAAGGCCTAGTCTATAACAAATGCATTGTCAGTCACCATGATAAATGTGTTTTTGTTTTCAAGTCATAATACAAATGATGAAGTGGCAGATCAAACTGAGTGATTGTTTTGTGCAACAGAAAATACAAACTTATGGTTTTCTGCATCTAAAAATTGCAATCTTAATCAGAATACACTGGTCAAGAACAACCTAATCAACATGTAATAGAATTACTGTATCTAGAATACACTGGTCAAGAACCTAATCAACTTTGTGATATACCTGGTGATGCAAAACTAGCCTGATTAATTCTAGGTAATTTGATAAACTGCAATATATCTTTATCCAAAAAAGAACTTGGGGTGGGATCAATGCTACATGAGGGTTATTACATAAATTTCATTATATTACCATCTTGTTATTAGATAGAGAGTTTTGAAGTTTGGTTTTTTATTGTGTGATCGTCATTAAACTGGTCTACATATTTTTCCCATTTCTTTCTGGGGTTTTTTTTGTTTTGTTTTTTTCAATTTAACATCTTAATTCCATTGGTGGAGGCTATGTCAGGTGCAGATGCAGAGGTGGGTCCAACACCCCTCCCTCCAAGCTCATTGGAAAATAATTGCCTATTTTTTAATTATTTTTTTCCACTTTCAGTTGTAGAATACTAAGTATTAAATATATAGGTTAGACATATAGTAAAAATTACATGGGGTCTCACCAACTCTAGAAAAATATCTGTACATATATTAATTATGTTTGCTGTAATGGATAGGATATATACATATGGTAAGGGGAGGATGAGTGGATGAATATAGAATTCATTGTGTTTAATGTTATACTGAGTTGTACAGATATGTTGAAGAAATGTTCTGCTTTATGGTCTCTAGTTTTTGTCAATGGAGTATTCCTACAGATTTCATTTTCCAGAGAGAAGACCTGGCCAGACATAGGCGAGATCTGGGACTGTTGGGGGATCCCTTTTCAGACCTAGTACCAGTGACCGCTACACATGGTATGGTATACTCATCAAAATATATAATAATTATGTAGTGCAGTCAGAATATACGTACATGTATTTATTGTATAACTTTACATTTTCTTTACTAAAAACTTAAAATAGTTTTTTCCTAAAGATATCTTTCACAATTTGTAATGATTCCTCATGAATGCACTGCAGTTGTAAACAATGCAATATAAATATTGACAAGTGTAGTCAATCTATTTTAACGGCTGGGAATTCCAACAGAAATGAAAGTACATATAGAAAGTAAATATAAGAAATAAATTTCATTTTTGATAATGCAGTAGGGTAAGAGCTGCAATACCTTATGCCGACATATTTTTCTCGAAGCGCTAATGTGCTTCAAGAAGTATGCTGGTGTGAAGTGTAGCATTTTATACACTCGTATATTCTAAAAATGAAATTTATTTACATCATTTTGGTCGTTATTTATGGCAATTTGTAAATGTATAGTTGCTTCAATTTTTTTAGGGAAAAAACAGAGTAATGATTTAAGAGATACGGAGTCCTATGAGGGTTTATGTAACATGGTCGAAGAAACAGCAGCCATGGCTGAGGAGGCTGTTAACTGCAGTCCAAGCCGAGCAAGAACCATTCTAAGGAGCATGGAAAATGATTACAACACAGGAAAATTCCACAGGTCTGTGAAGAAAAAGGAAAAAGTTTATATATGCTGCAAAGGACTAGACAGAGGAATATTTTAACATTGTTTGGAAGCATTTGTTATTTATATGTACCTATGGAAATTTGAATTGAAAGTCATTGAAAGTTGAGTCAAATAATCTTGACTATAAATTTTGTATCACAGCACATATCCCAACCCAAAGAAAAACCAGTTTGGGAGTCCACCAAAAAAGACGAAAAGTCCAGCTCGTAAATCTGATGATGAATTCTACTCTGACACAGAGGTAGGTAGGATATTTCACTGGCTGAAGTTTTGTCAATATCAATTAATGTGCATTCAAAACACACACACACACATACACCAATAAGTTATGTTTTGGAAAGACAACAACACATGGAATTTATTGCATAATTTGGAAAGGAGCACTAATTGTTAAATGAAATTATTCCCTTTTATTTTCCTATTGCTGAAATACAAGGGCAAGTCAATAAGTAACCAGCCTATCCTATTTCTGATTGACCGAGACTGTCACGATTTTCATGCCTTGTTTCAATACATGTTTTATACCTGGGTACAAAATTGCATGCATATTGAGTCATTCTTTAATAAGATATTGAATGTCAAACATGGCTAGTGATGCAAAGGCATGCTTTTCATGTAAAGTTGAGTACCGTGTTGTAATTCGGTACTTGTATTTAAAGGTAAAACAGGCAAGGAAATACAAGGTGAGTTAGCCGATGTTTGTGGTTCTCCTGCACCATCTTATGCTCAGGTTAGCTCAGTAAGGGGAATTCAGATGCAGTAGAATGTCGTTAGAAAGGTGAAGCCAGGGTCTGGACTCCGTTTGGATGACAACGGCGAAGAAATGTATAACAAAGTTCGGGATCTGGTATACTCTGATAGGCGAATTCAGATGGAAGAAATAGTGCAGGTATTAGGCATTTCACATGGTAGTGTTTCAACAATCTTACATGATCGTTTAGGTATGCAGAAGCTAACAACCTGTTGGGTCCCTAAATCCCTTAGCAATGAGCAAATGGCAACCAGAGCATCAGTATGCATTGCCTTGTTGAAGTGTATTAGGTCAAAAGATGATTGTCTTTTGCATCTGATGACTGTAGATGAGACTTGGGTTCATTATTATGACCAGAGAATAAAGCTCAGAGTCATCAGTGGGTAGGGCTGGAGTCCCTGGGGCCTAAGAAGTTCAAAATGCAACCATCTGCTGGCAAGGTGATGGCCACAGTATTTTGGGACACAAAAGGTGTTATGTTGGACTTTTTAACCCAAGAGAAGTACGATAACTGGAGTGTACTATGCAAACTTACTAGACCAGCTAAGAACTGCCATCTGTGAAAAATCTCTAAAGGTGTTTTGCTGCAACAGGACAATGGGAGAGTTCACACTTGCAAAGTTGCACTGGATGCTGTAGAGTGAAATGGGTATGAATTAATACCACATCCTGCCTATTCACCTGACCTAGTTCCTAGTGACTTCTTTCTATTCCCGAACTTGAAAAAAGGATATCCATGGACATCATTTCCAGCCTGATGAAGAAGTCGTGACAGCAGTTTAGGAGTGGGTCAGTGGAATGGATCCCAACTTTTTCAGTTCTGGGCTGATAGCTCTTGAACACTGCTAATATAAGTGAATCACACTAGAGGGCAATTACTTAGAAAAAGAAGAGGTGGATCTCAACCGGAAATAGGTTAGGCTAGTTACTTATTGACTCGCCCTTGTACATATAAACATCTTGATCAACAGTCCACTTGTAAATTCTTGTTCCTGTGATTTGATGTCTGCAAGTCATTTCATAATATTTAGTACTCACATAAAGTAAGAAATCTACAGTAATACATGTATAATTACATTTAGATATTTTTTATTTTGTTAAAAATCTAATAGTATGTAAGAATACATTACTACTGGGGGTATATAAAAAGATGTAGCCATTAGAAATAACCAAACACTCATGGACAATGTGACGTTGAATGATTTTATGATACTTTGTAATAAATCAGCAACTTTGATTCCTGTGAAAGGCATAGGTTATATAGTAGTTGAGCATTTAAGGCTGAGTTAATGATATGAAAAGGGGGGGGGGGTAGGCTGGTCACATTCATATGATAATAATAGGCCTAATATGGTATTCTATAAATGCTGTTGAAATATTTTTTATTTATTCATTATTTGTTTATTTTTTAAAAATTCATATTGGATGAAATTTTTATTTTCATGTCGTGGATATTTGGCATTGTTGTTTTGCAAACACAAATCAATTTAATTTTATCCCTACAGCTCACTCCAAGTCATGGCAAAAGGAAAGTGTCTTTTATGGTGGAGAGATCAACAACATCCGAGTCCAGTCCCAGCTTCTTGAGAACAGCTCCCAGGTATTTTATACTGGAAAGATATAATTAACTTTTTAGGTCACCTGAGTAAACTTGATTGCAATTGGTCAGCGTATGTCATCATACATTGTCCATTGTGCATTAACAATTGAACATTTTTGACTTCTTAAAAACTACCATTCCAATTTTTTACGAATTTGGTATGAGGCATCTTTGGGACAAGGGGGAACAATAATTGTAAATTTCAGGACTTTTGCACCCCTGGGTCCTAGGGGTGGGGTAAAAATGCCAAAAATTGACCAATTTTCAAAAATCCCCATCTCTACAATCATACATGTGTAAGGAAAAACTAAATACATAGTGATGTAGAGCAGGAAGGTCTCTGTCAGAATTATAAATTTCATGATTCCTGTGGTAGAGGCACTGACTCCAGGTTGGGGCCAAACTTGGTATATAGTGTTTTTATGTAAAACATTTCTTTAATGCTATTGATACTAAATGGAAACTAAATTGATACTTAGAATGAACAGGTAACCTTTTACAAAAAAATGTAAATTCCCAGGAATAAGGATTTTGGTATCAGGTAGGGGCAATATGGTCAGTGATTAAGTGTGTGAACAACTGTACATTATTAGCTTATTCTTAATAATTACCATTCCAGCTCTTTTCAGGTTTGGTATGGAGAATCTTTGGGGCAAGGGGGACCTAAATTGTAAATTTCAGGCTTCCTGCATCCCTGGGGCCTCAGGGGTGGGTTAAAAATTGTCAGTCTTCTTCTCTACAATTGCTTGTCTTCATGAAAAATTAAATGCATAGTGATGAAGAGAAGGAAGGCCTCTAGCAAATTTTCAAATTTCATGATTCTCAGGGTAGAGGTTCTGACTCCAGAGTGGGCCAAGCTTAGCATATGTGTTTATTTGTAAAACATTTTTAAAAATAACATTTTCTTTAATGCTGTTAATACTAAATTGAAACTAAATGGATATTTAAAAGGTAGCCCTGTATCAAAATTGTATATTTCATGATCCCAGAAGTAAGAGTGTTGGTTCCAGAATAGGGGATAGAATGTAAACGTCTTTATCATTATATATACTTCTTTAATTTTGCTGATACTATATAAAACTAAATGCATATTTAGGAAAAGATTGTGAATTTTGCAACTCCAACGTAGAGGTTCCAGGTCAAGGGCAGGGTCAATAAGGTCATATACTGTTAATGTCCATTACATTTAATAAACTTCTATAATTTTACTGACTTTAGATAAAAGTAAAATGAATATTTAGGATATTTATGAGGAGCATACTTTCGGGTGCATTTGAATTGTAAAAACACATCTTGTTTTTTTTAACTTTTGCTGAGTATCAGAATTTAATTTAGATATGCAGAACAGGAAAATTATTATTAACAGCTTTTGTAGCCTTGGCATAGCCTTAGTGATACCTTAAACTAATACTCAGTGGACAGATAAGGCTGTGGACCTCTTGTCTTATATTTACAATAATTTAATAAAGCAACACAATCTCAGAAAATTAGCATTTTATAATCAGTCAGAAATACTCAGAATGCATTTCTATCCAGATATAGTAAACATGCCAATTAAAGTTTTAGAAGTTCATAAAATAGATGTTACACATGGCATAGTGTCAGGATAGAATAGATGTTACACATGGCATAGTGTCAGGATAGAATAGATGTTACACATGGCATAGTGTCAGGATAGAATAGATGTTACACATGGCATAGTGTCACGATAGAATAGATGTTACACATGGCATAGTGTCACGATAGAATAGATGTTACACATGGCATAGTGTCAGGATAGAATAGATGTTACACATGGCATAGTGTCAGGATAGAATAGATGTTACACGTGGCATAGTGTCAGGATAGAATAGATATTACACATGGCATAGTGTCAGGATAGAATAGATGTTACACATGGCATAGTGTCAGGATAGAATAGATGTTACACGTGGCATAGTGTCAGGATAGAATAGAATGTTACACATGGCATAGTGTCAGGATAGAATAGATGTTACACATGGCATAGTGTCAGGATAGAATAGATGTTACACATGGCATAGTGTCAGGATAGAATAGAATGTTACACATGGCATAGTGTCAGGATAGAATAGATGTTACACATGGCATAGTGTCAGGATAGAATAGAATGTTACACATGGCATAGTGTCAGGATAGAATAGAATGTTACACATGGCATAGTGTCAGGATAGAATAGATATTACACATGGCATAGTGTTAGGTATAATAAGCTGATATAGTTTGCAGTAATATCTTCCTCTTATAGATACAAAACTAAAACCAAGTCAGCGTGGACAGAAACTAAGAAAGGTTCAAAGAAACCTGTTCAGCAGGCCAAACAGGACAATACACAGAGGAGAGGTCACTCAGAGGAAAGTAGCCTCTTTGACTTTGAGAAAAATCCAGCCAGCTTCTCTTATGATGAATACTTAAAGAAACAGTATGTGAAATAAAATGCATGTGAACATTGAATTTAGAATTAATGGATCAGGAAAATATTGAATTCTACCAGCTCAAGTTACTATTCATCTCCTTTAAAAATGTCAGAATATTATTTTAAAAGTGAATAAATTGTTATTCTTTTAGGTTCCATGAGATTATTGATGATGTTCTAAGTGAAGATGAGGCCATGCCAGCCAGATTTAGGTCATGTAGTGACCAAAAAAAAGTCCACACTAGTAAGCTTGGCAGTAAATCCAAGGGAAACTACTCCATCTCAGATACACAGCGACTGCTGAACAAAGAAAAAGATGTCAACAAACGCAAAGTAGATGTAAGTGTTGAATTCTTAAGTCTTGATGAAGGTAATAAATAGATGTGAGTAATGCAAAGAGAATAAAGGTGCCAAAGATTAGAATATGAATGGCACTGAGATATCAAGCATACATGCAGTATAAGTATTAAAAGATAGTTAATGGTTTATATTAAAAGATGGCTTAAACAAACCAACACTTTAAAGTTTAAGTTTTGTATCATGGGAATATGGAAGTAATGGAAATATGGGGTAATTTGTATTACATAGAAATTATCCATACTTCTATTACTTTCACATTGTATATGATACAAACAATGAAAACATATTTGTATTTTGTAATAAAAATTCTTTCTCTTTTTGTGTTGCACTGAGGGGCCACTTGTGCTTGACAAGGTCTATATTGAAAAAGTAAATCATTGAAACAGCAAAGGTTCATTGATGACAAAAAATATTAAGATATTGCTGAATATGAATACTGATGAATGAAGTATTCTATATGTACAAGTTTATTATGGTTCTGTGTGATAGTTTGTACTTCTATGCTGTTTTTCTATCAGATCAGTAAATTACAAAAGATTGATTTCATTTAAAAATGTTCCTTATAACACAAGAATGTTTGTTACAGTTTCTACAAAGAATATATCAGGAGGATTTAGATGAACTACAGAATGAAGCAGAGTATGGATTGAGTACAGATAGAAAAGGTGCTAAGCATGTGGTGAGTGTTCAAAACTGAGCATTATTCATGTTGTCTCTGTGCATTTTTTCATGAAGAACAAAACAGATGTTGGGAATAAATCATGGCTTTGGTATGTATCGTGAGTATAGTTTTAATGACATCAACATATTTTCATCAAGTTGCTTTTCATAATTACTTTTAAATCTATAATTTCTGATATATAGGAAGATGAATACAGAAAGAAGGTACTGACTAGTTCTAGGAAGAGCATGAAACCAAAGGACTTTGGTGAGAAATTTCTAGATTTAGTAGAAATCACTTAGTATACTTCACCTTGGAAATAATATTATTTATATTGATTTGGTTTTTATTTAAGGTGTGAAGAAGAAAACACCAGTCCACAAACCCAGTGTGTGTAGTAAGGCTAAAAGAAAATCACCAAGTGGAGTGACAGCAGTACCAAAACAGAAGTGTAAGTATGGAAGATTGTTTAAAATGAACGACAGATACCGGTATATGTGATTTAAACTTGATCTACAGAAGTTTCTACCTATGTCTGCTTCAGTGACGATTAAAGACGATGAGGACATCTTACCCATGATGCTTAGGGAATTCCCTCACCTCCACCTGTCACTCCATACCTGGCATGAACTCTGGAGAAAGGGCATTCACCAAATAGAGCAAGTCACACGAGCCAACCAGGAAGTACGCCGAAAAAAAAGCAAAGCAAAAGCAGAGGTTAGTGGAGTGGTCACCAATCAGCTGGACTCTTCCTCTAATGAGCAGTCCACAGAATGTAGATAATATGACAAGAAACTCTGGATTAAATATGTAGAAAAGAATAAATTGAATATATTTAAAACAAGGGCACATGAAATTGTTTAATGACAGTGTAGTGTCTTTCGTATGTTACAAAGAATCTATTTTTTATTTCACTTTTTCAAGCTGGAAGAAGCAGAGAAACGTCATGAAATCATGGTTCGCTTAATGAAAAAAGAATTGGAACATGGCCAACGTATGGTGTGTAAACAATATTAAAGTTATTTTGTGTAATTGTTGTCAAAAGGTCATAACATAAAATTTTGGAAATATATCAGTAATTAAATACCAAAACTCTGATTTGGCAAACACACATATAATGACACTGTGTTTTCATTCATTGTGAGGTTTTTCTCAGGAATACAATTTCATTTGCATAGAAATTCAAAATAAAACCTTCATTTCAATACGCTGGTTTTGAAATAAGTCCGAACAACTTCCCTTTGGAGAACTCTTGTACATAGTAAGGTGTGAAACAATTTGTTTACATGGCGGGAGTGGGACAAGTATTCATCACTGCATAAGTGAATGTGCTCAGTAAGTTTCTCATAGATAGTTTCATCACCCAAATTTGAAAGTAATTAAATACATGGAATTCTTATAATATCGCAGTAATTTTGTTGGTTATACGTATCATATCTCTGATGTTACTTGTAAATATGACAATGTTTTTATGTTTCCTCTGGTAGTAAAACATTTCTTTGATAGTATTTTGTACTTCCTTCATTTATATATTTAGAGAGTAGTCATTTTTAATACATTTTATTGTCTTCCTCACTGACTGTAGGCTCGCCTATCTCACTTAGGCATTCAAAGTTTTACAGAATGCTCCTCCTACACAGAAGAGCTCTTATCTTGAAACTGGCTTATTCATATAATTGTTAATCATTTGATTCCATGGTCTTGCTCAGTCGTGAAAACTGATATTTAAAAAGTGATGGTAAATCCCTATAAGACATCATATATGACACTTCTTGTGTCTGTTTTGTATCTGTATTGATACCTGACTTGTTGTGTATATATTGATACCTGACTTGTTGTGTATATATTGATACCTGACTTGTTGTGTCTATATTGATACCTGACTTGTTGTGTATATATTGATACCTGACTTGTTGTGTCTATATTGATACCTGACTTGTTGTGTCTATATTGATACCTGACTTGTTGTGTATATATTGATACCTGATTTGTTGTGTCTGTATTGATACCTGACTTGTTGTGTATATATTGATACCTGACTTGTTGTGTCTATATTGATACCTGACTTGTGTCTGTATTGATACCTGACTTGTTGTGTATGTATTGATACCTGACTTGTTGTGTCTATATTGATACCTGACTTGTTGTGTCTGTATTGATACCTGACTTGTTGTGTCTGTATTGATACCTGACTTGTTGTGTCTATATTGATACCTGACTTGTTGTGTATATATTGATACCTGACTTGTTGTGTATATATTGATACCTGACTTGTTGTGTATATATTGATACCTGACTTGTGTCTGTATTGATACCTGACTTGTTGTGTCTATATTGATACCTGACTTGTTGTGTCTGTATTGATACCTGACTTGTTGTGTATATATTGATACCTGACTTGTTGTGTCTATATTGATACCTGACTTGTTGTGTCTATATTGATACATGACTTGTTGTGTATATATTGATACCTGACTTGTTGTGTCTGTATTGATACCTGACTTGTTGTGTCTATATTGATACCTGACTTGTTGTATCTGTATTGATACCTGACTTGTTGTGTATATATTGATACCTGACTTGTTGTGTCTATATTGATACCTGACTTGTTGTGTCTGTATTGATACCTGACTTGTTGTGTCTATATTGATACCTGACTTGTTGTGTCTATATTGATACCTGACTTGTTGTGTCTATATTGATACCTGACTTGTTGTGTATATATTGATACCTGACTTGTTGTGTATATATTGATACCTGACTTGTGTCTGTATTGATACCTGACTTGTTGTGTCTATATTGATACCTGACTTGTTGTGTCTATATTGATACCTGACTTGTTGTGTATATATTGATACCTGACTTGTTGTGTCTGTATTGATACCTGACTTGTTGTGTCTATATTGATACCTGACTTGTTGTGTCTATATTGATACCTGACTTGTTGTGTATATATTGATACCTGACTTGTTGTATCTGTATTGATACCTGACTTGTTGTGTATATATTGATACCTGACTTGTTGTGTCTGTATTGATACCTGACTTGTTGTGTATATATTGATACCTGACTTGTTGTGTCTATATTGATACCTGACTTGTTGTGTCTGTATTGATACCTGACTTGTTGTGTCTATATTGATACCTGACTTGTTGTGTATATATTGATACCTGACTTGTTGTGTATATATTGATACCTGACTTGTTGTGTCTATATTGATACCTGACTTGTTGTGTATATATTGATACCTGACTTGTTGTGTCTATATTGATACATGACTTGTTGTGTATATATTGATACCTGACTTGTTGTGTCTGTATTGATACCTGACTTGTTGTGTCTATATTGATACCTGACTTGTTGTATCTGTATTGATACCTGACTTGTTGTGTCTATATTGATACCTGACTTGTGTCTGTATTGATACCTGACTTGTTGTGTATGTATTGATACCTGACTTGTTGTGTCTATATTGATACCTGACTTGTTGTGTCTGTATTGATACCTGACTTGTTGTGTCTGTATTGATACCTGACTTGTTGTGTCTATATTGATACCTGACTTGTTGTGTATGTATTGATACCTGACTTGTTGTGTCTATATTGATACCTGGCTTGTTGTGTCTATATTGATACCTGACTTGTTGTGTCTATATTGATACCTGACTTGTTGTGTATATATTGATACCTGACTTGTTGTGTATATATTGATACATGACTTGTTGTGTATATATTGATACCTGACTTGTTGTGTATGTATTGATACCTGACTTGTTGTGTATATATTGATACCTGACTTGTTGTGTATATATTGATACCTGACTTGTTGTGTATATATTGATACTTAACTTGTTGTGTGTTGTGTTTTTTCACAGAAAGACATCAAAGAGAGACAGAAGCAAACCATTGCTGCTAAAAATTTGATTGAAGAGAAACGAGCCCAGTCAGCTCGGTCTCGTAAATATTATGATGATTACCAGGTCAGGATGAGATCAAAAATGCTCAAGAGACGGACCAGAGAGGAAATGGTAAGACAAAATTCAATTTGTACTGATAAGACAAATAGCTTTAATTCATAAATTTTGCATACCGTAAAACATACTTAAAACAAAGTAAGCATGCTTATAACGAATTGACACTTATTGTGAAGTGATATTTATTCCCCTATGAGAGGAAACTAAGAAATATTGTATTGGATAATAGCAAAGTTTGATTATAATGAAATACTTTATGCTGGCTCTGGAAGTTTGCTATAGCTGTGTTTTACTGTATGCAATAAACTTAATGAATGGTTTTTACATATCATATGCTGCAGATTTTCCGTAAGCTGTTTAAAGATGGATTGGACATTCAAAAGGACAGAGTTCGAGAAATGAAGAAGTATGCCAAGGAACAGAGAGATACCGAAGCCAGCACTCAGAGAAATGAAATCGAGTCCATGGAGAACTAGTATCCTTCTTCATTTGATTCATTCTGATCATATTTACTGTATACATGTACAGACCTCTATATTCACATACAGTTACATCAGCTCAGATTGCATTAACACTGTATCAATGTCTTAAATAGTGGTCCATACTGATTTTGATTTTTAAATACATGTAGTTCAGGATCCTATTTTGATTTAAATGTGTATCTATTTTATGCTTCTGGAATCAAAGATTAAAAGGGCATATTTTTTTGTCAATGTGTGGCAAAAACTTCTAATATTGGTGTTAAGCATTTGAATGAAAGTGAAGGGGTTTTGATAGTTAGTGGGTGTAAACCTTGTGACAAATTTAAAAGGCCTTACAAGTGATGTCATGTTTAATGAGAAAAAATTTAAAATTGCTTATTATAGTGTACCAAATAAGAGGGAGAGGGGTTTTTTTGTTTTGTTTTTTTTTTTTGGATACTTTTTAGGTTTAATCCTTTTGACAGTCCCACAATGTTTTGACCTAGATTTTGACCTTTTATCCACTTCCCTATTAAATTGTCTGTAACTTTTAAGCTGTAAGAGATACTCAGGTTTTTAGAAGGTGTATTCCTGATGACAATATCATTTCAACTGGCATGTAATAGAAATTCACTTCTATTGTATAGGTCGTTAGCCTGGGGCCTTCACACTTTTTATTGCAATTGTCAGCATGCATCATTATTCATCGTCTGTTGTGCATTAACAATTAAACATTTTGAATTTTTTCTTGATAACTACCATCCCAATTCTTTGAAGCATCTTTGGGACAAGGGTACATAAATTGTAAATTTCAGGACTCCTGCCTTTGGGGCAGGACAAAAACTGCCAAAAATTGATCATTTTTCAAAAATCATAATCTCAACAACCACATATCTGTAAGAAAAATTAGAAGCATAGTGATGTAGAGCAAAATTGTGTGCCAAAATTGTGAATTTGTAACGCCAGGGTTTAGGACATGTTCAAATTAGTCATATCATGTCAATATTTACATATATATACTATATAATGTAAAGTCTTTCATCAGTATAGGCACTTTCAGGGGCATTTTTAAAAGTTTTAAGAACACATCTTTTATACTGTTGCTGAATATTAGAATTTAGCTTAGATATGCAGAACAGGATTTTTTTTTTTTAATTTCATAACCTTAATGACTCAGGTGACCAGTAAGGCCCATGAGTCACTTGTTAGCACTAAGATGTGTATGAATTTTTATTTTGTCTTGCCTTGACCAAAATAAGTTATCATGATCAGTTTGAGATGTTGTCAGAATCCATAGCCAAAGAGAAAAAAGAAATGTTAGTACGAGAAAAAGCACAGAAGAAGGTTAGTAGTGAAAGACATGTTCATAATGAAGTGGAAGGTGAACGTGCCACATGGTGTGCATAGTCATTACATAACTAATAAAAAGATAAATGGAAAGAATATTGATATGAAAAAGAACTGTAGTGATATTGTCATTAACTGAATTGACAGTTGCTGTTTTGCTTCAAAATTAAGTGTGTTTTATGTAGATTCCCAGTGTAATTCAGTTGTCATTCCAAATATTACCAATTTGAAAATTACTCAAAATTAGAATTATGAAATCTCATAGGTAGTATTTTTTCACCTTTTTTCAGTATTCTGACGTAATAAGACTGGTTTTCATGAAGTTTGCATTTTTATAAACATTAAGCACAGACATGTACAAGTTTCAAAATTACACTATAGAAGTAGTGAGAGAGATTGTATGTCCAAACAATGTGGCAGAGGCTGTTATTTTATTGAATTTACACACGGATCATATCACAATTCACACATTTCATAAAAATGATAACACATACTGTCAGATACAATACACACACACACACACAC
The DNA here is from genome assembly GCA_024699665.1 of Ostrea denselamellosa. Classification (NCBI taxonomy): domain Eukaryota; kingdom Metazoa; phylum Mollusca; class Bivalvia; order Ostreida; family Ostreidae; genus Ostrea; species Ostrea denselamellosa. The sequence continues at coordinate 4,651,486 of JAMZEH010000110.1, read as the reverse complement.
ACCATTGCTTCATTGGATACAGAAAAATCTTACTTATTGATAAACAATGGATGAATATTAGGTCCATTGACAACAAACAAGTTTACAACACAAACATCTTTTACTTTCATCAAACCTGTTTCTGTTAGTAATTTACTATTAACTAGTTCTTATGTACTACTCTTCTTTTGTAAACTTTCTATATTTAATACTTCTCTACTTATTCTTTTTTACAACTTATCTACTGTTCAACTTTCCTTTACTTCGTATCTTAACAGTGTTAAAGAGTGAAAATTCAAATGGAACTGGGTGTGTGAACTAAAAACTAATGACAAATCAATGAAGACAGATAAATTAAATAAAATACTCTATATAGCAAATATAATGAAACAAATAAGAAATCAGAATAGTAACAAGAAGTGGTTGAATTATTTATTAAAATCTTAAATGTAATTATGAATTCACAACAATTCCAAAAGTAAATTAGAGTAAAGTTGAGAAATGGTGGTCAACATGTACTCCTATCAGAGAAAATCAAGTGAAACTCTAATTTGAATTTTATGGAACAAAATTAATATGGTATCATGTAATATGTATATCTTTATTTTAAATTCTTGCACAAAATTTTGAATACTTTCTGACATCACATAAACTCTGATATTCATATGTACATTTACAGGTGCTTGACCAGATGAAGAAAGAAATGCGAAAGAAGATGGAGTCAGAAATCCAGCAACTACAAGACCAGTTAGTGAGAGATGATGACGATGCATATTTCAGGCAGCTAGATGCAGATCGTGTTATTCATAACTTACAGCTCGCCAAATATCATGTGAATGTGTAATATGTGTATTTGTGCTCCATCTCTTGATAACATCTCACTGTGATATCTTTATAGGGTCTGAATTCCTGTGCTGGAGAAACTTATGCTTGAAGTATTTTCAAATTTATTTCAGTACAGTTATATATTTGCGTTAGATACAAAGATTTTTTTTTAGGTAGGATGTGGTGTAAATGCTGTGAATAATTTATTAATACATCATCTATGTGTAGAAAATGGTTCATTTACTTTGTTTAAAAATATCAGATTTAAGTATCCAGCGAATGTCAGCAAATGTACATATCTGTTCATGTGATCATGTACAAAATTAATTCATTGTGACTATCAGTAGTATTTTATAGACTTGTCTATTACATGTATGCACGTCCATATTGTAAACAAAAATCATTTTTATAGGTTCAAGCAGTTTACTTAAAAAGTTACTGAAGCTGTTTTTGTTTTCAACATATTTTATTGAGCAAATCAAAAAGAATAGGAAAAAGTTATAACAAACTTGACTGTGGCTATACTTAATCGCCTACGGCGCAATGACCGTGCAATGATCCGTTGGATCTGTAATATCAAGGCGACTGATGAAGTAAGCTCAGACTCCCTTCTCTCAAAGCTTGGACTCCAGGATATAGATGAGGTGCTTCGTTCTAGCAGGATGAGATGGTATGGACATGTAGAGCGCAGCAAAGGCTGGATTTTTCAAGTACGCAAGCTAAACATAGACATAGATGCACAGAAAAGATCTGGGAAGGCAAGGAAATCATGGGATGAAGTCTTGTTGGATGACAAAAAGAGGCTTGGAATGGAAACTGCTGATCCACAGAATCGCTCAGAGTGGAGAGGTCGTCTAAGAAGGAGACTTGTCAAACAAGTCCAACCCTCAGATGAGGACAACGGACTATAAAACGGATATGATGATGATGATGATGATGAAACTTACTTTTTTCTTTAAAAGATTTTCTTTAAAAGAATATTGGCATATAAATGAATATATTGTTTTAATACTAGCAGTAAGGGATTTTTTTAGGTTGGCTGATTATTGTAAAATGACCTCTCAAGTACTAGGACATTTTAAAATTTAAACAAGGCCCATGGGTCACATCACTCACCGGAGTACCATGTGACTTGTGAAAAAGCATTAAATCTTTTTGAAGAAAAATCTTAAGTTTATATTCCTGAATATTTTTGCACACAGATTGACCGCATGTTATAATGAGTTGAAGACCTCTACAAAAATTGTGAAATTCGTGGGTCCTTCATCAAGAATTCACGTACTGGGATGGAACAATGTGAATCATTTAGTGAAAGTGAATTAAATCTTGAAAGCTTTTCTTCATCACTCCCAAATATCAAGCAAATATAAATGCATAATAACAGCTCCTCCAAACAAAGTTTAGGTGTTATGTATAGGAATCTCCGTGTTTGTGTTCTGTCCATCTTAAATTCTTTGTTTAATCCTTTGTCTCAAGGTCACAAAGGATCAATTCACGGTAACAAAAGAAAAGACTTATATGGAAGATCAGTTTTCTGGAAAAGGTCACATTGTAATATCAACTTTCACTATGTACTTTTGGTCATATATATGTTTGCTGAAATTAACCTTCAAAGTTGACCTAAACAGTGTTTTCCCTAATTTAGCACCAAATTTGGCCTTGAAGTCCTTCAGGGCAGGCCTGTCTGGAAATGAAATTATGATATTCTGATAGGTTGCAATCATAAGAACAATTTACAATAGGATATTTTAGGAACACCCATGTCCATGGTTTGAAATTCACAAAAAATTAGGGAACCTGTATTTTGACAATGTGGTTCATATTTATACCCTCAGTTCTTGAAGTCGTGGCTCAGTAAGCTACACTGCTGCCATTGTATGTCAATGTTCCTTTTTTTGTTATGGTTCAAATCCACCTCATACCACATTTCCCAACTGATTTTTTAATTTCAACTTTTGAACACTTCTTTTTACATTTTGGATAAAAATATGTGTATTTTTCTTCAATAATCTAATTAAATGTGTTCAGTCTTCATATAAAAGGCATTTTAATGATTGTAAATTCCCTTACACACAAATACAGCCAAGTCAAACTTATGTCTTAGTTCTGAGGACATTGATTTTTTGTTCTGTGTTACTCGAGTCAAGTACATGTGCCACACATAAAAGCATGTAAAGCAAAAATTGTTGTATGCTAATCAACCAGATATTACTACTACAAAGATATAAAATATATGGCATGCCAAATTAACAAACTCAAATAATTGACAATACCTTTATCATCAATTCATTTGATGTACACAACAATTCAGTTAAAGATCTCTTCAAATATAATAAATGATATCTTCAGTTCTGAATTATTGCATGCATTAATTGAATTGTTGATGGCAATAATTATTCTATAGAATTGATGCTCACTATAATTGAATTGTTGCTCTCTTAAAATGAATGGGACTTTTATCATGCCACACCTTCTGTGACATGGAGCCTCAGTTCTTGCAGTCTTATTCAAAGGATCTTCCCATTTAGTGGCCTCTTACGACAAGCAAAGGGTACCGAGAACCTATGTTAACCTGGATTCCCACGGGAATCACCTCATGATCTTGAATTTGGAATTTGACCAACTTTTAAGAAAACATATTCTATTAAATACATCTGGAACTGTTTTAGGTAGGGCTTTCATATTTTGTACGAAGGTCATCCAGAAATGAATGAGAATTGCTTAATTACAGAAAAACTACAAGTGTTACTCACAAAATCTCTTCATAGTCCCTCAATATAATGTCCTGCGGATGCTATAGTCAACTCCCATCGTTTTGGCAGATCCTGAACTCCCATTGCTAGGCAACTGTTGTTGATGTCTCTAACGACAACGTTCACAGCAGCATACAGTTCATGTAAATCATCATATCGGACTCCTTGTAGTGGTTCTTTAAGTTTTGGAAATAGGTCATAGTTGGGGGGACTTAAGTCTGGCGAATATGGTGGGTATTTAAGAACTTCCCAGTGGTACCGCTCAAACACGTCCCTAACAATGCTGGACTTGTGTGGTGTGGTGTTATCATGCAAAATTAATGGCGTCACCTGTATAAGTTCCAATCAATTGCTGGTCGAAAGATTTTAGTCAAATACTATTCAAAGTACTCTTTATTAACTTCCATGTGCAATTCTGGGTGTTGTCAAAATGCCGTTAATATCGTAAGCAAAGATCACATCTTTGGACAATTCATACTGCGGCGATAGTTCACAGGTCTTGGCGAGTTTGGAGTATGCCATTCAGAACTTTGGCAATTCAATTCTGACTCAAATGACCGGATCCATGTTTTGTTGTTAGCAACCACTCTATTTAGCATCACTTTACGGTCCTCTGAATATCTATTCAACAATTCAGTGCAAATTTGAACATATTTGTCTTTTTCAGTTTTTGACAGTGCCTGTAGCACCCACCGCGTGGCGATCTTTCTCATGCCTAAATTCTGCATCAGAATAACAAACGGAACTCTTATTTATACCGTTTCGTAAGCAATTTCCTCACATGTAAATCGTCTATCAGAGTTGAGAAGTTGAGCAACTACTTTGGTGTTATTGGCTTCTGTAACTGTTACCAGCCTACTGGAGGAGGGCTTCTTGTAAGACTCCTGCCATCCATTATTGAAATCCTTCACCCATCTACAAATAATGTTAAATCCAACTGCACATGTCGGGTCAACCTTCTGAAGCACATTAAATATTTCAGTCGCTTTATTTTCACGCCTACTTTTTAATATACACATAAATTTTTTCTCTCATCAGCTTGAATGCATAGTCCGCCATTATGTTGTTTCAGATGACGTCATCAAAAATTACGTAATGTCACAATATTAATTAACACGTATGCTTACGCGTAAAGATTAAATTAATTTATGTGCCAAGTTTTGCGGCTTTATGTTTTTCAATAAAAAGTTACAAACTAACTCTCATTCATTTCCGGAAGACCCTCGTATATAGGTTCCTTATGGTAAGACCTTGTGACACAATGGTGTTACATAGTTGACCTTGAAGTTTGACTTACTTTATTAAAAAAAAAAACCTGACCTAATTTTCAGTACCTCCTGAATGATATAAAGTAGGGTTATCATATTTTGTATATATAATCTTTATGGCAAAATCTCATTATTCCAGGAAGTTTGACTTACTTTTTGATAATCTGATGTATTCAATATCTCCTGTTTAACAGTCTTAACCCCAATAGTTCAGTCTGTATCCTGCCTACAAGGTTTTCCTATTAACCAATACCATGACCTCTGACCTTGAAAAACAATAGGCATCTTCCTCTCGTCATGGTGATCATGTGTACCAATTCTGATAGTCCTAGTCCCAGTAGGTTGGTCTGTACCTGCCAACAAGGTTCTCCTATTAACTGTTATAATGACTTCAACCTCTGACCTCGAAAAAGAAACTCTCGTCATGGTGATCAAATGTACTAAGTTATAAGACCCTGGAGCTTACAGTTCATTTTGCATACAAGGTCAGGACAGACATGATGCCATACCATAATATGTCTCATCTTTGACGGGTGTATAGTAACCGGTTGCGGTAGCTCAGTAGTAGAGTTTCATAACCGGGAGGTTGTGAATTCCCCGCTCATATGATGGCCACGTCAAACCTAAAACATTAATAGGTAGCAATTGCTCTTTTGCAAAACATTTGGCATTTAGCAGTGAGAATCACTCAAAAAATGGAGGTCCCGTGTCACGGTAGGCATTGGCATTTTAAAGAACCCTCACTGCTAGGTCCCCAAGCTCTAAGCATAGGTCTAAATTTGTGGTACTTCACCTAACTGCATCACTAGGCAGGCTTTACAATGGAACCATCTGGGAAAACACAAAGTTGGCAGACCTAGAAATACCTGGAGGAGGGATGTAACAGTAGAATCCCAGGGATATAAATGACATGATCAAAGCAGATTGGCCCAAAACAGAAAAGAATGGAGGAGCATCATCACTAGCCTACATGTATGTACCTCTGAGATACAAAAGGCCTACGCAATGATATACATGCATCTTTCTATTTGATGTTGCTTCTATCTCCAGTATGTATCTAGCAGAACTGCTAAGCAAATATCCCAAGATATTACATAAGAGGTCCATGAACTAAAAAGCTTACCCGAGTTAACCTGGTCCTGTGGTTTTACAAAGATTTTAAAAAGATTTTTTACTTTCTATATTCCCATGAAAAATTTGAACCCATAATTCAACTCCTACTCAAAACAAAACTTGTCTTATTTCATGATTTTAATACTTATAGATGCATTACTATGAAGAGAATCAGTGTTTCCCTAAATATACACTCTCAACTGACATGTACATCATTACACTAAAAACATTTACACAATCATTACACTTAACACAACATACAAAACATGTTCCATCACAATTACAACCAAAAAAAGCACCTGATGATATATTAAATAAATATTAAAATGAATCAATTCATAAAATACGATGCAATGAATAATTCATGATATGTTTACACTGAATGCCTTGGAAACAAGTATGATAGTATCTAACAGCTGTTGCCACTTTGTCCTATAATTATATATTTTTACTTATATAATACTGTAAATCACATTTTATTCACAAGAATATTATTTAAGTGCAATTTTGTGAGACTATAGTTATTTGCAAAAACAAACTCTTACGTATAGAAGACTTAAACAATAAATAATGACCTGCACAAGTTACGTCTCTTGAATAGATACATCATTAAATTTTGCATCCTTGCAAAAATAAGGCAAATAATAAGGTCTTGCGCCATAAAAGTGATCTGCAGTAAGTGCTTATATAATTCATGTGGTATACTAGTATAATAACTTATAGCTCTTTGTTATATCTGTACAATTTCAAAAAAGTATAATTTTAGAGTTGATCAAGGAAATTAGAGTATTCTATATAAGGTCCCTGGTTTCACTTAATCCAAAACACACAGCTAATAGTAAATTCCCACCTTCCGTAATTTTTTTCTGAAACATAAATACATTTTATTTTAAAAACACCTTTACATTTATGGGTATTCACTCTTCAGCATGAACATTTTAATTTGGTAAATATTCACAAATAAGATGAAATTTTAAAAAATGGAGGCAAAAGCAGAGTGGGAGTCTTTGAGCAAGATGACAATGAATTTGACCTTTCTGCACTCAAAATTCAGCATTTAGCAGATTCATTGTACACTTTTTATAATCAGCAAGATAAAATTTCCTTTAAAATAAATGTACTGCATTATATAAAGTAAAAGTACTGTTTGATTCAACAAAACATATTTTAAGTGTCAGTTGTGACTATTTTGCACTTTAAATGTTTTTAGATCTTAAATTACTATGAACATTTCTATCTTTATCTATTAAAATCTAACACAAAAGTTGAAATTATCAAGAGTAAGAGAGCTGCTTCTTCAAGATGTGAAAACTTCATCTCAAAAGTTCCTGGTATTAATTTCAGAGGTTTCCTCCGTAATGAAAGAGAAATTCCAATTATGGCACCAAAAATTGTACTAGAATTTCCATGCTTTTCTTCTACACAAGATGCTAATGGACCTTAACAATCACACACATATATGTACAGACTGTATAAAAGAAGTGTTGATGGTGCAATAATGAAATTTTTTATAAGCAGTCTTCAGATTTTGGGATTGATCATAATGCATCATGTGGTCTTGAACCACTTCTCAAGTCTGTGCCAAGTACAAAGCTTCTGGTGCGTCTTTACTACAATAAATCCACTACAAATAAATACAATGTGTGAAAATCAATGACACAGGATGGACATGTAAACAGACATGGCAATTACAACATATCATCTAAACCTTGTTGTTTACAGGCATTCACTGCTATAAACTTTACTTTGCTATATGAATATAAAGGAGAAGATTCTTGCATTTTTTCAAATAATCTATGTATAATTCTTATTCTGGAACCTAAACTCTTGACCAAAGGACCAGAATTTTCAGTTTTTGTCAATGCCTCCAATTCATTATAACTATGGAGTCATCTCTGTGTTAGATGTTCAGTTCTAAAAAGATGTATTGAGAACCATAGCTCCCTGGACTAACATCATTCCTTGGCCATGGAAACATGAATGGTAGATCAAGGCTTCTTTTCTCACTATTACTTAAATGACCAAATTTGATGTTCAAGAAATTTAAAAGAATATGAGCCATTAAGCTCCACCCTATCCCCAGCACTTCCAACTGGAGAACGTTTGCTAGTCAAGAGTAAGATTTTTAAAGAAATGACAAAATTTTCACTATGAGCCAAGCATTACATCCTTGACCCAGGGGCCACAAATTTTACAGTTTTAATGGAGGCTTCTTTCCTTATCATTACAACACATATATATACTCAAATTTGTTCATTATTTTAGTGTCCTTTCAAGATTTTTCACTCCTATTCAGACATCACCAGGTGCAAGCTAAGTTTCACAAATTCAGACCTACACATGGCACTCAAGGTCATAGCAGTGATCATTTTTTATCACACCAATTCCTGTTGCAACACAGGACCTCCGTTTTTATGATCTCCCATTATTTGATACAGCCAAAGTAATAAATGAGTCTGACTAGCACTTTCCTGGTCGCAAAACATGCTTTTACCACTGAGCCACCATGACAAGTCAGTTGATGGTTGTTTGAAGTCCAGGAGTCAGATTTTTAAAGTAATGCATTTTTGCTCTGAAACCCCACCCTAGCACCAGTAACCTAACCCAAGACCCACAATTTTCATAAATGAAGCCATAGATGCCACCCTAGCACCAGAACCCTCATCTTAGTTGTTTTATAATATTTCTATTTGAAAAGAATTGGACTATTGGTGCAAGTCAAATTAATTCATCTTCTGCAAGTAATTAAATAAGAGATTTTATAAAAATTCTTCCATCACTGATGGATTTGACCTTTTGACCCCCAAATCAAAGAAAAACTTTGTCCCTTATACTTACTAATGGTGCAAGTTTAATTATTTTGGCATAAACATGAAATGAAACAGTACAATATCTTTCAAAATTTCTAAACCATTTCCTTTTAAATACATATACAGATTACTTGACCCAAAATCAATAGGGGATATTTCTAAACAGTCAGAAGTATGCATCTGGGGTTACATGTAAAAATGAAAATCAGGTAGCTTTTAACATTTGTTAACTAGTCCACCATGAATTCTGTATAGGCATGTACTCCCTCAAGCTTTGTTTGGAGGGAGCTGGGTATTGTAATGCTAGGTTATTCTGTCTTGTCAACTAAAATCAACAAATTTTAAAAAGCATTTTCATAAATCCTCTTTTTCACATTGCAAGTACATACAAATTCAAAGAAGACATTTCTATACCACTAGATTTTTGTTTACTCTTTACATATAGTTGTGGAGGGAAATTACATTTGAACAATTAAAATGTTTTACATGTATTAATGTCATAACTAGCAATCAGCATCTGTTTCAGCACTGTAACACTTGTTACTTGAAGTACATTATACTAAAAATCACAAGTAACGAGACAGATCAAGAATCTTAAGGGCTAAATTTAAAGGACTATGTATAGGATATATTAATTATGAAAGTTATCAGTTAATTTCAAAACATGTTCAGAATTAAAAGAAGCATACTTAGTACTATTTCTCCCTAACACATACTTATTTTTCCCCTGGACATTTCTATTATCTAGTTACTGTATCAAATCTTGTTAATATGTTGAAAATTCACATTACCAGCATCCTTCAGAAAAAAGTTTAAAAAATGACAGAATATTTTATGCATTTCAATGGAAAAGCAATGTTATTTTAAAAACTTGAATTTCCAAATTATTGTTTTGATAAGGCATTTCTCTAACCAGACAGAACAGTGATGGGAAATGATTATTTCTTATCATCATATATTTCCAGGATTTCCACTTTTGAGAAAAATATTACACAATCTTGAGTTATCACTCTTTGAATAAAGAAAATTACTCAAAAACAAGCATATAATTCACATGTACATACTATATTTATATTTTTTCATAATATAACATAAAAGCTTTTTCGTGTAAACAACATATTTTCTTTCTTGAAAAACTATGATAATAATGCATAATTTGCAACTGTGGAGTAAAAGTACAAACAGATTGAACTTGATTCTATTTAATTTCACACACATGAAAAGTATTTGCAATGCACAAATATTTTGTGTTTAAAATTTTTTCGAATTGGCACTCTTCAGCTGAGGCAATACTGCATTGCCTATGTCGGTATGTTTCTTATTTTGAATTGGCACTCTTCAGCTGGGGAAATATTAGTTACATTGCCCATATTGTTATGTTTGTAATATTCTATTTTACTCATATAATGATGTCATCACCTGTAGGTGAAGTGCCATGAACCTATTTAATCATTCCAAGCCACAGCGGTGAAGGCTCATTAATGTGCCAACCCCTAATGTGACAGGGGACCTCAGTTTTCAAGTCCAAAAGTAATGCGACTTTCACTTCTAATATCGGGTGCTTGGCAAAAGAACAATCACTACATATGCTATACGTCTCAAGTTTAACACAGTGCCAGGATCAAGAATCAAACTCAAAACCTCCCAGTTGCAAAACAAGCACCTTAACTACTAAACTATATGACTAATAGCCAGGTCTTTACATAAGTTAGAAATCAAACAAAGCACTCATTACAATACATGAAGAACCAATGGCTCAGTATAAATGTCCCCTATTGGCCCCAAGTCAAGTTGTTTGCTTTATATTCTGCACACAGTCCCCTTGAAATTCCAATTGTATCACTTTTTGCATTTCTTTAATTTTCATATTCAGTACTTTTCAGCAATCAAAGATGTCTTTATCTTCACATCAAGCAATGCTTCATTCGTATCCTCAGCCTTGAGTTTTATTTCTACATCATGAACAACTTACTTCCAGTATTCTGAAGACTGGAAGCATATAGAGAATATCATTTTCACTTCTACCTAGTGTCATCAACATTCAAAACTTTCTACCTGCGTTTCTGTCGTAAAATGATATGTATTTGAATAAAATATCAAAATATCTACAACCAATATTTTTAGACAATTGGATGGATATTAATTTTTTAATACCGGGAAATATAATTTCGATCTCTTGTAAATAGATGCAGTGAATCAGACAAACTTCATTAAAAATTGTTATAAATTATATTGATTTCAAAAAATAAAATAAGATTTGTTTGTGAAACACTGATGTCCTATACGGCTGCAAAGTAATTATGGTACCTAAAGAAAGGTCAAAAGGAATACACATGTGAAATAGGAAAGCCCTATCACTAACCATTCAAAAGTTATGACCAAGTTTAAAGTTTTTCAAACGCAAGTTGAAACTCCTAAGCAAGTGTCGGACATTAGTACCTAAAGGAAGGTTTCGTCACAAGAAATATATATATGAAACAGATATGACAGACCAAAAAGTATATCCTCCAAATTTCTGATTACCATATGGGGCATAAAAATAGAGAACTAGACAGAGTACAAAAAATTACCCTCAGTAATTCAGTCAACCATGAGACTTAAGTTTTACATTTTTTTAAGAATTACATAACTGTATTGAAAATGAAACTTAATGTGTACCTACTCATTTAATAACCACAAATCAGATTTCAGAATGCTAAGGCATTGTAGAGAAACATCTGGAAAACTACATTCTCAAAGTCCCATAAATCTTGTAAAAAACACTCAACTGCAACAAAACTGAAACTTGATGTGTAAACACACAACACACAAATTTCAGCTTCCTAAATCAAAGAATGGTGAAAAAAGTTCATTCAACCACGAACAGGTAAACTGTAACAAATGTGAAACTTGATCTGTATATATTCATTAAATATTTCAGATTCCCAAGTTAAAGTATAGTGAAAAAACTATATATGGCACCAAGACCCTTAACTCTCACAAAAATCACTCAACTGTGGTGAAACTTAAAACTTCATCTGTAAAAATACATAGTAAATGATATACCAAATTTCAGCTTCCTAATTCAAAGCATGCTTAAAACAAGAGCCCCACAGACCTTGTCAGATACCTGAATATTAAAAGTATCACTTTATGCCAAATTTGGCACTGCCAAAATTTGGTTCTTTTACCCCAGGGCTCATGAAATTTACAATTTTGGTAGAGGCCTTTCTGTTCTATATGACTGCATTTGCTTACAGATGTGAAGTTGATGGTAAAAGTTTTGAAAATTGTTCAATGTCCTGCCCCTAAGGAGTCCTGAAACTTTTAATTAATGTCCCCCTTCTCCCAGTGATACTTCATAACAAATTCAAAAAGAATTGGAACATAACAACTGTTAACAAGGACTAAAGTAGACCAAATATCAATAGGTCCAACTCACCTGGTATCTCGAGTAACCTAAAAAGTCTGGAAAACTAAGTTGTGACAGACAGATGGAAAGACAGAGTGAAAACTAATAGACCCCTTTCACTCCAATGGTAGGGTATTAATAAAGTCACAGCCATTTAAGTACACTAAAAATATATAATTATGAACACAATTTACTGTTCACAGAAATAAAGTGTATTGCACATCCTTTTTGAAACATTCCTATATCTGACTCCTTAATCATAATAAACATTCAGAATTGTTTTTTTGAAAAAAAAAATAAATAACTGACAAAAAAGCAGCGCCAACTGCAGATAAGAAAATTTTAGTCATTTCACTAACTTACCAACTGTATATGCATTTATTTTAGTGTATTTAGAATTAGTTCAACCTCAACGGATGTACTATGAATTAGCATCATTATGCTTTATGATATAAATGGATATTTAACTAGAGCAATTACGATTTAAGCACACATAAATTAGTCCTCTTACTTCAGTAATAAAGGCACTAAAATATAAATACCACTAAATTAAGTATAAATAAAGTTGTTTTGTATTGTACAACACACTGACAACAAGAATAAAACAGTTACTATTTATACATGGTCTTCATCAAAATATCATTTATGTAAGGAAAATTAAGCATATAATAAATAATTATGATTATATCATAAACAATTTTAGCACTGCTTGTATATAGGAAAGAAGCCACTGAATATATTATCAGTCATTCCTTGTAAAAAAAAAAAAAGACTATATCTTATTCAACAATGTTTTAAAACACCATAATGAAAAAATGTCATATTTCTACATACTTATAAAGAAAGACTTCATGATCACCAATCACCAGTTTGTTGTTGTCTTGGACTGACTGAAATATCTTAAAGACAATCAATACTGCTCCAATATTTTCTTTAGTTCATACTTTAGCACTAAATTACTTAAGGGCCATTTTGTGCTTGAAACAGCTTGTGTGTCTCTGTGTGTGTGTGTGTGTACGCACTCGAAACACTATTTCAAAATATTTTGACCATGCTACAGTCTTCAGTCATGCAAGAGTGTTTTTTGTACTTTTGGGTTGTTTTTTTAATTTTATTCAGATGACACACACACACACACACACAGATGAAACAATTCTGAGATCTCAAGCTAAGAACTGATGGAACATATTCCTGTTAGCTCAAATGCACATGTCCTGAAGTGAACCCATGCTTGAAGATGAACTACTTTGTTGGGTAATAACAGGAAATTTGGACACCTCAGGGAGCACCTGCATTTGACCACACACTCCATGGATTGGTAAGGACATAGTTTTAGTTTGAGTTGGTTGGGGAGCTATAATGGACTGCAGGTCAAGTTCCAGGTCATCAAGGTCATGATTTGACTCCTGAGACTCCACTTCATCTGACATTTGACATTCATTAATTGCCCATTCCTTGTGGACATCAACTTGAAATACTGTCTGAGAACTGTGCAAACTTGTACTACACATGGTAGGCATCGACCGACTTTTGATTCGAACGGAGGAAAATTCAACATCATCATCATCATTTAAGCTATCATATCCATTTTTTCTAATTTCTTTGCCTTTGCAAGTGTAATTATCACTGTAATGTTCTACCTGGCCACACAATATGCAAGGAATTGTCTCTATGTTGGCAGAGTATCGGCTCTTTACTTTGACAGAATCAGTGTGCCTGGACAGCGATTTCGAAGATAAAATTTGATCTTGTTCACTTGGATGTGGGGAGAAGAAGTTTTGTCTGTGAACATCCACTTTGGTATCCATAACCCGTGGGTCACTAGGTGGTTCCCCCAACAAGGGCTCTAAGGAGCTTTTCCTTACAGGACGAGATTTTGACTTAGTGCTAGGAGGTGGCAAAGCTTCCATACTGTCTTCAACCCAATTTGGATTGCACTTAAAGAACTCCTTGGCTGATTCAATAGCAATCTGAAGTTCCAAACCATTTTCTGAGATTTCATAATACTTGTCAATCATTGATGGGTGCAGATTGCCAAACTTAATATTGTCTGTGTTGTTCATACCATGCACATGACAAAAAAGTTTGGAAATATCCTTCATCAAATGAATCTTTGTTCCCATTTCAATCTGATGAGGTATGTCACTACTATAAGAATAATCCATGTAGGCTACAATAAAGCGAGACATTGGCAGTCCTTTCATTCTCTCAACTCTCATTTTCTCTGCCACATAGTCAACAGCCACCGCAAAATAATCAGGGATAGTACGGTAGGGATCACACTTGAATTTGACACGCTTCTTTGTGCAGCGCAGCCTTGCTCCAACAGAACACAGCACTATAATAAAGTCAGCTTCCTGAAGTCGGTCAATAAGCCAGTCATCTAGTCCTCTTTCATGGATGATCTGATCTTCGAATACATCCAAGTGTACATTACAGTTACAGGTGTCGATGAGGAACCCAGCCAGGGCAGACACAACCTTTTCATGAGCAGCACAGTCAGAAGCATACAACAACAATATTGTTGGAATCTGCTTCTGATCCAAATCTGTAAATACAATATCAATCATTTTTTTAATTACTATATTAAGCTGTATACAAAATGAATCACAAGTCTTTATCTCTTATCTGTGGCTTTCTATTACATTATTGATTAGTTGTTAACATTAAGCTCAGGGGTGCTGAACTTTCCTCTAAACAAAATGTTTATATAATATTTAAACAATCTGCAGCTTTTTTGTCCTTGAACATGTTGAAAATCAGATTTTAATTAAAGTATGTTTAACTATTTTTATATTTTCATCACTAGGCCATCCTTTAAAAAATGTTTTGGAATTGCCACCTGAGGGGTTTTGGACCTATGAGAAAGGGAGGGAGTTTATTTTTTTCTTTGACGTTAAACAATATACAACCAACCATCATTGAAGTTGATTTTAAAATTAATAAAAATAACAATATAAAACGGTGTACATATTTTATTTTTCAGACTTTTTTTCTTTGATTTCTGAAACAAACAGGCCAAAAATGACTGTTCAAAATTTTATGATATTAAATCACTCAAAACTTTGACAAGGTCAAAGGTGACCATTTTAATCAATAATTCACTTGCTATTGCAATGATCTCTTTCCAAGTAGTTTGAATATTAAAACTGCAAATTCTGTTGTTGATTTTCACCTCATTATCTGTGCAACACACAAAGGGAAGGATACTTAAAATTCTGGGTTCTCATTAAGAGCTGGCACCCAGTGATATCTCACCCTCTACTTTGAGTAAAATCGCTGCTTACTTTCTATAATTAAGACAAAAAAGGTCATGCTATATTATTCAATGAAATGATTCAGTTGCAGTTGGCAAGTAAGCCATTCTAAAAAGACGTTTTTCAATTTGGTTTTTAGTAGAATGTCTTTACACTTCAGTGACTGCTGCTTGTCAATGACGATCTTATTTAGGCTTCTTACAGCAAGAGGCCCATGGGGATTTGGGTCAGAATAGGTCCTAAGTACCCCTTGCTTGTCATAAGAAGTGACTAAATGGGACGGTCCTTCAGATGAGACTGCAAAAACCAAGGTCTTGTGTCACAGCTGGTGTGACACGATAAAGATCCCCTCCCTGCTCAAAGGCCCTGAGTGCTGAGCATAGGCCTAAATTTTGCAGCCCTTCACCGGTGATGGTAACGTCTCCATATGAGTGAAAGATTCTCGAGGAGGACATTAAAACAATATACAATCAATCAATCCTACAGCAAGATAAAAAAGCGTTTTACTGATCCGACTGGTTAAATCAATATGCATGTCAAACCCGATGTTAAAAAGATGAGCAATTCAATGAACGAAGGAAACTACAAACCTTTTAACCGATCAAGCAATAAAAAAATGCATAAATAATTTTGCCAATAAAAATTTTCCAGCAGGAATAATTTAATGAGGCAGGTGGCAATTCCAAACCAACTATAATTTTATTTTGGCTCTATCATGAGCCTCTCTGTAGCCCTAGGCCATGATCTGAATAAAATGTACTACATTATATGAAGATGTTTGCATATCATTTTGACAAACTGTGCCTTTGTTTTTTCAAAGCAAAATTCTGGACATTTATTGTGGGCTGACCATTTGAACAAAATAAAATATGTAAGACATGTGTATTCTAATGTGTGTTATAGCATTGGTAAACCATGAATATTGGCCGGTTCAGTTTAGATTTGAGATCTTCACTGGTAAGACAATTTTTCTTTATTAAATGTTTTTATGGATTTTTAAATTCAAAATGTCCCCTGGGTGGTTCACAATTAGGACATTGTTCAAGTTTCTACTTTCATGTTGACACTAACAATTTCAGTACCTTGAGAC